>OU343061.1:19496042-20712144 GCA_910593695.2 Ocypus olens
TGAAAAACATGGCATGCGCAAGTATACAGTGCAGAAAAACTAAATAATTCTAAAACTACTTACTTTATGAATATAGTTGCATAATACTTTTTACTTTCTCCGTTACGAAGTACGAGAAAGTATTGTGATCGTGATTTTTTTTTCAAAAATCTTTTTTACGGAAATATCCATTTTGGGGTCCCTAGATGCCATTTCAACAATTTCTGGAAAAAAAATGTTGTGTCTGTGTGTGTGTGTGTGCGCGTGTGTGTGTGTGTGTGTGTGTCTGCGCTGTATCTCAAAAACTAATAAAGCAATTGATATGAAACTTTATACATACATCTTATTTGATAATCTGAAGAACTGAAAAGCTTTTCGTGAAATTTCGTGCACCGGAAGTGGGCGTTTAACTTAACTGTTTTTTGTTTTTTGCCAATATTTTCTTAAATATGAAAAATATCACAAAAACAGTTAAACAAACTTTGAAGACAACAAAGAAATGAACATCTTTTGCTTGAAAACATTTTCATAAAATCATTTTTATTCGAGAAAAAAATGTATTATTATTTTTTTAATTTTTGGTTTATAATTATAAAACGATAATAGTTACAGCAAATGTATGTTAATAATTACACAACGCTCGATGTACATTTAAAATATGATTTCAATTGAAAATAAACCATAAAAGGGTAAATATAAATGATACGATCAAGTCGGAGAAAGTAACATGATGGCCACCTCACCATTTTTTTGTGGTAAATTTTTCTCCCAATCGTGTTATGTAATAAAAAAATAGTGATTCGATTAAAAAAATGAATTACGACATATTTAAGAGGGAACTTAGATATTGAGATTTTAAGAATACTTCCAGTTTTCAATTATTTTACTAATGGACATATCCTCTACGTACAATCAGAGATATAAATCATATTTTTATCTTATTATTAAGAGAAATTACAGACAGATTTAAATCAGCCTTCTAGAGGTTTTAGAAATAATTAATTTTCTTGAAAACTAAAAGAGATAAACATTAAATAATTATAATTTTATAGGATCATGCCATCAACATTATTCGATTTCATTGGTTAAAAAGTAAATGATGATACGATAAAATAAATAAAGAGAAATATATGTATCAATCGACTTGTCATAAAACTGATAAGATTTCAGTTTAACATTGACCTGACACGGGAAAGTAAAACCTGTAACAGCGTGAAAAATTACCGAGCACGCCGCACAGGTTTTCCATTCACACGTAAACCATGGAAAAACTGCATAAATCTTCCAGGGCGCTATATAAAATCCTCCGCACTTTTTCCCTGTTTCCCTCTTTCAAACTTTCATAAATTCTCACCCACGTTTCCTCCTCATCAAAGCCACGTGTCTCTCCCCTCACATTTTGCAACCACAACAGAAATCTCACACATGAATATTAAAGCGCAAAAATAAAAAAATTATATTAACGCATTGAAATTGGAAACTCTTCCCTGTTGCAAAAGCTTAATGCCTTCGTTTCATCTATGCAAGATTTTTAGATTATTGAACTAGGGAATTGATAACTACAATATTCGTTCGTGTTTGTGCAGTCAATTTAGAGATGGGTGCATCTCTAATTAGCATTTTGGACATAAATAACGAAATTCACTTTGTACTGCGAGAGTTGGGAAAAAGTCCTCATTTTATTTCATTAAATTCTCAGAGCTATTAAGGAGGAATTAGGGAGGACTACGTCTTTCGGAGGGCTGGGGGCGGGCCAGCAATTAAGAATATTCTATTTTAAAGGTCATTATTATCCAACCTTTTAAAATGTGCATTAATGTATAGGCAAATAATATAAACTTGACTTTTTATATATACATGTTGTTCTTTAAAGATTAGTGCATAAAACGTGCCATAAAAGTAAAAACAGTAAAAAAGTACTAGATATAAAAAGATTTTGAATTCCCCAAGCATGATACCGATGCAAAATTTTTTGTAAATAAAATTAATATAGGAAGCAAAATAATTTAGTAATAATGTAATATCTGAAATAGGATGTGTTATAATATGACTATTAAATACATATAATAATAATAGTAATAAGAGGAGAGTGCAATACGTTACATTTTAATCAGATAATCAGATTTAGAAAATTCTTCCACAAATGGGCTGCAATTATCGAATATATGCGAATTATGTGAAAATCAATAATTAGATCTCATTTGTTGTACAGTATTTGTTTAACGATAACGTTAATATTTAACTTGTACTCGGACAACGAATTATACTTTTGATGATCTTCATCCAATTCAAAGATTATGCGCCATTCGAACATCTTATATCGTCCGAATGACTCCCATTATACAGTATGTTCGTGGGTGTGGCCAGTTGTTATCCTTAAATTGTGGACGGGATCTTTACGTGTAAACATACAAGCAATAATAGAAAAGTTTTAATCAATATGGCCCGTTAAGGGGGGGGGACCTGGTTTAGGAGGCTAAAATGGTTATTTGTTTAACAAGGCAATAAAGTGACAGATTTACGGACGCGGCTGGAGTTTTATTACCGAGCGAGCTTGCGAGCGAGGCTGTGAATCCAGCCAAGTCAGGAAATCTGCTTTATTGACAAAAATTCAGTTGAGGTTTCTAAAAGTTTTATAATAATTTAACTTATTGTACGAAGATGTGAAATCAAAATTATATTGTAAAACAATCGCAATGGCACCGTGCTGAATTTCTAATCAGAGCGCCTCGCGAACCGAGCTGTCAATCGGCAGGAAAAATGTAGTCCGCTATTTTCATCTGAAACAAAAAACCAAAAACATGATTAATTTCGATATATTTTTATTCCACGTGAACCAAGAGTATAGTTTAAAATCCGTAAAATATATAAATTCTAGCATTTAAATGAAAAAAAAAATACATTTTTGGGAAAAATTCCTTTGTTTTCATACAATTGCAATTATATACATCATATTATAAATGTTTTAACCAATGTTCGAGGTTCACATAAAATGGTTTCTCTACATTTGCGCAGCCTACAAGCTGTACGAGCCCACTTGGTCCCATAGATAAAGTAGAAAAAAAATAGATCGGCGACTCTCTGTATAAAATATTTACCGCATTTTTAATTTGTCACTGTAGTCATGGGATGGCGCTGGCGAAGCAAAAGCGGGTGCGGGTAGAACGTGTTGCAGAGCTAGTGGGTTTCCAAATTTCACAGTACTTGATTAAAATCAAATGTAGGAGTAATAAGAAGTCATTGACTAAAATATGTAATATATTTATTTCAAATTCCACAAATGGTTATTTACAGTATAATAATAATATCCAACCAGCAAGAAGAAAATTTTGTTACCTTCCATTTGAATGTAGCATGGTATTTCATTAAATTATTTCTCACGCACTTTAGAAAATGAGGAGAATCAAACGATGGAATTATTTCCTCGTCACCTATGAGAAATAAACTTTAACAATATTTTATCCCAAAAAATAACAATGTGACATTCAAAATTTCATACAGACAATAAAGAAATGTACTTGTAGTAAATATCACTTACCGGTTCCTTTCTGGTGAAGGAATGCATATAAGTGTTTCTGTTGTAATGTTTGCAGGATTTAATGGCACAATAACGACTCATTATTTATAATATTTTTATTACGCGAAGGGAATGGACGACGTTCTCTTCGTTTTAACAGACGAAAAACTGAAAGGAATCGAATATTCACATACTTACGGTTTTGTTTGTTTACATATACTTGCCCTCGCCGATTATCGCTTGATGTTGAATGATTTACGGACGAGATTTCAAATTGTATTAGCAGGTTGGGCCATCTAGCGTCATTTGCTGTAAGAAATTCTAGCCTGTTTGGCGATACTTACGCCATCCCATGTTTCCAATGCGAACAATTTATTTCGTATGGAGTGCGCAGGGCATGCTTGGTCCTGCTGCTTCGGCGCCACTCCCATGCCTTGCGCACTCCATACGAATTCATTGCAATTTTTCTTTTTTTAATATGACCTATAGTGCCCGAGATGTGCCGGTATTACTTTTCATTCGAAACCGCCGGTATGGAGATTCCCCTTAAGTGATATTTATTACAAGTACATTTCTTTATTGTCTGTATGAATTTTTGAATGTCATATTGTTATTTTTTGGGACAAAATATTGTTATCGTTTATTTCTCATAGGTAACGAGGAAATAATTCCATCGTTTGATTCTCCTCATTTTCTAAAGTGTGAAGGGAACAAAATTTTCTTCTTGCTGGTTGGATATTGAAATATAATATTATTAAATAAAATAGAAACAACCTTACTTATTGCAGAAAGTATTAAATAAATTCAAAAAACGAAATATAGCCTGAATATATAAATATTCAACCTGTTCGTAACTCTGCAAGCAAAATTAAGTCTTACTAAGACTATAAACAAATAACTTATTGAAACAACTACTTCCCTGGCTAGTGCCAGTTAGTCCTGTGGGTAGAAATAAGGAATCTTAAACCAATGTTATTTCACTAAGTACTACTAAGGCAAATTTCTTTTGTATCATTCAATATCCGGCGTGGCACTAGCCAGGGAAGTAGAATATCGCATTTTGTACCTTAGAATTCCTTTAACAAAAAACTTTGTTTTAGGTCAAAAGAGGCTTACTCACCACCATTCGTCCATTTTTCCATTCGTCCAATAAAAACAAACAAATTACACCGACGGAAAAACATTTGAGATTTGTAAAAATTTAGGTAATTTTCAAATGGTCATAACTCAGCTTCTATTTAACCGATTTCGACGATCTTTTGAGAAATAAAAAGCAAAATGTGTCCTCTTTGAAAACGTTTATCGCCCACTCAAAGAGAGGGCTCTACGCCCCTCCAAACGAAAATTAAAAGACCACAAAATGCACTTTTTCAAACACCCATAACTTAGTGACAAATCAAATTAAGGCGGATCGAGCCGAAAAAAAATTTCCAACTCTATAGACATCGTCAAAGTTGGACATGGTCTCCTGAAAAAAACTTTTTTTCCACAGGTGCTAGAGAGGGGCGGAAGAAGTTACGCTTAAGTTCGTATGCATGACTTTAAAGACACTTCTTAAGTTTTTCGCCCTTAAAGATTCATCAAAATCTATTGAAAATACATCGAGTTATGGCGGTTTGAAAATGGTCAAAATTTCACGAATTTCAAGTGTTTAATTTTTTTCCTCGAGTGTATATCTAAATAAAAATTTGTCGATTTGAGAAAAGACTTAAAAACAATTGAAAATGATCGACAGTTGGACGTTTTTCAAAAATATGCATCCCGAGAACTTTAGTTGTTTAAAAAACTAGCGATGGCTATTAATTTTTTCTCTTATATAAGCTTGTGAGTCATTAATTTTTAAATGAATGTTATAAAAGACAGTTTTATAAATGAAACTCGTTTTACGTGTGTTTTACTAAAAGTGACAAAATATGACCCTGATATAAAGTACTTGTCATCCAATTTACAACAACAAAAATCTATTTTTTTTATACTTGTGTTTGTAAGTTTATTTTTATAGAATTTAATGTTATATTTTTAAATTTTTTAAATAAAATTTTAAATCAAGTATATGTTTAATAATTTAGCACATTAAAAAAATGTTCTACACGGTAGCAACTCGATAAATATTCTTTGCAAAATTTTGGCACGAGTTAATCGGTACGAAAAACTTTTAATTCCGTCAAAGTACGACGAAGTTACAACCTCCCGCCCGCAGGAAAGTACTATCCTCCAAATACGGTAGCGGGACGGAACATATGGCGCCCCGTAACGCAGTCAACATAAATGTTTTGCCTCCTTTAAATTTTGGAATGAAATGGTACTGCAGGTGAGGAGCCCAATGTTATCGAATGCAGCGACCAACCAGCCTGGACGCCAGTTCGTTGCACTACTAGACTAAAAATCCACAAAAATCGACACCGAATGGGTACGCAACAAAACTATCATATACCACGGAAACAACCAGTGATCAAAAGCCCTCCAACTTCTACAGTTTTCATCCGATTGACTTGAGACAAAAATTAATATAATCAACAGTAATATAACGAGTGTCTATGATTTTGCCGGCAATTATTGGCGGCAGGATCACGATTGCTTGTTGCGACGAAAATCGATTTTCTAGAAGCAACAAGCAAGAGTGATCCAGACGCTAATAATTGCCTAGGAAAAATCAGTCACGAGTTGGATTCGAGAAGACAATTGGCCGAACAGAAAGTTTACACTTCATAATTTGAAAAGTTAAATTTAGTGACACCAAGTGTCAGACGTGTATTATTCTGCGCCACAATAATTGTAGTAAAAATTAGCTTACCAATATTTTGAGAAATGCCTATGAATACTATTACTGATGAAAGCACTAACACTTCACCCGAAAATACAAACAGATCGAATTCAGGAGCAAACTGCTTAAAAGTCCGGCAATAACTGACGTTTTATATGTTATAGAACATGTACTAACGCGTTGCTAGGCAATACCAACATGAGGGATTATCAGCTATAATGTCCCAAGGGCACTGATAATTTCGCGATAATTTTGACTAAACCCCGAAAGTGTGTTGCTTAGTAATTGCCCGACGCCGTCAGGCGGAGGGCAATTACTTAAAGCAACACACTTGAGGGAACTAGTCAAAATTATCTCGAATTTATCATTGCCCGAGGTACATTCGGTAAGATAAGTTCTTGAATTATGTACAAAACTTAAAAAGCTATTTATTAAAAGTACAATTTTCAATTCGTATTTTCTTACCTCACAAAAATGCTGGAACAGTTTCCATACGTATTTTTTACTTTTGACCGTGTTTTTTGGTGTTGTAATTAAATTATTAATTGCTTCATCGCATTCTGTCCCGAAGCGTGATTCAGACATGTTTATACGTTGACAGATCGATCGTAATTTTTTATTCAAGGGTATCTATGAATATGATATAAATCTGAACATCGACACCGACAGCGGGGGTCTTATCAGCCTAAGTTTAACAAATCGCCCTGACGCGCGGGGTCTTACCGTTTCTCAGTGACATTGACGTTCTAAGTTTCTGTAGCGTGCGGCGTTCGACAAAAATGGACGAATATGATTGGTTGTTTACTTATGAAAGAACTTATCTGATTAGATACCACCCAGGGTGAATTGCCATGCATAACATGCAGCGTCGTCTGTTACGCATCGTAATTAGAATTTTATTGGATCATCTCATTAGCGTTATTCGATTTCATTGATTAGTAAGTAAATGAGGGCAATTGTCAGAGTAATTCCATCTACAGTGTGACAAAATGTGAACAATATCCAACATACTGTTTTTTTAATATTGCGAGAGACGCAAAACTTACAACATTATTGCAATTAAAAACAGTTTAATTTAGCCGTTTACATGAACCAATTTTACTCAAATTTTGTCATAATATGTAATAATATTGTTGTTTTAACAGGGCAAAATTTCATTATATTTCGTCCTAAATTAAGGCCGATGTAGAGTAATATATTATATTATATAATCTATTTTCTTTGTTATTAAATATTTAAAAAAAATGACTGTCAAAATGGCATTC
The DNA here is from genome assembly GCA_910593695.2 of Ocypus olens. Classification (NCBI taxonomy): domain Eukaryota; kingdom Metazoa; phylum Arthropoda; class Insecta; order Coleoptera; family Staphylinidae; genus Ocypus; species Ocypus olens. Next base: position 19,503,568 of record OU343061.1, read on the forward strand.
GCCTGTAAATAGAAGTCATATTACACTGTAGTACGTCAAGTCTGACCTTTTTGTACTTATATACGTTGTGTTTAATTTTTGTAGTAACCCTTAATTATTTAACAGATTCGTTACGAGTGTCGATGCGTGTTGGTTAGGTTTAGGTAAATAAAATACTTGTTTGTTGAACGAATGGACGTTTATTCATTTGATTTATTAGTTCTGGCATTTGCATTGGTACACCAAAGAGTATGTTATTTGATTTATGAACACATATCCTTGCTGTACCAATAGATCTGGGAAAACCCTGTGGGAAAACCAGTCTCAGAACTATTGTCGAACATTTTACAAAAGAATATTGCAAGAATTTGAGATTTACAACGACTGTTGTTTGTAACGACGTGAGGTTTGGCAATTGACCTCTTTGCTTGATGTCGATAAAACTTTCAACTAGATCTCAATGAATAACTTACACAATCGATGACCTTGACTATACTATTTCGTTCGGAGAATAAGATTACCATCGGAAATTTTAAGATTACCATCAGAAATTTGGTGCTCTTTTCCTAGCGCTCAAAGCGTCTTGGCAATACACCCTTTCTATACAACCCATGGTCCTAGCGCTCAAAGCGTCTGGAGGTTGTGAAGAAAGTAATACGTTCAATAATGACAAGTTAAAGTTATTAGACATTAGATTTTGGAGGTTCTTTTCCTAGCGCTCAAAGCGTCTTGGCGATACCCCCTTTCTACACAACCCATGGTCCTAGCGCTCAAAGCATCTGGAGGTTGTGAGAAAGTAATTCGTAGTATAATGTCTGCCAACTCAGGTTAGTCACTCTTTCGGATGGTAATTAGGGCTCTCTTCCTAGCGCTCAAAGCGTCTTGGCGATACCCCTTTCTATACAACCCATGGTCCTAGCGCTCACAGCGTCTGGAGGTTGTAAAGAAAGCAATACGTTCAATAATGACAAGTTAAAGTTATTAGACATTAGATTTTGGAGGTTCTTTTCCTAGCGCTCAAAGCGTCTTGGCGATACCCCCTTTCTACACAACCCATGGTCCTAGCGCTCAAAGCATCTGGAGGTTGTGAGAAAGTAATTCGTAGTATAATGTCTGCCAACTCAGGTTAGTCACTCTTTCGGATGGTAATTAGGGCTCTCTTCCTAGCGCTCAAAGCGTCTTGGCGATACCCCTTTCTATACAACCCATGGTCCTAGCGCTCACAGCGTCTGGAGGTTGTAAAGAAAGCAATACGTTCAATAATGACAAGTTAAAGTTATTAGACATTAGATTTTGGAGGTTCTTTTCCTAGCGCTCAAAGCGTCTTGGCGATACCCCCTTTCTACACAACCCAGGGTCCTAGCGCTCAAAGCGTCTGGAGGTAGTGAGAAAGTAATTCGTAGTATAATGTCTTCTAACTCAGGTTAGTCATTCTTTCTCCGACGATTTTGCATTTCGTGGCAAAGTAATAACTCAGATGTGAATAGTTTCACATTTCGTTGCAGAGTGATTACTCGGATGCAGTTATTCATTGAGACAAGTTCACTTTAGACATTAAAGAAATTACTCACCCTGTATGTTGTCGAATCACTCACTGATTCTCACCATTCTATTTCCATCACGGAAATCCTCCCGAATTTTGTGATCCCGTTCCTTTTATCATCTAATTTGCCCCCGCCACATTCAGAAATACACGTGCCAAATTGCCTCGTGTATGTTTAAGTTCATGAACTTTCCCGTGAATTTACTTATTAGTATTTTTCTGGTCTTGTTTTGGACGTTGAATTTTATGAATTGCATTTTTCTGAATCTCGGTCAGGAGGATGTTTACGTTTTCTTCCCGGTGCTAAGTGTGATTTTAGATGATACAAGTTAAAGAGTTCTTTGTACGAGGCATGTTTTTCAGCGTGGATGTGTTGTTGTTTATTTTAGCGATGTTATTCCGACCGCGAGGCCGCGCGTGTCTCAACTTCTTGCTTACATTATCTTTTACGATTGATATTTATTATGCGCTGTTATGATTATTGTGTGAATTACATTTATCAGATTATTACAATTACGAATGATTTTGCTGAAAAAAATATTACATTAATTATTTTTATTACGGGACCCATGTACTCATTACAACACCAAAAAAAAAATTAACTTTTACTTGAATAACGGTTTAAATCACATTAATACATCTCTAAACAAGCATGGGTGCCCTGCCCTTAATTACCAGTAAACATTTTGCACCGCTGGCCGATATAGAGTTCTAATAACTACATTGTTAATAAAATAGCAATGGTGTCAGTAGCCAAATAGGCAGTAATTTGATTGATTTTAAAACCTGAATTCAGGTGTTTAGTGGCTATACGTTATCCACGGTCGATTTAAAGGATTTATAGAAATTTTGTGTGCGGCCACCTAAAAACGTAGTGAAAAAATCTACATTGGAAATATCATAGATCATAGACACACTGCCAAGTACCTTTGAGCCTTTTTGGTACATATTTAAAACTACCAACGATTTCTGCCAAATAGAACCTCTACTCGTCGAAAATCGGAGCAAGCCGGAACTAAAGTTGCCTTATAATCAAAAGACTTAGACTTACTGTTGCTACACCCTATTTTTCTAAAGGGCGAGCGTTGACTTAAAAGAAATATTAAATAAAAAATCTTTATCAATTTTAAAGTCTGTGAATGAATTAAGTTAGAAATGGGTATGGCAAACCACGTCTAGCTACAATGGAGGGTTTGTCGTAGTTTGAAAAGAAAATAATAATTAAATTAAATTAAATTAAAGGCGCCACTTGGTTTGTTCACGCCACTTACTTCAAACCAAGAAAAAGAATAGTTTACCCTCGTACTAACAAGGGAACTAACCCAAGTGTTTCTCTCCGATTTTAATCAAATTTGGTGGAATTGTAGAGGGGGTCTAAATGTTCGATATATATTTTTTGTTTCGGCTAAAAACATGTTTAAGGGGTGAACTTGCCCCTCGAATTCCACTAAAAACGGGTTTTATGTTCACTAGCGCGAAAAATACGAAAATAGAGTTTTATTATTCCTTATATTAGCTTATATTAGGATAGCCTTTGAAATTTTCTACATTTACAAAATTACGTGCGTTCAACACACTTTATTGTAATAATTTGATTGGGTTATGCTATAATATTTAATCACAAAAAAACACTAAAACTTTAAATCAATCATCCGTACGGATATTTATCAAAAGCTAACGATGAACAAAATGACTAATTAAAAACACTCCCCAACAGTTAAATATGTATTTAATTAATTACCATAACGATTTCTTGAAAGGAGTGAAAAATCGTACTCTTTCGAACACTAGAATTGCGATATGTAAATGCATTTGTAAACCGTTTGGCAAACATAAATAACGCCATATCTTTATTTAGCAGCAGCAGACGTGGCCCACTTACCACCCCGTGTTGATTTACGCCCCGTATTTCAGATTCGCGAATTTCATGTGTTTACACGTGAAGATAATTAAAACTGGAATAAGGAATTTATACGTTTCATACCTTTCGCAATTGGAAGCCTCCGCCCCCCACCCGTGTTCAATAATAAATGTACCCCCGTTTTAATTTTCTTTCGCCTCCGTCCATGTTCCGTTTCCGTACGTTAATGGCGTTTCTGTACGCCGCCCGTACCGAGTATATCGTAAAAAGAAATATTAAAGCCGTTTAAATGTTTTTATTATTTAAAAAGGCTGAGGGGTTGGGTCACATATACAAGTACACTTTCCGGAATAATTTATCGCTGGAAATGCACGGCCCACTCTACCTATACATGAATATTCATATTTCGAACGATATATATAATTCCTTACCTTCCTTCTAAAATGTTTGTTTTCTTCTAAAGGCAGCTCTTTGAGCGATAAAGAAAAAGATTTTGCTGTTGTTATACTGCTCGATAAAAAAACGCATCCAGCTATTTACAAGCAATGAGAAGAAGCAGCTATATCAGTGAATTATATTTAGAAATTAATTTTGCAAATATTAGTTACAATAATATACAATGAGGCCTGATCGGGTCGGGCCAGGGAAGCTCGTCCTAATATTTAATTTCCGGGCTGGGCGCACTGGTGTCGCACCGGTGTCGCACAGGTGTCACACAGGCTGTCCCACAAGTTCGACTGTAATAACTGGTACAGTATCGACAGCCTATGCGACATGTGCGACACCAGTGCGACACCTATGCGACACCTGTGCGACACCTGTGCGACACCTGTGCGACACCTGTGCGACACCTGTGCTATACCTGTGCGACACCTGTGCTATACCTGTGCGACACCTGTGCTATACCTGTGCGACACCTGTGCTATACCTGTGCGACACCTGTGCTATACCTGTGCGACACCTGTGCTATACCTGTGCGACACCTGTGCTATACCTATGCGACACCTGTGCGACACCTATGCGACACCAGTGCGACATCTGTGCGACACCAGTGCGACACCTATGCGACAGACACCTGTATGACATCTGTTGTGGGATGAAAAAAATTAGCAGATGAAAAAGTAAATTGAGACCCCTGTGAAAATTCTTATGGGAATTTGGACCTGGACTGTCATAGCTTATCTACTTAAATGCTCAAAATGAGGTCCATCTTCTTTAATGCATAAACGAATTCTGTTTTCAAAGTACTTTTTAACATTGAATAACATTTGTGGAGTAACGGTTTGGAAAGCCGCCCGTATTCTCCCTTTCATATTTTCCGCTATTGTTGGTGGGGTGTCAAAAACAATATTTTTTATACATCCCCATAAAAAAAAGTCGAGGCAGGTCAAATCTAGAGACCTCGGAGGCCAATTTTGTGGACCGCTTCTCCCTATCCACCTATTTGGAAAATGCATATTTAAAAATTCCCTGACATTCCTTTGAAATGTGCAGGAGCACCATCCAACTGTAGCCACATCTGCTGCCTGATGTTCAAAGGCACATGTTCGAGTAGTTCAGGTAGGTTATGACGTAGAAATCGGAGAAACTTTTGTCCATTTAAATTTCCTTCAAAAAAATAGAGGCCAATTATTTTGGACCCTACGATGCCCCCCCATACGTTAACAGACCATGTACGTTGGCGATCAACTGTGCGAAAAAAATGAGGATTTGCATCACTATGGTAATGAAAATTGTGTCTGTTAACTAGGTCGCTAATATGGAAGATATATTCATCAGAAAATAAAATTAAATCAATAAATTTATTATTTTCTCCTACTCTGTGCAAAACTCTTAAACAAAAATTCTGGATATGCTCCGTCTGCTAATACCTGTTTCCGTTTCAATTGCCCGTTGACTTATATGTGGGTGTTCTATGACTGATCCTACCACAAGGTATTCATTTTCTTCTTTCTCAACAATGGGCTTTTATTGAACTATGTTTGGATATCCTACACTTCCACTTCTACGAAATTCTAGTAGTAATTGTTCAAATACCCTATTTGGGTGGTTAAGTTCTGGATATCTTTGAGCATACACCCTTGACGCCAAAAAGCAATTTTCGAGGCACTCACCAATTATTAGGAGCATATTAATTTTCTCTTGCATAGAATAAGTTTTCATTTTGAATAATTCTACAGTAATACTTTCGAATATTACATAAACAATTCGCAAAAACCAAACTTTTGTGAACTGTCAATAACAATTAAAAAAACAATCTTGCCACCTTGATTTACTCAAAGGATAGGTAATTTGAATAATAATCTCTAAGACAAAAAAATGCTGAATTCTAGCCTAGAGGTTAGGTACAGAGGACGCTCATAGAGTCTGAAAGAAAATTAGATTCCCTATTACTTTTTTCATTAACTTAAATTGATTAACAGTGACTTCCTTTCATAAATCAAGCAATGCCAATGCTGGGTAAATTAAAAAAAAACTGTTAAATAATAATTCCTGATATGAAAATCGCCGAATACAAGAAAACTATTGAGATTAGGCATAGGGAACCCTAATACAATCTGAAAGATAATAAGATTCTACGCAAGGCCTCGTTACTAAATATAGGGTGTGCCATTTAAAAAAACAAAGTTATTCAACTTTATAAGTTACAATTTTCTACCACATTTTTCTATCACCCTGTATAATTTTTTATATGAAATCATGATTGGCCCTGTAGTTCAAACCTTCCACCAAAGAATGAAAATTATTATAGGGGTTCAGCGTGAAGCACTGCGGCAAAAATAAAATTTCCCGTGAACCATTCATTTCAACAAATCGTTAAATATTTCGAAAACGGTAAACGATAGGTATAGGGAATATTGAAGTAACTCATCTTTATTTGATCCATAGAATTCAAAAATGACAAAAAATACTCGGTGTTCCATTTAAAAAAAAATAACTTTGATGTGTATCTTTTTTATGGGACACCCTGTATAACTGGTAATAATTTTAAATTGTGCATACAATCAGGGGCGGCTCGTTATTTAGAGCTAAGGAGCCATGGCACTACCTGTAGTTTTAAGCTCGGCAAGAACTTTTAAGTAATTCTTAATATTATTTTTGTTTTTAGTGTGTATTGTTTGATGATGATGGCGAGGTTACGTGGTCGAAGAATGGTGTTACAGATTTAGTGCATGTCTGGGACAAAATGTAAATGCATGATAAATCGAAAGTACACATAAATCATATTTTCAGCTTGTTCGGTTGTTTGAAATTATGAACCTTTACTTTACAACTCAAATTAACCTTGGACTATGAATGAATGAAGATTAATCGTTCTTTCTTTCTTCATATTGTAAAAGTGCCATCAACATGTTCCACGAGCCGCTGAGAGTCATACTAACCAAGTGAATTGTTTTATTTGAATTATTCTAAATGTTTCTACTAAATCTAAAGTTGCCGAAAATTAGTTTCACTGTTTTGGACAAATAAAGCGAAAATAAAAAAAATCCTATTAAGAAAATTGGAAAATGATTTTGAACAATAGAGTGATTTTTGAGACTAATTTAAACCATTTTCTTACCAGAATAGCCGGCATTTTTTATTATTAAGCCTGTAGTTTAGATTTCGATTTCATTGTTTAAAATTTCCGCCAAATTTTTAATTTTTAGATTTTTGACCTGTATTTTCGAATCTTTTTAACCTGTTGACCGAAATATTCTTTATTTTGACATAAATTTTCGATGTAATTGTTAAAATTTTCTTTTTTTTTTGGTCCATATTTTTGTTTTTTCGAGCCGAATTATGAATTTATATATTTTTGACCTGTATTTTCAATTTTTTTTGGTCTAAATTTTTGATCTTTAACTCTAAATATTCTTTATTCTAAGTTTTCGATTTGATTGTTCAAATTTTTGATTTTTCGGTCAGCATTTTTGATTTTTCAGGCCGAATTTTTAATTGTAGTTCCAAATTTTTGATTTGATTTTGGTTCAAATATCTATAACCTGAATTATTCATTTATATGCGAGATTTGTTTTTTATTTTTTCCGGTATTTTCGAGTTTTGTTTGTTGAAATTTTCGATTTTTTAGTCCGCATTTTTGATTTTTCATTTAGTCTGCATTTATTATCTTTAGGAGCGCATTTTCGATGTACTGTCCAAATTTTCGACTTCCTGGCCAACATTACAGATTTGTATTATTTTTTTAAATCTTTTGACTTACATTTTTCTTTATTTTGACCTAACTTTTCGATTTTATTGTCAACATTTTTGATTTTTTCGTCTCCATTTTTGATTTTTTGTTTAGTCTGCATTTATTATCTTTAGACCCGAGTTTTCGATGTTTTGTCTAAATTTACTACTTTTTGGCCAACATTGTGGATTCTTTTTAAATCTTTTGCCCTAAATTTTTCTTTAATTATTTTTTATTATTCTGTTAAAATTTGTCTTTCCTTGCTCCATCATTTTTATTTTTAGGCCAGAATTTCAGATTTTCGGTCTCAATTTTTTATCGTATTTTTTAGATTTTCGGTCTATTTTTTATCCTATATTTTAGATTGTTTAACTTGGTTTATTAATTTTATTTTGTGGATTTTTTTTATTTTTTGCTATTATTTTCGAATTTCTTGTCAGAAACTTATTCTTGGCGGTTGAAAGTGGCAAATTTTTGCTTTTACCTAAGTTTTCGATTTTTTGTCTGCGTCTTTTTATTTTTACATCAGGATTCTTGATTCTTTGGCCCATATTTAGGATTTCTGTATTTTCGATTTTTTTTTTCCATTTTTTTATTTTTCTTTATTTTGACCAAAATATTCGATTGGTTTGTAGAAATTTTCGATTTTTTTGTCTGCAATTTTTATCTTTACGCTCGTTTTCGATGTTTTGTTTAAATTTTCACCGTTTTAGGCTATATTGTAGATTTTTTATTTTTTGGTCTAAATAGTCTTTATTTTGACGAAAAAATTCGATTGGTTTGTGGAAATTTCGGATTTTTTGTCTGCATTTTTTATCTTTACGCCCGAGTTTTCGATGATTTGTCTAAATCTTCACCTTGGCCTATATTTTATATTTTCGATTATTTTGGTTTCAATTTTTGGTCTTTTGGCAGAAATTTTCTTTATTTCGACTTAAATTTTGGATTCGTTTGTTAAAAATATTGGTTTTTTTGGTCTACCACTTTAATTTTTGGGTATGAATTTTAGATATTTGGTTTTATTTATTTATTTTTGTCCCATGTTTTAGATTTTTTTAACTTATTGATTTTATTTTTCCAATTTTTTTTTATTTTTATTTTTGCCATTATTTTTAAATTTCTCGTTGGTACTTATTTTAAGCCAAAAAGAGTTATGTTTGGAGCTGAAAATGGCAAATTATTTTTCTTTTGTTTGTATTTTCAATTTTTTTGGTCTGCATTTTTATTTTTAAACGAGGATTTTTGATTTTTTGGCCGATATTTTAGATCTGCGGCTGTTTTGTTCCAAATTTTTAATATTTTGACTAAAATATTCGATTGGTCTATGAAGATAAAATAAGATAAATGGTTCTTTATTTCTTCAAAAAAGGAGGGGGTATATTGTATAAGTGGCTCTACCATCAACATGTTCCACGATCCTACGTCTATTCATTTGAAAAGAATAACACGAAATTACATGGTTTTCCATAAAATGATCGCGTCGTATGGGTTGCCCCACCCTGTATATGAGCGTATAATTGTAGTTTTAACCAGAATATTGTTTGATAATGTCCGAATAGGACGAAACTAGTCTGAATAAAGTGAAAAATTCGTGATACCAGCAAAGTGTTTCTATTTCAACCTCCTTCGTAAATATGAAACATTTTGGATTATCAGAAAACAAGTTTATTCTGAATAGATTTTTTTATATCGTTGAATGTCTTTTCTTCAATTCAAGTTTTCAGTGTTGAATTTTACTTTCAACTGCAGTATATCAACTGTAGGTTCAATCTGAATTATTTTAGCAGATTTTTTTTATCGTTGATTCATATTTTAATTTTAGTTTTGAAATTTATCACTGTCAAACTATGGGTAGGTATATGAAGATGAATAATTTTTATAGATGAAAATTTTGTCCGAATGAAATTGGGTAATTTTATACTAAAATGTAGAAACCTCCTTATGGCAAATAAAGTTCAGGAAACAAGGAGAGGCGAGCGAAGTAAAGTAAATTGAAAGGAGAGTCTGCGAAAGGAATTAAAAGCTATTAGAGAGATCTTCCTCTGGTTCGTTCGCAATTTAATGGAAATTGTTTAATTTCATAAATAAGCCTTCCCTGCCCCTCTGCCCGATATGAAATGTTTGTCGTGTGGCAATGTTTACAGTTTGACGTCAACAGTACCGTTATTAACTCTAATGTATATAAAGAGTTTAAATGCGTCGTTTGCACTCTGTTCCCTTTATCCATTTTCTTATTTGCCAAGAACAATTTCCAACGAACGCGGATTATTTCCCTATTGAAAAATATACCCAAAATTCAAAGACAAAGATATTATTTTCTGGCCTTAATTTTTAAACAATAAATATGTCACTTTTACCAGTAAATAAAATTTGTATTTTCCATAAAATTATGAATTTATATGAATAGAATTTTATTACGGCGTGCCGTGTGGCTTCGATTTCAAGCCCAGGCGAAAGATTTTTTAGGATCGAGAAGTATTCGCTCGGGTCCGTGGTTGTTGTATACTTCTTTTATTATTCATTTATTCATTTATAATTTGTATACATATAGTATCCGCCTTGAGCTATCCACATGGACTTTATTTCCGAGGCCAAAAAACAGAATTTTATTAGTCTGTTTAAACTGAATTGATAATTGGACCTTGGGCCTCATCTTAGGCTACCGATGGCTGATTTATTTGATTTGGTTGTTTGCACGAGACTACCTCAATTTGATGTGTGTTATGCACTCATACGCACACATCTACGTACATATGGTTGCATATGATAAAAAGGAAACCCGTTTGAATACATCACTTTCTGTCTTTCTTTTTAGGTTTTTTTTTTATTATTTCACTGAATCAACATTATTCATTGTAAGAAGTTTGTAATTCATTTAAGGTGGAAATGATCGTTCCATTGAATATACATTTCATAGGCTCTGTATATAATGATAACAATAATAATAATATCACGTCGGTGGTGGTGCGAATATGCCAATATTGACATTGCTAATTGAAGTAACCGAGTCTGCGTTAAATTGTTTATAGTCGTACATGTAATTACTATTCAAATTTCAATTACATCATATCGATCTTGTGTTTGTAGTTTGCTGCTTTATTTACTGCTGTAGTGCTGCTACATTCATAAATAACTGGCCTATGTATGTATATATCATGTTCCCGAAAACTGATCTCGATATATACTCATACTCATATATACATGCACACCTTGTATGATATTAACAAACATTCACATTTCCACGAGTTTTCATTTTAAAAATGTTAAAATACCTTAAACAGTTATTAGAATTAACTGCATCTCTTTGTATTATTTAGTAGTAAAGTTGTAAACAGGCAGTGTGTTGATTTAATATTTGCTATTTAATGCTTATAAATTTATAAATTTAACAAAAACATTAAATGTTAAATGCCTTAGAAGGTCGACTAATAAAAGGAAAGCTCCTTAATTCTCAACAATATTTATACGGGTCTCGACTGAGCGAGGATTAGCACATTGGCGCAGATCCTTAGTAACAACTAGGTATTAAACCTTGTTCAGCCTTGGTTACCTTTAATCTCCGAACGGGAACGAAAATATACTCCATTTATCCCGTCTCCCAAGACCAGAGAATCTCCCCCGTCTCTTTCTGTCTCTTCGTTCCACCTCTTAATCACATCTACAATTGTACTATCAACGTTATTTTAACGGGGAATTTAATGCTACATCGAACCTGATCTTTTTCTTTCGCCATGTTTCACTGTACTGCTGTGACTATAAATACAGTATGTTATTATCACATTCATCTGCAGATAAACTAACGTTTTAAATTGTTTTGTTTCAAATAAATTAGAAACAACCTTACTTGTTGCAGAAAGCGCTAAATAAATTCTACATTTCGTTTTATTGAATTTGTTTTGTTTCATTTTTAGAAGCCTTATAATAAACCACTCGTCAACGCTCTTATTGCTTGTAAAGAATTTTAACTGTTGTTAACCGAATGCAACATCTTCGCCCTAACTGAACATTGTCAGGTTACGGAAAATCTTGTAAAAAATATTATTCAAGATTTCAAGCCGGTCACCAACTTCTCAAGGAAAAATTATGGACTTAAACAGCGTACGGAGGATCTGCTCTCTTTGCTAGAAACAGATTCTGGTGTAAAGTGCATAATGACATAAATAAACTATCATAAGGAGTGTTTGAAATAGCGACAATTGATGAATGGATATCTAAACAAAAAGTAGTGATTTAAAGATTACCAGAGTCAAATGTAAACACATTTTTTTGATAAATTAGATAAACTCCTGGTGTTGCTACTTAATTCAAATTTGATTAATTTTATTGTAGGTGACTTTAATATAGATCTAGGTAGACAGGACACCCCTAGAGCGATGTTTGTAAACTTGCAACATATAATGTTAATATAACAATAAATGAACCTACACAATATTCAAAATATTCAAAAAATATTATTGACAATATTTTACAAACTTAAGTAATGGTAATCGAAAACATTGGCTGCATATATTTTCGAATCATTCATATCAGATCACTGTGCACAAAAAATATCGTTTTTATGTGACTTTAACCATTGCTTAAATATATTCAGTTAGATAAATAGGGAAAGTCCGAAAAGGATGCGTATGATACACGTCGTTAGGATCGAAAAGGATGCGTTCGATAGATGTCGCCAGGGTCGAAATTATCCTACCATAATTTGCACTGGTAACACTAGAAAGCAGTAGGTGGCTGTCGCCATTACCATAGTGTTTAGAAACTGAAATGACAAATGTCATTTAAATTATTCGGAACAACACGCGATTCGGTATTTTTTTAATATGTCCTATTGTGATTACTTTATTACTAATAAAGTCATAATTTGAACGATATTAAAAAGCAATGTCGGGTCATAACTATCATTTTCGGAATTATAATAAAAACCACAGGAATTCTCCTGGATTAAAAATGTTGAATTTCCCTTCTCAATATCATAATCGTTACATGAGATGGATCTCACATTGCAGTGTGTACTTAAAATTTCAACTATAAATATAAAAGAAAATATTTTTTCTGTATGTTATTGATTAATTATTCATCTAAATATAACATAACCTCCTCATTATACATACCTCTCTGATCCGCAAATTGGATGAAATTTGGCCAATTAATATTTATGCATGATGACAATAATATTGCTTAAATTAAGTATATATCTACAACACAGTGGCATAACTACGATGGAATATACAAAGGCATTAATTAAAACTCTGGTGATATGTGGTCATATTTTTAAAAAGACTTTTCTTAATGTGTACGTTTCTGTTTAGTGTGTCTTAAAATAAATAAATAATATCAAGTAAAATAAAAACATTATATTTATGTTAACGATAATTTATACCGAGTGTCTCGGTTAAGGGGCGAACATAGGGATTTAACATGTAAAATTAAATATGTGTAGCTATTAGTTCCACTATTCATTTTAAAGAAAAATCGTAAAGGAATATTTTTTAGAGAATTAAAAGTTGTAAACGTATCATCCATTTAATTTACGTTTCATCGTTATTGCGAATCATCAGCTAGTTCTATCTGCAACCTAACACACATGTTAAATACTAGTTGCTGTGTATACGATGTTATAATTATTACCGAGACTTGGCTGGATAAATTCATCGATAATTTGGAGTTTAAACTAAAAAATTACAATATCTTTAGAATGGACCGAAGTTTTATTTCCAGTGATAAATGACGCGGCGGTGGAGTAATGATCGCGGTTCACAACAGTTTGATTTATAATAACATTAATATTGAAACCAGCTCTGTTGAACAATTATTTGTTTCCATTTCTATATCTAATGCGGATTTAATCGTTGGAGCTGTTTACATTCCACCAGGTTCCCCACTTGTTAAATTTAACGATAATTGTTTTGTTATCGAAAATATCTTTGAAAAATACCCAAATTCAAAATTTATAATTTGCGGTGATTATAATCTCCCATCAGCTATTTGTTCCAATGATGAACTCGGCCTTATTAATCACTGTACGTCTTATCCAGCACAAATTCTGGCTGAGACAATTAGTTTATACAATCTCTTTCAAATTTTTGACATACCTAATGAAAATAATGTTTTTCTAGACCTAATATTTGCACATGAAGGATTTACAGTCTCGAAACCTTCTGACTTATTATTTAATATAAAACAGCACCATGTGCCATATTTAATTTCAATGCCTCTAAATGTCCCAGTTACATCTTTCCAATTTGATGAATTTATTTATAATTTTTCACGGGCCAATTATTCCAATATTAATAATTATATACTTTCTGTAGATTGGCGAAAAATATTGTGTGGGTCAGTTGACACCATGGTTAATATATTCTATAACGTTTTATATAATATCTTAGAACTTTTTGTACCAACTAAACGTATAAAGTCATCTACGTACCCAGTTTGGTTTACAGCAGAGTTAATTAATTTGATTAAGCAAAAACGAATTGCACACAAGAAATATAGGGAATGTCAAAATTCTGATACTTATCAAAACTTTAAATGTTTGGGCACAAAATGTATGAATCTTAGAAATCTGTTATGCGATCGATATGTCCAATCAGTAAATATAGGCATAACAAACGACCCAAAAAAGTTCTGGAATTTTGTCAAAGCTACCAGTTCTACTTCTGAGTTTCCAGATATTATGTATTATAATAACGACTGTAGCAGGAATGGATCACAATGTGTTAATTTATTTGCCGACTATTTCTCCACTGTATATAGCAATGACAAACCTTTGCATACACCTACTTTTAGTTGTCCATCTAACGTAGTTCATATGAATACATTCAATGCCACAGCTACAATTACAACCCCTACGCGAATTTCAAGTGCCAAGTCATCTGTAATAGATAATATTATAACTAATATGGACAGAGAGTACAAAACATTGGTATTCGAAACACACATGTCAGATCATCTTGCTCAAAAGTTATCATTTTCTTTATATGAAACACTCTCCAAAACAACACCTCAATGAGAGCTTACAACGAAGCTAACATTTCACAGTTTGTAAATTTGCTCAAATATGATTGTACATGGGATGAAATCTATGCAATTGATGACTTAGAATGTAGTTGGAAAAAATTCATGCAAACTATAAACAAATGTTTGGATGAAAGTTGCCCTAAAATTATGAGAAACTGCAAATTAAAAAAAAATCTCAATATAGTAAGATCTCCTGAAATATCTGAATGCAAGCGGATGCTTGATTGCTTACAAGTCATTAAATATTTTAGCGATGATGCTAAACATCTGTACAATGTATTAAATAAAAAATATAATATATTGATAACGTGATAGAATTGAACATACTCTCTTGTCAAGTCAAAACAAAATGAAGACTACATGGTCTATAGTAAATAATATTATTTGCAAATCAAAACCGACAGACAACCGCATATTGATAGATAAACTGGAACAATTTAATCAACATTTTATAAATATTCCTATTGAGTTAACAAAGAAAATGAAAAATACCCAACTTAACACTAATATTGTCAGAAATCAAAAAACTATGTTTCTGAAACCAACCACTCCAAATATATAATATTATACACGCTATGAAAAATAAAAACAGCTCTGGCTATGATGAAATAAACTCGAAAATATTAAAAAGTGCATCAAATGAACTACTACTTCCATTAACATTTTTAATAAATAAAGCTTTAGAAACAGGCATTTTTCCAGATTGCTTAAAAATTGCGCTTATCATACCAATATTTAAATAAGATGATCCAACAGATCCAACAAATTATAGGCCAATTGCATTACTCAGTGTTTTTGCTAAAATCTTTGAAAAAATAATAGCGAATCGAATCTTGGATTTTTTTAATAACAATAATTTGTTCAATAAAGCACAATACGGATTTTTGAAACTGAAGTCCACTAAAACGGCAATATTTGACTATTTAGAATCTGTAGTTGATGCCTTGAAGAGAGCTGAAATTCCTGTAGGAATATTTCTTGACCTCTCTAAGGCATTTGACACAATGAATCATACCATCTTGTTAACGAAACTGGAATTATATGGACTAAGAGGCAACTGCCTAAGTCTCATTGAATCATTTTTAAGAGACCGTCATCAACGAACATGTATAAATAATAAATACTCATCAACCGGGATTACAAACATAGGGGTACCGCAGGGAAGTATCCTGGTCCTTTGTTATTTCTCATATATATCAATGACTTTCCTAATTTAATTAGTGAGAATAATGGCAAAATTCAAATGTACGCAGATGATGCAAATATTTTAACTGTTGGTACCAATATTGAGGAATTAATAACTAAAGCAAATAACATTTACTCAGTCACACAAACATGGATGTTAGAAAATAGGCTAATACTAAATAATGACAAAACTAAAGCATTACAGTTTAAAACCAATTTATCGAAAACATTGCTTACGAAAATAAATTTAGGAAATGCTGATATAGAACTAGAGTCACAATGTAGAGTCTTAGGAATAACGATAGACAGCAAGTTAAATTGGAAATGTCAATGTGAAGAGTTGAACCTAAAATTGAACTCGGTCTGTTTCGCTTTGCGAGTTTTAAAACCATTTATTAATAATAAGACATTGATTATGGTATATAAAGCCAACTTCGAATCGCTCATGCGATATGGAATAATATTCTATGGGAACAGTTCATTTTCTAATAAACTTTTTATTGCGCAGAAGAGAGCTTTACGAGTTATCCTAAATTTAAACTACGACGAATCATGCAGAGGCCATTTTAAGAACTCGGGTATATTAACGTTTTATAGCCTTTATGTTTTCGAGATTCTAATTTTTAACTTTCAGCATAAATCTAAATTCAAGTTATATACACACAATCACATGTACAGCACACGAAACAATAGGCAATATGCTTATCCGATACATCGATTGGCAGTATCAGAAAAGTCAGCCATGTACAATGGTCTAAAACTTTTTAATAAGTTGCCACGTTATTTGCAAGATATAACTACCTTAAAACTATTTAAAAACAAGTTACATGCATACTTAGTTGAAAAAGAACTCTACAATATCTCCGATTTTTTACCATAAAATATTTAAACATAAACATAAAAAATGAGACAGTATGTTCGATGCTATCAGCAATAGAATTTTAATTGGTACTAAGTTTAGTTTAGTTTAATTGCAATGTACAGTAGTCATTCTTTCTGTTTTTTATTTGACGTTATTCTTTATAATGTGTTAATACTTATGTTTTTAGTGCATTATTTTGTGAATAAAGAAGAATATTATTATTATTATTATTATTATATGCCCCTTCAATTATCTATAAGCGAAATATTCCAGGCTATAGCTAATCTAAAATGTAGCAATAGTACTGGCCCTGACGGAATTCCTGCAAACTTTTTAAAAAACTGTATTTTTTCGATTACACTACCAATCTCCATATTATTTGAGTCATCACTTGCACAGAATATATTTCCTGATCACTGGAAGAAAAGTTACATCACACCTTTATTTAAGTCTGGCAAAAGAAATAATATTAAAGATTACCGCAGCATATTAATACAATCTGTCATACCGAAGCTCTTCGATGAACTTGTCACCGTAAAATTAAGTTGAATGTGCAAAAATGTACTTATGGATGAGCAGCATGGTTTCCGGTCCGGCAGGTCAACATCAACTAACCTTTTGTCATTTAGTACTTTTATCATCAATGCCTTTGAAGCTAACCATTCAGTTGATACCGTATTTACGGATTTTGCCAAAGCATTTGATCGCATCAGCCACGAGATTTTGGTTGCAAAATTATCGGCCTTGGGATTCCATTCTGCTGTCGTTAAATGGGTTCATAGCTTTTTAATTAATCGTATAGTGTGTTAAAATTAAGAACTTTTTATCTAATGTCATTCATGTTCCGTCAGGTGTTCCCCAAGGGTCACATTGTGGTCCATTGCTGTTTTTACTCTTTATAAATGATATCTCTTAAGTCATAAGGAACTCCTCATTTTTGCTTTATGCTGACGATCTAAAACTTTTCAAAGAAATTAGGACAATTGATGATTGTAAGTTGTTACAAGATGATCTAACATCTGTTGTTAATTGATGTGGCGACAATTATCTATTTCTCAACATTGCAAAATGCAAGACAATGAGTTTCTCCAGAAAAATAAATGTCGTAAATTTTAGCTACAGTATTAATTCTGTCGATTTAGAGCAATTAAACGTAACCAAAGACTTGGGCATAACCTTTGACAAAAAATTATGTTTCAATAACCATATTTACTCAATTTGTAATCGAGCTTTAAAAATGTTGGGTTTTATTAGAAGAATGGCAATCGACTTATCGCCTGCAGCGTTTAAACTCGTATATTTTGCATATGTTCGTTCCAATTTGGAATACTCTTCTTGTGTGTGGTCACCTACTCAAATTACTTATATTAATGTGCTGGAAAATGTTCAGAATAAATTTTTGAAAATATACGCGTTTAAATTAGGCTACAATACAGATATAAATATTAGATCATTCTCATCTGACGAATGTATTGATAAACTGTGCTGCCGTAGATTTTATGCGGATATGTCAGTATTTTATAAATTAATTTCTCGCCAAGTTCAATATACTTCACTACTTCCTCAAATTAGTTTTAATGTAAATTTGTCAAACAGATCAATTCGTCATTTCCCTTTATTTCGTATACCATACCATAGGTCAAACTATGGTCTTAATAGCCCACTGTGTAGATTTATGCGAATATCAAATACATTATCTCTAAATCCAAACTTTGATTTATTTGTTGATTCTCACTCACAATTTATGATTAAACTGAGGCGCATTTGTATTTGTTGATAATTAAGTATCAGGTTTGTGTGTTATCACTTTTAGTTGTAAAAAATGATACTTTTTTATATTGAGCATTGCTTTATTCGTTCATATACATTGTGTATATGCACGTGTGCGTGTATGTATGTATATACAGTATGTTTTTTTTATCGTGGGCCATAGGATTTTACATGCTAAAAATTATACCTAATGTTAATGTATATTTTATTATAAAATTTTGAAGGAAATTTAAATTAGTAATAAATCAATTATTTTTCCACATGATGCGTTGCATTAGAATAACTTAAATATGTTTAATTCCAGTAAAAAATGAAATTATGTAATATAAATAACTGAGCAAAAATAATCAAAGTACCTTGAATTTACGAAATGTCAGATTGATTAGTGAGGCAAGTAATCAAACGGATTTTATTCTTGAAAATATCCATTTATACTATTGAAGAACGGGTGGAATTTGTAACGGCATTTATAAGAGGTTTGTCCAGCAGGGAAATAATTGTACTTTTCTACAAGAAGTCAGGGAATTTTTATTTTAGGGAAATAGTTGACAACTTTTCTGCAGCGTATCCCGATCGTTCGGTTCCAAGCAAAAGCACTTTTTAATGGAATATAACATGTTTAAATGATTCTAATTAAGCGCATAATGTAGAAAAATAATTGATTTAAAATTTGCTTCAAAATTATATGATAAAATATACATTTACACGAGGTATAATTTTTAGCATGTAAAATCCTATGGCCCACGATAAAAAAACATACTGTATATATTTTTTTATTTTTATTTTTTCATTTTTTTGTTTATTTTTTAAATATTGTTGTAATATTAGTTTTAATTTTTAATTTGTAATTTTCTGTAAAAATTGGTTTATCCGTAAATATATATTATTATATGTTTGCACATTTTGGAAGTGATATTTATGCGGTCTCGGTGGACGGTGCCGCTGAAAATCGTAATGCAACGATACAAATAATTGGTGTTATTGAGAGTGTGTCCAATTGTTCTATTCTACAATAATGCTGGAAGAAATCATATCTCCACGGGCAACTGTATCAGAACGTAGGAAAGGTCTTCTCAATAACAATTTAATTATGTCATATACTTGTTTCTCATTGGTCACAATCGTAATGCAGCGATACGAATAATTCGTTGTTACCTGTAGCCTCAAATCGCTCTTGTACTCTTCGAAATGCTTCTTGTTGTGGACTCGGCAAGAAGAATTTCGTGTATCACGAATGGACAGAGCGGTATCCCGGCTCTATACACTCTCAAAGGAAATAGACAAATTTTGCGACATTCCCCAAGAAAATCATGTCAACTAATTCCTCTTGGGAAAAATTCATAATTATGAACTGAGATTACAACTTAAACGGTAAAATCTATTTTTGAGATCAATGTAGTAATTATTGTTCGCCCATTCTGAAATTTGGGTCTTCTATGCAATTTTTGACGAGAAATCGATTAATCACACTTTCAGAACGATAAAAAGTGTCCCTGCCCTAAGAGGGCTATTTTTGCCCTTTAAAGGGCAAAATAAGGGCTGCAAAGGGCGAATAAGGGCCATTTTTTTATTTAGTGCACTAAGTTGGTATGGGCTGAACGTGACGCCATAGAGCCACGAAAAAAATAGCATTACCAATGCCTACCTGAAGAATTTAATGGAGGTAGTTTCGACTTCCGTAAGTGACCGGAAGTAGCCGTAACTACACTCAACTTTTGAATTTCAAATGGGAACCTTAGGTCCTGTGGGGTATTGTTGGATAGGTATTTTAAAAAGAAAGAACTTTTGTTTGTTTATTAAAATTTATTTCTAAATGATATGCGTAATTATGTAAAAATTAATGTTTCAAATAACCCGTCCCGAGCGGGTTGGCCAGATTTTACAATGCTTTCTCAATTGTTTTTTGTCAATTTGGCCCCGGTAATTTTCTAAAGTTGGCTTGTAACAAAAATTAAAAAAGATGTGCACATATCACGAAAACAAGCTGATGTTTAGGACAGTTTTAACTTTATTTTTCTATAAACACAACGATACTTACCTATAGCCAGTTCGTAATTTTCGTCGACCATGTTTTATATTTTATAGATAAACAGATAACATTTTTTTTTTGCCAAAAATACCATACATGACCCAAGTTCGCATTTTAAATATTGAAATTGCGCCTACTTCCGCTTACTCCGGAAGTCGAAACTACCTCCATTAAATTATTTAGGTAGGCTTATGACATACAATTTTGTTTTTCGCAGCTCTATGACGTAATAGTTTCGAGAAAATGGCCCAGGATTGGTTATTGGAAACATATTTTTTTTATTTCATTGCGCATATCATTTAGAAATAAAATTTTCGAACAAAAGTTGTTTCTTTCAAAAATACCTATTCAACGATACCCCACATGACCTAGGTTCCCATTTGAAGTTCAAAAGTTGAGTGTAGTTACGCCTACTTCCGGTAACTTCCGGAAGTCGAAACTACCTCCATTAATTTCTTCAGGTAGGCATTGGTGATACTATTTTTTTTTCTTGAAGCTCTATAGCATCACGTTTTCGAAAAAGACCTGGGACGGGTGGTCTGAAACACTGGGTGAATATTCCAAAACCCTTTGACTGTATACTAATGGACTGCTACCGCCGTTTCGTGTGTGTCTCCACGAAACGGTGGCGCGCCGGGACCCTAAATGGTTGCGGTATGTTACTAAATTGGTAGCTATTTTGTGTCTATGACATATGACTCTATGAGCTCGCATTGCATATTGTGATACCCTGCAATTTATTCACACCTTTGAATATATAAACATTTATATTGTCAAATATTCATACTATATCAAAATATTGCTATGCGAAAGGCTGCAATACGTTCACGTATATATGCCAACGCGGTTATAATACTCGTCAGCTGATGTACACGTCAGTTGACTTTTGACTTATAACCTAAAATTCCATCAAATCCGGAACTTCGCAAATTATGGGTTGATGCTTTGCTTGTAAAGAACAGGCAAGAAAGTGGACCCGAGTTGCCGAAATATGCTCGCATTTGCATTCTCCACGTTGCTGATGAATACATCGAGAAATATTTTTTTTTTGCTTTCCGGTTTTTAAATTACGCTCCATTTTTGGCTCCGGGGCGGGACTTATATCGGGCTCCAGCTCGTGGACAACTTTTGGAGTAGTGATCATATGGGAAATGGAGGGGGAATAGCAGTCCATTAGTATATAGTCAAAGCCAAAACCGAACATAGGCATTTAACGTGGCGAAAATGTTTTTTGCAGATTCCTGTTCCCCATTTTAACTAAGAGGGTTTATAATGACACCAATCTAGAGGAGATTTTTTTCCTCGTCTAATGATATCCGAATTAGTTAATTATCAGTTGTATTTATTTATTATTTTATCAAAATATTCGCAATAAATACAATTCGGAAAATCGTATTGAGCCATGACTCGTAAGACAATAAACAGATTCAAACGTCATTCCAGTGACAAACTCATTATGCCGTTGGCGACTATGATTTTGAGATTTCCAATTTTCTTTACTGAAATCAATTGTAAATTTTCTAAAGAATTGAAAACATTTCTGGTAAATGTAAAATTCAGTTACTTCATCGATCGCATCGTGTTTATGAAAAAAATGTTTATACAAAAATAACATGTCGCGGTATATTTAAAAGTCCTAAATATATTAACATTTACTGCACTCCTTTATCCGAAACACTTAGTTTTCATTATAATAATAAATATATGTTTGTGAAATATAAACACCCTCATA
Source organism: Ocypus olens (assembly GCA_910593695.2). Lineage (NCBI taxonomy): Eukaryota > Metazoa > Arthropoda > Insecta > Coleoptera > Staphylinidae > Ocypus > Ocypus olens. The sequence goes on from OU343061.1 coordinate 19,525,723, forward strand.
AGTACGGCACCAGAAATCAGAAAGACTATGCTCTGCCTTGACAGAGTAATAATAATAATAATATGTTTATTTCCCAACAAAATTACAATTTCATTACAGGGAAAACTTATCTAAAGAGCATACTCATGAAATAAATGCGTAGTACAGGTAGTTATAGACTGGATATAAGGGGAAAAGTAAATCATACTGCGCAATGAAACGATTTGTTTCTACTATTACAGTACATATTAATCAAGATAGAAATATCAAACGTAAGCTTTATGAGTGCCTGTGCATTCTGGAGCCATATAAAAATTATTGTAATAAAGCTATATTATTATTATTAAATAAGAGGTGTAGTGAGGTGCAGAGAGTTTATTGAAGAGATGGATAGAGGAAGCATCCTGTCTTTTCTAAACAAAGCAGGATTTTGGACTGTATGCTGCGAATTGCGATTTGCGTAAATATTTAAATTGGTTGATCCGATGGTAAAGAGCGGAGCAGGGAAGGTAAATTATCTATGAAAATTGTATGGTAATCGAGTGATAAGTGGCCAGATATGGTGAACTAAATCACCAGATTCGACCGACGCACTATGGTCTAGAATCGAATTTTATGTGGACAAAAATCCAATTTTTGATGGATTTTAAAATTAAGATAACACGACTAAACGTGATCTAGGATAGTTATCTAGAAGAAATCCATAAAAAAAACACCCTTTATCGGCGTTAATGAGATACAATAGGGCCCCAAACGTGACCTTTCTCGGCATATGTTGTGCTCATCGCTAGTCGTAATATTGCGCTCGCTATTATTGGTTGTATAAAATTTTGTAATGATCTGAAATATATCTGTAATACATAAATCATAAACAAAGGTATAACAAACATTTTGATCATTTTTTTTTAAATATATATGTACATTAAATATTTATTTACGAGGATTGAAGTTGCGTTAATTTTTAAATTTCTTTTTGAGACGTACATGTTTAGCGGACTGTTACTTTTTTGTACCCAAATGTCACTAAAAGTTGAGATATACAAAATGTAGCTACATTATCCCTCAACATGCCTTGTTAATATAAAAGTGCGCAAAGGTGCGTTTCTTTACTTTTTATTCGATTTTGTATAATGGAACGCAGATATAAATCGATTTTCGGTACCTCGTAAAAATTAATAGATGGTGATTAAATATTATCTGGTAAACTTGGCGGGATAAAATATAAACAACAACAACACTTATCTGAGCCAGCGATAAACAAATACAAATATGCCCTCTATAGGCCCATTTTGTGCATAGGGCCAGTATTCATTTAACATTCGTTACAATCAGTTCTTTTAATTTTTATTAATAAACGTGAAACGTGCAATATGGATAACATAAACGAAAATACGATCAATATTATAATTGTTTTTTTTTTTAGTTAATAGACGTATAAAATTGAAGTTGAGGAAAATTAAATATTATTTTTAGTTTCTACATTTTTTTAGTAGTACTAAAAAATATAGATACCAATACTCCAAGTTGCACATAACCAAAAGTCACTCTCATAACTGTTAAATGAATTTTCAGGTGCGCTTCTTTATTTAAAAAAAATAAATATTAATTTTAATTTTTAATTTTAATAGATCGTCTTAAAACATTGTAAGAAGCTAACATAAATATATATAATTAAAAAGAAGATCATTTAGAAAGTATTTGTAGCGTTTAATATTTTTGTCCCCCTAAAATTTCATTCTTGACCACAGTGCGACGCGGCGATCCACCACCGTCTTACATTCATTCCACAATTTTCCCTCCTTTTCAAATCGTCAAATGGCCCAGACATATCACATCAACATCGACATGGAAAAATATTAATGTGAAAATTGCCACGGCAATTTGTAAATTTTTTTATTTTTATTATTGTTAATTCAATTTCTGGAAATCATAAATCACAAGTAACAAATTTGTCCAATATTTCTTTAAATTATACTATAACTATTTGTTAACTATGAATTATAAGAAAATTGAATAAAATAATTATTGTAAATAATTATTAGTGCACTTTAGAATAAAACACGTATGCTAATTTTCACTGACACTATAATTATTTCGGCACACTGTGGCTTCATCGAGCAGATGACCAATGGTTGTAATTTTTTATTTCATACTTTCTTAGACAAATTTCAGTCCAGTAAGTGGGATACTACAGGTTCAGAGACAGTAAAAGGTTGCTAAGCAATTTATTGGACTTTTAATTTATAGACAACAAAACGTTAAAATGTAACTTTTGGACACTTTGTTACCTTTATCAACGTTATAATTCACAAATATGGTCATCATGCTACTTTCTCCGATTTTATGGTATAATAGGTAATTATATTTATACTTTCATGGTTTATTTTCAATTTAAGTGATATTTCAAATGTACACGGAGCGTTTTACAGGATCGGATGACACTGACGTTTGAAACGTCAGAATTATGAAAGATGAAAATGACAAATTAAACTTTAAAGTACAATCATCTTTACAGTCAGTATGCCCAAAAACTAACGAGACTTCGAAAAAAAAAAGTATGACAACTTATAACTGTAAGTTGCTAAATTAGAAAAAAGTTATATTTCGAATATTAATATTAACATCGAAAGCACAGTATGAAACATAATGTTGTACGTTGGTATTACAGTAGTTATTTATAATTTGAAATATCTAACTCGTACAGTAACATCACTTAGCGGACTAGTTACGTAATATTACACAACTAGCAAATTCACGCTCACGTAATTGCGTTACAAAACGTGTTATGCATTATACCGTGTGAGCCACAAAATTTTGTGAGTTGGCTGTGAGATAAATGAGGTGTGTCGCATATTAAAAATTAGAACATTTAGCCTAGAGGCTATGGGAACTAATACCATGCGTTCAACAATGTATTTGAATTGGGTACGCTGTTTTTCATCTTGCAATGTTCTTGCGCATGTGTGCGTTCGATGATAAGCACCCGTGCAATGTCAATGCGATCGTTTGTGCTTTATATTCAGTTTTACGTTTTACGTTTTTTACCATCTCATCCTACTGCAAATATTTCATTGGTAAGTAAAAAAAGTAATAACACATGCAAATCTTAATTATTGGATTTAAGGTTAGAAATGACGTTCTCAGAGCTCCACAACAAGTTTATTATTGAAGCATATTTTCAAACGGAGACAACGTAGAAGGAATTTGGAATTATTCCTATGAAAACTGTGAAGAACAATTTCATGAGCAGTTTCCTGAACTTAAGTTCGGTCATAATTACTTTGTGCAAAATGTTTATTTATTTATTTATTTATTTATTTATTTATTGTTCATAAACCCAACAGACTCAAAGTCCATTAACAGGGCTAAAAGTATATATACAAATGTAGTACATGGTACAAACATAAATTACATTTATAGAAACTTAAACCTAGGGTAAAGTTGACAATTTCAAGCATTCCATAAGATCTTTCTTAAATTCATTGAATGATTAATTAAATATGTCAACATTATATACATATTGGTTATATAAGCGCGACAAACGTAAAATTGGTGAGTTTGAATAATAATTAGTTTTTGAAGAGTTATATACAAAAGTTTTAGAGTGCCTTGCGGACAGTCGAGGAACATTAAAATTAAATAAGCTTAATAGGTGCGAATCATCAATGGAGTAATTAATCAGTTTATAAAGAAAACACAAACTTCCATATATGTGTTGATTATGTACTGTAATGAAATTAAACTCTGATAGTAGGTCATTATAAGGTATATCGAAGCGGTAAACTTTATATTTTACAAAATACAGGTATCTGAGAAATTTTCTCTGTACCCGCTCTAACATATTAATGTAATTTAAATACATAGGGGACCATACCATTGAACAATACGTCATCTTGCTTAATATAAATGAACGAAAAAGTAAACTCATAACTTTCATATCGGTAAATGCTCTACAGTTACGGATAATAAAGCCAAGCAGACGATAACAATCCTTGCTTATTTGTGAAATATGGTTATTAAATGACAACTTGACATCAAATATTATACCAAGATCTTTAATTTCACTTAGCCTAGTAACTTGTATATCATTGATAAAGTATGGATACAATATTAAGTTATTCTTTCTTCCATAGGTAACTACAGAGCATTTAGAAATATTAAGTGATAGATTGTTGGCATTGCACCATTCAATGAAGTTATTGAGTTCACTTTGAAGTTGAGCACATTGGTATGCACTATCAATAACACTATATATTTTTATGTCGTCCGCATACAGTAACATATCACATTTGAATATTTTACACACATCATCCATAAATAGCAGGAAGAGTAGAGGCCCCAAATTGGATCCTTGAGGAACACCACTACTTGCAACGTACCACCTGGATTTACAGCCATAAATTTCCACAAGTTGGCGACGATCATACAGATAGGATGACAAGACGTTTATAATATTTTGGTTTAGGCCAAAGTTGTGTAGTTTGTCGATAAGCAAAGAATGATCTAGACGATCAAATGCCTTAGTTAAATCTCCATAGATAACATCAACCTGTTTCCCATTGTTCATCGCTTCAGTTATCAGTTGCGTTATATTCATTAGATTCGTAGATGTAGATCTGTGTTTCATGAAACCATGTTGTCGGGTGGAAAGACATGGACTAACTTGATAATATAAATGGTCGCTCAACAGGGATTCAAATACCTTTGATAGGTTGCTAAGAATAGCTATGGGTCGGTAATTCTCTATAACATTGTTCGATCCTGACTTTAATACCGGACATATTCTTACTTCTTTCCACCTTGTGGGAAATATACCAGTCTTTAATATTAATTTATAGATATGAGTAAGAGGTTCACATAAAACATCAGCTGCATCTCTTAATATCATAGCAGGAACTAAATCTAACCCCATTGTTAGGGTGGGCTTCAAGCGCTTTAATTGCTGACGAATATCAATCGAATCTATCACAAAATCGCCCAAGTTGGATTTATTTAACTGCACATTACGTTTGGGATGAGAAACTGTCCTAGTTGTATATGATTTTATAAAATTATCAGCAAAAGCGTTAGTAATGTCACTGGGTGTACTATATGTTAAGCCCTCACGCGTCAGATTCGCGTGTTCGCCGTATTGTTAAGAAATTTTGTGAAACCGGCAGCGTTTCCAAAGGAAAATCTACATGCCGGCCTACTGACCTTACGGAAGCAGTCGTTGCAGATATTCACTAGATGCGAGTCCGAAGAAATCGCTCCGATGTTTATCTGCCCCGACAAATTTGTCGGGGCCTCCTGCCTCATGGCAGGAGGCTTGTCATTTTTTTTTAAATTTACATTCCTATAAAATAACTGCGATTCAACAGTTGCCGCCCCCTGATTATCTTAGCCGACTAAAGTACTGTAACTGGTTTAACGAGTTTATAAATAATGACGATTTGTTAGAAATAACGTTTTATAGTGACGAAGCCTGGTTTCACTTAGAGGCTACGTGAACTCACAAAACCGTAGAGCGTAGGCTGCAGATAACCCACATATTTTTAGTTGATGCTTTGTTACATCCTCGGAAGGTTGGTGTATGGCTGGCAATGTCCCGAAGGAGAATCTATTGCCCTGTTTTTTTATCACAATGTTAATGCACTTAATAATCAACTTATCACTCATAAACCCAGAGAGGTGGAACCATGATTCGTCCGTAAAGGAAACTTTTCCCAAAGCTGCACCATCATCATTAAAACGATCAATGAATCGCTGTAAAATTTTTTGTCGTCCAGGTCTGTCAAGTATTTCGTGCACTGCTTGTAAACGGTAAGGATGACAATGTAGATCGTTTTTGAGAATACGCTATAAGAAAGACCTAGTTCTGTCGTACAGAAGTCTGTGGACGTTCCTCCATTACCTGCCTTACTGCCTCAATAGTCTCCTCATTTCATACTCTTGTTGACCCAGTGCCTTCTCTGCGACTTGTTGCCCACAAAACGGCGAACAGATCTGCTGAAATGGTCATACGGAACAGCTTCACGCGGAAATTCTTCTATAAAAACTTCGTACACATCTCTTACTGCATAAACCCATTCACCATTGATTTTCCGACATTTCTTGAATATATTTAAACCATGTATCGCTCTTGAACGTCATTAAATGAAAATGCCATTATTTAACACAAATTGTCTCGATTTGTCTCATTTTAAAATGACAGTTCATGTCAATTGAATTATTCTCAGACATGACTGCTATGTTTCTCTCTCTCAGTCATGGCCAACTCTGAAACAAAATTCTGTGGGTTACACCTTACTTTACCCACATTTTTTCGCTTAAACTAAGGACAAATTGAAACTGAATCTTGTCAGGGTGACGTTCAAATTTTCAAGGCTTTTCTTAATTACTATAGTCTATTCATACTTGCAAGAGGCAGCAATTCACATTTAATTTGCTGCAAGTAATTTGAACACTTAATAGTATACTACCGATTTCCCGTAAAAATCATAGCAAAGATTTAATAACACATTTTTTTGGCTTTGGCGTTAACCATTCAGTAACGGTTATGTATTCGGTGATGATACAATACATGGTATTACAGAATCTTAAATTTTAATGTCGGATTGATGGGTATTCTGATTTATAACTTTTTAAACCATTATATAAGTGGTCTGTATTAGCTTTATTATTTTGGCATTCAAATAATATATGATTAATGTCGCCATACATTCCACATATGCTGAGAGGATTTTCTTTTAGTTTAATGTAATATAAATAAGATGGGCTGATGTGGTCTTAAGACGGTAGACCGTGGAAGAAAAGCATTTAGAAACGCTGTGGCTATGAATATATACAATTTCATTAGGCAGCTTATTATGCAACATTTTATAAATAGAACATACAATAACATACATTGTAATCACTATAAGGGATGGTTTATTGTGCAGGTGTTATAACAATATTTTGTAATCTAACATTTAAATGTTACTATCACTTTTCATATTTAAGACGAACAGACGTATGGGACGTATATACTCTCCTTTCCTGTCCTTACCAGTCCCTTCCTGTCCTATTCTATTCCATCCTGTATCATTCTGCCATCCTCAACGGACCAATCGTATATGTCGAATGAATGAGAACTCGGCTGACGTTAATTATATTTGGCTAATAAATAATATAGCGTAACACATAAGTTGTAATAAAATTATAGCTTATGTGTTTTACATTTCTATGTGCTCTATGTATTCGTGATGGGTCGCTTACTATTGGTGAAAACAGTTCGTAATTTATCAATTATAAGGTGGGAGTACGTCAATAACTATTATAATACGGACTTAATTATAACATATATAACATAATTTAACAAAATTATGGGTGCATTGGACCTATACATTGTCCCTGGCATCAACTTTGACCTAATCAATACATTGTTTCTTTTTAAATCAATTAATTGGATTAGTTGTATGTTAAAAAATATTATAAACAGTGTTGTAAGCTAGAAACATAGAAACGGAGGGTGGTTAGTGAGATCGAGCCTACCCACCACCCCACTATTTATTTCTCCTCAGATAGTAGGTAACAGAAAAGGCTGCAGGAGCAATAACATTGGCAGTTGGGTACGGGCTTCCATAGTTTGCCAACTTTTTATAAATTCCCCTCACTCGGAGTAATATTAAATTTGCGAGTTTTCAGCCCCGGGGAGTTGTCGGAATGATCTTTCGGAGAGATCGGAATGTACTTTTAGCGGCCGGAAATTGAATACACTCCATACTTGAAAGTATTTTTTAAATATTTTTTTTTATCCCAGAGTGCAGCGAACTCTCCTCCTTGTCTATAAACCTTACGATCGACTTGTTGTTTAGTGAGTAACTGGATCTATATAGATGGATGGATTCGAGGCGATAATTGTACAAGTTGTGACAATTCTTTAGCAGGGGCTTTCCGTACTTCCGGTCTGGCAGTCAGTCTCTCTGGATACAGAAGAAGATGTAATCAAATTTCGAAGCAATTAAGTTTTTCTAACGCGCGGCGCTCTTCGCTCTCTCAAAAGTTTCCTATCCGATTATACGAATTAACTTCTTTTAATTGAATCATTATAACTTTTCACTTCATTTCAGTAATGTTGGGTAAAATTTTACTTATGTTGTAATTACATTCGCATATCTTGCCTTTGGTCCCATTTAAATAAATTGCATTCAATTACAATTTTCACATCTGTCCATTAATAACCATTTATTTTTCCAACAGAAATACTTTTAATAAATTACATGTAAATGTAATAATATTTAAAACACTAATTAACAACAAATGTGGAAAAGAGAATGAAGTGATAACAAACAGAAAATATAATTTAAAGATTATAATCTAACAAATATGAACTAAATAAATTCAATAAAACGAAATATAGCCTGAATATATGAATAATCAATCTGTTCGTTACTCTGCAATCAAAATTAAGTCTTACTTAGACTATGAACAAATAACTTATTCAAACAACTACTTCCCTGGCTAGTGCCACGCCTAATATTGACTGATACAAAAGAAATTTGCGTTATTACTAGTACTATGTACTTAGCGAAATAACATTGGTTTAAGATCGTTTATTTCTACCCACAGGACTAACTTCAAAATTAAACAAAATTGAATTTAAAAACTTTAAACTATAAAACTGAACCCTAAAATATGTAAAAATTAAGTAAATAGGCTATTTACCTCTTTTTCGATTTTGTCGGCAACAAGTTCGACACCAATATTCGCAGCTTCATTAATATCCATGCCCGCAGAAAGTTTCACTGGATTGACACCACGGACTAGCCAGACGATCAACTCAATGTATTTTTTTGTCGGCAAAACTTTACACGCTTGTAGATGGCGAAAGTGTAGAAAATTGTGGGAAATTCAAATGCAAGATAAGCACCATTAATAATTATAATAAATATGCTCAATAAATTCAGTTTTAAATAAAGTGAATCTATCAGGTATAATGCAATATTAACTTCGTTAATGTATATCACCAATAAATTCACACATTTATTTAAAAAAAGAACAATGCAAAATAGGAATTTGAAGTAACGAAATATTTAGTGACCTTTTAACAATATTAATTTCCTGCATTATGATAAATTCATTATTTAATATATTTGTAGTAGTGCCGCATGTTGCATTAGGTAAATAAAAGAAGATGTTGTTTATTACATTTATGAACGTTTATTCGTTTTATTTATAAATTCTGGTATTTATGTTTATTAACGTAAAATACAAATTGGGAATTTGATTTCTTGTCACACCAAGAGACGGGAAAAACCCAGTGGGAAAACCAATATTAGAACTGTCATTTAACAAATTTACATCAAATCAAACAGGAAAGATAATTAAAATTGAAAACCTTACTTGTTGCAGTTGAAGAGCGAAGTATGAAATGATAACATTTGAGTGTCACAGACTAACTTAGTAATGAAATTTCGTTTTTTTTGTTTAAATTGTACAAATATGTCCATCTATTAATACCTAAACGAACTAAGCAAATCATCTTACAGTTTCCATTTTTTGTATGGTCTACTCGGGCGCCTCTACAGAGAAAGAGCGATGTACAATTTTGATGGAAGACAGACAGACAAATTTCCCTATTCACTTGGCGGTCTGGTTAGTCTATGATTGACACAAACAAACAAAATTCGACATTGTTTTCTCGGTTGCTGGGTTGCCATAGGACGCATAGGTGACTATAAAATTTTTAATCCCAAATGTTACAAGCCGTATTTTAGAATATTTTCTGATCTTTTTACTTTCTCCGTTACGAAGTACGAGAAAGTATTGTGATCGTGATTTTTTTTTTACGGAAATATCCGTTTTAGGGTCCCTACATGCCATTTCAACAATTTTTGGAAAAAAAAAATTGTGTCTGTGTGTGTGTGTCTGTGGGTCTGTGTGTCTGTGCGCGCTGTATCTCAAAAACTAACAGAGCAATTGATATGAAACTTTGAACATACGTCTTATTTGATAATCCGAAGAACTGAAAAGCTTTTGGTAAAATTTCGAACACCGGAAGTGGGTGTTTACCTTAACTGTTTTTTGCCAATATTTTCTTAAATATGAAAAATATCACAAAAACATTTTAACAAATATTGAAGACAACAAATAAATAAACATCTTTTATTAGAAAATATTTTTCATAAAATCATTTTTATTCGAGAAAAAAAATTATTTTGTTTTTATATTTTTAGTTTATAATTATGAAGCGATAATAGTTACAGCAAATTTATGTTAATAATAATTGTAGAGAATGCGAAAATGAACAACTTATAAAGAATAAGTTTCTTTCGAAATCTCTTTAGTTTAGTGACTTTTTGAATTTAAAATATAATTTTTCCATCTTTCATAATTTTGACGTTTTAAACGTCAGTTTCATCCGAGTTTACAAAACGCTCGATGTACATTTAAAATATGATTTCAATTGAAAATAAACCATGAAAACGTAAATATAAATGATACCATCAAATCGGAGAAAGTAACATGATGGCCACATCAACATTTTTTAAGTATTATATTTCCCGTAGCGGAAAAAAAATTCCCTTGTTGCTTAAATAACCATTTCTACGTCCTTTATAAAATGAACATTTTTTTTCTTTAATTTGCATTCATAAAATATGCGATTCCTGACGCCTTTAAAAAGCGTGAAAAAAATGCCATAACGGTTCATTTTTTCGCGCTGTTGCATGAAAAAAAGTGCCGTAGCGGTCCATTTTTTAATAAAAGCCTTCGGCTCTACTCGTGAAAAAGTATTACTTTATTCACTTGTTGCGTAAATAACTAATATCTGTCGTTGTCCCATCGGCGCGGCCACGCCTCTATAACAAAAAATGGTGATGTGGCCATCATGTTACTTTCTCCGACTTGATGGTATCATTTATATTTACGGTTTCATAGTTTATTTTCAATTCAAATCATATACATACAGCTTTTTGTAGAATCGGATGAAACTGACGCTTAAAACGTCATATTTATGAAAGATGAAAATGACAAAGTATACTTTAAATTCTAATATTCAGTTTACTTAAAAACCAAAGAGATTTCTAAAAATACTTATTCTTTATAAGTTGTTCATTTTGGCATTCTCTGCAATTATTATTAAAATAAATTTGCTGGAACTATTATCGTTTCATAATTATAAACAAAAATGACAAAAAATAATAACTATTTAATAACTATTATTTTTCAAAAACCAGACATTTTACGAAAAATTTTTTGAAACAAAAGATGTTAATTTCTTTGTTGTCTTCAAGTTTTGTTTAAGTGCCTTTATAGTACTTTTCATATTTAAAAAAATATCGGAGAAACACAAAAAAAAGGTTAAGGTCAACACCCACTACTAAATTTTACCAAAAGCTTTTCAGTTCTTCGAATTGTTAAATAAAGCTTATGTTCAAAGTTTCATGTTAATTGTTGTATTAGTTTTTTAGATACAGCGCGCACAGACACACTGCCACACACACAGATACAATTTTTTGTTCAGAAATTCTTGAAATGACATCTAGGGACACCAAAACGGATATTTTCATTAAATAAAAATTTGAAAAAATTTTCACGGTCACAATACTTTCTCATACGTAACAGAGAAAGTAAAAGTAGTGATGTGGCCATCATGTTACTTTATCCGACTTGATGGTATCATAGTCATTTATTTTTACGCTTTCATGCAGTGGTGGCTCGTGGAACATGGTGGTAGAGCCCCTTATCATACAATATATCCCACCGTCTCCTTTTTGAAGAAAGAAAAAATGATCATTGAAAACCTTTACTTGTTGCAGAAGCATTAAAAAAATAAAGACGCAAAGTAGCCTGCATTAAATCTGAAATACCGATCCACGTTAAAAAAAAACGAATATCAATGAAACGACTAATTTTATTTTGTAACCTTAACTCTTTAATGATTTTTGATTTAAAAAAATGGAAAACTATTACACTGCGAATTTATTTTTTTGATTTTGTCTACATATCTTTAATGAGTAATGACAGAATTTGCAAAATCTGTCCTTTCGTTCAAGAGTTATCCTCAAAACAACCGCCTTATGTTTTGTGTCTTATCTGCATAGCCATACAGCGAGTACAGGACGGCAAATGTAAGTTGGCCAGACGCGCAGAGAGCAAGCTCTCTCTCTCTCTCTCTCTCTCTCTCTCTCTCTCTCTCTCTCTCTCTCTCTCTCTCTCTCTCTCTCCAGCCGGCCGAGTACAGTCTCTGTAATAAGCAAGCACATATTCTTCGCTCTATTCATTTACAACTCTATCGGGCGCTCTCCTCCACATAATTGAATGTACCACTTCTTCACGAAATCTATCGAGAGCGCCCTTCGAAGATTCCGCCCACTATTTTGCCACTGCGCAACGGCAAGTTACGTTTGCCGTCCTGTACAACAGTTTGCTGAGAGAATTTATCATAAAAAAACAATTGAACACGAATGATTTTTTTGGTTCTGTCTACATTTATTCAATGGGTACAATAAATTCAGGAAGAATGTTTGAAATCTGCTATTTTGTTCAAGGCCATCTTCTCGAAACCATAGAATAATTGAACAACGATTTTCTTTTCGGCGAGTACAATATTTTACTGAAAGAATAATCAAAATCTAGTTATCGGTTCCAGAGTTATCCTCAAAGGCCGCTTAATATTTTTTTAAAAACAAATTTATTTGTTTGGTCTTATCTGCATCTATTTGTCGAGTACTTTTTACTTTGATGGAAGTTAGTTCTCTTGAAGCAAATTCCTGGAGAAAATAAATTTTTAGAATTTTTAAATCGTTGAAGGCATTTTTTTTTGTTTTCCTATTTTTTATGGAAAATCAGTGTAGTTTTGAGCTTTTGACGCAAATTCCTTGATTGGTAATTAATTTAGAATTTTTGAAAAATGCATTTTTTTGTTTTCCTAGTTCAAGTTTGAATCGTTGCCACTTTGTTACCACCTAGGATGTGGCAATAGTTTTTAACTAAAATTTGAAATCCATTGTTGTTTTATATATTTTGAGCTATTAAAAGAAATTCGTCAAATGATTAATTTTTTAGATTATTCTCAATCGCTGAAAACATTTTACGTTTTTCCAGTTCAAGTTTGGATTGTTGTCGTTTTAGAATGTGGAATTTTTTGTTGTAAAATCAAAAGTCATTATAGTTTTATTAATTTTGAGCTTTTGGCGTAACTCCTTTATTTAGAATTATTCAAATCGCTGAATGCATTTTTCGATTTTTTCTAGGTTAAGGTTGGATTGTTGCCGCTTTGTTTCCACCTAGAATATGGCAATTGTTTTGTTGGAAAATCAGGAATGAATTATGGTTTTATTGAATTTGAGCTTTTTTTTGGTTGATAACTTTTTTACAATTTTTTAAACCGTTGAACGCATTTTTCGTTTTCCCATTTCGAGTTTGGATTATTGCGGTTTTGTTTTTTTGTTTTATTATTTTATAGATTTTGAATTCTAGAAGTAAATTTCTTGATTAATTATTTTAGACTTATTGAAAAATCATTTTCCCAGTTCAAGTTAAGCTTGCCATTTTGTTTTGTTTTGATATAGGATATGGTAATTATTAGAAATGAATTATTTTTCAATGAATTTTGAGCTTTTGAAGCAAATTCCTTGATTGATTAATTTTTTTAGAATTCTACAAATCATTGAATGCATTTTTCGTACGTATTTCTAGTTCAAGTTAAGATGGCTGCCATTTTTTTTAACCTAGGATGTGGCAATTATTTTTATGGTAAATTAGAAATGCATTATTTTTCAATAGATTTTGAGCTAGTGGCGCAAATTCCTTGACTGATTAAATTAATAGAATTTTTCAAATTGTTGAATGCATTTTTCGTTTTTCTAGTTCAAGTTAAGATGGCTGCCATTTTGTTTTGACCTAGAATACGGCAAATGTTTTTTTATGGTACATTAGAAAGGCATTCTTTTTCAATTTGGTTATCCGTTCAAGAGTTGAAACCTAGAAAACAAACTTTAATTTTTTGGTACCATCATTCATTTGCTGAGTAAGTATTTTACAAATCTGGTCATCAGTTCAAAACTTATCTTTAAAACACCAGAAATTCATTTAACGAAAAATTACATTTTTTAGCCTACATCTTTTTTTATAAGAACAACACTTAAAAAAAATGTAAAAACTCTGCCTTTTCGTTTAAGAATTATCCTAATAAAAACTGAACAACAAATTAAATTTTTGGCTCTTATCTGCATCTATTTTATGAAGGAAGAGAGTTTCCCCAAAAAACAAAAAACAAACAATTGAAAACAAAATAATGTTTTGGTCCTATCTACATTTATTCGACGTGTACAACACTTCTCTGGAAGAATTTTTGTTCAAGAGTTATCTATTCAAAACCATAAAACAATTAAACAACGCATTTAATTTTCTATTCGACGGGTAGAACACTTTGCAGGATACATTTTTAAAATCTTGTCATCCTTTCAAACAATTGAACTAATTTGTTTGTTTGTTTTTATCTGCATCTATTCGATAAGAACAACACTAAGACTTTTCAAAATTTGACCGTTCCAAGAGTTATCCTTAAAAAATCAAAAAATAATTGAACGTCGAATTTTCGTTTTTTTTTTTGCTCAATTGACATGTATTTATGCAAATTTCAGCAATGAACTAAGTTTATAGATCGTGTGTTGTTGTCGTCACGTACATGAGGTGAGCCAGAAATGATTTGGCTCCAAATGCAGGTTCAGAACGCGTCATTCTAACGAAATGCCTTGCCAGAAGTAAGTTGAATCCGCTACGCGGCGTTGCTCTGGCGAACAAATGCATTGCAATTTTTCTCTACTCATTAAATTTTTGCAGGCATTGTTAAAACGTTTAAAAAGACTCGTCCATGTTTTTAGAATTCATGAAAAATTCTTTCGAGGTAGTGCCATGGCTCCCTGGCTCTACATAACGAGCCGCCCCTGCTTTCATGGTGTATTTTCAATTTAAATCATATTTTAAATTTACATCGAGCGTTTTTTAGACTCGCATGAAACTGACGTTTAAAACGTCAAAATTATAAGAGATACAAAAATTATACTTCAAATTCAAAAACTCAGTTTACTCAAAAACCAAAGAGATTTCGAAAAAAACTTATTCTCTATAAGTTGTTCATTTTGGCATTCTCTACATTATTATTAACATAAATTTGCTGTAACTATTGTCGTTTCATAATTACAAACGAAAAATGAAAAAAAAAATTTCTCGTACTTCGTAACGGAGAAAGTAAAAAGAAAGATAAAAAATTCAAAAAATTATTATCCTCATAATAAATGGTCTTATATAGGCTGATTCTTAACTAGTTCACAACAAAAATAAGATTTGTATTTTTTTCTGTATTTGAACATTCTAACAATTAATTTTTTTCTATTTATAAACAATTTTTGAATGGATGGAGTAATACGTTTATTTTTTTGCATAATGTTGATAATCAATTATTTTCACCATAAACAATCAGGTGTTGGTTGTGGCTGGTCAATAAAGGCTTTGTAAATTTGTGTCATCATAAACAGGATCATGGACTAACAGCAGATTGGATTTGTTTGTCACTTATCTTAGCAAAAATACATGTGATGGAGTTGGCGGTACCTTAAAACGTTTAACCAGAAGAGCAAGTCTACAACGACCATTTGAGAATCGGATATTAAGTCCCGAAGATGTTTTTTAATTTTTCAAAACTCATGTTCCTGGAATAAATACGTTTTATGTAACAACTGAAGATATTGTAAAATGCTCAAAAATATTGGAAGAATGGTATCACAATGCTTCCACAAAACCTGAGACAAGAGAAAATCACTTCTTTTAACCACTGGATGAAAGCAACTTGCTTATAGTTTCAGAAATCATTTCAAGTTTCTCTGGGACAGCTAAACAAGGAAGAAATGATCACCATTAAGTAAGAACAATTTGTTGCAGCTATCTATGTGAATCAGTGGTGAATTGAAAAAATACTGAAACTTTGGATTTTGGTAAAATAGAAAATCTGTTGTCGATTGTGTGTCAGTGTGTCAACCATTTTCCGTAGACGTTGAAAGAATACCAAGTGAATTTCAACTTGATATTATTTTTGGATACATTCGATACATTTGCGACCAAACATTTTCAATATCAAATTCTAACAAAAACTTTCAAATTTTCATGCGCAATGTGACCCGACAATCAAAAGATTTGCCCACCCCTGCTCCAAACTAATAATTACAATAAATACCTCCTCCAACTAGACTGTCTTTTAATTAAATTATTATTCCTCTGCTGTCAGATTGTTTTAAAATATCTATAATATATATGCAAAAAGCTCTTCAGAAACGCACCCCGTTGGAGGATGTAGCTTTCGTAGCCTCCGGAAGGATTGATGGTGGGAGCGCCGCGACACATCTATTACTAATTTCGCCCGACGCGGTGGCAGTAAACGCGTCCATCCAACGGCAATATTGCGTTTCTTTTACAGCAGAGCATAAATTAAACGGGAAGTTACAAATGTCATTGCGACATTTAATTGTTTTATGAAGTCAAATTTAACTGCTCTCCCTTCATCCCTTCGCTTGCTGTCATCGCCCCACAATGAACAATGTTATAAGAATTATTGGGAGCTTTGACCTCCATAATCGATCCCTGTATATAACTACACGTGTATTATAGATATTAAACCTAAAAGTAGTGTTAACACTCCGTTGATTTTATTGTGAATTGAAGAATCAAGTAAACATTTTAAATTATTTTTAAAGAAAATATGCTAATTTGGGAAAGTGGTTAATGAAGGGAATAGGAAATTGGTTTAAACTACAAGGCTATTCGACCACAATCAACGTTTTTCTACTTTGGTTTAATAAACGACCTTTTGTTATATCAAAAATAGTTTAATAATGAGATTTTTTTATTTTACAGTTTTTGCCCGTTATTAAACTATGTGTGGTAAAATTTTAGTTGTCGCGATTGGCAGTACTTAAACGTGACAGGTGTCGACATCAAAATGATAACGTTAACTATAATTCATAGCATAATTGGATCCCTCCAATGCTTAACATACTGAAAATGTTCGATAATACATATTGAGGAGTTCGCCACCAGTACCACTAAGGTTAAAAAACGGAGGCGTAATGTTCACTTTTTACCGGCGTGGCAAACATAGGAACTCGGTGTCAACAGAACGGACAGACGCATGAATTCACCCATAATTTATTATATTATCACTTTGTTTGCAAAACGAATAACACGGAAAAAACAGCGAGAGTACAATGTATGTTTCTGTCGATGTATTCATTCTGTGTGGGTTTTTAATCAGCGTCGATCGATGCCTTACACGAGAAACGAGAAACAAATATAAACATATCCCTAAATTTCGATAAACATTTAGGCGAGTACGTTGCATCATTCTATAAGCTTAAATAGGTTACAACTTACTTGGAAATACTTTGTTTATCGCACCCTTCGCAACTTAAAACTGGAGGTGTGTAAGTAATATTCTAGATGTAATATGTTTTATTTCATTTCGTATTTCAAACTTTATATTTATCATTTATGTACAAAAATTAGCAGTATTAAGTATGACTTTATCTCTGCTGCCAATCACGACTGAGATATAAAACTTTAGAGCTACTATTGAACCAACATATTATCAATTGCTTTCATTGCGATTGAATTTTCAATATTGTGGAAATGCACATCCGCCAAATCAAATCGTCATTCCATAGGAATCATCCGCTGTGGAGGAAATTGGACATTTTTTATAAGTTGGGTACACTGATTCAAAACAAAACAAGCTGTGGTCATAAGTTATGGCCTGTCAGAATTACAAACGTCAAAATGGACGTCCCAAATCGTTGGGGTGCAGTTTTCAACAGTGAAGTCTGCGAAACGGTAAAAAGTGCGACGACAAGAAACACGGTGAGGAATAAAGTGCAATGATGGTAATTTATGACATTTTTATGCTGAAAAAATCCACAAACAATAAAAACACTGCAATTTGTGAGTTGACATCAATATTACAAAATTTTGTTCGGGGGTAATACCACAAGAGGTTTAATTTGGCCGGATAAATTTTATTTGTTTGCACGAGCCATTGAATCTATACAAATTTCGAGAATGAATTAAGATGGAAAAAGAAAGAAATTTGCTATGAAATGACGAGTGCTTAAAATAAAATTTATCCTGCCGAAATTATAACCGCGAGTGGTATTTGTGGAGTTAATTTAACGAATAAGAACTATATTTAAATTAGAAATATATGTTAATTAAATGTACAATGGGTGAAAGAGCATTGTTTATTTGTGATGGAATTGGATGAAGCACCAATCGTCAAAATCGTGTGTGGGTAAAATGAAAATGGTTGAGTGCCACGGAAATCACGAAATTCGTGCCTGCACGCTTGCGAGTGGTACATCCAGCCGTTAAAATGATATTTATAATTATTGTTTTGTATAAATATATATTATTACTTACATTTAGTATACATGTCTTACCTTTCTGGCGTTTCTTATATTATAGGTTATAACCTCTCACACAACACACACACGCGCACACACTACAAGCGGCATGAAGTTAGGAAACCAATAACAGCTGATCGTTTAATGGCCGCTGAACTTATTTCCAACACACATAAAAGAGAAATAAAAAAAAAACTAATATATCAATGTTTATTTCATACTATTAAAACACGATAGAACAAGATAGATATTAAATGCAATTCAATTCTTTAATTCACGCATTATGGCAGAGCTACCGTGCGCTTGTGACATCTCGCGGCCGAAGTAAGAAATGACGTCGCCGGCTTTAATTGCAAATGCACGTAACTAAAAGGTGAAATACTTACTTATGCCCGGTTGCACCAACAACTCTAGTTAAGTTAGGTAAGTCAAGTTAGGTAACTCGGAATAATATTATAACCCGGATTAAAATGAGAAGCGTTGCACCGACGTATTATAAAGCGAAGTTAGCAAACGTGAGATTAGACCCGACAACATTGCATATTTTGACATCGACTCTATTCCGATTGGCCCGCAGCCCGCTAGTTAGAGATGGGAAAAACGGTTCACTGTCGGGAACGGTTCTGAACCGGTTCACTCACTGAAGTGAACCGGTTCCTTGGAGCGCTTCATGGGTCTTTTCTATCTAGTTGTATATCAGATTGTCAGAAATTAGTTTCAAGCTTCCAATTAGTTAAAAAATACATAATATGGGTATTCATAGTGCTGCCACAACTGCAATATATTTTAACTTTTTTTGTATTTTATACTTGACAATATGAGAACTGAAAAGCTGGTAAATATTTATTTAAACGGGAAGTGGGCATATTAATATTAAATTAATATTTACTCTATTTTTTGCATGTATCGATTGATTTTTAAAATTGCAAGTTTTAGTTTTTTCCTGTCATGGCTTCTGCTATTTTTATATTATCATTTAATTTTCACATTTTCTTCTCTCTCACATCGATAGTAAATATAAATCAAATCTGGTAGATTTTTAAATGCACACCCGGTATATCATACTCTTATTAATTTTAGAATGAAGTAAATAATTTCAAAATTGTATAATTTCTGTATTATGAAATTATAAAATATTATTGATTTTTTTATGCTGCGGGTTAATTTATTTTTCATTTATTTAATAAGCATCTAAAAGAAATGTAAAATTTAACTAAAGTTAAAAGACTTTATGATAAATGAATGTAGAAATTTGACTTAAAGTCGACAAGTCTCCAGAAAAAAAAGACTAATTTTGACTTAAAGCCGTTAAACCTCTAAAAAATATCAAATTTAATTAAAGGCAAAAGACTATATTAAAATTAATGTCAAAACTTGACTTAGATTCTATAAGCGATTCTATAAAAAAAAGACTAATTTTGACTTAAACTCTAAGACTAAAAAAAATGTCAAATTTGAGTTAAATTAAGAGACTTTATGTCCAAATTAATGTCAAAATTTGACTTAAAGTCGATAAGCGTAAAAAAGAGTAATTTTGACTTTAAAGGTGTTAAGCCTCTAAAAAAAATGTCAAACTTGGGTAGAATTAAGAGACTTTATGTGCAAATGAATGTCGAAATTTGACTTAAAGTCAACAAACCCCAAGAAAAATGACTAATTTTGACTTAAAGTAGTTAAGTTTCTAGAAACAATGTCAAATTTAATTTAGGTTAAAAGACATTATGAGAAATTAATGCCGAAATTTGACTTAACGTCAACAAGCGTTAAGAAAAAAATATTAATTTTGACTTAAAGCTATTAAGTTTCTAGAAAAATTTAATTCAAGTTAAAAGACTTTATGACAAATTAAAGACAAGCGTTGAAAGAGACTAATTTTGAATTAAACTCGTTAAGCCTCTGGAAAAAATGTCAAATTCACTTAAAGTTCAAAAACTTTATGACAACTGTAGAAATGTAGAAATTCGACTTAAAGTCGACAAGTGTGTTAAGTCTAATTATGGCTTAGATCCGGTAAGCCTCTGGAAAATATGTCAAATTGAATTGACGTTAAAATTCTTTATAACAAATTAATATCGAAATTTGACTTAAAGTCGTCGAGCGAAAAATTATACTTCAAATTCAAAACTCAGTTTACTCAAAAACTAAAGGGATTTCGAAAAAAAACTTATTCTTTATAAGTTGTTCATTTTGGCATTCTTTACAATTATTATTCATATAAATTTGCTGTAACTATTATTGTTTCACAATTATCAACCAAAAATGAAAAAAAAAAAATTTATTTTATGAAAAATGTTTTCAAACAAAATAAGCTCGTTTCTTTGTCGTCTTCAATATTTGTTTAAATGTTTTTGTGATATTTTTTATATTCAAGTAAATATTGGCAAAAAACAAAAAACAGTTTTTTTCCAGAAATTGTTGAAATGGCAGGGGCCCCAAAACGGATATTTCCGTAAAAAAAGTTGAAAAAAAATCACGCTCACAATACTTTCTCGTACTAACGGAGAAAGTAAAAAGACTAATTTTCACTTAAAACCTAAAGCCTCTAAAAAAGTGTCAAATTTAATTAAAGTTAAAAGACTTTATGTCCAAAATAATGTGTAAATTTGATTTAAAGTCAACAAATGTCAAGATAAAGGACTAATTTTGACTTCGCCGTTAAGCCTCTAGAAAATATGCAAATTGAATTAAAGTTAAAAGACTTTATATCGAATTTGATTAAACGGTTTCACATTTTTTAAATTCCAAATGTAAAATTAACTTGAGACTTATTGCATGAACCGCATGAAGTTACCACGAAAACTCCTTGCGTTTCGAGGTGTGAACCACTTAAAGTTATCTACGGAAAGCTCGTGCAGATAGTGGAGTGAACCACATGAAATTTTCGCAGTTAACTTCATGCGCGTCTCTTTCACTGAGGCGCTTCTACAGGTAGGGGTACGCGTTTGGTTTTCACTCTTGAAGAAAAAGCCAAGTACATATTAAAGAGCAGAGGAGCCGCGGTTCCTTTTGTCCGAACCGGTTCCTGCGCGCTCTTTGCCAAGAACCGGTTCATCGAACCGGTTCCTGAACTGTCTGCCCATCTCTACTGCTAGTCCACGTGTTTGACGTCAACACTGCAGTCTCCCACTGATGGGAATACTTGTAAATTATTTTATTAATGTCAAAACTGACAATGGATAGGCGCGAAAGGTCTGGAAATTTAATTCCAGCTGAAAAGCAACTATTGCTTGAAGTTGTGCAGAAATATTTCAAAATTCTGGAGAACAAAAGAACTGATGGGGTTACCGTCAAAAAGAAAGCGGAGGCTGGGGAACATGTGGCATCCGATTTCAATGCCTCATCTAACAATGTGGAGAGGATGCAAATGTAGCTGAAAGATACCTGTTTCCTATTAATCTTAATAATAAATGTCTTTAATTATATTTGCTAGTTACCGTACCACGTTTATTCACAAATATCAGCTCTCAATATAAGCGTCAAATTAAACTTTAACCGCCGAAATATCTGTGGTTAAATAAACCATGTTTACTAACTCAGGTTAGGGGTAAAATTGGTTGGTGCACCTGAAAAAGCTCTAATTTCGGATTACCTAACTCGAGTTGCATAACTCGTCACTTCAGGTTGGTGCAACCGGGCATTAATTGATAACTGATACATGGATCGGAATGACAATCTTAACAAAAATTTATCGTGGAAGCGTGTCTGAAATGGATTTCAATTATATTTCACCGCATATGTATTCAGAACTGACACGAACTACCCCTGTTCAACTGAAGTTGGCTGTTTACTAAAATTATTAATATAGAGATCGTTGTCATGGTGAAGGTAAATAAATTTTTAACCATTTGCAAATTTTTTTGTCCGCCGTTTTAAATGCACCTTTTTATACATGAGTTGAATTATCCTTATAATCTCTCTATTTAGTGTTCAAACCGAAGCAGCACAGACGCACTGGTTGAATCTGCAGCAGGGTTTCAACTTCAAAATATCATGGATAATAATTATACCAATTGTTACATTGTGGCTGATAATAAATTGGACTTTAAAAACGAAATTAAATAAAAGATCGTATGCAACACGATTCGAAGATTTAAACTGCCGCTTGATCTCCTAGTTACATAATGTTTATTAAAATTGTGAAATATTAAATTTGTTCGAAACGAAATATTGATTTTTCAGTGGTGCAGATAAAACTCACTACGTATAAGTATATATTTTATTTTAGATATAAATCTCTAACTAAAACCAAAGTTGAAAACATAGCATATTATACTTGTTTAATAAGAGGCATTGTAAGGCACTCGTTCCAATCCCACCCTTATATACCTTCTTATTAAATTTGTACAATAATGTACTATTTTGTAAATATTCTTACTTCGTAATGAATCGGACAACTAAGGCATTCATGGACAGCGCCGAAAGCAGGTGCCAAACTACACACACACACACACACACGGAAGAAGGCAATTATCGACATATTTTAATAAAAGATTAATTCTTTCAACTGTAAATTAAATAATAAGAGAGTTTGTACTTGAAAGCCAGCCATCCGCAGATTCAATTAAAGTCAGACTATTTCATGAAATATTTAACGAGGGCAGAAGGAGCAGCAGGAAGTTAGAATCCGAGACTTAGCGTCGAGGAGGTCCATCAATATTTAAAGACACCTCGAGGTGTGTTCGACTTTGACCAACGAAAATAGTGCCCGAATATAGATTAGTTCATAAACTAAGTAAGTACACTTGCTAAGTAGACGTGTGTGCCCGCATGAAGAACGAAGTTGGGGTAAGGTATTAGACGGGACACATTAATCCCTTCATGAAGTATCCAACTTTCCATAAATATATGATGGCGTTATGTCTGAGCACTCCATTACAAAGGATTATATCGGAGACGGCGAAGAAACATCAAACTGATTTTGCAATTTCAAATTCCCTTTGAGAAGCACGGCATTTTTTTGCTAAACGTGACACATCTTTGAAAGGATTAATTTTTAATTGGGCTACCCGCGCCATATAAATCGATGAGTCGTGTGCTGTAAACGCGGTCGTTATATTCACCCTACTAAACAAATTACCACCATTAAAAATCACTAAATAAAAATTCCCCGCTATAAAATCTGATCCCGATTTATGGTCAAATCTCAGTTACGTAGATATTTGATGCCAACCAACCTGCCAAACATCCCCTTTCAGAGTTTTACGTGGCTGTACTCTTGTTTTAATTAATTGAACCCATCTAATAAAATTCCGTGAATAATCTCTTCGAGATGGATATTTACGGATAGATCAGTACTGTAAGACTGAGAGAATATTTATTTTGTTATTAAATATATCGGGTGATAATTTGCAATACTAGTCGTAGGACAAAACTATTGCTTTTTGACCATATTCAAATTCGACCTTCAAGATTGGTAACAGTCCCAATAAAAAAATCATTGAAATTCATATCTATTTTCAATATTCATTGTCAAACTTAAAATAAATACGTTCAACCCTCTGTTGTTTTGATGTCTTTGATGTTTTTAACATACAATTTATTTATTGTATATTTAAATATTCGAAGTCAACCATTAATAATTGGTTTATTTATTATAAGGCTGAAATAGCGGAAGTTGAGAAGTATCGTCGATTGTCGAAACACAAATTCATTCGATTTCGAGCTGTCGCGCTCGCTTGGTTTCCAAGCAACATAATTTATTTCGAAAAAGAGAACGAATTTGCGACAATCGTTATTTCCACGAGTTGTATTTGTTAAGATTATTTCGTATGAAATATAAGTTCATTTTAATAATTTATTATTATTTTTCTATTGCTGTATTATTCCAAATCGTTTTGATTACCATTTCCTTGTACTCAGTTCCATCCATTTTCGCATATTGAAAGCCCAATCAGTGAGTATATCAGCAAGTTGTTCATTTGATGTATTTTCTTCCAGGCAGTGATTACGTTCTTTACAAAATTCAGAGAACTGTTTCCAGACGTATTTTTTTAACCGCACGGTATGTTGGGGCGTATGTGCTTCCACATTGTTTTTTACTTCACTTAAACTAAATTCTCCAAACCGTTTTGGATTTGTTTAAAACAATTTTACACGTTTATGTGTGTGTGATGACATTGACATTTCGTAAGATCAAAGCTGCATGCTATGCTTCCACATTGAATGAAACAGCCAATAGCCAAGTGAAATACAAAAACGAAAACACAGGATCAATAAACCAATAAAGAGCCGAAGCACGAAATCGAAAACATAGAGTTGTCAGTTATGAATACACAAAATTGAACCAATGAAATAAGTGAATTTTATGTTGGACGAAATAATCATTGTAACACCTTTGATTTTCAACATTTAAATGATTTTTGCCATATCATGTGAACAGATAAATTCATTTATGAATTGTATTCATTATTCTGACGTATTTATTTATATTATTTAGTGTTTAGAGTAAAATGTGAGTACGGATTTATCTGTCTTTGAAAGGTAGCTCTACTATCTTGGAAGAATTGTCAAGTATATTTTGTGTCAGTCCGTTTGGCCACCATTTTGAAATTTAAAAAAATATACTCATTTTTAGTTTAAAGATGTCCGAAACTTTCAACAACGATTTAATTTCAACAAATAAATTCTTGAAAATTTGGTCAGTTACACCAGACGAAATTCCTGTTTTATTGCTGATTACTTGAGTGTAGGACTTAACATTTTCATTTAAACTGTTTTTGTTCAATTTAATTTCCATTTTGATTTATGTGGACATAATTTATCACTTAAAGAATAGTAAAATATATTGACTTTCAGGCGCTCTCATTAGTATCCATCTGGATCCGTAAATCGGAATAGAAAGCAATTTGTAATGGGGTGAGTTAAATTATCTTTCTTTAAAATGGTCCCAGCTGGGGCCCGGAAAATTCATTACGAAAAAGATTAAACCGACTTACGAGTGTCATTTATGCGGGAAACGTCTCTCCTTGTAGTTGAATATAACATTTTAAGATGTGCAATAATTTAATTCTTTTTGTTTTATTTATTGCAGGTGGTTGCGAGTTTCCGAAACAGTGGGCAGGCAGGTGGTTCCAGTCGGGAGTGCCGCATTATTTATTAATTAACTCGAGCCATATAGAAACCAAAGGAGAGTGTTATGAAGAACAAGGGGACAAGTACTTAGTTTACGACAAGTAAGTATACTCAGGATGTTCATTAGGGACGCCGTTTTATTGCCCTTGCTACGGGATGAAAACCTTGGAATTAATTCCGTGCGTATCCTACTTTTTGTAAATTAAATTATTTAACTAATTTTTATTTATGAACTAATATTTTAGACAAGCCAAGCTAGAATTATGGAAAGTTGACGGAAAATGTTTTTGTGAAAAATTAAAGGCGTTTATTGTCTTTAAAACAAAATAACATTTATTTTCGAGTTTTTTCGGTTAATCTAACAATCTAATTATTTCACTATAGTACAATCGCGCAGAGGTGACAGTGACTCATCGCTCCATGTTGCCTGAATTAAGTTTCTAGTAAACGTATGTCCATAAAATAATTCGATTCAGTCTAGGCGGGAAATTTAAAAATTCTCGAGCGTGCAAATATTTTCCCGACGAAACTTTGCGAGTGCATTTTTCGGCAATCGGTAAAGACAACTGGAAATTGGTCATTAAATTTAACCTTTTTATTAATGAAATGGATACAATCAATTCTGCTCTGATAGTTCATCCGTTGAGAGCTGACGGTGACTCATGCATTTTCGTACTAAGAATTGCTTTGCATTTTATATCTATCTTTTTCTATCATGTACGAAACAGTATGAAATAAAAGACGAAACGTTTGTCTGCGTGTTAAAGAATAGGGCAGCGTAAACGTAGGTCTAAGCTCACGCATGACTCTTGCATCGCATTGGCACGCTTCATATAAACACACAAAACACGCGAGCGCTACGTCAAATAACATAACCGTAAAAAGTTTGTTTGTATTGCGCTTTAGATTTCATTTCGATCGAATTAATACTTAATTAATTCATCATGCTCAGAAATAAATCGCTAAAAAGTCAGCCTCAACATATGTTGATTAACGTGTTTAATTATTTTGAACGCAAATCGCCAAATGATAAACCGGTCTGAAAATATATGAGGTGGTGCGCGAGAATTTTTAATTATCCCGCCAATGAAAATCAGCGCGGCACCAAATTTTCTTATGGACATACGTTTACTTAAATCTTGATTCATTCGATTTTAAGCGATGAGTCACAGGCAGCTCTCAGCGGCCCGATTAAAACTAAATCGAAATCGGAGACGGTCAAAACCAGATACAAGCAAGTGAATTTCGAGATTAGAATAGATAGAATGAGAAAAGACATACGTTGCACTTAGCCCTTGAATTTACAATCGTATTTCATTTCGTATTTCTTAAACATGCGAACGAGTATAGATATTTATCCAGACGCGATGATTAGATCGAAAAGGCATGAGTCACTGTCACCTCTGCGCGATTGTACTATACCTTTACACCAAATTGAAAATCTTTCTGATACAGGGTGGGGCATCTCATACGACGCGGTCATATTATGGAAAACCATGTAACTTCGTGTTATTCTTTTCAAATGGATAGACGTAGGATCGTTGTGTGCACAATTTAAAACTATTACCAGCTATATAGGGTGTCCCAGAAAAAATATCACACCAAACACCAAAGTTGTTTTTTAAATGGAACACTCTGTGTTTTTTGTCATTTTTGAATTCAAGGGAACAAATAAAACTAAGTTACTTCAATATTCCCTGTACCTATTGTATAGTTTTTTTTCGAAATATTTCAAGATTTGTTGAAATGAATGGTACAGGTGAAATTTTATATTTTCCCCAGTGATTGACGTTGAACCATTACCATTACAAGGTTCGAACTATAGCACCAACTATGATTTCATATAAAAAATTATACAAAATCTTAAAGTATAATGTTGAATAACTTCGTTTTTTTTTTCAAATGGCACACGCTGTATTTGGTAGAAGCCAATTATCTTTTAGATTGTGTTAGAGTTCCCTGTTCCTAATTTTCGTCAGGTTAAATCTACCTCTCTTCAAAAGTCATCAGGTTCGTCACGATCACACCATTAGAACAAGGAACCTCAGGCTACCTCACCATAGTCATAGTTATAACTCATGTATAGTGCAATGTGTGAAACTATTTAACTCTCTGCCAAATTCCTTGAAACAGCTACCGCAGAAATTGTTTCTAAAAGTCGTGAAAAAATATGTACCACTTTTAATACGTTAATTTATTAAACAAATTAGAAACAACTTTACTTGTTGCAGAAAGCATTAGATAAATACAAGAAAACGAAATGTAGCCTGAATATATGAATATTCAACCTGTTCGTTAATCTGCAAGCAAAAAATTAAGTCTTACTAAGACTATAAACAAATAACTTATTGAAACAACTACTTCCCTGGCTAGTGCCACGCCGGATATTGAATGATACAAAAGAAATTTGCATGTTATTACTAGTACTACTAGATAATAACATTGGTTTAAGATCGTCTATTTCTACATACAAGACTAACTTTGAAAATTATTCTAAAATGAAATGTGAAACTTTAAACTGTAAATGTTATTATTAAAATGAAAAAACCAGAAAACATTTTGACAAGGACACACAGTGCTAAACTTATCTAGTGTTACTAGATGAAACAAATTTGATAATAACTAAAAATACCACTGAATTAAAAAATATATAAAATTAAGTAGTTGGCCATCTGCAGACGCGTTTCGAGATTTATCTCTCATCAGTGCAGCTTCGCTTTTTAAATTGAATGTTAGATAATAAAATACACTTACGTGAAGGTGATCGTGAACATGAAGACGTCGTAAACGACTGAGGAGATTATGAAAGGCTTGAACGGGTTTTATACCTGATTTTGGGTGATTAGTGAAAGTACAGATGTGAAGAAATAAATGATCTTGTTTTCGTTGGTTGTTAATTTATTAGTATTTATGTCTTAAAATGTCCCGTAAGATATATGTTAACCGTAGTACATCCATTGTCTCTACCAATTTTACTGTGTACTACCAGAGAGTAGAGAGATTGACAACGGAAACAAACGGGCGAGCCGATTTTTTTCGTCCATATGCTAGCGCCATGTCATAGGAGACAATCCGAAACTGGTAACCGAAA
Organism: Ocypus olens; assembly: GCA_910593695.2. Taxonomy (NCBI): domain Eukaryota; kingdom Metazoa; phylum Arthropoda; class Insecta; order Coleoptera; family Staphylinidae; genus Ocypus; species Ocypus olens. The sequence continues at coordinate 19,554,277 of OU343061.1, forward strand.
CAGTCATGTGATCTTATTAATATACCAACGTCAATCTAATCATCGGCGTAAAGATGCTCATGGAGCAAGAGAGGAACGCTCTGAGAAGACAATTTTTGCGGGCGTAGTAAGGGATGGTGTAAGAGAGGAAGACTTATGGTAAACATTGAGTGAAGTAAGATCACATGACTGTTTCGGTTGCCTGTTTCCGATTTTCTCCTATTAGGTGTCGCAAGCGTAGGGACGAAAAAGTTAGGTTGCCTGTTTGAATTGGTCATCTCAGGTGCCACCTATTTAGTTGTCATATTTTATATTTTAGCTGTTCACAGAATTTTAATATGTTTTAATTAGAGTAGGTCTTACATTTACATGTATAGACCAAATTCACTTAATTCTTCTTGTCCATAGATATTATACTGAATTTATATTATTTATTATACCGGGTGACCCAGGGATCTGTAAAAGCCCCATAACTTATTTTCTATTTGAGATATCGACTTCTAGTTTTCTTAAACTGGTACCCACACTTATTCTACATATTTTAAAAATATGTATGTTTTGCACAGTGTCCCAATATACATAACAGAACAAAGTTATGTTTTTTTTTTAATGGAACACCCTATATTTTCTACTTTATTTTCAACCCTCTTGAGAAGCTGATGAAAATAGTATAAGATAGTATGGGTCTATTATGGACGGTTGGTTAGTTATGGGCAAATTTGTGGCAAAAACATGTACACATTGAAAACATTTCAGAAGCGTTTCTAACAAAGATAGCATCATTATCTTATCATCATAGGCTTTGGTTCTCTTTTATTCATAGTGCTATACAGGGTGTCAACATACGCAAAACAATTGATAACTATTTTTTTTTCAAATGGAACACCCTATATAAGTTGCCAACAATCTATTGCATTTTTAATAAGCTTTTTAATGATATACAGTTTGTATAACAAAATATTAAGGATTCTTGAGATTTATCAATAAAAACATATTTCTTTTGTCACCTTCTGCTGATTTTTGGATTTTCAGCCAAAACTATGCATTTTCAGGAAAAATTATGAGAGACCAAAGTTGTAGAGCGAAAAATTTCCGATCGATATAGGTCTTTCAACTTTTAAGATAATGTGTACATTTCTCGCCAGAGCGCGCAAAATCGTGACCGTATATGCATTTAGCGTTTTCTTTTCAAATTTTTTATTAATAAATTGCACTATACTTTATTTTCCGCACTCTCTAGCGGAGAAACGGAAAATTAAAATGGCCCATATCGATTGAAAATGTTCCGCTCTACAACTCTTAATAGAAGCAATTTTTGCCAAAAATGCATAGTTTTTCCCTAAAAATGCAAATTGAAAATGTATGTATCAATTTTTGCGTTTTTTCAATGATTTTTTGCATTTTTAGCGAAAACTATGCATTTTGGGCAAAAATTGCTTCTTTTAAGAGTTGTAGAGCGGAATATTTTCAATCGATGTAGGTCATTTGAATAATTCTATAATTCTATAAGTACGTCACGATTTTGCACACCCTGACGGGCAATGCGCGCATAATCGGAAAAGTCGAAAGACCTATATCGATCAAAAATTTTCCGCTCTAGAACTCTGGTCTCTTATCATTTTTTCAGAAAATGCATAGTTTTGGCTGAAAATCCAAAAATGAGCAGGAGGTGACAAGAGAAAAATGTTTTTATGGATAAATCTCAAGAATCCTTAATATTTCATTATACAAATTGTACATCATTAGAAAGGTTATTGAAAATTCCATGTATTGGTAGCAAGATATATAGGGTGTTCCATTTGAAAAAAAATAGTTATCCAATATTTTGCGTATGTTGACACCCTGTATAGCAATATGAACAAATAAGAACCAAAGCCGATTTGTATTATTCTTCATGATGTGGAAAATTCTTTAGTGTATAAAAAATGACGCTAGCTTTGCTAGGAGCGCTTCTGCAATGTTTTCAATGTATCCTTGTTTTTGCCACAAATTTGCCCATAACCAACCAATCGTCCATAATAGACCCATAGTATCTTATACTATTTTTATCAGCTTCTCAAGAAGGTTGAAAATAAAGTATAAAATACAGGGTGTTCCGTTAAAAAAACATAACTTTGGTCTGTTATGTATATTGGGACACTCTGTATAAAAACATACATATTTTTAAAATATGTAGAATAAGTGTGGGTACCAGTTCAAGAAAACTAGAAGTCGATATTTTAAATAGCAAATAAGTTATGGGGCTTTTACAGAACCCTGGGTCACCCAGTATGTATGAGACTGTATTATTTGACCAACCCATGAATTATATATTCGTTATTGGAAATAAACAAATATTATTATTATTATTATTGTAATGGTTCAATGTCAATCACTGAGGCAAATATAAAATTTCACCTGTACCATTCATTTCGACAATTTTCTAAATATTTCTAAAACTGTAAACGATAGGTATAGGGAATATTGAAGTAACTCACTATTATTTGTTCCCTAGAATTACAAAATGACAAAAATACAGGATGTTCCATTAAAAAAACATAACTTTAATGTTGATCTTTTTATGGGACACCCCGTATAACTGGTAATAATTTTAAATTGTGCATACAACGGTCCTACGTCTATCTATTTGAAAATAATAACACGAAGTTTCATGGTATTCCATTAAATGAACGCGTCGTATGAGGTACCCCACCCTGTATAATCTATTAAGTTTTGTTTTCAATTCATTTTTCCCTTTGCGCCGGTTGTTGAGTAATGTTTATGGACCACTCTTTCCGCCATTTGGATGATAAATAAAAATGATGTCGCGGCTCTCGACAGAATCAGAGTGAATGGTATCGCAGTTTATGGTTCCGTTTTCTCCGTCATTTCCAATTTCTCCTCTGGCCCGTGTGCGGACGTTCTTTTTGTATTTTCCTAGTGTGAGAGAGAAAGGGAAGAAGTTCACAATTTACCCAAATAACTATTGTATTCCGGCAGCCTTATTTGCCTCACTACTTTCTGTATTATCGCGTATACGTTTTTCCTTCTTGGATTTCACCTCTCCTCCGCGTATAACAATTCCCGAAATGACTTCTTTTATTTCGCCCTATCTCGCCCTCCTTGGACCTAACTTAATTTTATCGCGTACTTTGGTACAATCCAATTTTACAACTGCCATTATTAACCCACCAACAATATTCGTAATAGACTTCATATATTATTTCTTTTAAATATCATTCTCTACAATGCGTACAAAACAAGGAGTTGCGTTAAATTGGATAATACGTCATTGGTCTACGTGCGCTCGCACGTTGGCACTGCTAAAGGTGCGTACACACTAGGCGAATGCATGCGTCCGAACACTACCGAACGCATGCATTCACTAAGTATATACTTCAAAACGGAGGCGACCAAATGCTTCCGAACGCATTCGTTTGTCTGCGCTAGGGTTCGATCGGGAGCGGATGTGGACCCCACATCACAATATAGCTCTAAGCAGTACTTGCTCTCCGAGTCAGCACTTTGATCTTTTGGGTTTCAAACAGGCCCGTGCTGGGCCGCCGGGACGTATCGCGGTGCGCCCTCCAGCCTGGAAATTTTGGCGCCCTCCTGTTCCGAAACTGACAAGTTTTACGACGAGGCTTCTCGTCGATATTGCCGAGCGGCCGAGTTGAGTGTTGCGACAGTATGTTACTACAAAATGGACTATGATTCTTCCAGTACCCGCGCGGCGCGCCCTCGGCTAGTCGGGGGGAGAGGAGGTGGATGGACGTCTGCCAAAGCCATCTCAATTTCGTCTGCCTGTTGATACTTGTCTGTTACTCACTAGTCAGTAAACTCACGCAGTCGGCCTGTTTGTGACTTGTTTTGTGTAGTATTTTATTTTAAGTTATTCTGTGCTGTTACTGTTCTTCTCATGCAAGTTTAAAATCCTTCATGTTAAAGAATAAAGGTCAGTGTCGTTATTGTTCATATTAATCTTTGAAAAAAAAAATCGTGAAAAACACGTTTACGAGCATAACTCGGCTCCAAACGACCTTACAGTGATCAATTTTTTTACTTTTTATTTGATGTGGGGTTGGGATTTGTTAGCTTGTTTTCACTATCAAACTCATCAAATTTTGATTGTTCCAAAACGATAGAGAATCAACAGACGGCCTCGTCGACGATGAATCAGTTTTTCGATTCCTGTTCTAATTTTCAAGTATTCACAGTAGTAGAAAATTCACAAATTCAAGAGAAAGACCCGATTAGCCTTAGCCCTGGTAAACTAGAAGAACCTTCATTCGATACAGGAAATTCTGCTTGAGGATGTAATTCTACAGTAGAATAATCTCAAGAATCTACAATCAATTAGTTCAAAAAACCAAGTGAAAGAGATTTATCGGCATATTTTGATTATCATCCAATCCAACCTGATGAAAGAGAGTTGCCTTTCAATGACAAAAAAACCTTTATACATTGTAAAACGAAACGATGGAGATACCTTTCAGAGACATTGGATTTCATATGAAGAAAATTCAAAGAAAATGTTCTGTTTTATTTATATCGTTTACAGCAGCAACTCCAATTCACCCTTTTGTACAGGGCTTGAAGACTGGAGACATGTCCACCAAAGAGTTAATGAACATGAAATGTCCAAAGCTCATTTTAAATCTGTCGAGGCTTTTATGTTAGCCAAACGTAAGAAAGGTACTCGTGACCTTCTTTTTTGTGATCAACTAGAAAAGAGGAAACAAGAAGTTTTAGAAAGGAGACATGTGGTGACAATTATAATAGATGTCTTAAAGCTTATAGGAAATCAAGGATTGGCTTTTCGTGCATCAAAGGAAGCTGCCTACTCTCTTAAAGATGACACAATCAATCATGACAACTTCTTAGAAATTATTCTATTAATGTCCAAGTATACTGATTTGAATGAAAAATGTAACACCAAGAAGTTATGGTCAGATTTTAATGAAAATTTCACAGAAGTTGTGTTTGAATGTCTCAAGTAAACGATTAAAATTTCAGTTGAAAAACTTACTTACACAAGCATTTTTTTAAATAATGAGTCGGTCCTCCGTTGTTTCTAATGCACTCATTCACGCGGTTCGGCATGCTTTGAATGAGGTGATCAATATCTTCTTGGGGTATCCCAAGCTTCCTGAATCCGCAAACGAAGTTCGTCCAAAGTGTCTGGGGCACGGGGTAAATTTCCTAGTCTGACGCCTATCATATCCCAAACATGTTCGATGGGCGAAAGGTCTGGTGAACGAGAAGGCCATGGAAGCACTACAACGTTAGCTTCTTCTAAACACTCTATTGTTACCCTTGCTGTATGTGGGCGAGCATTATCTTGCTGAAAAATAGGGTTTTGCAACCCTTATAAGTACGGCAGTGCAACGGGCTCTAGAATAGTCTGTACGTAGCGCCAACCATTTAGGGTGCCAGGAATAAAAACTAGAGGGGACCTACCACCATACGTGATGGCACCCCAAATCATCACCCCCTGCGTGAGAGCAGTATGCCGAGGAAGCGAGAAGTCCATATTTCTGCGTTCCCCGCGGAAACGTTTGACACGTCTACGTCCATCGTTGGCCCACAAATAAAATCTGGATTCGTCAGTGAACACAATTTGTTGCCATTCTTGTCCCCAATTCACCCGTTCTCTACACCATTCCAACCTAGAAGCTCTATGACGTGGAGTCAGGGGAAGGCAACGATGATATATCGATGCCATTGAGATTCTAACATTTAATGTATCCCTCCAAGTGTTTCCAATGGCCCGCGTAGTGGATAATCTTTCTCTTATCGCCAAAAGTCTCAACCTGCGTTCTTCACGGTCTGTCGTTCTTCGCTGTGGTCCAGATCCTTTCCGACGTCCATGAAAACCTTTCTCAGACCATCTTCGCCAGCACCTCATTACTGTGGTTGCATCACGTTCCATTCTATTGGCAATTTCTCTAAACGAAAGACCACCCTCTCTCATGTCAATAATAGACCTCGCTCGAAATCACTTAGTTGTACAAAATTTCGACAGTTACGAACTCTGGGAATTTTAAATGATGTTCTTCGCACTATTATCACGAGAAAACTAATCCAAATTGTTCCATGTTTATAAAAACACCATTTGATATTGCTATTTTGGTATATAAAATCATCCTAAAAAGAGGTTTGACGAAGAAGTTTTTTATTGAAACTTTAATGAGTTACTTTTTATACCGAAAGCTATCAATTGTAGAAAAATTAAATAAATTCTGGCTGTTTTTCTTGGTGTTGCATTTTTCATTCAAACCAGTATATGATCCACGGTTAGAGAAACACTTGAAAAAGGCTATCGAAGAAAGTGATATGCGCATGTCTAAAAGGTCAGGAAAAAAAAACTGACGTGGAACATGTAGCAAAAAGCAAAAACAAAAAGGTGGGCAGAGGAAGTACCGTGACATTTCTAAGCAACAACACAGTAGCAAAAATAATGACCTGCATGACAAAAGAAATAAAATCTGTTGTGGCAAATGAAATCAAATCAGCCGGCAAATACTCAGTATTGATAGACACGACAATAGACATATGTAGCAACGATCAATGTGCAATAGTAGCCAGGTATGTTAAAGGACGTGAAGTTTGCTAGAGACTACTGGTATTAAAAAGTGTGGTTTCTACTACAGGAGAATCACTATTTGACACTCTCTCTGGAGCATTGGCAGACCTTGAAATACCTTTGAGTGATTGCGTCGCCAATGTGTTTGATGGCGCGTCTATCATGAGCGGCCAGTATAATGGTTTGACCGCACATATGGCCAAAAAAATCACATTCACACGTGGTGCTACGCGCACGTTTTAAATCCTGTAATATCTGATATATCTCAGTGCCTCACTGCATCAATATCATTTTTCAGCATAATACTGAAAGAGACCCAGTTTTTTTTTAAGGATTCAATTAAAAGACTGGACAAGTTCAGCTAGCAAATTACTGAGTACAAGTTAGAAACCATTGGGGCTACTAGATGGCGAAGCCGCAGTAACGCAGCAAAGAAAATATTAGGCAGAATAGATGAGTGGACCTCTTCTGAAGAACAGTCTTCAAACACAGCTAAACCTAAACGCATTTATCTGGAGTTGGTATTGGCTCTGTTCAAAATTTCAAATTCAACTGATTTCAACGCCAAAGTGAGACATGAAGCAACTGCTTTACTTAACAAGTATCTGGATTTCGAAACAATAGTTGTTGGCATGGTATTCTAACAAGTGTTCAAAATCACTACGCCACTATCGGATTATCTCCAAACAAAGAATCTGGACTACGCCCAAGCGTGGAGGAATGTTGAGTCTTCTCATAGTAGACTAAAACGCCTACGAGACAAGTTTTCTAAAACTTTGAAAGCTGCACAATGCTTTGTTCTAAAAATGACGCAGAAATTTAAAGAAAGAGCAAAGACCGATGAAACTCTTAATGACATCGTGATTGGCAAAACAATAGCTGAGAAAAGAAAGAAGAAAGTAAAGAAAATGGCAGGAGAACTAGCTGAAGACGACAGTGCTGGAACTTCTCCTGACGAAGAATTCAAAATAAAGATCTACTTCGTAATTGTGGATAGAGCTGTCCAAACTATGGAAAGCCGTTTTGTGCAGCACAAATCGCTCTATTTGGATCTGGCCTGTTTCGACCCAAAAAGATTCACCGATGTGAAGATAGCCACGGATTTTTCAGCCATTTCCCGGCGACTCTACCACCAAATAAAAATTTCTTCAATTTTAATGGTTTATAATAAATCAAACGCTGAGAATCTGATTAACATTAGCCTATACATGGACAGTCAATCCACAATTTCAATTATTTTTTTCTCGAGTCCACGGGAACTCTCTTTTTAAAATGACAAGAATTTAAAGTCCAATATGGCACTGTTTGACGCGTTTTAAATTTAATTTTTTAACAACAACGTGTAGATAAGAGTCTACTTAAACGATTAAACGCGTTAAATTTTGGGACTCGAGAAAAAAAATCATAAAAAAGTTATAAACAATTTTACCCAAAATTGAATGCGTTAAATCGTTTAAGTAGACTCTTATCTATATGTTGTTGTTAAAAAATTAAATTTAAATCGCGTCAAACAGTGCCATATTGGACTTTGAAAGTTTGCTATATTATATGTATAGTTCAGGTGGACCCGAGAAAAAAAAATTATAAAAAAGGTATAAACAATTTTATCCGAAATTTAATGCGTTAAATCGTTTAAGTAGCCTCTTATCTACACGTTGTTTTTAAAAAATTAAATTTAAAACGCGTCAAACAGTGCCATATTGGACTTTGAAAATTTGCTATAATATCTATTTAGTTTGGGTGGACCCGAGAAAAAAAAATCATAAAAAAGTTATAAACAATTTGACCTAAAAATTAATGGGTTAAATCGTTTAAGTAGACTTTTATCTACACGTTGTTGTAAAAAAATTAAATTTAAAACGCGTCAAACAGTGCCATATTGGACTTTGAAAGTTTGCTATATTATATGTATAGTTCGGATGGACCCGACAAAAAAATTTCTAAAAAATTTATAAACAATTTTACCCAAAATGTAATGCCTTAAATCGTTTAAATAGGCTCTTATCTACACGTTGTTAAAAAATTAAATTTAAAACGCTTCAAACAGTGCCATATTGGACTTTGAATTCTTGTCATTTTAAAAAGAGAGTTCCCGTGGACTCGAGAGAAAAAATAATTGAAATTGTGGATTGACCTTACATCTATAGGCTAATGTTAATTACAGTCTCAGCGTTTGATTTACTATAAATCATTAAAATTGAAGACATTTTTATTTGGTGGTGGTTTCGCCGGGAAATCCGTGGCTATCTTCACATCGGTAAAAGATTCAAATCCCAAGAATCTCTTCCTCTTAAAGCATTTAAGAAAATAGAATTACTTTTGAACGTTGATGAAGAAAAGCTGAAAGAAGAACTTATCTCGTTCATGAATGTATGGCCCCAGATTTCAAATGCAAGTATGAACGCTGACTATGAGTATGAAGATGTCTCAGACGAGAAAATTAATGACCACAGTGATAATAACGATGATCAAGAAGAAGATGATGATGAAGACCACGAGATTCAGTGCAAAGCACCAGCATCATGCAACAGTTGTATCAAGTATGCATACAAAATTATATTAGAATATAACATTACAATACCCAGAACTTTCAAAAGTATATAAATTTCTTCTAACCATCCCATTGACTCAAGTTTCTTGCGAACGAGCATTTTCTTAAAAACCAGATTGAGATCGTCTTTGTAAAACGAAAATTTAGAATCTTTACTGTTAATGCACTCAGAAGCTGATATTTTGAACTCCATAGATCCAGACACCGTTATTAATTATCTTTGCCACTCCAGCTCCGAATTAAAAAGACTTCTTCAGGTTCAGTTTGTAAATTCAATCAAAGAACATTACATTTGTGAACATATTTGTTTTTTGTTACTTTCCTAAGAAATTAAATAGTAAATGCTGGTAACTTTTTTGAAATGTATGTAATGTAAAATTGTCTTAATTTTCTATGTGTGCTAGTTTACCAAAATTACACTAATTATGTTTCAAATACTACTTTGTCTTTTATTTTGCCCTAAGACATTGCAAATATTTGAAATGAATCAAATGAACATTAGAATTTAGCAAACAATACATGGTCATTTTGTTTGACAAATACCGATACAATATGTGTAAGTGTGGTGGTTCGTTCGTACCGTGACAAGCTGCCAGAAAAGCATATTGAACGAAGCGTCATGTGCGATTAACGCTTTAGTTATTATATTCCAGACTCCCCGGTAGTCCTCCCCCTGCATAGTGCTGGCGCCCTCTAGCCATGGCTGTCTAGTGATGAGATAAACGGTTATTTTCCAGTAACGGTTATAACAGTTACTGTAACTACAAAGTAACTAGTTATTTAAACGGTTATTTAGTAACCGTTATTTAAAGTAACCTCAGAGAACTTGATGCATATTTTTTGTATATATTTTAAGGTTAAATAAAATAGATCTTCGCTCTGACAATAATTGGCCCGCTTGGAAAACAGTCGTTCGCATGGAACTGACGAACGTAAAATACACAATTTATCTCTTGCCAAACGTGAAAGATAGGTAAATGTTTGGAAATTTTCTCTCCACCATTTTATCGGATCCTCGGCCAGTGGTAAAATATCATCATCGATATATCTCTGAATCCCTATATGAGCCCGCGATTTCAGGGTACCTCTTGGTTTTGTGCAAGCTAGCATCTTATTATCGGCGGTGGTTCCATGATCGCTGAATAAATGGATTACTCTCTCAATGAAACTCGCTTCTATGACCGGCCGTAATGTGAAATTTTCCTAAACGTAAATAATGCCAGTACCAATATAAAATGTAAACGAATCACCCCGAGATGGCATATGCGTTCTGATTCCGAGACAGAACGTCTGACGCACTATTATTTTAACGTATTCATATAATTAAATCACGAACGCGCCGTGTTTACATTTCAGTATTCGTGTTATTGAAGCAACGGTTCCGATGCGTCACATGTTATTTTCTACTCGTTATTTTCTAAAAGAGTTAATATTATTAAGAAGTTATTCGTTATTAAATCGGTTATAAGTTACTAAGTAGTTATTCGTTATTGAAACAGTTATACGTTACTAAGAAGTGATTCGTTATTGTATTGGTTATAAGTTACTAAAAAGTTATATGGTATTAAGAAGTGATTCATTATTGAAACGGTTATAAGTTACTAAGAAGAGATTCGTTATTTAATCGTTCTCCTTTTATAATACAAATAATAAGCCCAATTATAAAGGAAATATACAAAATACTTTAGGATGCAGTATTAACAACTGGAAATAAAAAGGAAAAAAATCCTTAAAATAAGTAATAATACATTTATATAAAAGATGACTTAATTTTTAAGAAATTCATTATTATTACTACAGAATATATCCTTGTTGTACTTCTGGATATCTTTTTTATCATCATAAGCAAAGGTGAAAATGAATGGTGGGTCGTGCGAACCTTGTTGTAATTAAATGTTGATTTATTTCTACAGGTTAAATTTAAACATTATATTGTAATATTAATCACGTTTAACAGTTTTCTATTACCCATATGATGATGAATAAGCTATCGAGTTAACATAATTAAATTATAAAATAACCGTTGGGTAAAATCACCGTTAGTGGGATTTTTCAATAACGGTTACTGTTATTATTTCACAGTAACGGTTACAAAGTATCAGTTAGTGAAAATAACGCTCATCACTATGGCTGTCCACCGCCCTAACAAGGGGTCCAGCATGGGCCTGCAACTAATAACTAATTTCTGACAACGGGAACGAAAAGCTTGGTATATTTTCGTTACCGTTCCCGAGTTGTTATGAAGCCGCCTTAACAGGTTTCCAAGATCATTACGTTGTAGCTTGCGCTTCTCGCTACAACTCCATAGAGATCTGTTACTCCTCGCGCATAGACGAAATTTACTGACGTTTAAAACGTCAAAATTATGAACGAATGTTGGACTCAACGAATTTGGTTTGTTTACCTTCTGGCCAAATGCAGCCTGACAAACCAAGCGTTTTTTATTCGATCACTACAAAGGCATATTCGCCTATACATCTCATGCTGCAGTTTAAATGGTGTAAGTTGCGAGCTCAAACTAATTTCAGTTTGTTGTTTATTTGTCCGATGCGCAATTTGTTTCGACTACGCCACTGTGGAATCCCTAGCATTGATTGTACCGGACTACTATCAGTAGTGACGTTCGCACAAAGATCCATTGATCCAAGTATAGTCACAGTGGTGCGCTATGATTGGTTTATGCGACATGACCTGTCCGGTATTGGTCAGCAGAATCAAACACTAATAGTATATAGTGTATCAAGGGCCGAAAATAGGCTTTAGCAACCCGCCGCTTTTAGCAACACGAGCGAGCGAAGCGAGTGAGGGTTGCTAAGAGTGAAGGGTTGCTAAAGCATTTCGGCATGAGTTACACTCGATATTTTTTCGTCTGCCTTAAGTAAAAACAGTGTTTCAGGAAATTTTATATCGCGCACCATTGAACTGTCACTTTCAGATTTTTGCATAGCCTACTCATATTCCGCGGAAGGTTGTCTAGATTATGCATATTATTTTTTCGGCCCTAGATACGTTAAATCGTAGTTTCGGCCCTATTTAAAATATAAATAAAATAAAAAGATCTCTCGAAATCAAGAACAAAAATAGGGGGTTGCCATTTAAAAACAAAATGGCTGACGTCATTACTCAAAAACAAATGACGACTGAAAATCGGCTTTCATGCAAAAATGTGTATTTTATAAAAGAAAATGGACGTGTTCGAGGATTTTTTCCAAAAATATTTTATTTCGATTTTACTGACTATATTCCATACTTTAGGCGCGCACGGTATGGTTTCGGTAGAGGCAGGCGAAAAAGTCATTTAAGTTTACAAATTACAAATGAGAGCCGTCCTGAAGGAGCATGGGGCCATGTTCACTAATATTTTTGGGCGCCCCCCAGGGGGTAATAATTAAGTAGTAACTTAGACTGTTGCAAAGTGAAAGTTATATCCTAGGTGTAACCAAAACTACAGCGCTCCAAACTTGAACTGGAAAAATTAAGAATGTTAAATAAAAATTACTAATTGAAGTGATAACAATTCATTAATAATGTTATTATTTATTTCTTTCAGAGCTGAAAACTGTTATCGATGTATGGCCATTCACGTGAAGCATCTAAGTGTTCTACAATATAAAGAAAGTAAGTCTTCTGTAAACATTATCCCTCAAAAATACATAATCTAATTATTGAAAATTTACAGCTTATTGCGAAGGTAAATCATCATTTCAAGAAATTTGTTATGGCATAACGGGTGATGCTGCCCTATACAGCATGTTCAGAAAATACCCAGAGGCGAAGCCTGTTCCGTGTCCTTTCAAAAGTGCCCCCTTCACCTTCAGCTACAACAGAGGCTCTGGAGACTGCAACAATCCACCAAGCAAAGCCGAGAGCTGCACGGATGATTCCAGACTGGTACTGAAGTATCAAGCATGTCCGGATATTCCTTCAACAGAGAGTAATGGTGAGAATTTACAATCGTACTATTACATACAAAATTTGTTCTGGACATTGGCAGTGGCGTAGCGGGAGGAGGTAAACTCTGATTGAACCCCCTCCCTCCCTCCGATCACCCTTGATGCTGAACTACTGCAATAGAGCTGTAGTCTAGCTCATTGATCTAATTTCAATTCCAAATTGCTCGATAGGTGTTCTACAAAATCTAGCTGGCAATGCCCATATCTTGTCGGTGTTAAAACCACCCAGATTTGGTTCAGTACAGCATTCAGGCAATAGATTCCGCCACTTTGGCGTTTCTATCAATAATTTATGTTAGTAAGAAATTATACTGTACAATCATGTTGTTTGTAAAATTATTGTTAATTTCGGTTGTTTTATTATTACCTGATTTTTTTATCATTAGTACTTTGAAACCAACAACTTCTATCGTAGATGATTTATTTTTTGTAAATTTGTTTATATTTTTATTTATTTTTCTTTTAGTTGAGGAGTTAGTTTGTTTGGCTACCTGGAAAGAGGGTTCTACACGGTATCTCATAGGCAAGATATCCCAAGGTAACAGAAGAACATTATCTTCAGATGAAGACCAATACAGGTGTTTTATATATCAAAAGAGTTCTGAAAATGGAAAAGGTGTGTATAATATTGCTCAATCAGGGGATGCTACGTGCAGTGGGCTTCAAAGTGTTTTCGAGGGAAGCAGGATGATGAAGTTCACATCAGGTAAATATATACTTTGTTAACTCTTTTGCTCCGGGATCCGGATAATTACGCAAAAAAAATACCGTATTCTTATAAGCAAGCAGCCGTACGCATCTTTTCGCAAGTTCTAATTCTACAGCACAACAGTTAAGCTTTTGAAAATCATACGCTGCAGCGAAAGGGTTAAAATAAAAACGATTAAGAAATTATTTACATAAACTATGCCACTCTTATCCTTATGAAGTACGGGTGAGTATCCTGATCGTAGTTTTTTTTTGTCACAAACGGGAGAGATTTCTCAGCTGTCGAAACCGTGAGAGAAATAACGTTTCTCGCCCATGGGAAAGAAATGACTACTAAGGAGAAGTAATCATTACGAGGTTCCCTTATTATGTTTTTCCATGTTATTAAATAAAATAAACGTTATTAGATCGCTCTTAATTGAGAAAGCTGTTCATTACTCGGCCGAATCACTTTCGCCACAGGTGACGTCCAATAAAATGATAGCTGTTTCATTACCCAATAAGTTTCATTCAGCCAATGAAATGACCTATATTTTTCTTTCTCGGCAGTTTAGTTGTTACTATCATTTGTTTGTGTAAACACTTCATAATTTGGATTGATGAGGCTGTTACTTGGTGAAATTCCATAATGTAAGTAAGTAAGTAAAACACGTGTTTGAGAATTTTCACAAATTTTTAATGTCGAACACTGCGACAAATGTTTCGCCACACAGTGGCTTCATCAGGCAGATGATCAATGGTAAGACAATACTACAATTGCGACTTAAATACTATATTGTGAGGGGGTGGGGAAGTTAGAAGTCAAAATCTAATTTCCAGATCGAATTAAACCGAATTTTAAAAATTGCAGGTAACAATGGCTTTACTAAAAACTTAATAATGAATATTTTAAATAAAAAACAAAAACAAAAAATAACCAACTTAATTTTCCCTTCAAATAATAGTAAACCAGAAACTAATTATCATTCATTAACTTATATTGGCCCCCCTTCTGACGCAATAAAAAATGAATTAAAAACACACAGCATTTCAGTAGCCTTTAAAACTAACAACACAATACATAAATTCATAAATAATGCCAAAGACAAAAATGTCAAAAATAAAAAATCGGGAGTCTACTTGTTAGAGTGTGGTGATTGCCCCATGGTATATGTCGGACAAACAGGCCGCAGCTTTGAAGATCGAATTGCTGAACACCGAAAGAGCTTCATCAACCAAAAAACTACGTCAACATACGCCAACCATTTAATAGACAATAGCCATAGTTTCAACAATAATTTTACAATTTTACACACATGCGATAAAAGTGAAAAATTAAATCTGTTAGAACAATTAGAAATTAATAAATATAATAAACGCGGTGTGCTACTCAATGATCAAACCGATGTAAATAATTCACCGTTGTTAAATCTATAAACTCTTGTAAAATCTTTTATAACCGCTTAAATTGTAAATGTTTCCCAACTCGTCATACACCCTCTAACTTCCCCACCCCCTCACAATATAGTATTTAAGTCGCAATTGTAGTATTGTCTTACCATTGATCATCTGCCTGATGAAGCCACTGTGTGTCGAAACATTTGTCGCAGTGTTCGACATTAAAAATTTGTGAAAATTCTCAAACACACGTGTTTTACTTACCACATACTTCATAATTTCTTCAGCGGTGTGCCGCAACGAAGTGAACACAAGAGGACGGTGCATTGATTTGTCCCCGCGCTGTCCGAAGGAATCTTTTCAACTGATTAGTGCTATTAGGTACTTTCGTACCGTTCTTAAAACGTCGTTCGAGTGTGTGATTGCCAAAACAGTGTTATATCCGTCGCGATTGGAGTGGCGCGTGGAATTTTAAGCAGACTACAAATTTTCAAGGCGCCAATTCCTTGCGAGAAGAGTTTACGTTTTTACACTGTGCAATGTTCTTGCATTCACATGCAGGTTCAACCGCGCGACACTGGAACGGGCCAGTCCAAGCGTGTGGGATTGTGCATATGTGTGAATGCCGCTTTTAGGTACACTCCATCTACTCATTGATTAGACTTTTTTGCCATCTTTAGTGACAAACACTAAAAAATAAAAAGTACCAACAAGGCTACGAGAAAAATGTAATTTTGCAGCTAGTAAGGTCAGTACCGGTAGACACATTATTGACAGCTTGTTATTGTTCCTGATTTCCGCCATGGAGAACGTTCTAAATGATGTGACGTACCAACTATACACCTATGCGGTAAAATTCTTGAGTGCGATTTTCGTAATAAATTTAGTTTCTTAAATACTATTTTTTTGTGGTGAGAGGTGTTCGGCGACCTAGTGGGATGTCTGTCAAAAAAGTCTAATCTATGAATAGACGGAGTATAGTTGCCTCTGCTCCACTATATTTGTTTTGTTACCACGGTTACCATTTTAGATGTAATGTTTCAAATGTTACATTTGATCTGAAATAAATTTAGTGTGGATTTCCAAATATGAGAAAAATTCTTCGTTATAATTGAAGATAAACAGAAAAATCTTGAGGTAATTATTTAATATAATGCGAAAAAGTATAGTATTAAACTCTTGAGCAAGTTCGCCATTGCCACTAGAGTTTCAAACTTCACCCTCATGGCTACCAGCATTCTTTTCTAGGTTAGGTTTTAAAAACGAACTTTTTACTCTTAAAATATACCGTTTATGAAAAAAATAGTATATCGGGTGTGTATAAATTGGCGGATAATCTACACGTGGCGATATTCTTTCGAAAATTCTGAATAGAAAATGTTGATAAAAGAATGTCCTATCATATGCCATCAGGAGCCACCACAGAGCATTAAGGATAAAGAGGGACAGTTCAATGTTAACTTTTGGAAACGCCATCAGCGCCGTCTGCGAGTCATCTGGCCAAACACATACAGCCAGCGGGAAATTTAAAATTGCGACTTTACAATTCATTTTTGCAAGTGTTTCGAACTTTTTGGTTCTCATCAGTGCGACGCATCCAAATAAAAGCGGAAATCGCAGACACTTGCTTTATAAAGAGCTCAGACTTAATCAAACGCAAAAAATAAAGCTCTAAATGATGTTGAAGGGAATTCCCTTGAAATTTTTTCCAAACAAATTCTTTTTGGCGCAGATGTTAAATCATGAAGTGAGCTACATTCTTGAAGGGGCCGTTTTAAAAAAGATTTTGCGGAAATTGTACTGGAAGAAGTACTACAAGAAGGTATATTAAAAATTGTCGGAATTGCATTCCAATTTAAATATTTTCTACAGGAATTAATAAATACTTAAAAAGTGGTCCTCACAAATGTGCATAACTTTTGAAAGTGGAATTTTTTTAGAGTAATACATTCAATGGAATTAATCCATTCATCTCTGCGATTAGGACACTTCGGAAATGTAAAGAAAGCTTAATTTTTAATATTTGAATCGCGGGTATAAACGTTACTGCAATAAGGTGCCTTAAGAGTACTTAATTTACCCATTGCACACTCTTTTAGGTTTAAGAATATTAGCTTAAATTTGAATTATAAATACCTGGCCGAATAACAATTCAACTCGTGACGTTAATGAGGTTATGTATAAAAAGGCCGGCAATTTGATGGGAAATAGATGTTGTCATATCTCATTTGTGAAATTATTCAAAAGTCTATTTTGCTTTAAAATTTATCAAATAGACTTAAGCAAACAATTAACACTAGTGGAATTTGAATATTACCAGATATTTGGATGTTCTTAAATACCTAAAATAAATTTAACCAACAAAAATATGACCATATTGCTTGATTACAAAGATTTGTACATAGATTTGGCAGCGTTGCATTGCGTTAGTTGGGCCAGATGACTGTGAGATGGCGTGGATGTCGCGTTTCCAATTCTCCCTATTCAATTAACCCCCCCTGGGAGCCACTTAAAAGAAATGTACATTAGGCAACATCACATTCATGGGCTGTCCTGTTTTTCAATAACCTCATGATTAATTATGTGGGTTGATACAGAGTAGAAGGTAATAGATAGGTAGATAGAGCGGGGTTTATTTACAGATGTACAGGGTCTTTTTTTAACTCAGAACATATGATTGTTAAGGTCTATGTTCTATGTTATAATAATCACATCAACACATTGCAATGTAGGCAACCATACTTACACTCAGTTTTATTTAATTGTCAAAATTGTGTTATTAATAAAAATACAAGAGTGTGAACAGCATTCGACATGTTAGAGATTTGTTTTCGGTTGAGTATCCGAGCAGACAAGTTCCATCCATCTCAAAAATTTGTAATATTGTCCATCATTTCGACAATACTGGCTGCGTTAGTAATGTTCACATTAAAAGGGCTAAAGGAAATCACATTGTAACGGAAGAGATGAAACTCAACATTTTATGTTACGTAGAGCAGAACCCCATATCATCGTTAAGAGTTATCGCAGCACAGTTTCAAATAAGTTCAGCTTCAGTTTACAAGACATTAAAAGAATTTAAATACAATGCTTACAAGTTTTCAAATCATCAGCAACTATCAAATGAGGACAAAGGCAAACGAACAGAATTCTGTGAAACCGTATTCAATTCAATTAATAATGATCAAGAAATTTTACACAGAAGAATATTTACTGATGAGGCATCATTTTCCTTAAATGGTGAAGTTAATCCACAAAATTATAGGTTAGTATTCTTCATTCCTTATCGATACCTATTCCTTACACCCATTCCTCCACCTTTTAGATTTTGAGTGTGCAATAATCCTCGCTTACAAAATTTGACTCACACACAATACAATGCGAGAGTTAATGTGTGGGCTAGACTAATTAAAGATACCCTTATTGGTCCTTTTTTTATTAATGGAAATCTAAGCAGTAATGTTTACTTAGATCTTCTGCAAACTCGTATAATGCCAGAAATTCATACACTAAACATTGCTGCTCCTTATTATCAGATGGATGGAGCGTCTCCACATTCTACAGCTGCCATTAATAATTATTTAAGTGAATTACTTCCTAATCACTGGATAGGTAGATTTGGTCCAATACCTTGGCCACCCCGGTCGCCTGATTTATCTCCAAACGACTTTTTTTGTGGGGGTATCTAAAAAGCAATGTTTATAATAACATTATTATAAACAATACTTCAGAGTTAAAAGATCGTATAATTACTGTTTGCGATGAATTAAGAAGAAATCCGCAACACATTAGAAATCCTATTCAAGGATTTTATAATCGACTTGGCTACTGCTTAGAACGTGAAGGTGGTTATTTTGAATATTTATTATAATTACTTACTATTTATCATTGTTTGTTTCATTAACCTCACTTTATTCGTAATAATTTTAAGCTTTCACTGTACTGTGACAGGTCGACGGGGCCGAGAGAAGAAGAAGAAGAAGCATTCACTGGCACCTTTGTGTACTTGGTTGCTTACATTATCAATACATTTCAGTGCGTTGATATGATTATTATAACATAGAACATACACATTATCAATCATATGTTCTGAGTTTAAAAAAAGACCCTGTATATGGGGCATTCCGCCAGAGATTTTTTTTTTCAAAATGGAAGTTGGCCTCCTGACTACGTCAAAATGTTCATCTGTTTGTCCCTAAACATCTTGAATTTTTTCAGATTTTTTTTTCGCTCGAGTTCTCGAGATATACACGATTCAATATAGCAAAATCCAGGTTTTTGTCCATTTTTCTCAGACGTTATGTGAAAATGAAATGAATTTCATGAGAAATTCAAAAGGGCCAAAGTTGCTCGGCATGGATATGGGAATAAGATCCCGACGTGGAATTTTTTTGGAGCGAAAACATAACCTAAAAATGGCGTTTTTCCGGAAAATTCGGGGAAAACTTATTTTCGCCCATTGTAACAGGGCTCATCTTGGTTCGAAAACTTAGATAAATATGTCAAGAATAACCTGACAAATTTTCAGAGTTGTTTTAGACAAGCATCAGACGCAATATGAAAAATAGCCATAAAAAAAATGTAAGTCTCGAGGGTTGAAGTGGATTTTCGGGGTTCTCTGCGTTACTTTTCAGGAATATTTTTCATGGGAAATAACCTCGGAAACATCCGGGATACACAAATAGCTATTGATTTTTTTTCATGATCACAATACTTTCCTGTACTTCGTAACGGATAAAGTAAAAATAGTTATTGGTACTTACTTGTTGAATCTATATAATTTTAGAGAATGTCTAAATAAATAACTTATAAAGAATACGTTATTAGTTTTTGAGTAAACCGACGGTACAGATTATTAGAATTTGTATAATTTGTCAGTATCATCCGATCCTGGAAAACACTTATTTATCCTTAAATTTCAGTTGATAATCACCACAACAGATGTAAATTTCCCGTGTGGATCACCGATCACCATACGTGGCT
Source organism: Ocypus olens (assembly GCA_910593695.2). Lineage (NCBI taxonomy): Eukaryota > Metazoa > Arthropoda > Insecta > Coleoptera > Staphylinidae > Ocypus > Ocypus olens. The sequence continues at coordinate 19,574,393 of OU343061.1, forward strand.
GAGTCTGGACCACCGCAAAACCTACAAATTCTCACAGAGGAACGCGACGTTGAAAATACTAGATGAAGAAACAAAACCAAACCGGATACAACAACAGAACTATGCCCAACACTTTGGCTTCCAAGAATTTGGCTTTGAGTCTCAGGACCAGAGGAAGCAAAACTCTGAAATGCGAGTGATATGTCATGGTATTTTGCAGTCGCTGGAACAGAAGAAAGTGCAGATTGTCGCTCATGTCACTGCAGGATGGTAATATTACTATTTAAACATTAATAATCTTAATTAAATTCCATATGTAAAATAAGCCATAACAAGTAAATGCAGGACAGAGACCCATGGTTCATAGCCTATTTGCAGAATATAATTCTATTTTGTACCATTAATAAAATACTTAATACATTCGAATTGTATTTCACGAAAAATCCTTATACAGGTCGATTTTGTTTTTAATACGTTCGTAGCGGGACCAGTCTCATGTCTTGCCAATCATCCATTTACAGGTAGTTGAGACTGATGAACTAAATGTACTGTGGCACGATACTAGTCCATTATATCTGGTATGTTGTAGACTGAGTAATCGATAATTGGTAATTTTATACTTTATATTTTGAAATAGTCCCTTTGAATTTGCATTCTGGACACATCTATTGCCTTTGTGCAAGAGTAGGATGAGATGTTAGTGCTTGATGGATACATAAAACAGTTATGTAAAATACATTTTATATTTTATTAAAAAAACATAGTATTATTCAAAACTAAAATTTTATTAGAAAAATGATTGCAAAGTTCAATCTAAAGACTACGAAAAAATATCTTATTGAAACAACTTTTGAGATTATTCTTCCAAAGAATGTTAATATTTTATATGATTTGTTTTCTGTGGCTGGACTGGTAACATATATGTAATTTTGAATTTGTTTTGATTCCGGATAGCCATTATTAACAGCAATTTGTTTTATTGTATTTATTTCTTTTAAGGGATTCTGGGCTAAGAGGCATTTTGAATGCACGGGTTATCATTGAGTGGAAATTTGCTATTTTAAGTTTATATGGGTGGCGGGAGGTATCCGGGATAATTATATCTGTGAAAGTGGGTTTTCGGTATATGTCAAATGTAATTTTATTATTAGTTCTAGTTAATGTTAAATCTAAGAAACTATTCTTGTTATTGTATTCTGTTTCTACTGTGAACTTAATGGATGGGTGAAGGGAATTAAGAAAAGTTAGAAATTGGTTAATTTGTCTGTCAGTACCTTCGAAGCATGCAAGTATATCGTCGACGTATCTATACCACCATTTAATGTGTTTTCTACCTTGTGGTGAGTTCAATATTTGTTTAGTAATGTTATCTTAAAAAGTTCTGCTAAAAGTGGGCTGAACCCGATGTTAGCCCCTTCTTTCTGTATGTTGAATTTATTATTAATTGAAAAATGATTATATTTTAGAATTAGATCTATTAAACTAATAAAATCTAATTTGACTACTGGGTTAACATTGTTACAATCTAGATGTTCAATTATTAGTTGGAGGCATTCTTCAAGGGGGTATTTTCGCAAACATATTCAATCCATCAGAGGATAATAACTTACAACTGCTAGCAATGGTTAGATTTTTAAGATCATTAGTTAATTCTACAGGGTTTTTAATAGAATGAGGATCGGTGAAGTTGGTGATAGAATTAAGTTCAACTGATATTTTTCGGGCTGGAGAGTTTATGTATGATACCAATGAATACCATATAGCCTGAGGGTCCTGGGATTCATAGGAAACAGGTATCTTGTTGTATTGTCTGGAAATAAAGAGTTGTCCTGTACTATGGATTTTAATTTTCTTAATAATCGGTTCTTTTTTAATTTCTGTAATATTGGAAGTGCTTATGAAATTTTCTACTTTTTGAAGATTTTCTTCGTTTTTCTTTTAATGATTATAGACCCTTCATCAGGTTTTGTTGCTATTAAACTATTATGTTTTACTTTTTTGTTTATGGCTTTGATTATTTTCGTGTCTGACTCTGAATGTCAGGGCCAAAATATTCACCACTCGTCAACATCTCCTCTTTTAAAGAAACACTAGTAGTAGAGTCAGAAATAGCATCAAAAACACAAACATATCTGAACTTAAATGAAAATTCAAATCTAGAAAAAATATGACATTCCAGCATGAGCCAAATTTGCTTCTTTATTAATGCTTACTAATATCTCTTTCGTGATTGAGTAGAATACTTCTTCACGAATTGTATTTAGCTTAATGTTGGTGTACTTTACAATATGTTGTAACATGTTATTATTGAAAAGCAAATCCCAAGTTGGTAATGGTTCAGAATGTGAATTTTCATTATGATATTGCGTTTTCGGGCTAACTTCCGACGTACACCATCTACACAGAATTTTCCCATATACAGGGTGTTTCAAAATTCATGCACCAAAAATTTTCTGCGTACTCCTCGTAGATAAAAAGAAAAAAATCCTTATGACAAATCTCGATTTTCCACAAAATACAAAGGGATGCCATGCAAGGAAAAACTGATTATGAAAATAAAATTACGTAATAATTAATAGTTATTTATTATACGTGGAATGTACGTAATTAGTCCCGCAAGAAAAAGTTTATTATACGTGGAATGTACATAATTAGTCCCGCAAGAAAATGTTTACCCGTGAGCTCAAATTTTCGTAATTTTCTTAAGGGACTAATGAGTAATTCCACATGAGTATAATATAACATTTTATCCAAAATCGCCTCTAATTGCATTAAATATTGAAATGTTTATAATATTTTGACCAGAAATTTTGACGTACGTGTGTCAATTTGAAATATTTCAAAAATCCTACGAAGGATCTATGTATTCCATGAGTCCGAGTTATTCTCTCACTAGGGGGTAATGAACAACATTACATGCCTCAAATGACCGCAGTAATTCGCTTATTACAACCGATTTTGTATAAAACATATTATTCATGTTGTATAATTAATGAATTCAAATTTGCAGTGATAGTGGATACGTGTGCATGGTATTCTACAAACGGGACTCGAATGTAATTGAAATTCAACAATTGGACAAATATCAAGACAATCCAGATGATGCCTGCAGATACTTCGACCCAACAACTGCACCTTTTACAACCCTAATCAGTAAGTACCTTTTTAACAATGTGTTCTTAACGTAATACTAATCAGTGATTATGCCCATGGTTAAGGGAAACGTAGAAACACATTAGTATTTTAGCACCATCTGAAACCCTAATAGCAAACACTTGTGGCAAGAAAATTCGTACATTGTGACCACACATTTGTATTCTTTGTTCTAGTAGTACTGGGTCTGGGTGTGTTTTAGTGGCGGCTGGCGGTGTGACTCATGGTATGGCCAACGGAAATAGAGCTAGGTCAGGACAACGCATCTCTACTTCTCCAAGAGAATTCGATTTACTGTGTAATGAGTCAACAAACCTGCACCCATTTTTATTGCCACCTCTACTACCATGGCCGTGAGTCACGTCGCCGGCCGTTACTGGTGTGTTTGTTGAATTTAACCCTTGCAACTATTGACGTCATTTTCACTAAGCATACAAGCTACTTAAATAAGTATAAATTTGGCAACACTAAATCAAACAGGTGTTACCAGGTAACTATGCAAATCAGTATTCATGTTGTATCAATATGAGTTTTTTAACTGTCACATGAGAGAATTAAAGCAAATGTTCAAACTTCTTGCCCATTGGCTGGAGGGACCGCGCATACATTTTTACGTCCAAACAATAAAGTTAGGAAGATTCATATCTGTACACTTTACTGGTCATGGTATTGTTGCCCAATTCATCTACTCTACAAATTTTCATCTAATAGTATTAAACAATTGGGAAGAAATGTCGGTCCAATAATGAGAAACTTTAAAATCCGTAACTATAGATTTACTGAAAATCTTCATTGGTAAAGCTCATTTTTTCTAGATATGCTTCATAAGTCATAAAGTATATTTGTTTCACTTCAACACGTATAACCCAAGAGGGTCCCAGCGGACGTTTCCACCACGGTCGGATATTATTATTATTCGTAACAGGTGACAAACAAAATTAAAAAAAAAAAACTGTTTTAGTCTTTATTTTATATAATTATCAACTCGTAGTTAACGGGTAACTTAAATAAAATTTAAAATAATGGATTTTCGTTTGAATTTTTACATATTATTACTTACTCGGTAACTTAAATAAAATTATTAACTTCGTTAATCCGCGCACTCGAAGTCACTATCACTAGAATCGTCAGAGTTAATTGATATACTTAAAGGTGCATTTTCATTGTCCAATAACTGTTCCCGTTCCCACCTTTTTACGATGTCTTTATTTAGATTTTGAATTGTTTTTTCCACACATCCGCTGTCATTGTACTAAGGACTTCCCTCCACATATTTAATACATTTTCTTCCGAATAACCGTCTCTACCAATATGTTTGTCTTAATAATTTTTACAAATACCCCAAACCAATTTAATAGGGTTAAACTGACAATGGTAGGATGGTAGTCGCAGCACTAGATGACCCTGTTCATTAATAAATTTGTCTTGTTCATTACGATTAAATGTGTTGCTACTCGGCAGCCAGGTGTGTCATTCCATTGATCTTTGTGATATTTAGTCAATGTATCCTTTAGTAGGGATATTATGTCTGATAGAGAGGGTGGCAAGGTAGGTCCCGGCCCGAAATTGGTACGTCTGGAAGCCCTTCTTGCCAGTTCATCAGCTATCTTATTCCTTTTACTTTTGTTGTGTCCCTTTGCCCAGCATACAGTTACTTTGTTGTCATTTGCCACTTTCTCTAGGGCTTCGCAACATTCTAACGTGAGCACTGAGGTGATTTTGCAGCTCGTAATTGCTGATATTGCTGCTCTACAGTCAGTGACGAAATGCACATTTTTACTTTAATATTTTTATCAACGATTTTTCTTGCTGCATGTAGTATACCTTATACCTACGAGTTCCAACTTAGTAGAGGTACTCATTGATACACCACGGGTGGCACTCTGTTTCAGGGACGGGTTTTTACAGTATGTACAAAATCTGGCCCCCGAATTCTTTAACGATCCATTCATGTTTGATACCTTCGCCCGAGTTTATGTGCTTTAGGCTTAGTTGGAGCTCTATGTTAAATATGTACTTTCGAGGGATTGTATCCTACGGCATCTCAATTATGGGGTTACATTTCATGGCACCTTCACGGATTTTATGGTGCTAGCCTCCTTCATTGTTCACGAGCCACGATTCTGTGCTCGTAGCCTAATGGCTGCTGCTTCAGATATGTATGTCTAGCTGGGCTCATGGTTCTTATGATGCTCAGAAGTGCATTCCTTTGTACGTGGTCTAGGAGCCTGTCTTTAGGGTGGTTCTGGACCACCATATTATTGATGCATATGCAAGCAATGACCGCACACTAGCCACGTAGATCCATAGAACTACCTTGGGAGATAGCCCCTTAGTTCTTTTCTCTGGAGGCAGGGTGGTTTAAAATTTTCAATATTTCTTTTTCTGTGAACAGAATGAGTTCCGTTTTAGCTGGATTTATAAATGAAGCTTGGTCTGTACACTAATTTTTGAATATGTCAAGAACGTTCATCATAAGTTTCACCAACATACTCTCTGACATATCCCACTGTGTAGAATCCTTTTCTGTTAAGTGATTCTAGAAGACCGTCAACGACTAGGTTCCATAATATCGGCGACAGCACTCCTCCTTGCAAAAAGCCCTTGTCTACTTTGCAGATGAGTTGCATGTTACCTATTGTTATCCTGGCCTTTCTCCACTGCAGCTTATTGGAGATCCATTGGCTCAGAGCTTCTATAATTCTTCGTGTAAAAGTGGTTTTATCGGAAGCTGCGTCTATGCGCAAGAAAGCCACTAAAGTGCGGAGCTTGTTTTTTAGGGATCAACTAATTCGACTCACTGCAAAGTGTATAGCCGATTCAGTCGATTTGTCTTTACATTACACGTTGAGATGTAATGGATAATTTCTTATTGCATTCTCCTTTATGTATTGATCACATAACCTTTCCAATGTCTTCAGAACGAAGAAAGTGAGGCTTAAGGACCGGGTGCTTTTGCCTTTGTTTAATTCATGCGGCCTGGTTTAGGTGTAAATATTACTTTTGTTTCCCTTCATGCATGGGATGTGTAGCTGTATGTTATGCATGCTCTGTATACGCCCACGAGGGAAGATTACATCCTCATACCACTGTAGAAGCGCTGGATATATCCATACGAGATTTATATGCTAAAAAACTCTATTGCCAATGCTATCCTCTCGCCAGTGATCATGGAGCCCACCAGTTCCCTATTAGTCTGGTACTCTGTGGTTATGTCCTTGGGCTCCAAATGACAAATGAGCAGCCCAGGAAATGGGGAGTCCGTGTATGTTCCATACCGTCCCACTTTTTTAGATTATTTAATCTTGGTATAGGATTTTTAGAGAGGACCTGTTTTAGACGCGAAGCTTCGGAGGCATTCTCTACCCCGTGTCTCTCTCTCTCTTTCTTTTCCTTACTAATTTCTTCCAGTCACATTGGACTTCTTTCTATTTCTTCCATTCTGAGTTATTTTGCATGTTCAGTGTGTCCTAGCTTTATTTTTTGGCCTCTCAAGTTCAATGCACCACCATAGTTGTGTTAAACCCTCGTTTTATTTCTTTTTGAGGACATGCTTTCTTATAGGCTATTATTATTCCCTTCTGGAGCGCATTTATTGTTTTCTCCAGATCAGGTATGTCTTTTATAGGCTCAGTTTCTAGATCTCTGATTCTTATTGGGATTTGGAATTTTATGCATCTGTAGTCTGACATTAATATTTTTTGAGATACTTGCCAGTTGCTGACAATTTGTGATGTCAACTCTGACAAACGAAAGATCTATGATACTTGGGTAGCGAGAGGTCACAAAAGTGACGACAGTTGTTTAATACATCCAAGTTGAAGTTTAGTATAAAATCATGCAATAACTTATCACTGTCATTGCTGTCCTGACTGCCCCATGCCTGGTGATGCGAGATGGAGTTACAACTCCAGTAGCAAACTAATGCTTCCATTTCTGTTGGTGGGGGTGTGGAAGTACTTTGGGGCAGATAAATGGATTCCAGCATCATCACATCAATTTTAAGTAATGTAAACGTTTCATCTGGCACGAGAACTGAAGCCGAATCACCACCAAATACGTAGAATCGTTCATACTTTTTCTGTGGCTTGGCTCGGTGTGAATACCACCATTTACTTGCAGTCTTCGTCATTAGCAGCGCTTCTCTATCGCGTCACGTAGTGGCTCCCAGTGAATGGGATAATGTTTTCAGTACCGAACCAAGCATAATTCAGTAGTACGTGAAGCTATTGCAAATATACCTTGTGAGCAGAGATGCCAGTTGTCCCGCTATGCGGGGACAGTCCGACACAAGAGTGACTTGTTCCGCGACCCGCATAAGCAGTCAAATGTCTAGCAGGTAAAAAATGAATAGCTTTTGACTGTAAAGTATTAAAATAATGCCATAAAAAGTTTCTTTCCTAATACGTATGAATTTCCCACCGTTTGGGGATTTTTAGACGTAAAGGTCTGCATAAATAGTGCGATCAAAGATGTCTGTAGTCTGGTGCATCTGATGGTCTAAGCTAGGTGTATCTCGAGTGTGTATTTATTGTTAATTATATTAAATATTATAAATACAATTTTTTTTCACAAACGGGAGAGAAAGTCGATTTCTCAGCTGTCGAAATCGTGAAAGAAATAATTTCGGCAGAAGTAATGTTGTTCATTACCCACTAGTGAGAGAATAACTCAGACTCACGGAATGATTAGATAGTTCGTAAGATTTTTGAAATAATTCAGATTGACACCACGTACGTCAAAATTTCTTGTCAAAATTTTATAAACATTATTTCAATATTTAATGCAATTACAGACGATTTTGGATGAATTGTTATATTATACTTGTGTGGAAGTACTCATTAGTCCCTTAAGAAAATTACCCGTTCGCTCTACGAGCTCACAGGTAATTATGTACATTCCACAATCGTATAATAATAGTCGTTTATTATACGAATTTTCTTAAGGGACTAATGAGTAATTCCAATCATCCAAATCCAAAATCGTCCATAATTGCATTAAATATTGAAATAATGTTTATAAAATTTTGACAAGAAATTTTGACGTACCTACAAATTTAAATTATTTCAAAATTCAATGAAAAATCTATGTATTCCGTGAGGGGGTATTGAACAACATTACATCCCTCAAATGATCATAGTAATTCGCTTATTACACCCAATTTTGCATAAATAGCTATTCTCTCCCTGCGAGGTTCCATTATTTATTTTAACTGTCACGGCTGACAGCGTTTTTTTACAAATTTGCACCTCAGGGAAAATCACGCATTTCTGTCCCTTGATATATATAATCTACTATTGTTTCATTTTTTTTTTTATTTATCAGATCCATTTTTAAATTGCCTAAATGAAGTTTAGAAATTCAAATGATCTCTCAAATTCGTTAATTGCGAAAAAAAATTCTTGAGAAAAATTGCTCCAACTTTTTAAATGCTACTTTTATCCAAAATTGCTGGCATCCAGAGGTGGACATTTTTCAGATATATCGAACACATATTAACACAATATATTGTCTTTCATTTCAGTCAAAAAATATTTGAATTACTACAGGCACCTTATACACTTCCCACTACTTGTATATCATACAATTTAAACATAAAGTGTTGGTTTTATTTGATTAGTTTCATCAATTGAAATTTACATAATTATATTCGACTGTAAACGGCAATAATTTTCCATAAAATATTTTAAAAATTCCTTTATTATTATCCTATTTTGAAAACAACTGATTTAAATAATATTCTAGCGACATCACTTCCCCAGAAAAAATGTCCGAATTTAGGAAGATATGTAACTCACAATGAACCCAACACTGAAAGGAGGAAAAGAAGGCAGCAGCAGAGTATTGGTAAATATATTTTACATTAGCATCTTTTTAATAATATTAAATATACTCTTAATTCATATATAATTGGGAAACTATTAAAGATTAACTTAGGTGTACTTTTAAAAATAAAGAATAAACCAAAAGTACAGACCTTGGAAGTGGATGGGATTGAACAACATTATTTTAAATTAAATTGAAAACATGGGCCCAGTTTACAATTTAATGTATATTCACCCAATAACCATCTTATTTATTTGTAAAATATAATAAAGTAAACCATTAGAAATGATGTCATTTTCATTATTACAGGTGTTGATGTAATACCAAATATCCCAATTTCTCCTGAATGTTTATCGCCGCACTATGAAGCATTAGCAGTCGGTTGCAGTGGATCAAGTGAATTAATGGAGTTTAAAACGCCGTGTTTACAGCAACCCATTAACGGTAGGTGTATAATATAATTGGTAGTACAAAATCAATTATTTTGAGTGATTTGTAATTACTCAAAATTCTTCCATTTACTATATCTTATTCGGGAATGTACAATAAATGTATGTATGAAAAAATTGAAATTTTCCATTAGCATCAAAGTTAGGTTTATAGTATAGGTGTCAGACATTTTCATGATTTTGCATCGAAAAATAACGAAGATATTAATTAATTTAGATTGGTTGTCCTCCCAATTCGTGATATTTTAGCCATTTTCTAACTAATTGAAGGAAAAATGAATGTTTTTAATAGGTCACTCCGAACATTATAATAGTACTTTTCATATGATATCAAGATAACAATATTCGATTGTTAAATAATTGAATTAAGCACTATTGAAAATGTGCCATTTTTTTGAAATTTCAAACGCCTGTGAAAGCGAGATAGACAAACTGAAGCCTCTCGCCCCCTTCCACCCCACGTAGCCTAACAAAGTGCAAAGCGAGATGGGTTGTCAACTATCATAAAACTCGAAGTACCTTCAATTTATAAATATTCATTATTAGTTCGTTATTTGAGAATTGTGCATTTGAAGAAGCAATATGGATAGAGAATACAGTTTTAAATTCAAACGCAATAAACGCGAAGAGTGTAAAAGCAGCACACACAAGAAAGGAGATACTACAGGATACACAGAATTACGTAATAAAAAAATAATAAACATTTGTAATTAAAATGCGTAAATTGATATTTGACTAGCAAAATTATTCTCACCATAACATGACATTTATCAAAGTTATGGCAAGGGTTTTTATTATTGGTACATTGTTCTACTTATTTTTATTATTTCTGAGGAGTATTCTGGTACAAACGTAAATTAAATGGATGATACATTTACTATTTTTAATTCTCTAAAAAATATTCCTTTATGATTTTTCTCTAAAATGAATTGGAGAGCTAATAATTACATATATTTAATTTTACATGTTAAATCCCTATGTTTGCCCCTTATCCCAGACACTCGGTATACACAAAGCTTAAATACGTACTTAAATTATTATATTATATTGACATTCCCACGAATGTGATTCTTTTTGGAAATTAAATTTACATTTTACATATTTTTAGAAAATGTGCTGCCAGCTATTTTCGACTTTTCGATCTTACGGTATATAACAAAAATAACTTGTGCTTAGGTTTGCTTGTTCAAACATCATGCCAACAATTTCAAGATTAAAAATGGTAGGCAGCAATGAAACTTGAGCTACAATAGCTCCTATAATATCCTATAGTATAGGAAGAATATAAAGTGTATATAGAGACCAATATGAATAAATATAATAGCATTGTTTTTATTGAGATCAAAACCTTTCACTTACTAATACGAGTCATGTCATCTTAAATCATAGAAGTAATAAATTTTTATTGCCACCAACTTTGCTTGCAAGGAAAACATTAATTTCTGACTGCTTGGTATAACAGTAGTATCTATCGTGTGAGCCAGAAAATTTTGTTTCAGAGTTGGCTGTGAGATAAATGAGGTATGTTGCATATTGTTCCGTCATGAGACCAGATTAGTTCAATTGAATTAATCTCAGACATGACTGCTATGTTTCTCTTTCTCAGGCATGGCCAACTCAGAAATGAAATTCTGTGGCTCACACCTCACGATTCGTTTATTACTTGGGCAAATTTGTTTCTATTATTATGCAAAGTATATTGGAGCTCAAAAGTAATGCAACACTCCTTAGATGTAGTTTAATTTAGCAACAAATATGTATTCACCTTGGAAAAAAAAGCGATAACGTTTTTACTGCTTTATCTCAATTTTTTGTGTACGATTTTTACACTTATCCAAAAAATAAAGCAAATTTAATAATGTTACAACAATAATGCTACAACAACCGCGGAGGGCCAACACATCCCCACATAGCACACTTCGTCCACGGTACGTACATTATTCGTCCAAATTACGTACATTCGTCCATGGGGGTAATATGAACGTACAGTGTACGTACATTATTGTACATACGTTGTACGTACAAAAATATATGTCTGTAGTTGCTACATCACTGTACATACATAAATATACGCCCATAGTACGTACATATTTGGACGAATATCCTCCACCACGCAGGATGGACCGCAGGCAAATCAAAGAGAGGGCGCCCCAATAACTAAACCGACGGAATGATCGCGGCGGCCATTTAAAAAGGGCAACAGGCAGGTCAACCGGCAGACTTCGACTCATTGTCATTAGGTAAACCTGACGTATAGCCAAAGCGACAAGCTCTCACCATGGCTTGCCCGCGCCAGAGCTTCCGGCTCCCCCCACAAAGAATCACCTTTCTTGTATATACAGGGTGTTTCAGAGCTCTGGGAACGGTCAATCACGTGCTTATTTGTCAAAATTTTGAAAAATGTTTTATACAAAAGTTGTGCAGAATAGTGAGCTGCATGCCCTGAAAATATTTAAATTTATACAGGGTGTCTCATAACAAAGTTACAGACCAAATTTATATTTTTTTAAATGGAACACCCCTGGAACCAAACTGGGGGATGTCATAAACAATTTTTTTTAACGGCGTAAGTCCTATGTATGTAAATTTGTGTGTCCAATGCTGTACCAAATGGACATACTACGTACGTACACGGGATGAAAACTATACGTCCATAGTTCGTACTTGTCCTACATACGTACATTTGAGTACGTCCTATGTATGTAAATTTGTGTACGTCCAGAATTGGTACAATGTTGTGCCAAATGGACATACCACATACGTACATGGGACGAAAGCGGACCAAGATGTACGTACATTGGACGTGTGCATTTCTAAAACAATACGTCCATAGTACGTACATAGGACGTATTTGTGCTATATGGGTTATTGAATTTTTGTCAGTATTTTTTGTTCAACCTGCACCAAATTGTAATCGTTTGTCCCGACACGATAACTGAACATAAATTTAATACAAAAACATTTAAAACATTTTTCTTTCTGCGTGTTGCATTACTTTTGAGCTCGAGTATATTTTAGATTGATTTTTATTAACATAATTTTATTTTCAGGATATACGTGTCATGGTTCTTGGCAGGATAACAACACTTTCTATGTGATAACATCTCCAATATCCAGAAAGACTACAGACACGATTCGTTATTGCTTCATTTACACAATAACGAACACACTGGGTCCGGTCGCACCAGATGGAACCGTCAAAATAGTGGGGCCGCCAATTTTGAGGTTATCCGCCGTGTCGGAGTCGTGTCACCGGCACATTTCACCAGGTTCAGATGGAAATTGGGCGTTTAACTTCACCAGTAATGGTGAGTTCACACAACTATTAACGAGTCAGAGTTAAGTAAAATTTATGGCTAGAATGACCATCATTGATGGTATAATAATTATTTTAGGTAGCTTAAACTAAATAAAATAGAAACAACCTTACTTATTGCAGAAAGTATTAAATAAATTTAAAAAAAAAACGAAATATAGCCTGAATATATAAATATTCAACCTGTTCGTAACTCTGCAAGCAGAATTAAGTCTTACTAAGACTATAAACAAATAACTTATTGAAACAACTACTTCCCTGGCTAGTGCCACGCCGGATATTGAATGATACAAAAGAAATTTGCGTTATTACTAGTACTAAGTACTTAGTGAAATAACATTGGTTTAAGATCCCTTATTTCTACCCACAGGACTAACTTGAAAAATAAAACTAAATTGAATTTGAAAACTTTGGCCGAAAGATATAAGGCCATTAACGCCTTATATCTTTCGGCCAACTATACCATTGTATTAATATATCTAGTATGCCAACACAATGTAAATTTTTGATGACCGAAATTGGGTTTCCAAATATACCAAGAGAACGCGTAGGCATTCACACTTCGCACATTGGAAAATGTGAGTAGCGTGTGATATGTGTTGCATACTTGAAAATTCGTACTCGTTTTAGAATGATTTTTTGAATTATTCGATCCGTATTGAAAATACAAGGCCACCGCCTGTACCGAAACTATTCCATGGATGTGCAGCTGTAATGTAAACAAATATCGAGAAACATAAATAAACACCGCACCGCATAATCTATTTTAACTTAAAGACGATAGCGGCAGTAATATTGAAAATATTCTCCATTGAGATAAACTACAATATTGAAATGAATGTAGATGGAATTATTTAGAGGAAATAAAGAATTGAATAATATTTACTTTCTCCGTATAAAGCAGTGATTCCCAAACTCTTTTGGCTCACAGACCCCTTTTCATACTCAAAACTTGCCCATGGGCCTCCTAGTGTAAAAGCTACACAAATGCATATTAGAAAAATTACAAATTCATCATCTTTGATGTCTTGAATGGTAAATGGTGACATAAAATTAAAATATAAATAAAACATTTTGTTGAAGGGTATCTTGTTTTAAAATACGAACAAAAAATAATGACTTGGATGAACCTGATGGGATGTTATAAGTACTAATTTCTAGTCGTTTTTTTTATGATGAGACTCATAACGGCACTGAATCCACATTCTACCAAATAGGAAGACGGAAAAGCAATCAACAGCTTCTGTAAAATAACCCATAATGCTGGAAATAAAATTGAGATCTGTTTTAATAACTAGAAGTTGTCATATCCTTGTTTAAACAATGGTTTCAGCTCCTCATTTGTGGATAATTCAATAAGTTGCTCCTGTATTAGCACGTCTTCATCTGTATTTGTGCTCTGAGTTTGACTACTTGCAAAAGGATTCAACACCGAGTCCGGAATATCCAAGTGAAGAATGTCTTCAAATCTTTGGTTAATGAAGCGCCATTAAGTGTTGACAATAAACAAACAAATCTTCATCTCTATTTTGCAATTTTGAAAGAATGAACTGAGAACATTCTGCTCTTCCAGTAGTTTTGTTTGTACAGCAAAAGTTTTGCAACAGAGATATTACACTTTTAGTTTTGATTAAATTTAATGTGTCACTTTGTAGTTTCAAATTAGTCTCGTTAAATTTGGCAAATAAATCAGTCATATAAGTGATGTCATTTTGTGCGATAATTAAATTGTGCCGCAAATCATTATCTTTACTCTCCAGGAGTTCTAACAATGAATCAAAGAGCGAATAGAAGTGATCCAAACATGCGTCTTTCGATAACCAACTTACTTCTGTGTTAAGTAGTAAACGATTATAGTCATCATCATTTTCTAAACAAAGTTAAGCAAATAATCTCTCATTGAAGGCATTCTTTTTGATTTTATTAACTGCTCTAATAACATAAGTTAGTAATTCATGCAAACGTTTACTAAGGTTTTTTGCTACCAAATGATGTCGATGAATGACACAATGTACCGATAATACACTCGGTATAGCTTGTTTTAAATATGCCAGGAAGCCTCGGTGTCGTCCTACCATTGCCGGAGCACCATCAGTAGCAACGGAGATGATATTAGTCAAGGGTATAGCTTTTACATCGAAAAATCTTTTTAATTCAGTAAATAACGTTTCACCTTTCGTATCAGTTTACAAATATTTAGCAAATAACAATTCTTGGGAAATTTTTTCTTCTTTTACACATTTCACATAAGCTAAAAGGAACGCTTCATTTCCTGGTAATGTAAGTAAGTAAGTTTCTGGTAATTAAAATAGTCAAAAAATTAGAAACAACTTTACTTGTTGCAGAAAGCATTAGATAAATACAAGAAATCGAAATGTAGCCTGAATATATGAATATTCAACCTGTTCGTTAATCTGCAAGCAAAAAATTAAGTCTTACTAAGACTATAAACAAATAACTTATTGAAACAACTACTTCCCTGGCTAGTGCCACGCCGGATATTGAATGATACAAAAGAAATTTGCATGTTATTACTAGTACTACTAGATAATAACATTGGTTTAAGATCATCTATTTCTACATACAAGACTAACTTTGAAAATTATTCTAAAATGAAATGTGAAACTTTAAACTGTAAATGTTATTATTAAAATGAAAAAACCAGAAAACATTTTGACAAGGACACACAGTGCTAAACTTATCTAGTGTTACTAGATGAAACAAATTTGATAATAACTAAAAATACCACTGAATTAAAAAAAAAAAAAAAAAAAAAGAATATATGAAAATTAAGTAATTATAGTCTTAGTAAGACTTAATTTTTTGCTTGCAGATTAACGAACAGGTTGAATGTTCATATATTCAGGCTACATTTCGTTTTCTTGTATTTATTCAAAGAGTCATTTTTGAAGTGTTAAAATTTTTAGAATTCTTATCTGGCCGCGCATTATCGTTGCACGCTACATTTATAGAAAATATTATTTTAAATATTTTATTATTAATGTGCCGGAGAATTTATTATATGGACTGGAGCTCTGAACAATATTAGTAAAGTCGGAGTCTTCGGCCCAAAAGCATCCTGTTGACCGCCCTAGGGATATTTGACAGTGCAAAAAGTCCTTGCCATTGATGAATGTCTAATTTTCAAGATTTGAAATATGCAATTTTCGACAATTAGAGAACAGTTGAAATTAGTGCTTTTAAAAAAAAAATAAAATAGTAACTGTTCAGTAATGGGAATGCTATTATATTGTTTTTATTTTATTTTAGGTACATGCGCTGAAGCAGAGAGCAGTAATTCTGCGTACATCATACTCCTCCCGTCTTTAGTGATGTTGGTTGCAGTTACACTATTAACTTCAGTGATCTTGAGATGATGAAGAGCGAGCACCGCCTATACTTTAACAGAGTATTAAGTGTGTTCCGAGGGGAGAGGCAAAATGAAAGTTTAACCAAACGGGACATTTGAATAGTGAAAGGCGGAAAGGAGGGAAATTTTTGTATAGTATATATATGGATTATATTCACTTATGACCGGGCCCCCACCTAATTGTTATTAAATAATATATATGATAATGTGAAATACGGGAAGGGAAATAAATATATATAAAAAAAGGTATATATTTTGTGTAGTTAAGTAATGTTAAGAAACGCGAAAGAATTAAAAAATTGGCCAATTCCCGAGAGAGAGCTGCTTTGTGCTAACAGTGCTTAATGAATGTAACTAAAATTTAAAAAAATTAAAACCCGGCGCTCATCGATTTACCATCTCTCTCTAAACCAAAATTGAGTATTCTTTCGCTTTTACACGTTTTTCGCTGGATCACTACCTTGTTTTTTTTAAGACTTGTAAATAACTATTTTCCTGTATTTCACCCGATTTAAGGCTCTAAAAAAATATTTGGTAAATATATATAAATATAGTCAATTTTAAGTGAATTTTAAATGATATTCAAACTTCTTTTGCGGTGTATACTAAATAAGGCAAATGTTGGATTTTCCTTGGTATAAACAGTGTGATTTTCATGAAACAGAAAATATATTAGCTATTATTACCTTATATAAAAAACGACATATATACAGGGTGTTTAGTTTTATAAGGCCTTTTTTAAGATGTATACGAAGGTTCATCCTCATTCGTTTATACAGTGCTCTCTCAAGTGACGATCATTAACCTCCCTGTATATATGTACATCTGAAAAAAAGCTTATATGTTGGATATGTAATAGCAAGTAGGCGCGGTTTCACGACACAAGAAATTGTACATTATTTATTTATATTTGTATATATCTACATGAGCTACAATAAGAAAAATGCGAGTTACGAGCTTCGTCGAGATGACAACGAACATTTCACTGCGGCTGGAATAAAAAAATAGTCAAATAAAGTGAAGCTTAACCTGACGTGGAATCGCCCCTTCGTTCGACACCCCCTCCTCGTTGCTTTTCGTTGTTACTTTATAAAAACGTGTATATATTGTAACTTAAATTACCGAGAAACGCATGGCGAGCGTCCATGGTTAAACTTATGTATAATGTTGATATTACTGATGCACACTTTATCGAACGGTGGATGGATCGCTTGCCAATAACCACTCTTCACTCGTCGTGCGTTTGTGCTTTACGTTTTTCATTAATTTATAATTTAGATTCTTTAAAACGAAACAAACAAAAATTGTATGTATATGATTAACACTGTATAAACTGTGATGATGAAGTGCAAAGATTGTGGTGGCTGAAATGGAATTTTCGTAATAGCGTAAAGTAAACAAAAAAGATGATTAATGATGTTCTTACTTTTCATGGATAACTTTTATTTTACATGAATTTGTGCGGCTAGGATTTTTTGAATTTTTGACATGTATGTTTCTAATGTAAATATTTTAAAATATATTTATAATGCAATTGAATTTTCTTCTTTCTATATTCCTTCACTAAATTGAACATCCCTTATTATGTATGTGACCGGATCGGACAACTTATTGTTAGTACTCCATGTTGTTTATTTTATTAAAAAAGTATTGCACCAGAATGGCCTTATCTAGCACCAGCTAGCACCACAAAAATTAGCTAGCATCTCATCCAGAAAATTGTTGAAAATTTGGTCCATTAATTTTATGATCATTGGAGCTTTCGCGAACCTGTGAGCGTATTTTGATATTTTCATGTTATGTAGCTAGTATAGTGTTACTTCGTCGAACTATTATGATAAGATTACACTGAAAAACAAAATGTTGGTGTTTGTTTGTTACAAGAATGATAACAGCTGAATGTTATAAAAAATGTATGCTTCGTTTTGATTTTCTGGCGTAGTATGCTGTAGGTAAACCAGTCTTCAGATTCCAGTAATAGTCAGCTAGCATTCTTGGGCTAGACTTTCCTTGGTAGTTTGTCTCCATGGTGAATATTTCCTAGTCAAAGCATTTACCATGTTCGTCACTCACAGCTCCGAGATTGAGAATCTAAGAAGTGGATCTTTAATGACATATTACAGCCTAGTGCTTTATGATTTTTAAGAAGCTCAGTTATCACTTGTTTGTAGTTATCCGCCTCATTATTTTCAAGGAACTTGTTAACAACATTTTTTTAAAGATTTCCAAACAGCAATCTCACAGTCATTCAAACTGTCTTTAAATTCAATATCATTTATTAGTTTTCTTATATCAGGACCAACAAATATGCCTTCCTTAATTTTAGCCTCACTTAACTTTGGGAACTTGCTTTTTAGGAATTGAAATCCACTCCCCTCATGATTCATTCCTTTATCAAAACAATTTCAATAAACCTAGCTTAATGTGTAGTGGGGGAAGGAAAACATTTTCAGGTTTTACTAGTGCTGGGCTCGTTACGTTCCACTCTCCTCCAGTCAATGTTTCTTTTTGGCCACTTTTTCTTAAGATAATGATTCCTCCTATCTCTGTTATCCCACTACACAAGAAGCAACCAAATTTAGTATATCCAAGTTGCAAACCAAGTAACAGTGCTGTCACTTTCAAGTCTCCACAAATATGCCACAAATGTTTCTCATACTGAATCATATCCAGCACAAGTTTCACACTTTCATGTATCTCCTTTGCATCCGCTGCATGAGGTAAAGGGATTGGAGGGATTGGTGGGTATTTATTTCCAATATGAAGGACTGCTTTCAAACTACGTTTTGAGAAGTCCATAAAAAGATGCTATTCACCAGGATCGTGCATATGTCCAAATCTTTCTAGAAAAGATTCCACATTATTGCAGTAAACTAAGTTCTCATACTGTAAGAAGAAATGTTCAAAATCACAATGTCCATTACGGAAACTACTTATTTTAGTTTCATGTTGTAAAAGATTCCATCCTTTCAGTCGTAATCCGAGACTTTCAGCTTGATTCTTGATAAATCAATGGTCTTCTGCAATAATGACATAACTAAAAATTTAATGTTTGTCAGTTTTGTTGCGGATTATGTAACTTATAGTGTTTACTTTTATATGTAAAAACTACACACACCAATTGTAAAAATACTCAATAGAGCATGTTTTGTGTCATTTGATCCAAAATTGGAATTTGATACTTCCAATAATGTACACCGACCCTAGTCGAAAAGTGTCGACGTATACCTTTATTATTTATGAAGAAGACTGACATAATTGGTTCTGTGTCGTTCTTCTGGATTGGAATTTGATACTTCCAATAATGTACACCGACCCTAGTCGAAAAGTGTCGACGTATACCTTTATTATTTATGAAGAAGACTGACATAATTGGTTCTGTGTCGTTCTTCTGGATTTTTTTAAACCAATAGTTATCTGTTAAGTGAAGAATACTGTCTTATTTTGTGTCCCAACTCATTTTACGATTTCAAAGATTTGGCTAAAATTAAACCGTTCGGCTTCACAGACAATAATCATGATTCTTCCTGCAGATCGTGTACATAAACCAAGACCAAAAAATATGTGATGTGGCCATCATGTTACTTTCTCCAACTTGATGGTATCATTTATATTTACTCTTTCATGGTTTATTTTTAATTTAAATCATATTTTAAATGTGCATCGAACGTTTTGTAGACGCGGATGACGTTTAAAACGTCAAAATTATATAAGATGGAAAATTTTTACTTCAAATTCAAAAACTCAGTTTACTCAAAAACTAAAGAGATTTCGAAAGAAACTTATTCTTTATAAGTTGTTCATTTTGGCATTCTCTACAATTATTATTAACATAAATTTGGTGTAACTATTATCGTTTCATAATTATAAACCAAAAATGAAAAAAATATTTTTTTTTCTCGAATGACAATGATGAACCAAAGATGTTCATTTTCTTTATTGTCTTCAATAATTGTTTAAATGTTTTTGCGATATTTTTCATATTTAAGAAAATATTGGAAAAAAACAAAAAACAGTTAAGGTAAACACCCACTTCCGGTGTGCGAAATTTTACCAAAAGCTTTTCGGTTCTTCGGATTATTAAATACGACTTATGTTCAAATTTTCGTATCAATTGCTCAATTAGTTTTTGAGATACAGCGCGCACAGACACACACACACAAAGACACAATTTTTTTTCCAAAAATTGTTGAAATGGCGTCTAGGGACCCCAAAACAGATATCCCCGTAAAAAAATGGTGATGTGGCCATCATGTTACTTTCTCCGACTTGATGGTATCATAGCCATTTATATTTACGTTTTCATGGTTTATTTTCAATTGAAATCATATTTTAAATGTACATCGAGCGTTGTGTAAACTCGGATGAAACTGACGTTTAAAACGTCAAAATTATCAAAGATTATACTTCAAATTCAAAAACTCAGTTTACTCAAAAACTAAAGGGATTTCGAAAAAAACTTATTCTTTATAAGTTGTTCATTTTAGTATTCTCTGCAATTATTAAATATAAATTTGCTGTAACTATTATCGTTTCATAATTATAAACTCAAAATGAAAAAGAAATAATAAATTTTTTTCTCGAATAAAAATGATTTTATGAAAAATGTTTTCAAGCAAAAGATGTTCATTTCTTTGTTTTTTGCCTTCAATATTTGTTTAAATGTTTTTGTGAGATTTTTCATATTTAAGAAAATATTGGCAAAAAACAAAAAACAGTTAAGGTAAACACCCACTTCCGGTGTACATAATTTTACCAAAAGCTTTTCAGTTCTCCGGATTATCAAATAAGACGTATGTTCAAAGTTTCATATCAATTGCTCTATTAGTTTTTGAGATACAGCGCGCACAGACACACACACACACACACACACACATTTTTTTTTTAGAAATGGTTGAAATGGCATCTAGGGACCCCAAAATGGATATTTCCGTAAAAAAAAATTGAAAAAAATCACAATCACAATACTTTCTCGTACTTCGTAACGGAGAAAGTAAAAATGGAAAAAAATCACGATCGCAATACTTTCTCGTACTTCGTAACGGAGAGTAAAAATATTTGTTTATTTATTTATTTATTATATTTCATGAATATGAATATTCCTTTGACTATATACCAATGGACTGCTATTCCCCTCCATTTCCCATATGATCACTGCTCCAAAAGTTGTCCACGAGCTGGAGCCCGATATAAGTCCCGCCCCGGAGCCGAAAATGGAGCGTAATTAAAAAACCGGAAAGCAAAAAAAAATATTTCTCGATGTATTCATCAGCAACGTGGAGAATGCAAATGCGAGCATATTTCGGCAACTCGGTTCCACTTTCCTGCCTGTTCTTTACAAGGAAATCATCAACCCATAATGGTTCCGGATTTGATGGAAATCTAATACAGAATTTTAGGTTATAAGTCAAAAGTCCACTGATGTGTACATCAGCTGACGAGTATTATAACCGCGTTGGCATATATACGTGGACGTATTGCAGCCTTTCGCATAGCAATACATAGTGTGAATATTTGACAATATAAATGTTTATACCGAGTGTCTGGGATAAGGGGCGAACATAGGGATTTAACATATAAAATTAAATATGTGTAATTATTAGCTCCCCTATTCATTTTAGAGAAAAATCGTAAAGGAATATTTTTTAGAGAATTAAAAATTGTTAATGAATCATCCGTTTAATTTACGTTTGTACCAGAATTCACCTCAGAAATAATAAAAATAAGTTGAACAATGTACCACTTAAAAAAAAACCCTTGCCATGAGTTTGACAAATGTCATGTTATGGTGCAAATAATTTTTCTAGTCAGATATCAATTCACGCATTGTAATTACTATGAACAATGACGTTAGGCTCGTTGTAAAGTGTGAACTAGCATTCTTCGGTAAAACAGACAGACTGCAAAAAGTTAAGCTTAGTTTAATTTTTAGTTAGTTTATTAATTCGCAGCAAATGTTGCTATTTTAAATATGTAAATGCATATTAATGTAAGTATGTTGTTTTCCTTAAATGAACTACGGCAAGTCTCCAATCTAATTTTGTTAAAAATTAATCTTAATATTCTTTTCTGGGCTATGAATATCCTTTGAATATGACTTCTTTCCCACGCTGGTATATTATAGGAGAGATAAGGATATACCTATGAGTAGTAGTAGAGTTATGATTGACTCTGCTGGTAAAATTGGTTTTAGTTTAAGAACTGCATAGTAAGCAGTATTTAATTTACTACACACATAATCAACATGCTGACACCAGGTGAGTTGCTCGTCCTCAGCAATCCCAAGAAATTTGGTGTTCTGATCTAAATTAACAATTGGTGTCTTTCTATTAAAAAACTGAATGTTTACTGTTATATTGTTATACGGAAGTAAATTATTAGCATTCATTATGGTCTGTATTTGATCGATCCTGCATTATTTCGCAGAATACACGCCTCCTTTCTTCATCCACTAACAGTATCTCCTGATGGCATTGATGCTTTAAAGAATAATAACCATGCTTCTTCAGAATTTTCTGTACAGAGAATTTAGACACGTTGCACTCACGAGCAATGCATCGCATGCTAGTTGTTGGTTCAGCATTTATCAAACCCAAAACTGTTTCTTCCAATTCATCGTTGTTTCTTCTGTTCCGTTTGCATGTAATGTCACGAACTCTGAGTAAACTGACGCCACTGCAAAATCTTTTGATAATGAATACGCTCTCTTCAGAGGAATAATTCAGATTATTGTTCGTAGTTTTAAAAAAAAATTAAGGAATTCAAATCTGAAACGTTTAATTTAATTGTAGGCATCGTGCCATATTCTGTTACAGAATTTATAGAATTTTTTTCGAGTTAAAAATATTGTATGTGTAAATTAAATTACTGTAACCAATTGCTGTACAATTAATTACTTTAATGTACCTATTTCGCCACTGACCATTTCAATTTTGTCGCCATTTATTGTGTATAAACATGTAGATGTGCCATCTTTTGAATAAATTATTATTATTAGTAGTAATTACAATGCTTGAATTGATATTTGACTAGCAATAGTTATTTAAGCAACAAGGAACGTAAGGACGTATTAACATTTGAGGTAGGCGAATACGAACCGAGGCGGAGCCGAGGCTCGTCGCCTGCCGAAAATGTTAATTGTCATTACGTTCCGTGTTGCTTATTAATTTTTTTCCGCTACCGGAAATATAATACTTAAAAATGATCAGAAAATATTCTAAAATACGGTTTGTAACTTTTGGGATTCAAATTTTTATAGTCACCTATGCGTTCTATGCGTCATATGGCAACCCAGCAACGGAGAAAACAATGTCGAATTTTGTTTGTTTGTGTCAATCCAGTGACAGTTTTTGCGGGCACGGATGCAAACGAAGCTGCGAATATTGCGTGTTAGAATGTGTTGCCGACAAAATCTAAAAAGGTATGTGTCCTGTTGCGACTCTTTTTAAGCAGTGGTCATGTAAAACGGATGCCGATTCTATAGGTATAGACGAAAATGTGTTGCTCGCCTATATGTTGGAGCGTTACGTTTCTGTTTATTATTTTCCTAGGTCCGTAAGTAAAAATTAAGTTCCGTCGTCAAAGACAACAAACACCACGAATGTTATCAGCCACTTACGGTACCTGTAACCATGCATGCAATGCGTATTTACGTTGTAGGTAGCGGAAAAAATTATTTTCACTATGACATGACATTTGTCAAAGTCATGGCAAGGGTTTTTATTAAATGGTAAATGGTTAAACTTATTTTTATTATTTCTGAGGTAGATTATGGTACAAACGTATATTAAATGGATCATACATTTACAATTGTTAATTCTCTAAAAAATATTCCTTTACGATTTTTCTCTAAAATGAATAGGGGAGCTAATAATTACACATATTTAATTTTACATGTTAAATCCCTATGTTCGCCCCTTATCCCAGACACTCGGTATATTCAATTTAGTAACATACCGCAACCAATTAGGGTGCCGCCGCGCCACCGTTACTTGGAGACACACATAAAGTTGGCGCTAGCAATAAGTATATAGACAGCCGTAATACAACGAGTGGTGTGATTATTACCGATGATATTTTGAAGTTGAAACCGAGCTGCAGATTCAACGAGCGCTAGCGCGAGTTGAATGTGCTGCTTCGGTTTCAACGACTAAATATCATCGGTTATTAATCGTACCACGAGTTATATTTAGTGAGAGAATATAACGAATAACATTTTATAATCTTGATGAGAACTCACATATTGCAATGTCTTGTAGTTTCTTGCAGCACAAAGACTACGTAAACTGTCGGCACTGCGACTCTTTATTCCTCGCGATGTTTCTGGGCATAGTATTTTTCACCATTTCACTGATTTCACTATTAGAAACTGCATCCCAATAATTTGGTACGTCCATCTAGACGTTTAAAATTCTGACAGGACCACAATAAATTAGCACCGCCACTTTTGTTTTTTATCATCGCGGTGATACACATGCTGCTATGCATTTACTTGTATCTCATTGGCTCAAAATACAAAATACATTCTATACCTCATTTAATAACCAGGCGGATTAAATCAAATTATAGCCGCGAAAATACGTTGTTGTGATTGGCCAAACGGGCGTCGTTTTTACACAGGCCTAAACTGCTTAAAACAGCAATGGCCGTTCCTATGATCAGCTGATCTCTCGCCGTTCCTTGTGTCCTACCGGTTACACGCGTTTCGCCTCAGTTTTTGTGTTTTTAGCCAGTTATTTCTTCCGTTGATCGTATAAGAATGGATTCCTCTGATCCCGCGATTTTCTTGGAAATAGTTATTTTATTTTTAACTATGGATATATACACGGAACAAGTTTGTTGTCATTTTCGCCCCATAAGAAACGGAAATGGTTGGATTTTGGAGCATTAACGCCCGAGGAAAAAATCCAAAATTATCTTGTATAAAACTTTAATACAAGAGGCTTTAAAACCTACTGCCGTCGTCGTACACAAAATTGTCGATTCATTAGGTAAGTGTCGCGCAAGTTATTGCAATATGGAATCGAATCATAAACATACATTATATTTAGGATTAGCTAGAAGTACGGAGTTTCACGAAATTAGGGAGTTTACGTAGATTGGGGCAGTAAGAAGTCCTAAACGTCTTGAAGGATGTCCAGCAACCAAAGATATCTACAATGAAAGCAGCAAAAATTCTGTGTGCGGAGACTTTTTATTTAAAAATGAAATTGCTACATTGAATTAAAATGTATAATTGAATTAAATAGAGATGGCCTGCCAAAGACGTCCCGTTAAACATTAAATACATTAATGAAAGAGATTAATTTTAAGTAAGTTAAATGTTTTCAAAAAGCAAATTTATTTAATTTAATAAAATTCGATTTCACGACAATCTAGTATTCATATTTCAAACCTTTTACAGAATTATATGTATTTTTAAAATACACCTAATACTTCAATCCACTTTATATGTAAATAAATATATGTACAAATTGAGTTTTTCAGTGTGCCTCTAAATTCTTCAGATGGCCTCATACTTATTTTAATTATTATATATTAAATCATTGACTATACCGGGTGTGGCACTTAAGACGCCTCGGACCATAGCTCCTTTACGATAAAAGCTATCGAAAAAAATCTAAGAACAAAGTGGTGCATAGTTACCGTCGCTATATTTAAAAAATATTTCTAATCATCAGTGGCGTGCCGTACTCCAGTGGCGTACCAAACTTATGTTTTTTTAAATGGAATGCCCTATTTTTTATTGCAGATTTGGAAAGTGCTCGACGAGTACTTATTTTTTTATCTAACATGTTATACCCTTCACTTTAGCGGTTTCGCTGTTATAACCCCTTCTTTCAAAATTGCGCCCCATTTTTGAGATTTTTTTGTAGAGAAACTAATTGACGCCGGCGCCTAAATTTTGAATTGAGGTACAGGTTAAGACCTCGTATACCTTCACATAATTTTTTTTCGGGTAATTTATGGAAAAAAAATAATTTTTGATTGATCTTCGTATGTTGTCATTTTTTCCGAAAATTTCAAATGGCACCCCCCTAAAAAAATTACGGCGTTGTACAGCCAAAACTCTAAATTTTTCATTGGTGTAAAAAAAATTACACATTGCATAACAAAATTTCGGAGAAAAAAGGAATTTCATCGCAAATGTCGGGAAACGTTTTCCGTTCCCAAGTGTGCCATGAGAAAACAAAAGATTGGTAATTGTCAAAGTACCAAAACAAATACACAAATACGGTCAACATAATAGTATGTACCTATTTATTCAACATGATATGAAAAATGCAGATAAAGCAAATTTAACAACTTAAACTAAATGTTCGAAATGACGACCTTCCTGCTGGAGGCATAACCGCAACTTCTGGTGATATACCGCAGTTCATTATTTTCGGTAATAACTGCCTTCTTTCTAACTCTCCTTGGCCGTTTCACACTTCCCGTAGTAGTAAATCTCTCCAAAACTTTTTGAAACGCACTTTCATTTGGATGTGCCCTGTGCGGATATCTCGCAGCGTACACTCGTGATGCCAAGAAACAATTCTTGTTACATTCTCCAAGAATAAATATCATGTCAACCATTTCCTCTTGAGTTCGGAACATTTTTAGAACGTTTATCAAAAATGACTTATGGCTGCTACTGACGTCTAATAATTTACTTTGACAATTACCAATCTTTTGTTTTCTCATGGCACACTTGGGAACGGAAAACGTTTCCCGACATTTGCGATGAAATTCCTTTTTTCTCCGAAATTGTGTTATGCAATGTGTAATTTTTTTTACACCAATGAAAAATTTAGAGTTTTGGCTGTACAACGCCGTAATTTTTTTAGGGGGGTGCCATTTGAAATTTTCGGAAAAAATGACAACATGCGAAGATCAATCAAAAATTATTTTTTTGCCATAAATTACCCGAAAAAAAATTATGTGAAGGTATACGAGGTCTTAACCTGTACCTCAATTCAAAATTTAGGCGCCGGCGTCAATTAGTTTCTCTACAAAAAAATCTCAAAAATGGGGCGCAATTTTGAAAGAAGGGGTTATAATAGCGAAACCGCTAAAGTGAAGGGTATAACATGTTAGATAAAAAAATAAGTACTCGTCGAGCACTTTCCAAATCTGCAATAAAAAATAGGGCATTCCATTTAAAAAAACATAAGTTTGGTACGCCACTGGAGTACGGCACGCCACTGATAATTAGAAATATTTTTAAAACATAGCGACGGTAACTATGCACCACTTTGTTCTTAGATTTTTTTCGATAGCTTTTATCGTAAAGGAGCTATGGTCCGAGGCGTCTTAAGTGCCACACCCGGTATAATCAAGAAAGTTTGCCTAGAATTAATTTATATGTTGATATAATTGTTGAATGAATGTTATGGATAAACGAATTTGAAATAATTTTATTTTTACCGCCAAACCATGTTTGGTTACTTTGCTGGTGTCTTTTTATAGTGTAAATGTGACTTTCGCGTTTAGTCCGCCTGGTTATTAAATGAGGTATAGTAGGCCATGAGTTGTATTCTCGAGGGTAATACCACAAGAGGTTTAATTTGGCCGGATAAATTTTATTTGTTTGCACGAGCCATTGAATCGATACAAATTTCGAGAATGAATTGAGATGGAAAAATTGATTTTCCCTAATCTCAATTAATTCAAGAAATTTGCGATGAAATGACGAGTGCTTAAAATAAAATTTATCCTGCCGAAATTATAACCGCGAGTGGTATTTGTTAAGATAATTTAACGAATAAGAACTATATATATTAGCAATTTATGTCAATTAAGAGCACAATGGGTGAAAGAACATTGTTTATTTGTAATGGAATTGGATGAAGCACCAATCATCAAAATCGTGTGTGGGTAAAATGAAAATGGTTGAGTGCCACGGGAATAGCGAAATTCGCGTTTGCGAGTGGTATAAACACTGAGATCTAGCCGTTAAAATGATATTTATCATTATTGCTTTGTATAAGTAAATATTATTACGGTAATCTTCCAGTTACTGATACTAATGAATGGACTGTAAGTAAACGCAACAACTTCAGACCAATATTTGCCACTTGTTTCACTATAACGGACGTAAAATAAAATAAATAGTTATTTAAGTAACAAGGAACGTAAGGACGTATTAACATTTGAGGTAGACGAATACGAGCCGAGGCTCGTCGCCTGCCGAAAATGTTAATTGTCATTACGTTCCGTGTTGCTTATTATTTTTTTTTCCGCTACCGAAAATATAATACTTAAAAAAGATCAGAAAATATTCTAAAATACGGCTTGTAAAATTTGGGATTTAAATTTTTACAGTCACCTATGCGTCCTATGGCAACCCAGCAACCGATAAGACAATGTCGGATTTTGTTTGTTTGTGTCAATCCAGTGACTGTTTTTGCGGGCATGGATGCAAACGAAGCTGCGAATATTGCATGTTGTCAGCCACTTACGGTACCTGTAACCACAGAACACATACCTTTAGAAATGAAACCTGCATGTTAAATTTCGGAAACACGATTTTTGGCGCCGCCTGGTGTCGGGGTGGCAAATTACTACGATTTCCGCCAAAATTTAAAAATGTTATACTCGTCTATATTCAACAGTAATTGCACAAGTGCATTGGAAATTATCGGTAACAAGTTTGTGCGATTTCGACAAACGAAGTCGTATTGTTGCCTAAAGCGGCCCATCCACACGCAAGCATGCTTGACAAGCATTGCATGCTGTCATGCATGCTTGATAGTGGATGGTGTTGCTTGAGCGTATTTTTGCGGCTTGACAGCATGCTTGAAAGAAATCAAACCGTTTTGTATTTTTGTGGGCGGCGCTTCCGGACCGCAAGCATGCTTGCGTGTGGTTGGCAATGCTGTCAAGCATTTCGTCAGTCTTTCCCGGTCGTCGTGGTGAACTCTTCTTTCAAAAATGGCTAGTTGCACCGAAAATCAATTCTGGGTAGAGTTTTTTGAATTGTTTAAGGAGCGCGACGAATTGTGGAAGGTTAAGGGAGAGAAATATAAAAATAAAAAGGAGCGAACGAAGGGGTATGCTATTTTGTTAGAAAAATATAAAGAAAAAGAGTGTACCGCGACGCTAGACGTAGTAAAAAAAAAATTAACACTATCCGTACCAATTATCGGCGGGAGTTAAAAAAAGTAAAGGCCAGCGAGAAATCGGGCGCCGGGTCGGAGGATATATACTATCCGTCCCCATGGTATTTTGATATCCTGAATTTTCTTCGAGACCAGGAAACTGCGGATGCTGGAAAATCAACCATAGATTTGGAAGAAGATGTAGAAGTAAGTATATAATACGAAATACATATAATGTTTGTTTAAATTTTATTTAAAAAATGTACAATAAATTTTACTATTTCATATTTATCCAAATTATAAATCAAATATACATAATAGCAGGTTGTTATCGTACTCCTCATTGCCATGGGACTGCACCAACAGTGTTAAAATAAGTACGAAACTTATCCCTTACTTCTTTTGCATTAATTGTAGAATTCCTGGCATTTGAATTATTTAATGGCAGCAATGTTTCGGTTTGACGCCATGACCCATGTTGAATAACCCCAGAATGAATGTTTTCTACATCTATGATTCCTTGTCTATAGGATTGTCCCTTTTTCCTACTTAGAAAATTATGTAGATAACAACAAGCTAAAACAATAGTTGTACATTTTTCGGGAGATAAATTCATTGTAGTTAACAGTATTCTGAATCTTGAGGACAAAATCCCGAAAACATTTTCAACAATGCGTCGAGCTCTAGAAAATCTATAATTGCAAATATCTTCTTCCGGTGTTAGAACCTTTCGACTGTATGGTTTCATTATATTTTCTTTTAAAGGGAAAGCGTCATCTCCGATAAAAACATACGGCATTTTTGCTGAAAAATTTGGTAATTCTGCTGGTTCTGGGAGTTGTAAGCTTTTTTCTTCAAATTTTTGATAAAATTTCGTTGCAGTAAAGACCCCAGCATCAGAAATTCTACCATTTGCTCCAACATCTGCCATAATAATTTCGTAGTT
This sequence comes from Ocypus olens, assembly GCA_910593695.2. Taxonomy (NCBI): domain Eukaryota; kingdom Metazoa; phylum Arthropoda; class Insecta; order Coleoptera; family Staphylinidae; genus Ocypus; species Ocypus olens. The sequence goes on from OU343061.1 coordinate 19,604,514, forward strand.
AGCATCTGCTATCAACATCAATACTATGCTGTGCGTTTTTTTGTAATTAAAATAGTGGCTACCTGAGCCTGGGGGTTTCTTCATTGCAACATGCTTTCCATCTATCGCACCTATGCAATTTGGAAAATTCCATCGTATATTAAAATTTGCTGCAATTACTTTCCACTCCTCTTCGTTTCTTGGCATCTGAAAAGTACAAAGTATGTTTAAATTTTCAATAATTCTAAATTTTATATTATTATTTGCAGGCACTTGAAGAATTTGGATCTTCGTCAAAATTATTACCACCCCAAAAGAAGAGAAAATACCCTGAGTCAGAAAGGAACGAACTCTTAAAGAAGGCTGTCCAACATTTGGATGGGGTGAATGACGAAGCGGAGATGCAAGGAAAAGTCTGGGCTGCTCAATATAGAAAGTTGACTGACGATCAACAGCTTTACGCCAAGAAGTACGTGGATGATATTTTTTATCAAGGACATCTGTCAAAGCTGGGGCCTCCATCAACACCAGCATCAACTCCGACATCTACTCCATCCTACAGCACTCCGGTGCCATTCGCCAGCCCACTACTTGACCAATTATCAAACCAGGAATGTAGCCAGCCTCAGCCGACTTATCAAATATTAGAAACATCATACAGAGACATCCAGTATCGCAATTAAAATATTTTTTATAAATGAGTTATATATTTATACAATAAAAGTTTTAAAATAATACAAATAGTTTTCTTACCTTTATATATTCCTTCAAGGTATTAATAATAGCCTCGCACGTTTCAATTACAATTTTTCCTATTGTTTGAGGAGCTACCGCTGTTAAAAATTTTAAATCCTCAAAAGTTGCTCCAGTGGCCAAATATCTAAGTGTAGTCGAAAGCCTTTCTTCTGCAGTAACTGAATCCCTCATCGTAGTGTTTTCTTTTTGAATGAAAGGCCTCACTTTTTGCAACAATTCCCCAAATACTGCAGCATCCATTCTTAAAAAATTGTGGTAATCTTAAGTAGAAGTATCTTCTAAGGTTTGCAACAGTTTCATATGAGAATATTTTGATCGTTCTTGAAACCAACCCTTCGACCAATATTTATGCCGTCTCTTTCTTTTGCGGGTTAACTCGTCTATCACGATTAAAGCGCAAGCTAAGTCACTCATTTTCAGTTGCTGCCAGCTTCGAGATCGCAATACAACTGACGCTTGAGAGAATGCTTGACAATGGATGGGCAAACTAGAATTGGCTTGACAAGCATGCTTGTCAAGCATGCTTGCGTGTGGATGGGCCGCTTAAAAGAATGCGACTGAGTTTGTCGAAAGAGTGCAAACTTGCGATAATTTAGAATGCACGAGAGCAATTTATCAGACTATATTCCAACAAAAATATTACAACAAAATAGAATGACATTTACTGTCATCGCGGGCGTGTAGTGCCGGTTTGAATTTTACATATTTAAACGGATCAAACAAAATTTGAAAATCAGAAACGTACTTCTCTTGCACTAACTTAGCACTGGTATTCCATATGGAGTTTACATTTTCTTTACAGTACGTATCGTTCGCGTTTCGCACGTTATGTGCCCTGTTTTCCAATATTGTAGAAATGACTTCCCGAGTGCAGGTCATGTTAGTGACTCCGCTCAAACTTTTTGGTTGGACCTCTTTCCCTTTTTCTTGAATTACTTTAAGAGAAACACTTCCAATGCGGAGTTTTCACTAATTTTAATAGCGTTATATCCGCAAACTGACGTTTTACGTTTGACATTATTTTTCTTTAAACCAATCATGTGCTGAAACATAATCCGAGTAGAGAACCAATCACAAAGCCTCATTCGAACTCTACATGATATGTTTCCTGAAAACAGAAGTTATATAGAATCTGATTCGTTCTAATTAATTCGAATTTCGGCATGCTACGTTTGGCGGGATATAGTCAATTTAATAACACTAAAACTATAATCAATTATGTTTTTTTGAGCACATAATTGATTATACTTTTAGATAGTACATAAATGAAGAAGTTACTGGTTTTGGTAAAAGAAAACATATTGGATTTCACAATATAAAAATAAAAATAGGTCTACATTGAAAAATATATTTAACAGTATAATTATATACATTGTTATTAACAAGATTATAAAAAATTATCAAATATAAAAATATCACAACAATCGGGTATTAGGGTCTTGTCCTGGTGCAATGTTCCATCAGGTCTCTTCTTTCTTCTTAGGATATTTCTTTCAGGCGTCGTAATAGGTCAGTTGTTTGCTCGTATCCAGGATTCATGACATTGAAATAGTTAAAAAAATAAATTAGTGTAGTTATATTGTCTTACTTCTTGGTGTCGAAGCAGCATTGCAATTTAATTTTTTGAGGAAATGGTTAACAAAATGTTTATGAATAAAAGGGTCTTCGCATGAATGAAAATTTAAACAATGAATGGTCTCTTCAGTATCACAAATGGTTTTCCATGTTTTAAGATATCCTTAATTTTTGGGAAATTTATAGAAATGTTTATTTTTGTAGTCGACATTAGTTATATCGAAAAAGAAAGAATTTTGACATTCTGGATATTTACAAGAATATTTAATACTGCCATTTGATGTTTCCATTATTAATAAATGCAAGTGACGAGTTTATAAGACAATATATAATAACTTACCTTCAAACATGAATTACTAGCACTCACAGCACTATTGGTTAATAAAAATGGTGAGACTTCATTAAGCGTTGCCACATATACATCGAAGTATAAAATTACAGTGCACATGATTATATTTAATAAACAGTAATATTATACTTTCACGAGTTATTATTACAAATATAAGCGATAATGAGTCTAATTATGTTTAAAACGTAATTTTAATGGTTAAAATTATTACTTTGTAGTGAAATTTTAAGATTATTAAAAACGGTAATCCCCATAATAAGATCTTTGATAAATCTGGCAACATCGGGGGAACCATCTTTAAAAAGCGGCAAATTTGAAATTCCCCCTCGCCCAACTGTCCTGGGGTGGAACACCTTTTTCGTGTTGCCGATATTCGTATCTCGGCTTCATACCCGTGCCTGTAACTATGAATGCAATGCTTATTTACGTTGTCGTGTTACCGGCGTTTTATCTAAAACGCCGCAACTTTTATTTATTCAGCTTTTATTTCTTTCTTTAGTAACAACGGTACTCACTTGTTATGTTTTTTTATTCTATTTTTTTTCTCTCGGCTTCATAAATAATATTAATTATAAAATGAGTAAAGTCCGTATTACATTCATTGAAAGTTGAACTTGTAAATTTTGTATATTTTGTATATTTTTATTGTTAAGTCCAGATAGTTTTATATTAGGATTAGTTAGATTAGGTTGTTGTAAATTACACTCGCGATAAGCGCTCGTATTTTTCGTGGAACGCCCCAGTAAGCTTGTACCAGAATTTTTCTGGGTACCGAATCTGTTACGCCCCATATTTTTGCGTACGTAAGGATTTGCTAATCCGCCTTTACGACGCCGGCCTGCCGAAGACACCCGGTCTATTGTTATACGTAATTTGGGGAAAATACGCTTAAGCCTCAATCGGTACAGCTGCGGCACAATTCTTTAAACTATTATTTAATTTGTTTAAATAATAATTGAAAACAGAAAAATTAACAGTATGATCGCATAAAAACATGATATAAGCGACACCAGAACACCCATATGGTAATAGTGTACCAGTACTATACCTCATTTAATAACCAGGCGGACTAAATCAAATTATAGCCGCGAAAATACGTTGTTGTGATTGGCTAAACGGACGCCGTTTTTACACAGGCCAAAATTACTAAAACGACAATGGCCGCTGTTATGATCAGCTGATCTGTTACCGTTTACTGGTGTCCCACCGGTTCCACGTATTTCGCGTCAGTTTTTGTGTTTTTAACCAGTTATTCCTCCTGTTGAAAGTGTAAGAATCGGTTCTATTAAAAACTCATCCTGCGATCTTCTAGGAAATAGTTATTTCATTTTTAACTACGGATAGATGCCTAGCACTAGTTCGGAGTCATTTTCTACACCCAAGAAACGGAAAAGGTTAAATTAACGTATATAAACTTTTAATACAAGAGGCTTTAAAATCTACTGTCGTTGTACACAAAATTGTCGATTCATTAGGTAAGGGTAATGCAAGTAAACAAATTATAAACATGTATAATATTTAGGACAGGCTATCAGTACGGTGTTTCGCAAAATTAGAAAGAAAATTTGCCTAAATTACCACTGTTAAAATTATTGAATGAATGTTATGGGTACACGAATTTTAAATAATTTGAATTTTACCGCCAAAACATTTCTGGTAACTTTTTTGGTTACTTTTTATAGTGTAAATGTGACTCTCGGCTTTAGTCCGCCTGGTTATTAAATGAGGTATAGCACGGAATACATCCGTCACTGGTTGCCATAAATGGTAAAAGTCCTGTCGTCGGTTCGGTTGCTACAACCATAACATGTAAATACATAATTTGTAAATATTAGTAATAATAATTTTATTCACTTGATTATACTCCCATTCAAAGTTAAGTCTAACTTTAAACAAGTGCTAGTGTGTACGTGCCAACCCAGTGAAGGAACCGGAAACAGAAGACCTTAACTCTTAGGTCGTAGCCATAGAGCAAAATAGGTCAGTGGTAGAGTCTTTTTGTACTGCAGCTACCGGATCATCTGAGCTAAGCCGGAGGTTAATGGGGAAAGCCACATATTATTAAGGGAAAACTTTATTTTATTTGCCAAGGGTGTGTTCCCCATTACAATCAGCGCACCGCCTGGCCCCCTGTTATAATTGGCATCCGACGCCTTGTTACAGTCGGTAGCGGAAAAACTACATGGGTTAAACTACCAGTCGGTCTAAGGGGGGGGGGGGGAGGGGGGGTAACTTAAGCATAAGCACCTACCACTTGCAACCATTATCTTGCATATAATATAAGCACCAATAGTTGCAAATTATTGTACATGAAAATACCCAGATTAAAATAAGGAGACCTGACAATTATTACTTACATTTAGTATACATTCCATACATTTCTGGCGTTTCTTATATTATATCATAGGTTATTATAGGTTATAACCTCTCTCGCAAAAACACACAAACCAAGCCCTGCGCACTCTATACGAAATAAATTGTTCGCATTGGAGCTTCACACTGGAAACATGGGATGGCGTAAGTATCGCCAAACAGGCTAGAATTGTTACAGCAAATGACGCTAGATGGCCCAACCTGCTACTACAATTTGAAATCTCGTCCATAGATCATTCAACACCAAGCGATAATCAGCGAGGCCGAGTATATGTAAACAAACAAAAGCGTAAGCATGTGAATATTCGATTCTTTTCAGTTTTTCGTCTGTTAAAACGAAAAGAAAGTCGTCCATACCCTTCGCGTTATAAAAATATTATAAATAATGAGTCGTTATTGTGCCATTCAATCCTGCAAAAATTGCAACAGAAACACTTATATGCATTCCTTTACTAGAAAGGAACCGGCAAGTGATATTTATTACAAGTACATTTCTTTATTGTCTGTATGAAATTTTGAATGTCATATTATTATTTTTTGGGATAAAATATTGTTATCGTTTATTTCTCATAGGTGAAGAGGAAATAATTCCATCGTTTGATTCTCCTCATTTTCTGAAGTGTGTGAGAAATAATTTAATGAAATACCATGCCACATTCAAATATAAGGGAACAAAATGTTCTTCTTGCTGGTTGGATATTGATATATAATATTATTATTATTATTATAGTGTAAGTAGGCATTTGTGCAATTTGCAATAAATGTATTATTTTAAACAATGACTTCTTATTGCTCCTACTCCTATTTTAATTAAGTACTGTAAAATTTGGAAACCTACTACCCCTGCAACCCGTTCTACCTGCACCTGCTTTTGCTTCACCAGCGCCATCCTATGACTACAGTGACGAATTAAAAATGCGGTAAATGTTCTATACAGAGAATCGCCGATTTATTTTACTTATCTATGATACAAACACTACAAGCGACACAAGTTAGGAGACCAATAACGGCTGATCGTTTAATCGCCGTTGCACTTATTTCCGACCCACATAAAAGAGAAGACGCCAAGTGCACAAATATAAAAATGTTTATTTTATACTATTAGAACATGATAGAACAAGATGGATATTAAATGCAATCCAGTTCTGCATTTCACGCATTGTGGTAGCGCTACCGTACACTTGCGACATCTCACGACACTAGGCCGAAGTATGAAATACTATGTCTAGCTTTAATTGTAAATGTACGTAACTAAATGTGTATTATTGGTGAATGGACAATACTTACTCAACTTATACATCGATCGGAATGAAAATCCTGAAATAATTTTCACGTGGAAGCGTGTCCGAAACGCATTTCAATTATATTTCACCGCAGAGGTATTCAGAACTGACACGAACTGCCAGAGTACAACTAAAGTCAGCTGTTTACTAAAATTGTTAATATAGTGATCGTTGTCATGGTGAAGGTAAATAAATTTTTAACCAATTGCAATTTTTTTTGTCCGCCGTTTTAAATACACCTTTTTATATATGAGTTGAATTATCAGCCAAAATACAACAAGTGGTATGATTATTACCGATGATATTTTGGAGTTGAAACCGAGCTGCAGATTCAACGAGCGCTAGCGCGAGTTGAATGTGCTGCTTCGGTTTCAACGACTAAATATCATCGGTTATTAATCGTACCACGAGTTATATTTAGTGAGAGAATATAACGAATAACCTTTTATAATCTTGATCACAACTCACATATTGCAATGTTTTAATTCGTCTTGTAGTTTCTTGCAGCACAAAGAATCCATAAACTGACCACAATAAAATATCACCGCTACTTTTATTTTTATCATCGCGGTGATACACATGCCGCTATGCATTTTGTTGCATCTGATTGGCTAAAAATACATTCTAGTAGGCCATGAGTTGTATTCTCAAAGGAATATTCTGATTGTGGGGACCGACGCTAGATAACCATATATACGCATACACACCAAAGACGCGACGACCCTTCATAACGCGCTGCTGACGAAGCAGAGGCAAGCTTTCCTCCGACAAACCGTCAAGAGGTACCACAGCTAGGACACTCGCATTAGCTAGTACAGTAATGCGGAAAGCGTCGAGGTTTCATCTAAATCTAAAACGCCGAGTGCGACGATTAAGAAAAGTCTCAGCAGCTTTATCACCGATCTCGACACCCAAGAGGAGAATTCGGTCAGACCAGCAACGAACGAGGCCCCGGGCCCTCTTCAGACCGGACCAGGACCACCCGACTCTAGTCCCAGTGTCACCATTGCCTCCGACGCGACGCCCAGAAGGAAACGGACAGCTAAACCATATCCTCGCTTACATCGCAACGCATCGACCGCGACACTCTACGCCGCACTGAATCCTTGGAGGGTTCGCCTCGACGACCCCAGAAGACATTCAGTGCGGAGACAATAGACACAAACAACCCCAAATACATGAACAAAATTTACCCATCGGTACAATTAAAAACATTAAGGAGACCTCACCTGAAACATCCCCATTTCACGAAAATCATAGACGACTACATGAACAAAATTTCCAGGAGACCATTCTGCACAGTGTTTGTCTAATAAAAATTCTTGTGAGAATTACAGTAGCCGATATGCGCAAAATTACTTTCCTCGTGGATGATGCATAAATTGACAGGAATTGCTGAAAAACTATTAAATTTAATTTTGCTTCAGAAATTTATTTTTGTTTTTTTTCATGACCAGGAGACCAATCTGAATACCATTTGTCCATAAAATTTTATTGTGAGAATTACAGGAACCGAGATGCGCAAAATTACTTTCTTCGTGGAACGTGCTTAAATCGACTGGAAATGCCGAAAAACTATTAAATTTAATTTTGCTTCAGATATTTATTTTTATTTTTTTTCATGTCCAGGAGGCCAAACCGAATACCATTTGTCTGTTAAAAAAAAATTTCTGCAGCCGTCCCGAAAATAAAACTTTCGGTGTGATTTATTAAACCGAAAGTACCACTTTACATAAATTGTACCGAAAGTAGTTATTTTCGGGACGATTTTGTTTCACTTTCGGGACGATTTCTTTACTTTCGGGACGCTTATTGTTACTTTCGGGACGATTTTGCGTATATATGTAGGCGGCCTTGACAAAAACATCAACTTCGTATTTAAATGACAGCGGTTGTCATATGACATTCGTGCGTGTCTTTGCCTTTTTAACATAAAAAACGGCTGCAGAAAAAATATTGTACGTAACACGTTCCAAAAGTGATTTTACGGGACTCGCAGGATTCCAGGACTCGCCTACGGCTCGTTCTTCTTCCTACTCATCCCGTAAAATATCACTTTCGGAACTTGTTACGTAAATTACTATTGTGAGAATACAGGAACCGAGATGCGCAAAATTATTTTTTTCGTGCGTTGTGCTTAAATCGTCAGGAAATGCCGAAAAACGATTAGTGCTTAAATCGACTGGAAATGCCGGAAAACGATTAAATTAAATTTTGCTTCAGAAACTAATTTTTGGTTTTTTTTCATGTGCATTCTGAACACTATTTGTCTATTAAAAATGTTCGTGAGAATTACAGGAACTGAGGTGCGCAAAATTACTTTTTTCGTGGATAGTGCTTAAATCGACTGGAAATGCCGAAAAACGATTAAATTTAATTTTGTTTCAAAAATTAATTTTTGTTTTTTTTTATGTCTAGGAGACCGATCTGAATACTATTTGTCTATTAAAATTTTTTATGAGAATTACAGGAACTGAGGTGCGCAAAATTACTTTTTTCGAGGATAGTACTTAAATCGCCAGGAAATGTCGAAAAACGATTAAATTTAATTTTGCTTCAGAAATTAATTTTTGTTTTTTTTTATGTCTAGGAGACCGATCTGAATACTATTTGTCTATTAAAATTTTTTATGAGAATTACAGGAACTGAGATGCGCAAAATTACTTTTTTCGTGGATAGTACTTAAATCGCCAGGAAATGCCGAAAAACGATTAAATTGAATTTTGCTTCAGAAACTAATTTTTTTTTTCATGTGCATTCTGAATACTATTTGTCTATTAAAATTTTTTGTGAGAATTACAGGAACTGAGATGCGCAAAATTACTGTTTTCGTGGTTAGTACTTAAATCGCCAGGAAATGCCGAAAAACGATTAAATTAAATTTTGCTTCAGAAATTTATTTTTGTGTTTTCTTATGTCCAGGAGACCGATCTGAATACTATTTGTCTATTAAAATTTTTTGTGAGAATTACAGGAACCGAGATGTGCAAAATTACTTTTGTCGTGGATAGTACTTAAATCGCCAGGAAATGCCGAAAAACGATTAAATTGAATTTTGCTTCAGAAACTAATTTTTGTTTTTTTTTTCATGTGCATTCTGAACACTATTTGTCTATTAAAAATGTTTGTGAGAATTACAGGAACTGAGGTGCGCAAAATGACTTTTGTCGTGGATAGTGCTTAAATCGACAGGAAATGCCGAAAAACGATTAAATTGAATTTTGCTTCAGAAACTAATTTTTTTTTTCATGTGCATTCTGAACACTATTTGTCTATTAAAAATGTTTGTGAGAATTACAGGAACTGAGGTGCGCAAAATTACTTTTTTCGTGGATAGTGCTTAAATCGACAGGAAATGCCGAAAAACGGTTAAATTAAATTTTGCTTCAGAAATTAATTTTTGTTTTTTTTATGTCCAGGAGACCGATCCATATACTATTTGTCTATTAAAAATGTTTGTGAGAATTACAGGAACTGAGGTGCGCAAAATTACTTTTTTCGTGGATAGTACTTAAATTGCCAGGAAATGCCGAAAAACGATTAAATTGAATTTTGCTTCAGAAACTAATTTTTGTTTTTTTCATGTGCATTCTGAACACTATTTGTGTATTAAAAATGTTTGTGAGAATTATAGGAACTGAGGTGCGCAAAATTACTTTTTTCGTGGATTGTGCTTAAATCGTCAGAAAATGCCGAAACACGATTAGTGCTTAAATCGCCAGGAAATGCCAAAAAACGATTAGTGCTTAAATCGACTGGAAATGCTGAAAAACGATTAGTGCTTAAATCGTCAAGAACTTCCGAAAAACGATTAGTGCTTAAATCGCCAGGAAATGCCGAAAAACGATTAGTGCTTAAATCGACTGGAAATGCTGAAAAACGATTAGTGCTTAAATCGACTGGAAATGCTGAAAAACGATTAGTGCTTAAATCGTCAAGAACTTCCGAAAAACGATTAGTGCTTAAATCGCCAGGAAATGCCAAAAAACGATTAGTGCTTAAATCGTCAGGAAATGCCGAAAAACGATTAGTGCTTAAATCGTCAAGAAATGCCGAAAAACGATTGGTGCTTAAATCGACTGGAAATGCCGAAAAAGATTAGAGCTTAAATCGTCAAGAAATGGCGAAAAACGATTGGTGCTTAAATCGACTGGAAATGCCGAAAAACGATTAGTGCTTAAGTCGTCAGGAAATGCCGAAAAACGATTAGTGCTTGAATCGACTGAAAATGCCGAAAAACGATTTGTGCTTAAATCGACTGGAAATGGCGAAAAACGATAAGTGCTTAAATAGTCAGGAAATGCCGAAAAACGATTAGTGCTTAAATCAGTGGTGGGGAAACTTTTTTTAAGACGGGCCATTTGTAATAATCAGACAATCGTAGCGGGCCAAAGAATAATGCTTAATAGTTAACTAATTTATGTATTCTATAAACATATACATATATTATTACATACACTTATTATTTTAATAGTAAAAAAGCAAAAGGTAACAAAATAATAAGCACAAAATATAAAATGAATTTAGTGTAGTTCTTGCTGTGAAGTATTATCACTTTATTTTCTGGTCTCATTACTGGTTGATGGTGCATGAGAAAAATGAAATTGAGACTGTTTCATCAAAATTTCATCATAGTCCGGTTCCATTTGCGAAGCAGAAATTCTTAAAACTGATGAAAGGTGCTCATCTGTAATTCTGTTTCTTAAAGAAAGCTTCATTGTTGAAAAGATTTGTTCGCATATATAAGATGAGCCGAACATTGTCATTATCTTCATTGCATGAGTAATTAGATTTGGGAAATTATCTGGACTTAAATTTTTATAAAATTATAGTAATGGTACTGTATGAAAAGTTTGTTTCAGGAGAGTATTACAGTTCAGTTCTATTAACTCAAGTTGAAATTTTGCATCAACTTCTTCGTAATTAACATTGAATGGGGTCGCAAAAATACTAAACTCTGGTTCCATTTTTCTAAAGTCCTGAAATCTCCTTTCACATTCCGTAGATGGTTTTCTTAAATTAATTTCGTATTTTTTAATCTTATTGTTTGATATAGTGAATTTTAAAGATTGTATTCTTGGAAAATGAGAAAAATCAGATTTAGAGATCTGTTTAGCAAATAATAATAACTGTAATTTGAAACTTTTCAGGTATTGCCAAATATCGTGAAGAAACTGATTTTTTCCTTGCAATTTGAGATTAAGTTTATTCATGTGTACGAGGAGGTCTGTGAAAAAGGCGAAATCAGAGAGCCACGTTTCGTTTTCTAAGACGTCAAATTGATTATAAATGTCTTTATCAAGAAGAAAATTCACAATATCGTCTTTTAAATCCCAAATTCTTTCAAATACTTTTCCAGCACTTAACCAACGAACTTTTGAATAATACAGGATATCGGAATGCTCAACATGTACGGACTCCAAAAACTGTTGAAACTCTCGATGTAATAATCCTCTGGAACGAATCATATTTACTAGTTTTACAACAATATTAAGTATATGGTCAATATCTAAAGCCGATATACAGAGAGCATCCTGATGTATAAGGCAATGCAAAAAACATTCATTTTCAAATCATTTTCCGGATACTTAGAATTAAATTTCCCAACAAATCCTTGATTGATTCCAACCATATTAAGAGCACCATCTGTAGTTACATTACATAGCTTGTCAACAGGTAAACGAAGTTTATCGATGCAATTTTCAAATTCACAAAATATATCGGCATCAGTCGTTGTTCCTTTCATTGACTGCAGCCCTGCAAGTTCTTCTGCAATTTAAAAGTGGGCGTTGATTCCTCTTACAAATATGAGCAACTGCGCAGTAACGCTGATATCTGTACTTTCATCCATGGTAATTGAATAAAAAATAAATTTTTGAGTTTTTGTAGTCAGTTGTGAAATTAGATGTGAATATTTTCAATTCTCTTGGTGATTGTTCTTCTTGAGAGAGACAGTGACTGAAAATCCTTTTTCTTGTCAGGGCACATAATATCGCACACATCTATCATGCACTGCTTTATAAATTCACCATCTGAAAATGCTTTATTAGATTTAGCAATATTAAAAGCCAACACATAACTGGCTTTCGTAGCGCATCTTTGAGAATGATTAGCTCTCTGAAATAATTGTTGTTGACTTGATAAATTTTTTTATTAAATCTTTCGATTTAATTTTTTTCACCTCATCACTTAACGATGAGTAGGAGTGGTTTTCATGTTTGCTCTTGAAATGGCGTTGAATGTTATATTCTTTTAAAACTGCAACAGTTGTATTGCAAAGTAAGCACACAGGTTTTTCTTTAAATAAAGTAAAGAAATATTTCCACGTCCATTCTTCTTTAAAAACTCGACATTCTGAATCCACTTTTCTTTTTTTAACATCCATTTTAGACGTTACCTACTACGGAGAACAACACACAGAAACGCAATTGACGAAAGCTTACTGCTAACTAATGCTCTTACGCGGGAGTTTGTTGAGGCACTGGGAGTTTGGGGGATTACACAAACAATTACTCGAGTCACAGCGGGTCGTTGCAGATGACTGACTAAGTCGCTAACCATTTGATCTTCGGGAGGCCTCGCTTGTATTTATACCTACCTTCGAGAGTGTCTGGAAGTTTCGAGCGAAGATGAGTCATCTGTTTAGGTCCGATGGATTTGTCCAGAATACTATTGTGTTTTGAATATCGCCGCAGGTAGTTTTATGCGGGTCATCACTGGCTTAAATCGTCAGGAAATGCCGAAAAACGATTAGTGCTTAAATCGTCAGGAAATGGCGAAAAACGATTAGTGCTTAAATCGTCAGGAAATGTCGAAAAACGTTTAGTGCTTAAATCGACTGAAAATGCCGAAAAACGATTAGTGCTTAAAACGTCAGGAAATGCCGAAAAACGATTAGTGCTTAAATCGTCAGGAAATGCCGAAAAACAATTAGTGCTTAAATCGTCAGGATATGTCGAAAACAATTAGTGCTTAAATGGCCAGGAAATGCAGAAAAACGATTAGTGCTTAAATCGTCAGGAAATGCCGAAAAACGATTAGTGCTTCAATCGTCAGGAAATGCCGAAAAACGATTAGTGCTTCAATCGTCAGGAAATGCCGAAAACCGATTAGTGCTTAAATCGACTGAAACTGCTGACAAACAATTACTGCTTAATCGTCAGGAAATGGCGAAAAACGATTAGTGCTTAAATCGATTGAAAATGCCGAAAAACGATTAGAGTTTAATCGACTGGAAATGCCTAAAAACGATCAGTGCTTAAATCATCAGGGAATGCTGAAAACCGATTAGTGCTTAAATCGACTGAAAATGCCGAAAAACGATTAGTGCTTAAATTGTCAGGAAACGCCGAAAAACGATTAGTGCATAAATCGTCAGGAAAAGCCGAAAAACGATTAGTACTCAAATCGACTGGAAATGCCTAAAAACGATTAGTAGTAAAATCGACGGGAAATGCCGAAAACCTATTAGTCCTTAAATCGTCAGGAAATGCCGAAAAACGATTAGTGCTTAAATCATCAGGAAATGCCGAAAAACGATTAGTGCTTGAATCGACTGTAAATGCCGAAAACCGATTAGTGCTTAAATCGTCAGGAAATACCAAAAAACGATAGGTGCTCAAATAGACTGGAAATGCCGAGAAACTATTGGTGCTTAAATCGTCAGGAAATGGCGAAAAACGATTAGTGCTTAAATCGACTGAAAATACCGAAAAACGATTAGTGCTTAAATCGTCTTTAAATGCCGAAAAACGATTAGTGCTTAAATCGTCAGGAAATACCAAAAAACGATAGGTGCTCAAATAGACTGGAAATGCCGAGAAACGATTGGTGCTTAAATCGTCAGGAAATGGCGAAAAACGATTAGTGCTTAAATCGACTGAAACTGCTGACAAACAATTACTGCTTAAATCGTCAGGAAATGGCGAAAAACGATTAGTGCTTAAATCGATTGAAAATGCCGAAAAACGATTAGAGTTTAATCGACTGGAAATGCCTAAAAACGATCAGTGCTTAAATCATCAGGAAATGCTGAAAACCGATTGGTGCTCAAATCGACTGGAAATGCCGAAAAACGATTAGTGCTTAAATCGTCAGGAAACGCCGAAACACGATTAGTGCATAAATCGTCAGGAAAAGCCGAAAAACGATTAGTACTCAAATCGACTGGAAATGCCTAAAAACGATTAGTAGTAAAATCGACGGGAAATGCCGAAAACCTATTAGTCCTTAAATCGTCAGGAAATGCCGAAAAACGATTAGTGCTTAAATCATCAGGAAATGCCGAAAAACGATTAGTGCTTGAATCGACTGTAAATGCCGAAAACCGATTAGTGCTTAAATCGTCAGGAAATACCAAAAAACGATAGGTGCTCAAATAGACTGGAAATGCCGAGAAACTATTGGTGCTTAAATCGTCAGGAAATGGCGAAAAACGATTAGTGCTTAAATCGACTGAAAATACCGAAAAACGATTAGTGCTTAAATCGTCAGGAAATGCAGAAAAATGATTAAAGCTTAAATCGACTGAGAATGCTAAAAAACGACTAGTGCTTAAATCGTCAGGAAATGCCAAAAAACGATTAGTGCTTAAATTGTCAAGAAATGATGAAAAACGATTAGTGCTTAAAACGACTGAAAATGCCAAAAAACGATAAGTGCTTAAATCGTCAGGAAATGCCAAAAAACGATTAGTGCTTAAATCGTCAGGAAATGCCGAAAAACGATTATTGCTTAAATCGTCAGGAAATGCCAAAAAACGATTAGTGCTTAAATCGACTGAAAATGCCGAAAAACGATTAGTGCTTAAATCGTCAGGAAATACCAAAAAACGATTAATGCTTAAATCATCAGGAAATGCTGAAAGCCGATTAGTGCTTAAATCGTCAGGAAATGCCGAAAACGTTTAGTGCTTAATTCGTCTGGAAAAGCCGAACAACGATAGGTGCTCAAATCGACTGGAAATGCCGAACAACGATTAGTGCTTAAATCGTCAGGAAATGCCGCAAAACGATTAGTGCTTAAATCGTCAGGAAATGTCAAAAAACGATTAGTGCTTAAATCGACTGAAAATGCCGAAAAACGATTAGTGCTTAAATCGTCAGGAAATACCAAAAAAACGATTAGTGCTTAAATCATCAGGAAATGTCGAAGAAAGATTAGTGCTTAAATCGTCAGGAAATGTCGAAGAAAGATTAGTGCTTAAATCGACTAGAAATGCCGAAAATGATTGGTTCTAAAATCGTCAGGAAATGCCGAAACACGATTAGTGCTTAAATCGACTGCATATCCCCAAAAACGATTAGTGGTTAAATCGTCAGGAAATGCCGAAAAACGATCAGTGGTTAAATCGTCACGATATGCCAAAAAACGATTAGAGCTTAAATCGTCAAGAAATGCCGAAAAACGATTGGTGCTTAAATCGACTGGAAATGCCGAAAAACGAGTATTCCTTAAATCGTCAGGAAATGCCGAAAAACGATTAGTGCTTAAATCGACTGAATATGCCGACAAACGATTAGTGCTTGAATCGTCAGGAAATGACGAAAAACGATTAGTGCTCATATCGTCACGAAATGCCGAAAAACGATTAGTGCTTAAATCGTCAGGAAATGCCGAAAAACGATTAGTGCTTAAATCGTCAGGAAATGTTAAAAAACGATTAGTGCTTAAAACGACTGAAAATGCGAAAAACGATTAGTGCTTAAATCGTCAGGAAATGCCAAAAAACGATTAGTGCTTAAATCGTCAGGAAATGCCGAAAAACGATTAGTGCTTAAATCGACTGAAAATGCCGAAAAACGATTAGTGCTTAAATCGTCAGGAAATACCAAAAAACGATTAGTGCTTAAATCATCAGGAAATGCTGAAAACCGATTAGTGCTTAAATCGTCAGTAAATGCTGAAAACGTTTAGTGCTTAAATCGTCTGGAAATGCCGAAAAACGATTGGTGCTCAAATCGACTTGAAATGCCGAAAAACGATTAGTGCTTAAATCGTCAGGAAATGCTGATAAACAATTACTGCTTAATTCGTCAGGAAATGGCGAAAAACGATTAGTGCTTAAATCGACCGGGAATGCCCAAAAACGGTCAGTGCTTAAACCGACTGAAAATGCTGACAAACAATTACTGCTTAAATCGTCAGGAAATGGCGAACAACGATTAGTGCTCAAATCGATTGAAAAAACCAAAAAATGGTTAGTGCTTAAATCGTCAGGAAATGGCGAAAAACGATTAGTGCTTAAATCGTCAGGAAATGCCGAAAAACGATTAGTTCTTAAATCGACTGAAAATGCCGAAAAACGATTATTGCTTAAATTTACCGAAAATGCCGAAAAACGATTAGCGCTTTAATAGTCGGAACTGCCGAAAAACGATTAGTGCTTAAATCGACTGGAAATGCCTAAAAAAGATTAGTGCTTAAATCGACTGGAAATCCCTAAAAACGATTAATGCTTAAATCGCCAGGAAATGCCAAAAAACGAATAATGCTTAAATTTACCGAAAATGCCGAAAAACGATTAGCGCTTAAATCGTCGGAACTGCCGAAAAACGGTTAGTGCTTACATAGACTGAAAATGCCGAAAAACGAGTGCGTAGTTCCTCAGGAAATGCCGAAAAACAGTTAGTGCCTAAATCGACTGGAAAAGCCTAAAAACGATTAGTGCTTAAATCGACTGTAAATGCCGAAAAATGATTAGTGCTTAAATGGTCAGGAAATGCCAAAAACGATTAGTGCTTAAATCGTCTGGATATGCCGAAAAACGATAGGTGCTCAGATCGACTGGAAATGCCGAAAAACCATTAGTGCTTAAATCGACTGAAAATTCTGACAAACAATTACTGCTTGAATCGTCAGGAAATGGCGAAAAACGATTAGTGCTTAAATCGTTTGAAAATGCCGAAAAACGATTAGTGCTTAAATCGACTGAAAATGCCGAAAAACGATTAGTGCTTAAATGGACTGAAAATGCCGAAAAACGATTAGTGCTTAAATCGACTGGAAATGCTGACAAACAATTACTGCTTGAATCGTCAGGAAATGTCGAAAAACGATTAGTGCTTAAATCGTCAGGAAATGCCGAAAAACGATTAGTGCTTAAATCGTCAGGAAATGTTAAAAAACGATTAGTGCTTAAAACGACTGAAAATGCAAAAAACGATTAGTGCTTAAATCGTCGGAACAGCCGAAAAAAGATTAGTGCTTGAATCGACTGGAAATGGCCAAAAACGATTAGTGTCTAAATCGTCAGGAAATGCCGAAAAGCGATTAGTGCCTAAATCTTCAGGAATTGCCGAAAAACGATTAGTGCTTAAATCGACTGAAAATGCCAAAACACGAATAATGCTTAAATTATCAAGCAATGCCGAAAAACGATTAGTGCTCACATCGACTGAAAACGCCGAAATACGATTAGTGCTTAAATCGTCAGGAAATCTCGAAAAACGATTAGAGCTTAAATCGCCAGGAAATGTCGAAAAACGATTAGTGCTTAAATCGTCACAGAAATACCGAAAAACGATTAGTGCTTAAATCGACTGAAAATGCCGAAATACGGTTAGTGCTTAAATCGTCAGGAAATGTCGAAAAACGATTAGTGCTTAAATCTTCAGGAAATGCCGAAAACCGATTAGTGCTTAAATCGTCAGGAAATGCCGAAAAACGAGTAATGCTTAAATCGTCTGGAAATGCCGAAAAACGATTAGTGCTTAAATCGACTGAAAATGCTAAGAAACGATTAGAGCTTAAATCGACTGAAAATGCCAAGAAACGATTAGTGCTTAAATCGACGACAAATGCCGAAAAACGATCAGTGTTTGAATAGTCAGGAAATGCCGAAAAACGATTAGTGCTTAAATCGTCAAGAAATGCCGAAAAACGAGTAATGCTTAAATCATCTGGAAATGCTGAAAAACGATTAGTGCTTAAATCGTCAGGAAATGCCGAAAAACGATTCGTGCTTAAATCGACTGAAAATGCCGAAATACGGTTAGTGCTTAAATCGTCAGGAAATGTCGAAAAACAATTAGTGCTTAAATCGTCACAGCAATGCCGAAAAACGATTAGTGCTTAAATCGACTGGAAATGCCAAAACACGATTAGTGTTAAATCCTCGGGAAATGCCGAAAAACGATTAGTGCTTAAATCGACTGGAAATGGCTAAAAACGATTAGTGCTTAAATCGACTGGAAATTCCAAAAAACGATTAGTGCTTAAATCGACTGGAAATGCCGAAAAACGATTAGTGCTTAAATCGACTAGAAATGCCGAAAAACGATTAGTGCTTAAATCGCCTGGACATGTCGAAAACGGATTAGTGCCTTATTTGACTGGGATAGCCGAAAAACGATTAGTGCTTAAATCTTCAGGAAATGCCGAAAAACGATTGGTGCTCCAATCGACTGAATGAGTCGAAAACGATTAGAGTGTAAATCGTCAGGAAATGCTGAAAAACGATTAGTGCTTAAATCGTCAGGAAATGCCGAAAAACGAGTAATGCTTAAATCGTCCGGAAATGCCGAAAAACGATTAGTGCTTAAATCGTCAGGAAATGCCGAAAAACGAGTAATGCTTAAATCGTCCGGAAAAGCCGAAAAGCGATTAGTGCTTAAATCGTCAGGAAATGCCGAAAAACGATTAGTACTTAAATCGTCAGGAAATGCCGAAAAACGATTAGAGCTTAAATCGTCAAGAAATGCCGAAAAACGATTGGTGCCTCAATCGACTGAATAAGTCGAAAACGATTAGAGTGTAAATCGTCAGGAAATGCTGAAAAACGATTAGTGCTTAAATCGTCAGGAAATGGCGAAAAACTAGTAATGCTTAAATCGTCCGGAAATGCCGAAAAACGATTAGTGCTTTAATCGTCAGGAAATGCCGAAAACCGATTAGCGCTTAAATCGTCAGGAAATGCCGAAAACGATGAGTGATTAAATCGCCAGGAAATGCCGAAAAACGAATTGTGCCTAAATCGAATGAAAATGCTAAGAAACGATTAGTGCTTGAATCTACGATAAATGCCGAAAAACGAGTAATGCTTAAATCGTCCGGAAATGCCGAAAAACGATTAGTGCTTAAATCGTCAGGAAATGCCGAAAAACGAATAATGCTTAAATCGTCCGGAAATGCCGAAAAACGATTAGTGCTTAAATCGTCAGGAAATGCCGAAAAACGATTAGTACTTGAATCGTCAGGAAATGCCGAAAAACGATTAGAGCTTAAATCGTCAAGAAATACCGAAAAACGATTGGTGCCTCAATCGACTGAATAAGTCGAAAACGATTAGAGTGTAAATCGTCAGGAAATGCTGAAAAACGATTAGTGCTTAAATCGTCAGGAAATGCCGAAAAACGAGTAATGCTTAAATCGTCCGGAAATGCTGAAAAACGATTAGTGCCTAAATCGTCAGGAAATGCCGAAAACCGATTAGCGCTTAAATCGTCAGGAAATGCCGAAAAACGATGAGTGATTAAATCGCCAGGAAATGCTGAAAAACGATTAGTGCTTGAATGGACGATAAATGCCGAAAAACGATTAGTGTTTAAATCGTCAGGAAATGCAGAAAAACAATAAGTGCTTAAATCGTCACAAAAATGCTGACAAACGATTAGTACTTAAATCGACTGGAAATGCCTAAAAACGATTAGTGCTTAAATCGACTGGAAATGCCGAAAAACGATTAGTGCTTAAATCTTTAGGAAATGCCGAAAAACGATTAGTGCTTAAATCTTTAGGAAATGCCGAAAAACGATTAGTGCTTAAATCGTCAGGAAATGCCGAAAAACGATTAGTGCTTAAATCGACTGGAAATGCCGAAAAAAGATTAGTGCTTAAATTGACTGGAAATGCCGAGAAACGATTAGTGCTTAAATCGACTAGAAATGCCGAAAAACGATTAGTGCTTAAATCCCCAGGAAATGTCGAAGAACCATTAGTGCCTTAATTGACTGGGATTGCCGAAAAAGGATTAGTGCTTAAATCGTCAGGAAATGCCGAAAAACAATTAGTCGTTAAATCTTCAGGAAATGCCGAAAAACAATTAGTGCTTAAATCGGCTAGAAATGCCGAAAAACGATTAGTGCTTAAATTGAGTGGGAATGTCGAAAACGATTAGTACTTAAATCGTCAGGAAATGCCGAAAAACGATTGGTGCTTAAATCGACTGAAAATGCTGACAAACAATTACTGCTTAAATCGTCAGGAAATGGCGAAAAACGATTAGTGCTTAAATCGATTGAAAATGCAGAAAAACGATTAGTGCTTAAATCGACTGGAAATGCCAAAAACGATTAGTGCTTAAATCGACTGAATATGCCGAAAAACGATGAATGCTTAAATTTACCAAAAATGCCGAAAAACGTTTAGCGCTTAAATCGTCGGAACTGCCGAAAAACGATTAGTGCTTAAATCGACTGGAAATGCCTAAAAACGATTAGTGCTTAAATCAACTGAAAATGCCGAAAAACGATTAATGCTTAAATTTAGCGAAAATGCCGAAAAACGATTACCGCTTAAATCGTCGGAACTGCCGAAAAACGATTAGTGCTTAAATCGACTGGAAATGCTTAAAAACGATTAGTACTTAAATCGACTGGAAATGCCTAAAAACGATCAGTGCTTAAATCGTCACGATAAACCGAAAAACGATTAGTGCTTAAATCGTCAAGAAAATGCCGAAAAACGATTGGTGCTTAAATCGACCGGAAATGCCGAAAAACGATTATTGCTTTAATCGTCAGGAAATGCCAAAAAACGAGTAATGCTTAAATCGTCTGGAAATGCCGAAAAACGATTAGTGCTTAAATCGACTGAAAATGCTAAGAAACGATTAGAGCTTAAATCGACTGAAAATGCCAAGAAACGATTAGTGCTTAAATCGACGATAAATGCCAAAAAACGATCAGTGTTTGAAAAGTCAGGAAATGCCGAAAAACGATTAGTGCTTAAATCGTCAGGAAATGCCGAAAAACGAGTAATGCTTAAATCGACTAGAAATGCCGAAAAACGATCAGTGCTTAAATCGTCGGGAAATGCCGAAAAACGATAGGTGCTCAGATCGACTGGAAATGCCGAAAAACGATTAGTGCTTAAATCGTTTGAAAATGCCGAAAAACGATTAGTGCTTAAATCGACTGAAAATGCCGAAAAACGATTAATGCTTTAATTCACCGAAAATGCCGAAAAACGATTACCGCTTAAATCGTCGGAACTGCCGAAAAACGATTAGTGCTTAAATCGACCGGAAATGCCCAAAAACGATTAGTGCTTAAATCGACTGGAAATGCCTAAAAACGATTAGTGCTTAAATCGTCAAGATAAACCGAAAAACGATTAGTGCTTAAATCGTCAAGAAATGCCGAAAAACGGTTGGTGCTCAAATCGACCGGAAATGCCGAAAAACGATTATTGCTTTAATCGTCAGGAAATGCCAAAAAACGATTAGTGCTTAAATAGACTGGAAATGCCGAAAAACGAGTGCGTCATTCGTCAGGAAATGCCGAAAAACAATTAGTGTCTAAATCGACTGGAAATGCCTAAAAACGATTAGTGCTTAAATCGACTGAAAATGCCGAAAAACGATCCCTGCTTAAATCGTCTGGAAATGCCGAAAAACGATTGGTGCTCAAATCGACTGGAAATGCCGAAAAACGATCACTGCTTAAATCGACTGGAAATGCCGAAAAACGATTAGTGCTTAAATCGATTGAAAATGCCGAAAAACGATTAGTGCTTAAATCGACTGGGAATACCAAAAACGATTAGTGCTTAAATCGACTGAAAATGCCGAAAAACGATGAATGCTTAAATTTACCGAAAATGCCGAAAAACGTTTAGCGCTTAAATCGTCGGAACTGCCGAGAAACGATTAGTGCTTAAATCGACAGGAAATGCCTAAAAACGATTAGTGCTTAAACCGACTGAAAATGCTGACAAACAATTACTGCTTAAATCGTCAGGAAACGGCGAACAACAATTACTGCTTAAATCGATTGAAAATACCAAAAAACGATTAATGCTTAAATCGTCAGGAAATGGCGAAAAACGATTAGTGCTTAAATAGATTGAGAATGCCGAAAAACGATTAGTGCTTAAATTGTAAGGAAATGCCGAAAAACGATTAGTGCTTAAATCGACTGAAAATTCCGAAAAACGATTAGTGCTTAAATCGTCAGGTAATACCAAAAAACGATTAGTGCTTAAATCATCAGGAAATGCTGAAAACCGATCAGTGCTTAAATCGACTGGAAATGCCTAAAAACGATAGGTGCTCAAATCGACTGGAAATGCCGAAAAACGATTAGTGCTTAAATCGTCAGGAAATTCCGAAAAACGATTAGTGCTTCAATCGTCAGAAAATGCCGGAAAACGATCAGTGCTTTAATCGTCAGGAAATGCCGAATAACGATTAGTGCTTGAATCGTCAGGAAATGATGAAAAACGATCAGTGCTTCAATCGTCAGGAAATGCCGAAAAACGATTAGTGCTTAAATCGACTGAAAATGCCGAAAAACGATTATTGCTTAAATCAACTGGAAATGCCTAAAAACGATTAGTGCTTAAATCAACTGAAAATGCCGAAAAACGATTAATGCTTAAATTTACCGAAAATGCCGAAAAATGATTAGCGCTTAAATCATCGGAACAGCCTAAAAACGATTAGTGCTTAAATCGACTGGAAATGCCTAAAAACGATTAGTGTCTAAATCGTCAGGAAATGCCGAAAAGCGATTAGTGCCCAAATCTTCAGGAATTGCCGAAAAACGATTGGTGCTTAAATCGACTGAAAATGCCAAAACACGAATAATGCTTAAATTATCAAGAAATGCCGAAAAACGATTAGTGCTCACATCGACTGAAAACGCCGAAATACGATTAGTGCTTAAATCGTCAGGAAATGTCGAAAAACGATTAGAGCTTAAATCGCCAGGAAATGTTGAAAAACGATTAGTGCTTAAATCGTCACAGAAATGCAGAAAAACGATTAGTGCTTAAATCGACTGAAAATGCCGAATAACGGTTAGTGCTTAAATCGTCAGGAAATGTCGAAAAACAATTAGTGCTTAAATCTTCAGGAAATGCCGAAAAACGATCAGTGCTTAAATCGTCAGGAACTGCCGAAAAACGATCAGTTCTTAAATCGTCAGGAAATGCCGAAAAACGAGTAGTGCTTAAATCATCTGGAAATGCCGAAATTCGATTAGTGCTTAAATCGTCAGGAAATGCCGAAAAACGATTCGTGCTTAAATCGACTGAAAATGCCGAAAAACGGTTAGTGCTTAAATCGTCAGGAAATGTCGAAAAACAATTAGTGCTTAAATCGTCACAGCAATGCCGAAAAACAATTAGTGCTTAAATCTTCAGGAAATGCCGAAAAACGATCAGTGCTTAAATCGTCAGGAACTGCCGAAAAACGATCAGTCCTTAAATCGTCAGGAAATTCCGAAAAACGAGTAATGCTTAAATCATCTGGAAATGCCGAAAAACGATTAGTGCTTAAATCGTCAGGAAATGCCGAAAAGCGATTCGTGCTTAAATCGACTGAAAATGCCGAAAAACGGTTAGTGCTTAAATCGTCAGGAAATGTCGAAAAACAATTAGTGCTTAAATCGTCACAGCAATGCCGAAAAACGATTAGTGCTTAAATCGACTGGAAATGCCAAAACACGATTAGTGTTAAATCCTCGGGAAATGCCGAAAAACGATTAGTGCCTAAATCGACTGAAAATGCTAAGAAACGATTAGTGCTTGAATCGACGATAAATGCTGAAAAACGATTAGTGTTTAAATCGTCAGGAAATGCAGAAAAACGATTATTGCTTAAATCTTCACAGACATGCCGACAAACGATTAGTGCTTAAATCGACTGAAATGCCTAAAAACGATTAGTGCTTAAATCGACTGGAAATTCCGAAAAACGATTAGTGCTTAAATCGACTGGAAATGCCGAAAAACGATTGGTGCTTAAATCGACTAGAAATGCCTAGAAACGATTAGTGCTTAAATCGACTGGAAATTCCGAAAAACGATTAGTGCTTAAATCGACTGGAAATGCCGAAAAACGATTAGTGCTTAAATCGACTAAAAATGCCGAAAAACGATTAGTGCTTAAATTGAGTGGGAATGCCGAAAAACGATCAGTACTTAAATCGTCAGGAAATGCCGAAAAACGATTGGTGCTTAAATCGACTGAAAATGCTGACAAACAATTACTGCTTAAATCGTCAGGAAATGGCGAAAAACGATTAGTGCTTAAATCGATTGAAAGTGCCGAAATACGATTAGTGCTTAAATCGACTGGAAATGCCAAAAAACGATTAGTGCTTAAATCGACTGAAAATGCCGAAAAACGATGAATGCTTAAATTTACCAAAAATGCCGAAAAACGTTTAGCGCTTAAATAGTCGGAACTGCCGAAAAACGATTAGTGCTTAAATCGACTGGAAATGCCTAAAAACGATTAGTGCTTAAATCAACTGAAAATGCCGAAGAACGATTAATGCTTAAATTGACCGAAAATGCCGAAAAACGATTACCGCTTAAATCGTCGGAACTGCTGAAAAACGATTAGTGCTTAAATCGACCGGAAATGCCCAAAAACGATTAGTGCTTAAATCGACTGGAAATGCCTAAAAACGATTAGTGCTTAAATCGTCACGATGAACCGAAAAACGATTAGTGCTTAAATCGTCAAGAAATGCCGAAAAACGATTGGTGCTCAAATCGACCGGAAATGCCGAAAAACGATTATTGCTTTAATCGTCAGGAAATGCCAAAAAACGATTAGTGCTTAAATAGACTGGAAATGCCGAAAAAAGAGTGCGCCATTCGTCAGGAAATGCCGAAAAACAATTAGTGTCTAAATCGACTGGAAATGCTTAAAAACGATTAGTGCTTAAATCGACTAAAAATGCCGAAAAACGATCACTGCTTAAATCGTCTGGAAATGCCGAAAAACGATTGGTGCTCAAATCGACTGGAAATGCCGAAAAACGATTAGTGCTTAAATCGTCAGGAAATGCCGAAAAACGATTAGTGCTTAAATCGATTGAAAATGCCGAAAAACGATTAGTGCTTAAATCGACTGGATATACCAAAAACGATTAGTGCTTAAATCGACTGAAAATGCCGAAAAACGATGAATGCTTAAATTTACCGAAAATGCCGAAAAACGTTTAGCGCTTAAATCGTCGGAACTGCCGAAAAACGATTAGTGCTTAAATCGACAGGAAATGCCTAAAAACGATTAGTGCTTAAATCGATCGGAAATGCCTAAAAACGATTAGTGCTTAAACCGACTGAAAATGCTGACAAACAATTACTGCTTAAATCGTCAGGAAACGGCGAACAACAATTACTGCTTAAATCGATTGAAAATACCAAAAAACGATTAATGCTTAAATCGTCAGGAAATGGCGAAAAACGATTAGTGCTTAAATAGATTGAGAATGCCGAAAAACGATTAGTGCTTAAATTGTAAGGAAATGCCGAAAAACGATTAGTGCTTAAATCGACTGAAAATTCCGAAAAACGATTAGTGCTTAAATCGTCAGGTAATACCAAAAAACGATTAGTGCTTAAATCATCAGGAAATGCTGAAAACCGATCAGTGCTTAAATCGACTGGAAATGCCTAAAAACGATTGGTGCTCAAATCGACTGGAAATGCCGAAAAACGATTAGTGCTTAAATCGTCAGGAAATGCCGAAAAACGATTAGTGCTTAAATCGTCAGGAAATGCCGAAAAACAAGTAATGCTTAAATCATCTGGAAATGCTGAAAACGGTTAGTGCTTAAATCGTCAGGAAATGCCGAAAAACGATTCGTGCTTAAATCGACTGAAAATGCCGAAATACGGTTTGTGCTTAAATCGTCAGGAAATGTCGTAAAACAATTACAGCCTTATTAATAGAATCACCCTTAGTAGAGTTTTAACAAGCCACTAGTTAGTGGCCATTAAGACCGTACTAAGATATCACTAATGTCCTACATTAATAGAACAATATTTAGACGCCATTAGTTAGTTGCGTGCTAACAAGGAAAATCATGTGGCAACATCGCTTTTGGCGCGCCAACTTGTCTTATCTAACCTATAAATTGTTTCATTGAGAGGTTTTTTTTTTTAAACTTGAATAGGCGTGCAAAACAAACGTCTGATTAATTTAATTTGCGATATTTAACACTAAATGCACGTAAGAAGTATGTGAACATTAATAACATTAATCAAATGCTTAATTATGTAATTATTATCCAACTTTCCTGCGATACAGTTACATGCACCACTCTTGTCTTTATTGCAAGATGTTAATTTTCTTTTGTTTTCTATAATGTTAATTTCCTCTCGGACCGAATGCAATAGCAATTCTTTTTCATAGATTCAATTTATTTGTTAATTCTTTTTCATACTCATTCCAGTTTTGGGATCTACAACATTTTCTCTAAGCAAATTATTATTTTTTATTTATAAAACATTGTAAACGCACTCCAAGACAAGTTTAAGCACAATACTAACATTTTGGCTAGTATCCATTACTTACATACACAACATACACAAATATAACTATAATAACGATTTCAAACGTCACGCGGTTTGAATTATAGGTTATGTTTAATGGTGTTGTTGGCGTTTAAACATGGAGTACAATGATACTAAATAGTTAGTGGAATACTAAATTTAGTGAGCCACTAAAATGTTCTATTAATACGGACATGTTAGTAGCATTCTTAGTACGGTCTTAATTCTGTGTACTAACATCTATTAATAAGGCTGTTAGTGCTTAAGTCGTCACAGCAATGCCGAAAAACGATTAGTGCTTAAATCGACTGGAAATGCCAAAACACGATTAGTGTTAAATCCTCGGGAAATTCCGAAAAACGATTAGTGCTTAAATCGACTGGAAATGGCTAAAAACGATTAGTGCTTTAATCGACTAGAAATTCCAAAAAACGATTAGTGCTTAAATCGACTGGAAATGCCGAAAAACGATTAGTGCTTAAATCGACTAGAAATGCCGAAAAACGATTAGTGCTTAAATCGCCTGGACATGTCGAAAACGGATTAGTGCCTTAATTGACTGGGATTGCCGAAAAACGATTAGTGCTTAAATCTTCAGGAAATGCCGAAAAACGATTGGTGCTCCAATCGACTGAATAAGTCGAAAACGATTAGAGTGTAAATCGTCAGGAAATGCTGAAAAACGATTAGTGCTTAAATCGTCAGGAAATGCCGAAAAACGAGTAATGCTTAAACCGCCCGGAAATGCCGAAAAACGATTAGTGCTTAAATCGTCAGGAAATGCCGAAAAACGAGTAATGCTTAAATCGTCCGGAAATGCCGAAAAGCGATTAGTGCTTAAATCGTCAGGAAATGCCGAAAAACGATTAGTACTTAAATCGTCAGGAAATGCCGAAAAACGATTAGAGCTTAAATCGTCAAGAAATGCCGAAAAACGATTGGTGCCTCAATCGACTGAATAAGTCGAAAACGATTAGAGTGTAAATCGTCAGGAAATGCTGAAAAACGATTAGTGCTTAAATCGTCAGGAAATGGCGAAAAACTAGTAATGCTTAAATCGTCCGGAAATGCCGAAAAACGATTAGTGCTTTAATCGTCAGGAAATGCCGAAAACCGATTAGCGCTTAAATCGTCAGGAAATGCCGAAAACGATGAGTGATTAAATCGCCAGGAAATGCCGAAAAACGAATTGTGCCTAAATCGAATGAAAATGCTAAGAAACGATTAGTGCTTGAATCTACGATAAATGCCGAAAAACGAGTAATGCTTAAATCGTCCGGAAATGCCGAAAACGATTAGTGCTTAAATCGTCAGGAAATGCCGAAAAACGAATAATGCTTAAATCGTCCGGAAATGCCGAAAAACGATTAGTGCTTAAATCGTCAGGAAATGCCGAAAAACGATTAGTACTCGAATCGTCAGGAAATGCCGAAAAACGATTAGAGCTTAAATCGTCAAGAAATGCCGAAAAACGATTGGTGCCTCAATCGACTGAATAAGTCGAAAACGATTAGAGTGTAAATCGTCAGGAAATGCTGAAAAACGATTAGTGCTTAAATCGTCAGGAAATGCCGAAAAACGAGTAATGCTTAAATCGTCCGGAAATGCTGAAAAACGATTAGTGCCTAAATCGTCAGGAAATGCCGAAAACCGATTAGCGCTTAAATCGTCAGGAAATGCCGAAAAACGATGAGTGATTAAATCGCCAGGAAATGCTGAAAAACGATTAGTGCTTGAATCGACGATAAATGCCGAAAAACGATTAGTGTTTAAATCGTCAGGAAATGCAGAAAAACAATAAGTGCTTAAATCGTCACAAAAATGCTGACAAACGATTAGTACTTAAATCGACTGGAAATGCCTAAAAACGATTAGTGCTTAAATCGACTGGAAATGCCGAAAAACGATTAGTGCTTAAATCTTTAGGAAATGCCGAAAAACGATTAGTGCTTAAATCTTTAGGAAATGCCGAAAAACGATTAGTGCTTAAATCGTCAGGAAATTCCGAAAAACGATTAGTGCTTAAATCGACTGGAAATGCCGAAAAAAGATTAGTGCTTAAATTGACTGGAAATGCCGAGAAACGATTAGTGCTTAAATCGACTAGAAATGCCGAAAAACGATTAGTGCTTAAATCCCCAGGAAATGTCGAAGAACGATTAGTGCCTTAATTGACTGGGATTGCCGAAAAAGGATTAGTGCTTAAATCGTCAGGAAATGCCGAAAAACAATTAGTCGTTAAATCTTCAGGAAATGCCGAAAAACAATTAGTGCTTAAATCGGCTAGAAATGCCGAAAAACGATTAGTGCTTAAATTGAGTGGGAATGTCGAAAACGATTAGTATTTAAATCGTCAGGAAATGCCGAAAAACGATTGGTGCTTAAATCGACTGAAAATGCTGACAAACAATTACTGCTTAAATCGTCAGGAAATGGCGAAAAACGATTAGTGCTTAAATCGATTGAAAATGCAGAAAAACGATTAGTGCTTAAATCGACTGGAAATGCCAAAAACGATTAGTGCTTAAATCGACTGAATATGCCGAAAAACGATGAATGCTTAAATTTACCAAAAATGCCGAAAAACGTTTAGCGCTTAAATCGTCGGAACTGCCGAAAAACGATTAGTGCTTAAATCGACTGGAAATGCCTAAAAACGATTAGTGCTTAAATCAACTGAAAATGCCGAAAAACGATTAATGCTTAAATTTAGCGAAAATGCCGAAAAACGATTACCGCTTAAATCGTCGGAACTGCCGAAAAACGATTAGTGCTTAAATCGACTGGAAATGCTTAAAAACGATTAGTGCTTAAATCGACTGGAAATGCCTAAAAACGATCAGTGCTTAAATCGTCACGATAAACCGAAAAACGATTAGTGCTTAAATCGTCACGAAAATGCCGAAAAACGATTGGTGCTTAAATCGACCGGAAATGCCGAATAACGATTATTGCTTTAATCGTCAGGAAATGCCAAAAAACGAGTAATGCTTAAATCGTTTGGAAATGCCGAAAAACGATTAGTGCTTAAATCGACTGAAAATGCTAAGAAACGATTAGAGCTTAAATCGACTGAAAATGCCAAGAAACGATTAGTGCTTAAATCGACGATAAATGCCAAAAAACGATCAGTGTTTGAAAAGTCAGGAAATGCCGAAAAACGATTAGTGCTTAAATCGTCAGGAAATGCCGAAAAACGAGTAATGCTTAAATCGACTAGAAATGCCGAAAACGATGAGTGCTTAAATCGTCGGGAAATGCCGAAAAACGATAGGTGCTCAGATCGACTGGAAATGCCGAAAAACGATTAGTGCTTAAATCGATTGAAAATGCCGAAAAACGATTAATGCTTAAATCGACTGAAAATGCCGAAAAACGATTAATGCTTTAATTCACCGAAAATGCCGAAAAACGATTACCGCTTAAATCGTCGGAACTGCCGAAAAACGATTAGTGCTTAAATCGACCGGAAATGCCCAAAAACGATTAGTGCTTAAATCGACTGGAAATGCCTAAAAACGATTAGTGCTTAAATCGTCAAGATAAACCGAAAAACGATTAGTGCTTAAATCGTCAAGAAATGCCGAAAAACGGTTGGTGCTCAAATCGACCGGAAATGCCGAAAAACGATTATTGCTTTAATCGTCAGGAAATGCCAAAAAACGATTAGTGCTTAAATAGACTGGAAATGCCGAAAAACGAGTGCGTCATTCGTCAGGAAATGCCGAAAAACAATTAGTGTCTAAATCGACTGGAAATGCCTAAAAACGATTAGTGCTTAAATCGACTGAAAATGCCGAAAAACGATCCCTGCTTAAATCGTCTGGAAATGCCGAAAAACGATTGGTGCTCAAATCGACTGGAAATGCCGAAAAACGATTAGTGCTTAAATCGTCAAGAAATGCCGAAAAACGATTAGTGCTTAAATCGATTGAAAATGCCGAAAAACGATTAGTGCTTAAATCGACTGGGAATACCAAAAACGATTAGTGCTTAAATCGACTGAAAATGCCGAAAAACGATGAATGCTTAAATTTACCGAAAATGCCGAAAAACGTTTAGCGCTTAAATCGTCGGAACTGCCGAGAAACGATTAGTGCTTAAATCGACAGGAAATGCCTAAAAACGATTAGTGCTTAAACCGACTGAAAATGCTGACAAACAATTACTGCTTAAATCGTCAGGAAACGGCGAACAACAATTACTGCTTAAATCGATTGAAAATACCAAAAAACGATTAATGCTTAAATCGTCAGGAAATGGCGAAAAACGATTAGTGCTTAAATAGATTGAGAATGCCGAAAAACGATTAGTGCTTAAATTGTAAGGAAATGCCGAAAAACGATTAGTGCTTAAATCGACTGAAAATTCCGAAAAACGATTAGTGCTTAAATCGTCAGGTAATACCAAAAAACGATTAGTGCTTAAATCATCAGGAAATGCTGAAAACCGATCAGTGCTTAAATCGACTGGAAATGCCTAAAAACGATTGGTGCTCAAATCGACTGGAAATGCCGAAAAACGATTAGTGCTTAAATCGTCAGGAAATGCCGAAAAACGATTAGTGCTTCAATCGTCAGAAAATGCCGGAAAACGATCAGTGCTTTAATCGTCAGGAAATGCCGAAAAACGATTAGTGCTTGAATCGTCAGGAAATGATGAAAAACGATCAGTGCTTCAATCGTCAGGAAATGCCGAAAAACGATTAGTGCTTAAATCGACTGAAAATGCCGAAAAACGATTATTGCTTAAATCAACTGGAAATGCCTAAAAACGATTAGTGCTTAAATCAACTGAAAATGCCGAAAAACGATTAATGCTTAAATTTACCGAAAATGCCGAAAAATGATTAGCGCTTAAATCATCGGAACAGCCTAAAAACGATTAGTGCTTAAATCGACTGGAAATGCCTAAAAACGATTAGTGTCTAAATCGTCAGGAAATGCAGAAAAGCGATTAGTGCCCAAATCTTCAGGAATTGCCGAAAAACGATTTGTGCTTAAATCGACTGAAAATGCCAAAACACGAATAATGCTTAAATTATCAAGAAATGCCGAAAAACGATTAGTGCTCACATCGACTGAAAACGCCGAAATACGATTAGTGCTTAAATCGTCAGGAAATGTCGAAAAACGATTAGAGCTTAAATCGCCAGGAAATGTTGAAAAACGATTAGTGCTTAAATCGTCACAGAAATGCAGAAAAACGATTAGTGCTTAAATCGACTGAAAATGCCGAAATACGGTTAGTGCTTAAATCGTCAGGAAATGTCGAAAAACAATTAGTGCTTAAATCTTCAGGAAATGCCGAAAAACGATCAGTGCTTAAATCGTCAGGAACTGCCGAAAAACGATCAGTTCTTAAATCGTCAGGAAATGCCGAAAAACGAGTAATGCTTAAATCATCTGGAAATGCCGAAATTCGATTAGTGCTTAAATCGTCAGGAAATGCCGAAAAATGATTCGTGCTTAAATCGACTGAAAATGCCGAAAAACGGTTAGTGCTTAAATCGTCAGGAAATGTCGAAAAACAATTAGTGCTTAAATCGTCACAGCAATGCCGAAAAACAATTAGTGCTTAAATCTTCAGGAAATGCCGAAAAACGATCAGTGCTTAAATCGTCAGGAACTGCCGAAAAACGATCAGTCCTTAAATCGTCAGGAAATGCCGAAAAACGAGTAATGCTTAAATCATCTGGAAATGCCGAAAAACGATTAGTGCTTAAATCGTCAGGAAATGCCGAAAAACGATTCGTGCTTAAATCGACTGAAAATGCCGAAAAACGGTTAGTGCTTAAATCGTCAGGAAATGTCGAAAAACAATTAGTGCTTAAATCGTCACAGCAATGCCGAAAAACGATTAGTGCTTAAATCGACTGGAAATGCCAAAACACGATTAGTGTTAAATCCTCGGGAAATGCCGAAAAACGATTAGTGCCTAAATCGACTGAAAATGCTAAGAAACGATTAGTGCTTGAATCGACGATAAATGCTGAAAAACGATTAGTGTTTAAATCGTCAGGAAATGCTGAAAAACGATTATTGCTTAAATCTTCACAGACATGCCGACAAACGATTAGTGCTTAAATCGACTGAAATGCCTAAAAACGATTAGTGCTTAAATCGACTGGAAATTCCGAAAAACGATTAGTGCTTAAATCGACTGGAAATGCTGAAAAACGATTGGTGCTTAAATCGACTAGAAATGCCTAGAAACGATTAGTGCTTAAATCGACTGGAAATTCCGAAAAACGATTAGTGCTTAAATCGACTGGAAATGCCGAAAAACGATTAGTGCTTAAATCGACTAAAAATGCCGAAAAACGATTAGTGCTTAAATTGAGTGGGAATGCCGAAAAACGATCAGTACTTAAATCGTCAGGAAATGCCGAAAAACGATTGGTGCTTAAATCGACTGAAAATGCTGACAAACAATTACTGCTTAAATCGTCAGGAAATGGCGAAAAACGATTAGTGCTTAAATCGATTGAAAGTGCCGAAATACGATTAGTGCTTAAATCGACTGGAAATGCCAAAAAACGATTAGTGCTTAAATCGACTGAAAATGCCGAAAAACGATGAATGCTTAAATTTACCAAAAATGCCGAAAAACGTTTAGCGCTTAAATAGTCGGAACTGCCGAAAAACGATTAGTGCTTAAATCGACTGGAAATGCCTAAAAACGATTAGTGCTTAAATCAACTGAAAATGCCGAAAAACGATTAATGCTTAAATTGACCGAAAATGCCGAAAAACGATTACCGCTTAAATCGTCGGAACTGCTGAAAAACGATTAGTGCTTAAATCGACCGGAAATGCCCAAAAACGATTAGTGCTTAAATCGACTGGAAATGCCTAAAAACGATTAGTGCTTAAATCGTCACGATGAACCGAAAAACGATTAGTGCTTAAATCGTCAAGAAATGCCGAAAAACGATTGGTGCTCAAATCGACCGGAAATGCCGAAAAACGATTATTGCTTTAATCGTCAGGAAATGCCAAAAAACGATTAGTGCTTAAATAGACTGGAAATGCCGAAAAAAGAGTGCGTCATTCGTCAGGAAATGCCGAAAAACAATTAGTGTCTAAATCGACTGGAAATGCTTAAAAACGATTAGTGCTTAAATCGACTAAAAATGCCGAAAAACGATCACTGTTTAAATCGTCTGGAAATGCCGAAAAACGATTGGTGCTCAAATCGACTGGAAATGCCGAAAAACGATTAGTGCTTAAATCGTCAGGAAATGCCGAAAAACGATTAGTGCTTAAATCGATTGAAAATGCCGAAAAACGATTAGTGCTTAAATCGACTGGATATACCAAAAACGATTAGTGCTTAAATCGACTGAAAATGCCGAAAAACGATGAATGCTTAAATTTACCGAAAATGCCGAAAAACGTTTAGCGCTTAAATCGTCGGAACTGCCGAAAAACGATTAGTGCTTAAATCGACAGGAAATGCCTAAAAACGATTAGTGCTTAAATCGATCGGAAATGCCTAAAAACGATTAGTGCTTAAACCGACTGAAAATGCTGACAAACAATTACTGCTTAAATCGTCAGGAAACGGCGAACAACAATTACTGCTTAAATCGATTGAAAATACCAAAAAACGATTAATGCTTAAATCGTCAGGAAATGGCGAAAAACGATTAGTGCTTAAATAGATTGAGAATGCCGAAAAACGATTAGTGCTTAAATTGTAAGGAAATGCCGAAAAACGATTAGTGCTTAAATCGACTGAAAATTCCGAAAAACGATTAGTGCTTAAATCGTCAGGTAATACCAAAAAACGATTAGTGCTTAAATCATCAGGAAATGCTGAAAACCGATCAGTGCTTAAATCGGCTGGAAATGCCTAAAAACGATTGGTGCTCAAATCGACTGGAAATGCCGAAAAACGATTAGTGCTTAAATCGTCAGGAAATGCCGAAAAACGATTAGTGCTTAAATCGTCAGGAAATGCCGAAAAACGAGTAATGCTTAAATCATCTGGAAATGCTGAAAAACGATTAGTGCTTAAATCGTCAGGAAATGCCGAAAAACGATTCGTGCTTAAATCGACTGAAAATGCCGAAATACGGTTTGTGCTTAAATCGTCAGGAAATGTCGTAAAACAATTAGTGCTTAAGTCGTCACAGCAATGCCGAAAAACGATAAGTTCTTAAATCGACTGGAAATGCCAAAACACGATAAGTGTTAAATCCTCGGGAAATTCCGAAAAACGATTAGTGCTTAAATCGACTGGAAATGGCTAAAAACGATTAGTGCTTTAATCGACTGGAAATTCCAAAAAACGATTAGTGCTTAAATCGACTGGAAATGCCGAAAAACGATTAGTGCTTAAATCGACTAGAAATGCCGAAAAACGATTAGTGCTTAAATCGCCTGGACATGTCGAAAACGGATTAGTGCCTTAATTGACTGGGATTGCCGAAAAACGATTAGTGCTTAAATCTTCAGGAAATGCCGAAAAACGATTGGTGCTCCAATCGACTGAATAAGTCGAAAACGATTAGAGTGTAAATCGTCAGGAAATGCTGAAAAACGATTAGTGCTTAAATCGTCAGGAAATGCCGAAAAACGAGTAATGCTTAAACCGCCCGGAAATGCCGAAAAACGATTAGTGCTTAAATCGTCAGGAAATGCCGAAAAACGAGTAATGCTTAAATCGTCCGGAAATGCCGAAAAGCGATTAGTGCTTAAATCGTCAGGAAATGCCGAAAAACGATTAGTACTTAAATCGTCAGGAAATGCCGAAAAACGATTAGAGCTTAAATCGTCAAGAAATGCCGAAAAACGATTGGTGCCTCAATCGACTGAAAAAGTCGAAAACGATTAGAGCGTAAATCGTCAGGAAATGCTGAAAAACGATTAGTGCTTAAATCGTCAGGAAATGGCGAAAAACTAGTAATGCTTAAATCGTCCGGAAATGCCGAAAAACGATTAGTGCTTAAATCGCCTGGACATGTCGAAAACGGATTAGTGCCTTAATTGACTGGGATTGCCGAAAAACGATTAGTGCTTAAATCGTCCGGAAATGCCGAAAAACGATTAGTGCTTAAATCGTCAGGAAATGCCGAAAAACGAATAATGCTTAAATCGTCCGGAAATGCCGAAAAACGATTAGTGCTTAAATCGTCAGGAAATGCCGAAAAACGATTAGTACTTAAATCGTCAGGAAATGCCGAAAAACGATTAGAGCTTAAATCGTCAAGAAATGCCGAAAAACGATTGGTGCCTCAATCGACTGAATAAGTCGAAAACGATTAGAGTGTAAATCGTCAGGAAATGCTGAAAAACGATTAGTGCTTAAATCGTCAGGAAATGCCGAAAAACGAGTAATGCTTAAATCGTCCGGAAATGCCGAAAAACGATTAGTGCCTAAATCGTCAGGAAATGCCGAAAACCGATTAGCGCTTAAATCGTCAGGAAATGCCGAAAAACGATGAGTGATTAAATCGCCAGGAAATGCCGAAAAACGATTAGTGCTTGAATCGACGATAAATGCCGAAAAACGATTAGTGTTTAAATCGTCAGGAAATGCAGAAAAACAATAAGTGCTTAAATCGTCACAAAAATGCTGACAAACGATTAGTACTTAAATCGACTGGAAATGCCTAAAAACGATTAGTGCTTAAATCGACTGGAAATGCATAAAAACGATTAGTGCTTAAATCGACTGGAAATGCCGAAAAACGATTAGTGCTTAAATCTTTACGAAATGCCGAAAAACGATTAGTGCTTAAATCGTCAGGAAATGCCGAAAAAAGATTAGTGCTTAAATTGACTGGAAATGCCGAGAAACGATTAGTGCTTAAATCGACTAGAAATGCCGAAAAACGATTAGTGCTTAAATCGCCAGGAAATGTCGAAGAACGATTAGTGCCTTAATTGACTGGGATTGCCGAAAAACGATTAGTGCTTAAATCGTCAGGAAATGCCGAAAAACAATTAGTCGTTAAATCTTCAGGAAATGCCGAAAAACAATTAGTGCTTAAATCGGCTAGAAATGCCGAAAAACGATTAGTGCTGAAATCTTCAGGAAATGCCGAAAAACGATTGGTGCTCAAAGCGACTGGAAATACCGAAAAACTATTAGTGCTTAAATCGTCACAGAAATGCTGAAAGACGATTAGTGCTTAAATCGACTAAAAATGCCGAAAAACGATTAGTACTTAAATCGTCAGGAAATGCCGAAAAACGATTGGTGCTTAAATCGACTGAAAATGCTGACAAACAATTACTGCTTAAATCGTCAGGAAATGGCGAAAAACGATTAGTGCTTAAATCGATTGAAAATGCAGAAAAACGATTAGTGCTTAAATCGACTGGAAATGCCAAAAACGATTAGTGCTTAAATCGACTGAATATGCCGAAAAACGATGAATGCTTAAATTTACCAAAAATGCCGAAAAACGTTCAGCGCTTAAATCGTCGGAACTGCCGAAAAACGATTAGTGCTTAAATCGACTGGAAATGCCTAAAAACGATTAGTGCTTAAATCGACTGGAAATGCCTAAAAACGATCAGTGCTTAAATCGTCAAGAAATGCCGAAAAACGATTGGTGCTTAAATCGACCGGAAATGCCGAAAAACGAGTAATGCTTAAATCGTCTGGAAATGCCGAAAAACGATTAGTGCTTAAATCGACTGAAAATGCTAAGAAACGATTAGAGCTTAAATCGACTGAAAATGCCAAGAAACGATTAGTGCTTAAATCGACGATAAATGCCAAAAAACGATCAGTGTTTGAAAAGTCAGGAAATGCCGAAAAACGATTAGTGCTTAAATCGTCAGGAAATGCCGAAAAACGAGTAATGCTTAAATCGACTAGAAATGCCGAAAAACGATCAGTGCTTAAATCGTCTGGAAATGCCGAAAAACGATAGGTGCTCAGATCGACTGGAAATGCCGAAAAACGATTAGTGCTTAAATCGATTGAAAATGCCGAAAAACGATTAGTGCTTAAATCGACTGAAAATGCCGAAAAACGATTAATGCTTAAATTTACCGAAAATGCCGAAAAACGATTACCGCTTAAATCGTCGGAACTGCCGAAAAACGATTAGTGCTTAAATCGACCGGAAATGCCCAAAAACGATTAGTGCTTAAATCGACTGGAAATGCCTAAAAACGATTAGTGCTTTAATCGACTGGAAATTCCAAAAAACGATTAGTGCTTAAATCGACTGGAAATGCCGAAAAACGATTAGTGCTTAAATCGACTAGAAATGCCGAAAAACGATTAGTGCTTAAATCGCCTGGACATGTCGAAAACGGATTAGTGCCTTAATTGACTGGGATTGCCGAAAAACGATTAGTGCTTAAATCTTCAGGAAATGCCGAAAAACGATTGGTGCTCCAATCGACTGAATAAGTCGAAAACGATTAGAGTGTAAATCGTCAGGAAATGCTGAAAAACGATTAGTGCTTAAATCGTCAGGAAATGCCGAAAAACGAGTAATGCTTAAACCGTCCGGAAATGCCGAAAAACGATTAGTGCTTAAATCGTCAGGAAATGCCGAAAAACGAGTAATGCTTAAATCGTCCGGAAATGCCGAAAAGCGATTAGTGCTTAAATCGTCAGGAAATGCCGAAAAACGATTAGTACTTAAATCGTCAGGAAATGCCGAAAAACGATTAGAGCTTAAATCGTCAAGAAATGCCGAAAAACGATTGGTGCCTCAATCGACTGAATAAGTCGAAAACGATTAGAGTGTAAATCGTCAGGAAATGCTGAAAAACGATTAGTGCTTAAATCGTCAGGAAATGGCGAAAAACTAGTAATGCTTAAATCGTCCGGAAATGCCGAAAAACGATTAGTGCTTTAATCGTCAGGAAATGCCGAAAACCGATTAGCGCTTAAATCGTCAGGAAATGCCGAAAAACGATGAGTGATTAAATCGCCAGGAAATGCCGAAAAACGAATTGTGCCTAAATCGAATGAAAATGCTAAGAAACGATTAGTGCTTGAATCTACGATAAATGCCGAAAAACGAGTAATGCTTAAATCGTCCGGAAATGCCGAAAAACGATTAGTGCTTAAATCGTCAGGAAATGCCGAAAAACGAATAATGCTTAAATCGTCCGGAAATGCCGAAAAACGATTAGTGCTTAAATCGTCAGGAAATGCCGAAAAACGATTAGTACTTAAATCGTCAGGAAATGCCGAAAAACGATTAGAGCTTAAATCGTCAAGAAATGCCGAAAAACGATTGGTGCCTCAATCGACTGAATAAGTCGAAAACGATTAGAGTGTAAATCGTCAGGAAATGCTGAAAAACGATTAGTGCTTAAATCGTCAGGAAATGCCGAAAAACGAGTAATGCTTAAATCGTCCGGAAATGCCGAAAAACGATTAGTGCCTAAATCGTCAGGAAATGCCGAAAACCGATTAGCGCTTAAATCGTCAGGAAATGCCGAAAAACGATGAGTGATTAAATCGCCAGGAAATACCGAAAAACGATTAGTGCTTGAATCGACGATAAATGCCGAAAAACGATTAGTGTCTAAATCGTCAGGAAATGCAGAAAAACAATAAGTGCTTAAATCGTCACAAAAATGCTGACAAACGATTAGTACTTAAATCGACTG
Source organism: Ocypus olens (assembly GCA_910593695.2). NCBI lineage: Eukaryota > Metazoa > Arthropoda > Insecta > Coleoptera > Staphylinidae > Ocypus > Ocypus olens. The sequence goes on from OU343061.1 coordinate 19,643,939, forward strand.
GAAATGCCTAAAAACGATTAGTGCTTAAATCGACTGGAAATGCATAAAAACGATTAGTGCTTAAATCGACTGGAAATGCCGAAAAACGATTAGTGCTTAAATCTTTAGGAAATGCCGAAAAACGATTAGTGCTTAAATCGTCAGGAAATGCCGAAAAAAGATTAGTGCTTAAATTGACTGGAAATGCCGAGAAACGATTAGTGCTTAAATCGACTAGAAATGCCGAAAAACGATTAGTGCTTAAATCGCCAGGAAATGTCGAAGAACGATTAGTGCCTTAATTGACTGGGATTGCCGAAAAACGATTAGTGCTTAAATCGTCAGGAAATGCCGAAAAACAATTAGTCGTTAAATCTTCAGGAAATGCCGAAAAACAATTAGTGCTTAAATCGGCTAGAAATGCCGAAAAACGATTAGTGCTGAAATCTTCAGGAAATGCCGAAAAACGATTGGTGCTCAAAGCGACTGGAAATACCGAAAAACTATTAGTGCTTAAATCGTCACAGAAATGCTGAAAGACGATTAGTGCTTAAATCGACTAAAAATGCCGAAAAACGATTAGTACTTAAATCGTCAGGAAATGCCGAAAAACGATTGGTGCTTAAATCGACTGAAAATGCTGACAAACAATTACTGCTTAAATCGTCAGGAAATGGCGGAAAACGATTAGTGCTTAAATCGATTGAAAATGCAGAAAAACGATTAGTGCTTAAATCGACTGGAAATGCCAAAAACGATTAGTGCTTAAATCGACTGAATATGCCGAAAAACGATGAATGCTTAAATTTACCAAAAATGCCGAAAAACGTTTAGCGCTTAAATCGTCGGAACTGCCGAAAAACGATTAGTGCTTAAATCGACTGGAAATGCCTAAAAACGATTAGTGCTTAAATCGACTGGAAATGCCTAAAAACGATCAGTGCTTAAATCGTCAAGTAATGCCGAAAAACGATTGGTGCTTAAATCGACCGGAAATGCCGAAAAACGATTATTGCTTTAATCGTCAGGAAATGCCAAAAAACGAGTAATGCTTAAATCGTCTGGAAATGCCGAAAAACGATTAGTGCTTAAATCGACTAAAAATGCTAAGAAACGATTAGAGCTTAAATCGACTGAAAATGCCAAGAAACGATTAGTGCTTAAATCGACGATAAATGCCAAAAAACGATCAGTGTTTGAAAAGTCAGGAAATGCCGAAAAACGATTAGTGCTTAAATCGTCAGGAAATGCCGAAAAACGAGTAATGCTTAAATCGACTAGAAATGCCGAAAAACGATCAGTGCTTAAATCGTCTGGAAATGCCGAAAAACGATAGGTGCTCAGATCGACTGGAAATGCCGAAAAACGATTAGTGCTTAAATCGATTGAAAATGCCGAAAAACGATTAGTGCTTAAATCGACTAAAAATGCCGAAAAACGATTAATGCTTAAATTTACCGAAAATGCCGAAAAACGATTACCGCTTAAATCGTCGGAACTGCCGAAAAACGATTAGTGCTTAAATCGACCGGAAATGCCCAAAAACGATTAGTGCTTAAATCGACTGGAAATGCCTAAAAACGATTAGTGCTTAAATCGTCACGATAAACCGAAAAACGATTAGTGCTTAAATCGTCAAGAAATGCCGAAAAACGATTGGTGCTCAAATCGACCGGAAATGCCGAAAAACGATTATTGCTTTAATCGTCAGGAAATGCCAAAAAACGATTAGTGCTTAAATAGACTGGAAATGCCGAAAAACGAGTGCGGCATTCGTCAGGAAATGCCGAAAAACAATTAGTGTCTAAATCGACTGGAAATGCCTAAAAACAATTAGTGCTTAAATCGACTGAAAATGCCGAAAAAAGATTAGTGCTTAAATCGACTGAAAATGCCGAAAAACGATTATTGCTTAAATCGACTGGAAATGCCTAAAAACGATTAGTGCTTAAATCGACTGAAAATGCCGAAAAACGATTAATGCTTAAATTTACCGAAAATGCCGAAAATGATTAGCGCTTAAATCATCGGAACAGCCTAAAAACGATTAGTGCTTAAATCGACTGGAAATGCCGAAAAACGATTAGTGCTTAAATCGTCAGGAAATGCCGAAAAACGAATAATGCTTAAATCATCCGGAAATGCCGAAAAACGATTAGTGCTTAAATCGTCAGGAAATGCCGAAAAACGATTAGTACTTAAATCGTCAGGAAATGCGGAAAAACGATTAGAGCTTAAATCGTCAAGAAATGCCGAAAAACGATTGGTGCCTCAATCGACTGAATAAGTCGAAAACGATTAGAGTGTAAATCGTCAGGAAATGCTGAAAAACGATTAGTGCTTAAATCGTCAGGAAATGCCGAAAAACGAGTAATGCTTAAATCGTCCGGAAATGCCGAAAAACGATTAGTGCCTAAATCGTCAGGAAATGCCGAAAACCGATTAGCGCTTAAATCGTCAGGAAATGCCGAAAAACGATGAGTGATTAAATCGCCAGGAAATGCCGAAAAACGATTAGTGCTTGAATCGACGATAAATGCCGAAAAACGATTAGTGTTTAAATCGTCAGGAAATGCAGAAAAACAATAAGTGCTTAAATCGTCACAAAAATGCTGACAAACGATTAGTACTTAAATCGACTGGAAATGCCTAAAAACGATTAGTGCTTAAATCGACTGGAAATGCATAAAAACGATTAGTGCTTAAATCGACTGGAAATGCCGAAAAACGATTAGTGCTTAAATCTTTAGGAAATGCCGAAAAACGATTAGTGCTTAAATCGTCAGGAAATGCCGAAAAAAGATTAGTGCTTAAATTGACTGGAAATGCCGAGAAACGATTAGTGCTTAAATCGACTAGAAATGCCGAAAAACGATTAGTGCTTAAATCGCCAGGAAATGTCGAAGAACGATTAGTGCCTTAATTGACTGGGATTGCCGAAAAACGATTAGTGCTTAAATCGTCAGGAAATGCCGAAAAACAATTAGTCGTTAAATCTTCAGGAAATGCCGAAAAACAATTAGTGCTTAAATCGGCTAGAAATGCCGAAAAACGATTAGTGCTGAAATCTTCAGGAAATGCCGAAAAACGATTGGTGCTCAAAGCGACTGGAAATACCGAAAAACTATTAGTGCTTAAATCGTCACAGAAATGCTGAAAGACGATAAGTGCTTAAATCGACTAAAAATGCCGAAAAACGATTAGAACTTAAATCGTCAGGAAATGCCGAAAAACGATTGGTGCTTAAATCGACTGAAAATGCTGACAAACAATTACTGCTTAAATCGTCAGGAAATGGCGAAAAACGATTAGTGCTTAAATCGATTGAAAATGCAGAAAAACGATTAGTGCTTAAATCGACTGGAAATGCCAAAAACGATTAGTGCTTAAATCGACTGAATATGCCGAAAAACGATGAATGCTTAAATTTACCAAAAATGCCGAAAAACGTTTAGCGCTTAAATCGTCGGAACTGCCGAAAAACGATTAGTGCTTAAATCGACTGGAAATGCCTAAAAACGATTAGTGCTTAAATCGACTGGAAATGCCTAAAAACGATCAGTGCTTAAATCGTCAAGAAATGCCGAAAAACGATTGGTGCTTAAATCGACCGGAAATGCCGAAAAACGATTATTGCTTTAATCGTCAGGAAATGCCAAAAAACGAGTAATGCTTAAATCGTCTGGAAATGCCGAAAAACGATTAGTGCTTAAATCGACTGAAAATGCTAAGAAACGATTAGAGCTTAAATCGACTGAAAATGCCAAGAAACGATTAGTGCTTAAATCGACGATAAATGCCAAAAAACGATCAGTGTTTGAAAAGTCAGGAAATGCCGAAAAACGATTAGTGCTTAAATCGTCAGGAAATGCCGAAAAACGAGTAATGCTTAAATCGACTAGAAATGCCGAAAAACGATCAGTGCTTAAATCGTCTGGAAATGCCGAAAAACGATAGGTGCTCAGATCGACTGGAAATGCCGAAAAACGATTAGTGCTTAAATCGATTGAAAATGCCGAAAAACGATTAGTGCTTAAATCGACTGAAAATGCCGAAAAACGATTAATGCTTAAATTTACCGAAAATGCCGAAAAACGATTACCGCTTAAATCGTCGGAACTGCCGAAAAACGATTAGTGCTTAAATCGACCGGAAATGCCCAAAAACGATTAGTGCTTAAATCGACTGGAAATGCCTAAAAACGATTAGTGCTTAAATCGTCACGATAAACCGAAAAACGATTAGTGCTTGAATCGTCAAGAAATGCCGAAAAACGATTGGTGCTCAAATCGACCGGAAATGCCGAAAAACGATTATTGCTTTAATCGTCAGGAAATGCCAAAAAACGATTAGTGCTTAAATAGACTGGAAATGCCGAAAAACGAGTGCGGCATTCGTCAGGAAATGCCGAAAAACAATTAGTGTCTAAATCGACTGGAAATGCCTAAAAACAATTAGTGCTTAAATCGACTGAAAATGCCGAAAAACGATCACTGCTTAAATCGTCTGGAAATGCCGAAAAACGATTGGTGCTCAAATCGACTGGAAATGCCGAAAAACGATTAGTGCTTAAATCGTCAGGAAATGCCGAAAAACGATTAGTGCTTAAATCGATTGAAAATGCCGAAAAACGATTAGTGCTTAAATCGACTGGAAATACCAAAAACGATTAGTGCTTAAATCGACTGAAAATGCCGAAAAACGATGAATGCTTAAATTTACCGAAAATGCCGAAAAACGTTTAGCGCTTAAATCGTCGGAACTGCCGAGAAACGATTAGTGCTTAAATCGACAGGAAATGCCTAAAAACGATTAGTGCTTAAATCGATCGGAAATGCCTAAAAACGATTAGTGCTTAAACCGACTGAAAATGCTGACAAACAATTACTGCTTAAATCGTCAGGAAACGGCGAACAACAATTACTGCTTAAATCGATTGAAAATACCAAAAAACGATTAATGCTTAAATCGTCAGGAAATGGCGAAAAACGATTAGTGCTTAAATAGATTGAGAATGCCGAAAAACGATTAGTGCTTAAATTGTAAGGAAATGCCGAAAAACGATTAGTGCTTAAATCGACTGAAAATTCCGAAAAACGATTAGTGCTTAAATCGTCAGGTAATACCAAAAAACGATTAGTGCTTAAATCATCAGGAAATGCTGAAAACCGATCAGTGCTTAAATCGACCGGAAATGCCTAAAAACGATTGGTGCTCAAATCGACTGGAAATGCCGAAAAACGATTAGTGCTTAAATCGCCAGGAAATGCCGAAAAACGATTAGTGCTTCAATCGTCAGAAAATGCCGGAAAACGATCAGTGCTTTAATCGTCAGGAAATGCCGAAAAACGATTAGTGCTTGAATCGTCAGGAAATGCCGAAAAACGATCAGTGCTTCAATCGTCAGGAAATGCCGAAAAACGATTAGTGCTTAAATCCACTGAAAATGCCGAAAAAAGATTAGTGCTTAAATCGACTGAAAATGCCGAAAAACGATTATTGCTTAAATCGACTGGAAATGCCTAAAAACGATTAGTGCTTAAATCGACTGAAAATGCCGAAAAACGATTAATGCTTAAATTTACCGAAAATGCCGAAAATGATTAGCGCTTAAATCATCGGAACAGCCTAAAAACGATTAGTGCTTAAATCGACTGGAAATGCCTAAAAACGATTAGTGTCTAAATCGTCAGGAAATGCCGAAAAGCGATTAGTGCCTAAATCTTCAGGAATTGCCGAAAAACGATTGGTGCTTAAATCGACTGAAAATGCCAAAACACGAATAATGCTTAAATTATCAAGAAATGCCGAAAAACGATTAGTGCTCACATCGACTGAAAACGCCGAAATACGATTAGTGCTTAAATCGTCAGGAAATGTCGAAAAACGATTAGAGCTTAAATCGACAGGAAATGTCGAAAAACGATCAGTGCTTAAATCGTCAGGAACTGCCGAAAAACGATCAGTTCTTAAATCGTCAGGAAATGCCGAAAAACGAGTAATGCTTAAATCATCTGGAAATGCCGAAAAACGATTAGTGCTTAAATCGTCAGGAAATGCCGAAAAACGATTAGTGCTTAAATCGACTGAAAATGCCGAAAAACGGTTAGTGCTTAAATCGTCAGGAAATGTCGAAAAACAATTAGTGCTTAAATCGTCACAGCAATGCCGAAAAACAATTAGTGCTTAAATCTTCAGGAAATGCCGAAAAACGATCAGTGCTTAAATCGTCAGGAACTGCCGAAAAACGATCAGTCCTTAAATCGTCAGGAAATGCCGAAAAACGAGTAATGCTTAAATCATCTGGAAATGCCGAAAAACGATTAGTGCTTAAATCGTCAGGAAATGCCGAAAAACGATTCGTGCTTAAATCGACTGAAAATGCCGAAAAACGGTTAGTGCTTAAATCGTCAGGAAATGTCGAAAAACAATTAGTGCTTAAATCGACTGGAAATGCCAAAACACGATTAGTGTTAAATCCTCGGGAAATGCCGAAAAACGATTAGTGCCTAAATCGACTGAAAATGCTAAGAATCGATTAGTGCTTGAATCGACGATAAATGCTGAAAAACGATTAGTGTTTAAATCGTCAGGAAATGCAGAAAAACGATTATTGCTTAAATCTTCACAGATATGCCGACAAACGATTAGTGCTTAAATCGACTGGAAATGCCTAAAAACGATTAGTGCTTAAATCGACTGGAAATTCCGAAAAACGATTAGTGCTTAAATCGACTGGAAATGCCGAAAAACGATTGGTGCTTAAATCGACTAGAAATGCCTAGAAACGATTAGTGCTTAAATCGACTGGAAATTCCGAAAAACGATTAGTGCTTAAATCGACTGGAAATGCCGAAAAACGATTAGTGCTTAAATCGACTAAAAATGCCGAAAAACGATTAGTGCTTAAATTGAGTGGGAATGCCGAAAAACGATTGGTGCTTAAATCGACTGAAAATGCTGACAAACAATTACTGCTTAAATCGTCAGGAAATGGCGAAAAACGATTAGTGCTTAAATCGATTGAAAATGCCGAAAAACGATTAGTGCTTAAATCGACTGGAAATGCCAAAAAACGATTAGTGCTTAAATCGACTGAAAATGCCGAAAAACGATGAATGCTTAAATTTACCAAAAATGCCGAAAAACGTTTAGCGCTTAAATAGTCGGAACTGCCGAAAAACGATTAGTGCTTAATTCGACTGGAAATGCCTAAAAACGATTAGTGCTTAAATCAACTGAAAATGCCGAAAAACGATTAATGCTTAAATTTACCGAAAATGCCGAAAAACGATTACCGCTTAAATCGTCGGAACTGCCGAAAAACGATTAGTGCTTAAATCGACCGGAAATGCCCAAAAACGATTAGAGCTTCAATCGACTGGAAATGCCTAAAAACGATTAGTGCTTAAATCGTCATGATGAACCGAAAAACGATTAGTGCTTAAATCGTCAAGAAATGCCGAAAAACGATTGGTGCTCAAATCGACCGGAAATGCCGAAAAACGATTATTGCTTTAATCGTCAGGAAATGCCAAAAAACGATTAGTGCTTAAATAGACAGGAAATGCCGAAAAAAGAGTGCGTCATTCGTCAGGAAATGCCGAAAAACAATTAGTGTCTAAATCGACTGGAAATGCTTAAAAACGATTAGTGCTTAAATCGACTGAAAATGCCGAAAAACGATCACTGCTTAAATCGTCTGGAAATGCCGAAAAACGATTGGTGCTCAAATCGACTGGAAATGCCGAAAAACGATTAGTGCTTAAATCGTCAGGAAATGCCGAAAAACGATTAGTGCTTAAATCGATTGAAAATGCCGAAAAACGATTAGTGCTTAAATCGACTGGAAATACCAAAAACGATTAGTGCTTAAATCGACTGAAAATGCCGAAAAACGATTAGTGCTTAAATCGCCAGGAAATGCCGAAAACGTTTAGTGCTTAATTCATCTGGAAAAGCCTAACAACGATTGGTGCTCAAATCGACTGGAAATGCCGAAAAACGATTGGTGCTTAAATCGTCAGGAAATGTCGAAGAACGATTAGTGCTTAAATCGACTAGAAATGCCGAAAATGATTGGTTCTAAAATCGTCTGGAAATGCCGAAACACGATTAGTGCTTAAATCGACTGGAAATGCCCAAAAACGATTAGTGGTTAAATCGTCAGGAAATGCCGGAAAATGATCAGTGGTTAAATCGTCACGATATGCCGAAAAACGATTAGTGCTTAAATCGTCAAGAAATGCCGAAAAACGTTTGGTGCTTAAATCGACTGGAAATGCCGAAAAACGAGTATTCCTTAAATCGTCAGGAAATGCCGAAAAACGATTAGTGCTTAAATCGACTGAATATGCCGACAAACGATTAGTGCTTGAATCGTCAGAAAATGCCGAAAAACGATTAGTGCTTAAATCGACTGGAAATGCCTAAAAAAGATTAGTGCTTAAATCGACTGGAAATCCCTAAAAACGATTAATGCTTAAATCGTCAGGAATTGCCAAAAAACGAATAATGCTTTAATTTACCGAAAATGCCGAAAAACGATTAGTGCTTAAATCGTCAGGAAATGCCAAAAAAATGATTAGTGCTTAAATCGTGAAAATGCCGAAAAATGATTAGTGCTTAAATCGTCAGGAAATTCCAAAAACGATTAGTGCTTAAATCGTCTTTAAATGCCGAAAAACGATTAGTGCTTAAATAGACAGGAAATGCCGAAAAACGATAGGTGCTCAGATCGACTGGAAATGCCGAAAAACGATTAGTGCTTAAATCGTCAGGAAATACAAAAAACGATTGGTGCTTAAATCATCAGGAAATGCTGAAAACCGATTAGTGCTTAAATCGTCAGTAAATGCTGAAAACGTTTAGTGCTTAAATCGTCTGGAAATGCCGAAAAACGATTGGTGCTCAAATCGACTTGAAATGCCGAAAAACGATTAGTGCTTAAATCGTCAGGAAATGCTGACAAACAATTACTGCTTAATTCGTCAGGAAATGGCGAAAAACGATTAGTGCTTAAATCGACCGGAAATGCCCAAAAACGGTTAGTGCTTAAACCGACTGAAAATGCTGACAAACAATTACTGCTTAAATCGTCAGGAAATGGCGAACAACGATTAGTGCTTAAATTTATTGAAAATACCAAAAAACGATTAGTGCTTAAATCGTCAGGAAATATCGAAAAACGATTAGTGCTTAAATCGATTGAGAATGCCGAAAAACGATTAGTGCTTAAATCGTCAGGAAATGCTGAAAAACGATTAGTTCTTAAATCGACTGAAAATGCCGAAAAACGATTAATGCTTAAATTTACCGAAAATGCCGAAAAACGATTAGCGCTTAAATAGTCGGAACTGCCGAAAAACGATTAGTGCTTAAATCGACTGGAAATGCCTAAAAAAGATTAGTGCTTAAATCGACTGGAAATCCCTAAAAACGATTAATGCTTAAATCGTCAGGAAATGCCAAAAAAACGAATAATGCTTAAATTTACCGAAAATGCCGAAAAACGATTAGTGCTTAAATCATCAGGAAATGCCAAAAAACGATTAGTGCTTAAATCGACTGAAAATGCCGAAAAATGATTAGTGCTTTAATCGTCAGGAAATGCCAAAAACGATTAGTGCTTAAATCGTCTGGAAATGCCGAAAAACGATTAGTGCTTAAATAGACTGGAATTGCCGCAAAACGATTAGTGCTTAAATCGACAGAAAATGCTGACAAACAATTACTGCTTGAATCGTCAGGAAATGGCGAAAAACGATTAGTGCTTAAATCGATTGAAAATGCCGAAAAACGATTAGTGCTTAAATCGACTGGAAATGCCTAAAAACGATTAGTACTTAAATCGACTGAAAATGCCAAAAAACGATTAGTGCTTAAATCGTCAGGAAATGCCGAAAAACGATTAGTGCTTAAATAGACTGGAAATGCCGAAAAACGAGTGCGTAGTTCCTCAGGAAATGCCGAAAAACAATTGGTGCCTAAATCGACTGGAAATGCCTAAAAACGATTAGTGCTTAAATCGACTGAAAATGCCGAAAAATGATTAGTGCTTAAATCGTCAGGAAATGCCAAAAACGATTAGTGCTTAAATCGTCTGGAAATGCCGAAAAACGATAGGTGCTCAGATCGACTGGAAATGCCGAAAAACGATTAGTGCTTAAATCGACTGAAAATGCTGACAAACAATTACTGCTTGAATCGTCAGGAACTGGCGAAAAACGATTAGTTCTTAAATCGATTGAAAATGCCGAAAAAGGATTAGTGCTTAAATCGACTGGAAATGCCTAAAAACGATTAGTACTTAAATCGACTGAAAATGCCGAAAAACGATTAGTGCTTAAATCGACTGGAAATGCCTAAAAACGATTAGTGCTTAAATCGACTGAAAATGCCGAAAAACGATTAATGCTTAAATTTACCGAAAATGCCGAAAAATGATTAGCGTTTAAATCGTCGGAACAGCCGAAAAACGATTAGTGCTTAAATCGACTGGAAATGCCTAAAAACGATTAGTGTTTAAATCGTCAGGAAATGCCGAAAAGCGATCAGTGCCTAAATCTTCAGGAATTGCCGAAAAACGATTAGTGCGTAAATCGACTGAAATGCCAAAACACGAATAATGCTTAAATGATCAAGAAATGCCGAAAAACGATTAGTGCTCACATCGACTGAAAACGCCGAAATACGATTAGTGCTTAAATCGTCAGGAAATCTCAAAAAACGATTAGAGCTTAAATCGCCCGGAAATGTCGAAAAACGATTAGTGCTTAAATCGCCACAGAAATGCCGAAAAACGATTAGTGCTTAAATCGACTGAAAATGCCGAAATACGGTTAGTGCTTAAATCGTCAGGAAATGTCGAAAAACGATTAGTGCTTAAATCGTCAGGAAATGCCGAAAATTGAGTAATGCTTAAATCATCTGGAAATGCCGAAAAATGATTAGTGCTTAAATCGTCATGAAATGCCGAAAAACGATTCGTGCTTAAATCGACTGAAAATGCAGAAATACGGTTAGTGCTTAAATCGTCAGGAAATGTCGAAAAACATTTAGTGCTTAAATCGCCTGGACATGTCGAAAACGGATTAGTGCCTTAATTGACTGGGATTGCCGAAAAACGATTAGTGCTTAAATCTTCAGGAAATGCCGAAAAACGATTAGTGCTTAAATAGTCTGGAAATGCCGAAAAACGATTAGTACTTAAATCGTCAGGAAATGCCGAAAACCGATTAGAGCTTAAATCGTCAAGAAATGCCGAAAAACGATTGGTGCTCCAATCGACTGAATAAGTCGAAAACGATTCGAGTGGAAATCGTCAGGAAATGCTGTAAAACGATTAGTGCTTAAATCGTCAGGAAATGCCGAAAAACGAGTAATGCTTAAATCGTCCGGAAATGCCGAAAAACGATTAGTGCTTAAATCGTCAGGAAATGCCGAAAACCGATTAGCGCTTAAATCGTCAGGAAATGCCGAAAAACGATTAGTGCTAAAATCGACTGAATATGCCGACAAACGATTAGTGCTTGAATCGTCAGGAAATGACGAAAAACGATTAGTGCTTATATCGTCACGAAATGCCGAAAAACGATTAGTGCTTAAATCGTCAGGAAATGCCGAAAAACAAGTAATGCTTAAATCGTCTGGAAATGCCGAAATACGATTAGTGCTTAAATCGTCAGGAAATGCCAAAAAATGATAAGTGCTTAAATCGTCAGGAAATGCCGAAAAACGATTTGTGCTTAAATCGACTGAAAATGCTAAGAAACGATTAGTGCTTAAATCGACTGGAAATGCTGAGAAACGATTAGTGCTTAAATCGTCAGGAAATGCCGAAAAACGATTAATGCTTAAATTTACCGAAAATACCAAAAAATGATTAGCGCTTAAATCTTCGGAACTGCCAAAAAACGATTAGTGCTTGAATCGACAGGAAATGACGAAAAACGATTAGTGCTTAAATCGACTAGAAATGCCGAAGAACGATTAGTGCTTGAATCGCCAGGAAATGTCGAAAAACGATTAGTGCTTAAATCGACAGGAAATGCCGAAAAACGATTAGTGCTTAAATTGAGTGGGAATGCCGAAAAACGATCAGTACTTAAATCGTCAGGAAATGCCGAAAAACGATTGGTGCTTAAATCGACTGAAAATGCTGACAAACAATTACTGCTTAAATCGTCAGGAAATGGCGAAAAACGATTAGTGCTTAAATCGATTGAAAATGCCGAAAAACGATTAGTGCTTAAATCGACTGGAAATGCCAAAAAACGATTAGTGCTTAAATCGACTGAAAATGCCGAAAAACGATGAATGCTTAAATTTACCAAAAATGCCGAAAAACGTTTAGCGCTTAAATAGTCGGAACTGCCGAAAAACGATTAGTGCTTAAATCGACTGGAAATGCCTAAAAACGATTAGTACTTAAATCAACTGAAAATGCCGAAAAACGATTAATGCTTAAATTTACCGAAAATGCCGAAAAACGATTACCGCTTAAATCGTCGGAACTGCCGAAAAACGATTACTGCTTAAATCGACCGGAAATGCCCAAAAACGATTAGTGCTTAAATCGACTGGAAATGCCTAAAAACGATTAGTGCTTAAATCGTCACGATGAACCGAAAAACGATTAGTGCTTAAATTGTCAAGAAATGCCGAAAAACGATTGGTGCTCAAATCGACCGGAAATGCCGAAAAACGATTATTGCTTTAATCGTCAGGAAATGCCAAAAAACGATTAGTGCTTAAATAGACTGGAAATGCCGAAAAAAGAGTGCGTCATTCGTCAGGAAATGCCGAAAAACAATTAGTGTCTAAATCGACTGGAAATGCTTAAAAACGATTAGTGCTTAAATCGACTGAAAATGCCGAAAAACGATCACTGCTTAAATCGTCTGGAAATGCCGAAAAACGATTGTTGCTCAAATCGACTGGAAATGACGAAAAACGATTAGTGCTTAAATCGTCAGGAAATGCCGAAAAACGATTAGTGCTTAAATTGATTGAAAATGCCGAAAAACGATTAGTGCTTAAATTGACTGGAAATACCAAAAACGATTAGTGCTTAAATCGACTGAAAATGCCGAAAAACGATGAATGCTTAAATTTACCGAAAATGCCGAAAAACGTTTAGCGCTTAAATCGTCGGAACTGCCGAAAAACGATTAGTGCTTAAATCGACAGGAAATGCCTAAAAACGATTAGTGCTTAAATCGATTGGAAATGCCTAAAAACGATTAGTGCTTAAACCGACTGAAAATGCTGACAAACAATTACTGCTTTAATCGTCAGGAAACGGCGAACAACAATTACTGCTTAAATCGATTGAAAATACCAAAAAACGATTAATGCTTAAATCGTCAGGAAATGGCGAAAAACGATTAGTGCTTAAATAGATTGAGAATGCCAAAAAACGATTAGTGCTTAAATTGTAAGGAAATGCCGAAAAACGATTAGTGCTTAAATCGACTGAAAATTCCGAAAAACGATTAGTGCTTAAATCGTCAGGTAATACCAAAAAACGATTAGTGCTTAAATCATCAGGAAATGCTGAAAACCGATCAGTGCTTAAATCGACTGGAAATGCCTAAAAACGATTGGTGCTCAAATCGACTGGAAATGCCGAAAAACGATTAGTGCTTAAATCGTCAGGAAATGCCGAAAAACGATTAGTGCTTCAATCGTCAGAAAATGCCGGAAAACGATCAGTGCTTTAATCGTCAGGAAATGCCGAAAAACGATTAGTGCTTGAATCGTCAGGAAATGCCGAAAAACGATCAGTGCTTCAATCGTCAGGAAATGCCGAAAAACGATTAGTGCTTAAATCCATTGAAAATGCCGAAAAAAGATAAGTGCTTAAATCGACTGAAAATGCCGAAAAACGATTAGTGCTTAAATCGCCATGAAATGCCGAAAACGTTTAGTGCTTAATTCGTCTGGAAAAGCCGGACAACGATTGGTGCTCAAATCGACTGGAAATGCCGAAAAATGATTGGTGCTTAAATCGTCAGGAAATGCCGCAAAACGATTAGTGCTTAAATCGTCAGGAAATGTCAAAAAACGATTAGTGCTTAAATCGACCGAAAATGCCGAAAAACGATTCATGCTTAAATCGTCAGGAAATGTCGAAGAACGATTAGTGCTTAAATCGACTAGAAATGCCGAAAATGATTGGTTCTAAAATCGTCAGGAAATGCCGAAACACGATTAGTGCTTAAATCGACTGGAAATGCCCAAAAACGATTAGTGGTTAAATCGTCAGGAAATGCCGGAAAATGATCAGTGGTTAAATCGTCACGATATGCCGAAAAACGATTAGTGCTTAAATCGTCAAGAAATGCCGAAAAACGTTTGGTGCTTAAATCGACTGGAAATGCCGAAAAACGAGTATTCCTTAAATCGTCAGGAAATGCCGAAAAACGATTAGTGCCTAAATCGACTGAATATGCCGACAAACGATTAGTGCTTGAATCGTCAGAAAATGCCGAAAAACGATTAGTGCTTAAATCGACTGGAAATGCCTAAAAAAGATTAGTGCTTAAATCGACTGGAAATCCCTAAAAACGATTAATGCTTAAATCGTCAGGAAATGCCAAAAAACGAATAATGCTTTAATTTACCGAAAATGCCGAAAAACGATTAGTGCTTAAATCGTCAGGAAATGCCAAAAAAATGATTAGTGCTTAAATCGTGAAAATGCCGAAAAATGATTAGTGCTTAAAGAGACTGGAAATGCCGAAAAGCGATAGGTGCTCAGATCGACTGGAAATGCCGAAAAACGATTAGTGCTTAAATCGTCAGGAAATACAAAAAACGATTGGTGCTTAAATCATCAGGAAATGCTCAAAACCGATTAGTGCTTAAATCGTCAGTAAATGCTGAAAACGTTTAGTGCTTAAATCGTCTGGAAATGCCGAAAAACGATTGGTGCTCAAATCGACCGAAAATGCCGAAAAACGATTCATGCTTAAATCGTCAGGAAATGTCAAAAAACGATTAGTGCTTAAATCGACCGAAAATGCCGAAAAACGATTCATGCTTAAATCGTCAGGAAATGTCAAAAAACGATTAGTGCTTAAATCGACCGAAAATGCCGAAAAACGATTCATGCTTAAATCGTCAGGAAATGTCGAAGAACGATTAGTGCTTAAATCGACTAGAAATGCCGAAAATGATTGGTTCTAAAATCGTCAGGAAATGCCGAAACACGATTAGTGCTTAAATCGACTGGAAATGCCCAAAAACGATTAGTGGTTAAATCGTCAGGAAATGCCGGAAAATGATCAGTGGTTAAATCGTCACGATATGCCGAAAAACGATTAGTGCTTAAATCGTCAGGAAATGCCCAAAAACGGTTAGTGCTTAAACCGACTGAAAATGCTGACAAACAATTACTGCTTCAATCGTCAGGAAATGGCGAACAACGATTAGTGCTTAAATTGATTGAAAATACCAAAAAACGATTAGTGCTTAAATCGTCAGGAAATGGCGAAAAACGATTAGTGCTTAAATCGATTGAGAATGCCGAAAAACGATTAGTGCTTCAATCGTCAGGAAATGCCGAAAAACGATTAGTTCTTAAATCGACTGAAAATGCCGAAAAACGATTAATACATAAATTTACCGAAAATGCCGAAAAACTATTTGCGCCTAAATAGTCGGAACTGCCGAAAAACGATTAGTGCTTAAATCGACTGGAAATGCCCAAAAAAGATTAGTGCTTAAATCGACTGGAAATCCCTAAAAACGATTAATCGGCTTAAACCGACTGAAAATGCTGACAAACAATTACTGCTTAAATCGTCAGGAAATGGCGAACAACGATTAGTGCTTAAATTGATTGAAAATACCAAAAAACGATTAGTGCTTAAATCGTCAGGAAATGACGAAAAACGATTAGTGCTTAAATCGATTGAGAATGCCGAAAAACGATTAGTGCTTAAATCATCAGGAAATCCTGAAAAACGATTAGTTCTTAAATCGACTGAAAATGCCGAAAAACGATTAATGCTTAAATTTACCGAAAATGCCGAAAAACGATTAGCGCTTAAATAGTCGGAACTGCCGAAAAACGATTAGTGCTTAAATCGACTGGAAATGCCTAAAAAAGATTAGTGCTTAAATCGACTGGAAATCCCTAAAAACGATTAATGCTTAAATCGTCAGGAAATGCCAAAAAAACGAATAATGCTAAAATTTACCGAAAATGCCGAAAAACGATTAGTGCTTAAATCATCAGGAAATGCCAAAAAACGATTAGTGCTTAAATCGACTGAAAATGCCGAAAAATGATTAGTGCTTAAATCGTCAGGAAATGCCAAAAACGATTAGTGCTTAAATCGTCTGGAAATGCCGAAAAACGATTGGTGCTTAAATAGACTGGAAATGCCGAAAAACGATTAGTGCTTAAATCGACTGAAAATGCTGACAAACAATTACTGCTTGAATCGTCAGGAAATGGCGAAAAACGATTAGTGCTTAAATCGATTGAAAATGCCGAAAAACGATTAGTGCTTAAATCGACTGGAAATGCCTAAAAACGATTAGTACTTAAATCGACTGAAAATGCCAAAAAACGATTAGTGCTTAAATCGTCAGGAAATGCCGAAAAACGATTAGTGCTTAAATAGACTGGAAATGCCGAAAAACGAGTGCGTAGTTCCTCAGGAAATGCCGAAAAACAATTGGTGCCTAAATCGACTGGAAATGCCTAAAAACGATTAGTGCTTAAATCGACTGAAAATGCCGAAAAATGATTAGTGCTTAAATCGTCAGGAAATGCCAAAAACGATTAGTGCTTAAATCGTCTGGAAATGCCGAAAAACGATAGGTGCTCAGATCGACTGGAAATGCCGAAAAACGATTAGTGCTTAAATCGACTGAAAATGCTGACAAACAATTACTGCTTGAATCGTCAGGAACTGGCGAAAAACAATTAGTTCTTAAATCGATTGAAAATGCCGAAAAAGGATTAGTGCTTAAATCGACTGGAAATGCCTAAAAACGATTAGTACTTAAATCGACTGAAAATGCCGAAAAACGATTAGTGCTTAAATCGACTGGAAATGCCTAAAAACGATTAGTGCTTAAATCGACTGAAAATGCCGAAAAACGATTAATGCTTAAATTTACCGAAAATGCCGAAAAATGATTAGCGTTTAAATCGTCGGAACAGCCGAAAAACGAATAGTGCTTAAATCGACTGGAAATGCCTAAAAACGATTAGTGTTTAAATCGTCAGGAAATGCCGAAAAGCGATCAGTGCCTAAATCTTCAGGAATTGCCGAAAAACGATTAGTGCGTAAATCGACTGAAAATGCCAAAACACGAATAATGCTTAAATGATCAAGAAATGCCGAAAAACGATTAGTGCTCACATCGACTGAAAACGCCGAAATACGATTAGTGCTTAAATCGTCAGGAAATCTCAAAAAACGATTAGAGCTTAAATCGCCAGGAAATGTCGAAAAACGATTAGTGCTTAAATCGTCACAGAAATGCCGAAAAACGATTAGTGCTTAAATCGACTGAAAATGCCGAAATACGGTTAGTGCTTAAATCGTCAGGAAATGTCGAAAAACGATTAGTGCTTAAATCGTCAGGAAATGCCGAAAATTGAGTAATGCTTAAATCATCTGGAAATGCCGAAAAATGATTAGTGCTTAAATCGTCATGAAATGCCGAAAAACGATTCGTGCTTAAATCGACTGAAAATGCAGAAATACGGTTAGTGCTTAAATCGTCAGGAAATGTCGAAAAACAATTAGTGCTTAAATCGCCTGGACATGTCGAAAACGGATTAGTGCCTTAATTGACTGGGATTGCCGAAAAACGATTAGTGCTTAAATCTTCAGGAAATGCCGAAAAACGATTAGTGCTTAAATAGTCAGGAAATGCCGAAAAATGATTAGTACTTAAATCGTCAGGAAATGCCGAAAACCGATTAGAGCTTAAATCGTCAAGAAATGCCGAAAAACGATTGGTGCTCCAATCGACTGAATAAGTCGAAAACGATTAGAGTGGAAATCGTCAGGAAATGCTGTAAAACGATTAGTGCTTAAATCGTCAGGAAATGCCGAAAAACGAGTAATGCTTAAATCGTCCGGAAATGCCGAAAAACGATTAGTGCTTAAATCGTCAGGAAATGCCGAAAACCGATTAGCGCTTAAATCGTCAGGAAATGCCGAAAAACGATTAGTGCTTAAATCGACTGAATATGCCGACAAACGATTAGTGCTTGAATCGTCAGGAAATGACGAAAAACGATTAGTGCTTATATCGTCACGAAATGCCGAAAAACGATTAGTGCTTAAATCGTCAGGAAATGCCGAAAAACAAGTAATGCTTAAATCGTCTGGAAATGCCGAAATACGATTAGTGCTTAAATCGTCAGGAAATGCCAAAAAATGATAAGTGCTTAAATCGTCAGGAAATGCCGAAAAACGATTAGTGCCTTAATCGACTAAAAATGCTAAGAAACGATTAGTGCTTAAATCGACTGGAAATGCTGAGAAACGATTAGTGCTTAAATCGTCAGGAAATGCCGAAAAACGATTAATGCTTAAATTTACCGTAAATGCCAAAAAACGATTACCGCTTAAATCGTCGGAACTGCCGAAAAACGATTAGTGCTTGAATCGACAGGAAATGACGAAAAACGATTAGTGCTTAAATCGACAAGAAATGCCGAAGAACGATTAGTGCTTGAATCGCCAGGAAATGTCGAAAAACGATTAGTGCTTAAATCGACAGGAAATGCCGAAAAACGATTAGTGCTTAAATTGAGTGGGAATGCCGAAAAACGATCAGTACTTAAATCGTCAGGAAATGCCGAAAAACGATTGGTGCTTAAATCGACTGAAAATGCTGACAAATAATTACTGCTTAAATCGTCAGGAAATGGCGAAACACGATTAGTGCTTCAATCGATTGAAAATGCCGAAGAACGATTAGTGCTTAAATCGACTGGAAATGCCAAAAAACGATTAGTGCTTAAATCGACTGAACATGTTGAAAAACGATGAATGCTTAAATTTACCAAAAATGCCGAAAAACGTTTAGCGCTTAAATAGTCGGAACTGCCGAAAAACGATTAGTGCTTAAATCGACTGGAAATGCCTAAAAACGATTAGTGCTTAAATCAACTGAAAATGCCGAAAAACGATTAATGCTTAAATTTACCGAAAATGCCGAAAAACGATTACCGCTTAAATCGTCGGAACTGCCGAATAACGATTAGTGCTTAAATCGACCGGAAATGCCCAAAAACGATTAGTGCTTAAATCGACTGGAAATGCCTAAAAACGATTAGTGCTTAAATCGTCACGATGAACCGAAAAACGATTAGTGCTTAAATCGTCAAGAAATGCCGAAAAACGATTGGTGCTTAAATCGACCGGAAATGCCGAAAAACGATTATTGCTTTAATCGTCAGGAAATGCCAAAAAACGATTAGTGCTTAAATAGACTGGAAATGCCGAAAAAAGAGTGCGTCATTGGTCAGGAAATGCCGAAAAACAATTAGTGTCTAAATCGACTGGAAATGCTTAAAAACGATTAGTGCTTAAATCGACTGAAAATGCCGAAAAACGATCACTGCTTAAATGTCTGGAAATGCCGAAAAACGATTGGTGCTCAAATCGACTGGAAATGCCGAAAAACGATTAGTGCTTAAATCGTCAGGAAATGCCGAAAAACGATTAGTGCTTAAATTGATTGAAAATGCCGAAAAACGATTAGTGCTTAAATCGACTGGAAATACCAAAAACGATTAGTGCTTAAATCGACTGAAAATGCCGAAAAACGATGAATGCTTAAATTTACCGAAAATGCCGAAAAACGTTTAGCGCTTAAATCGTCGGAACTGCCGAAAAACGATTAGTGCTTAAATCGACAGGAAATGCCTAAAAACGATTAGTGCTTAAATCGATCGGAAATGCCTAAAAACGATTAGTGCTTAAACCGACTGAAAATGCTGACAAACAATTACTGCTTTAATCGTCAGGAAACGGCGAACAACAATTACTGCTTAAATCGATTGAAAATACCAAAAAACGATTAATGCTTAAATCGTCAGGAAATGGCGAAAAACGATTAGTGCTTAAATAGATTGAGAATGCCGAAAAACGATTAGTGCTTAAATTGTAAGGAAATGCCGAAAAACGATTAGTGCTTAAATCGACTGAAAATTCCGAAAAACGATTAGTGCTTAAATCGTCAGGTAATACCAAAAAACGATTAGTGCTTAAATCATCAGGAAATGCTGAAAACCGATCAGTGCTTAAATCGACTGGAAATGCCTAAAAACAATTGGTGCTCAAATCGACTGGAAATGCCGAAAAACGATTAGTGCTTAAATCGTCAGGAAATGCCGAAAAACGATTAGTGCTTCAATCGTCAGAAAATGCCGGAAAACGATCAGTGCTTTAATCGTCAGGAAATGTCGAAAAACGATTAGTGCTTCAATCGTCAGGAAATGCCGAAAAACGATTAGTGCTTAAATCCACTGAAAATGCCGAAAAAAGATTAGTGCTTAAATCGACTGAAAATGCCGAAAAACGATTAGTGCTTAAATCGCCAGGAAATGCCGAAAACGTTTAGTGCTTAATTCGTCTGGAAAAGCCGAACAACGATTGGTGCTCAAATCGACTGGAAATGCCGAAAAACGATTGGTGCTTAAATCGTCAGGAAATGCCGCAAAACGATTAGTGCTTAAATCGTCAGGAAATGTCAAAAAACGATTAGTGCTTAAATCGACCAAAAATGCCGAGAAACGATTCATGCTTAAATCGTCAGGAAATGTCGAAGAACGATTAGTGCTTAAATGGACTAGAAATGCCGAAAATGATTGGTTCTAAAATCGTCAGGAAATGCCGAAACACGATTAGTGCTTAAATCGACTGGAAATGCCCAAAAACGATTAGTGGTTAAATCGTCAGGAAATGCCGGAAAATGATCAGTGGTTAAATCGTCACGATAAGCCGAAAAACGATTAGTGCTTAAATCGTCAAGAAATGCCGAAAAACGTTTGGTGCTTAAATCGACTGGAAATGCCGAAAAACGAGTATTCCTTAAATCGTCAGGAAATGCCGAAAAACGATTAGTGGTTAAATCGACTGAATATGCCGACAAACGATTAGTGCTTGAATCGTCAGGAAATGACGAAAAACGATTAGTGCTTATATCGTCACGAAATGCCGAAAAACGAAAACCGATTAGTTCTTAAATCGACTGAAAATGCCGAAAAACGATTAATGCTTAAATTTACCGAAAATGCCGAAAACCGATTCATGCTTAAATCGTCAGGAAATGTCGAAGAACGATTAGTGCTTAAATCGACTAGAAATGCCGAAAATGATTGGTTCTAAAATCGTCAGGAAATGCCGAAACACGATTAGTGCTTAAATCGACTGGAAATGCCCAAAAACGAATAGTGGTTAAATCGTCAGGAAATGCCGGAAAATGATCAGTGGTTAAATCGTCACGATATGCCGAAAAACGATTAGTGCTTAAATCGACTGGAAATGCCTAAAAAAGATTAGTGCTTAAATCGACTGGAAATCCCTAAAAACGATTAATGCTTAAATCGTCAGGAAATGCCAAAAAACGAATAATGCTTTAATTTACCGAAAATGCCGAAAATCGATTAGTGCTTAAATCGTCAGGAAATGCCAAAAAATGATTAGTGCTTAAATCGACTGAAAATGCCGAAAAATGATTAGTGCTTAAATCGTCAGGAAATTCCAAAAACGATTAGTGCTTAAATCGTCTTTAAATGCCGAAAAACGATTAGTGCTTAAATAGACTGGAAATGCCGAAAAACGATAGGTGCTCAGATCGACTGGAAATGCCGAAAAACGATTAGTGCTTAAATCGTCAGGAAATACCAAAAAACGATTGGTGCTTAAATCATCAGGAAATGCTGAAAACCGATTAGTGCTTAAATCGTCAGTAAATGCTGAAAACGTTTAGTGCTTAAATCGTCTGGAAATGCCGAAAAACGATTGGTGCTCAAATCGACTTGAAATGCCGAAAAACGATTCGTGCTTAAATCGACTGAAAATGCCGAAATACGGTTAGTGCTTAAATCGTCAGGAAATGTCGAAAAACAATTAGTGCTTAAATCGCCTGGACATGTCGAAAACGGATTAGTGCCTTAATTGACTGGGATTGCCGAAAAACGATTAGTGCTTAAATCTTCAGGAAATGCCGAAAAACGATTAGTGCTTAAATAGTCAGGAAATGCCGAAAAACGATTAGTACTTAAATCGTCAGGAAATGCCGAAAACCGATTAGAGCTTAAATCGTCAAGAAATGCCGAAAAACGATTGGTGCTCCAATCGACTGAATAAGTCGAAAACGATTAGAGTGGAAATCGTCAGGAAATGCTGTAAAACGATTAGTGCTTAAATCGTCAGGAAATGCCGAAAAACGAGTAATGCTTAAATCGTCCGGAAATGCCGAAAAACGATTAGTGCTTAAATCGTCAGGAAATGCCGAAAACCGATTAGCGCTTAAATCGCCAGGAAATGCCGAAAATCGATTAGTGCTTAAATCGACTGAATATGCCGACAAACGATTAGTGCTTGAATCGTCAGGAAATGACGAAAAACGATTAGTGCTTATATCGTCACGAAATGCCGAAAAACGATTAGTGCTTAAATCGTCAGGAAATGCCGAAAAACAAGTAATGCTTAAATCGTCTGGAAATGCCGAAATACGATTAGTGCTTAAATCGTCAGGAAATGCCAAAAAATGATAAGTGCTTAAATCGTCAGGAAATGCCGAAAAACGATTAGTGCTTAAATCGACTGAAAATGCTAAGAAACGATTAGTGCTTAAATCGACTGAAAATGCCGAAAAACGATTAATGCTTAAATTTACCGAAAATGCCGAAAAACGATTCATGCTTAAATCGTCAGGAAATGTCGAAGAACGATTACTGCTTAAATCGTCAGGAAATGGCGAACAACGATTAGTGCTTAAATTGATTGAAAATACCAAAAAACGATTAGTGCTTAAATCGTCAGGAAATGGCGAAAAACGATTAGTGCTTAAATCGATTGAGAATGCCGAAAAACGATTAGTGCTTAAATCGTCAGGAAATGCTGAAAAACGATTAGTTCTTAAATCGACTGAAAATGCCGAAAAACGATTAATGCTTAAATTTACCGAAAATGCCGAAAAACGATTAGCGCTTAAATAGTCGGAACTGCCGAAAAACGATTAGTGCTTAAATCGACTGGAAATGCCTAAAAAAGATTAGTGCTTAAATCTACTGGAAATCCCTAAAAACGATTAATGCTTAAATCGTCAGGAAATGCCAAAAAAACGAATAATGCTTAAATTTACCGAAAATGCCGAAAAATGATTAGTGCTTAAATCATCAGGAAATGCAAAAAAACGATTAGTGCTTAAATCGACTGAAAATGCCGAAAAATGATTAGTGCTTAAATCGTCAGGAAATGCCAAAAACGATTAGTGCTTAAATCGTCTGGAAATGCCGAAAAACGATTGGTGCTTAAATAGACTGGAATTGCCGAAAAACGATTAGTGCTTAAATCGACTGAAAATGCTGACAAACAATTACTGCTTGAATCGTCAGGAAATGGCGAAAAACGATTAGTGCTTAAATCGATTGAAAATGCCGAAAAACGATTAGTGCTTAAATCGACTGGAAATGCCTAAAAACGATTAGTACTTAAATCGACTGAAAATGCCAAAAAACGATTAGTGCTTAAATCGTCAGGAAATGCCGAAAAACGATTAGTGCTTAAATAGACTGGAAATGCCGAAAAACGAGTGCGTAGTTCCTCAGGAAATGCCGAAAAACAATTGGTGCCTAAATCGACTGGAAATGCCTAAAAACGATTAGTGCTTAAATCGACTGAAAATGCCGAAAAATTATTAGTGCTTAAATCGTCAGGAAATGCCAAAAACGATTAGTGCTTAAATCGTCTGGAAATGCCGAAAAACGATAGGTGCTCAGATCGACTGGAAATGCCGAAAAACGATTAGTGCTTAAATCGACTGAAAATGCTGACAAACAATTACTGCTTGAATCGTCAGGAACTGGCGAAAAACGATTAGTTCTTAAATCGATTGAAAATGCCGAAAAAGGATTAGTGCTTAAATCGACTGGAAATGCCTAAAAACGATTAGTACTTAAATCGACTGAAAATGCCGAAAAACGATTAGTGCTTAAATCGACTGGAAATGCCTAAAAACGATTAGTGCTTAAATCGACTGAAAATGCCGAAAAACGATTAATGCTTAAATTTACCGAAAATGCCGAAAAATGATTAGCGTTTAAATCGTCGGAACAGCCGAAAAACGAATAGTGCTTAAATCGACTGGAAATGCCTAAAAACGATTAGTGTTTAAATCGTCAGGAAATGCCGAAAAGCGATCAGTGCCTAAATCTTCAGGAATTGCCGAAAAACGATTAGTGCGTAAATCGACTGAAAATGCCAAAACACGAATAATGCTTAAATGATCAAGAAATGCCGAAAAACGATTAGTGCTCACATCGACTGAAAACGCCGAAATACGATTAGTGCTTAAATCGTCAGGAAATCTCAAAAAACGATTAGAGCTTAAATCGCCAGGAAATGTCGAAAAACGATTAGTGCTTAAATCGTCACAGAAATGCCGAAAAACGATTAGTGCTTAAATCGACTGAAAATGCCGAAATACGGTTAGTGCTTAAATCGTCAGGAAATGTCGAAAAACGATTAGTGCTTAAATCGTCAGGAAATGCCGAAAATTGAGTAATGCTTAAATCATCTGGAAATGCCGAAAAATGATTAGTGCTTAAATCGTCATGAAATGCCGAAAAACGATTCGTGCTTAAATCGACTGAAAATGCAGAAATACGGTTAGTGCTTAAATCGTCAGGAAATGTCGAAAAACAATTAGTGCTTAAATCGCCTGGACATGTCGAAAACGGATTAGTGCCTTAATTGACTGGGATTGCCGAAAAACGATTAGTGCTTAAATCTTCAGGAAATGCCGAAAAACGATTAGTGCTTAAATAGTCAGGAATTGCCGAAAAATGATTAGTACTTAAATCGTCAGGAAATGCCGAAAACCGATTAGAGCTTAAATCGTCAAGAAATGCCGAAAAACGATTGGTGCTCCAATCGACTGAATAAGTCGAAAACGATTAGAGTGGAAATTGTCAGGAAATGCTGTAAAACGATTAGTGCTTAAATCGTCAGGAAATGCCGAAAAACGAGTAATGCTTAAATCGTCCGGAAATGCCGAAAAACGATTAGTGCTTAAATCGTCAGGAAATGCCGAAAACCGATTAGCGCTTAAATCGTCAGGAAATGCCGAAAAACGATTAGTGCTTAAATCGACTGAATATGCCGACAAACGATTAGTGCTTGAATCGTCAGGAAATGCCGAAAAACGATTAGTGCTTATATCGTCACGAAATGCCGAAAAACGATTAGTGCTTAAATCGTCAGGAAATGCCGAAAAACAAGTAATGCTTAAATCGTCTGGAAATGCCGAAATACGATTAGTGCTTAAATCGTCAGGAAATGCCAAAAAATGATAAGTGCTTAAATCGTCAGGAAATGCCGAAAAACGATTAGTGCCTTAATCGACTAAAAATGCTAAGAAACGATTAGTGCTTAAATCGACTGGAAATGCTGAGAAACGATTAGTGCTTAAATCGTCAGGAAATGCCGAAAAACGATTAATGCTTAAATTTACCGTAAATGCCAAAAAACGATTACCGCTTAAATCGTCGGAACTGCCGAAAAACGATTAGTGCTTGAATCGACAGGAAATGACGAAAAACGATTAGTGCTTAAATCGACAAGAAATGCCGAAGAACGATTAGTGCTTGAATCGCCAGGAAATGTCGAAAAACGATTAGTGCTTAAATCGACAGGAAATGCCGAAAAACGATTAGTGCTTAAATTGAGTGGGAATGCCGAAAAACGATCAGTACTTAAATCGTCAGGAAATGCCGAAAAACGATTGGTGCTTAAATCGACTGAAAATGCTGACAAATAATTACTGCTTAAATCGTCAGGAAATGGCGAAACACGATTAGTGCTTCAATCGATTGAAAATGCCGAAGAACGATTAGTGCTTAAATCGACTGGAAATGCCAAAAAACGATTAGTGCTTAAATCGACTGAACATGTTGAAAAACGATGAATGCTTAAATTTACCAAAAATGCCGAAAAACGTTTAGCGCTTAAATAGTCGGAACTGCCGAAAAACGATTAGTGCTTAAATCGACTGGAAATGCCTAAAAACGATTAGTGCTTAAATCAACTGAAAATGCCGAAAAACGATTAATGCTTAAATTTACCGAAAATGCCGAAAAACGATTACCGCTTAAATCGTCGGAACTGCCGAATAACGATTAGTGCTTAAATCGACCGGAAATGCCCAAAAACGATTAGTGCTTAAATCGACTGGAAATGCCTAAAAACGATTAGTGCTTAAATCGTCACGATGAACCGAAAAACGATTAGTGCTTAAATCGTCAAGAAATGCCGAAAAACGATTGGTGCTTAAATCGACCGGAAATGCCGAAAAACGATTATTGCTTTAATCGTCAGGAAATGCCAAAAAACGATTAGTGCTTAAATAGACTGGAAATGCCGAAAAAAGAGTGCGTCATTGGTCAGGAAATGCCGAAAAACAATTAGTGTCTAAATCGACTGGAAATGCTTAAAAACGATTAGTGCTTAAATCGACTGAAAATGCCGAAAAACGATCACTGCTTAAATGTCTGGAAATGCCGAAAAACGATTGGTGCTCAAATCGACTGGAAATGCCGAAAAACGATTAGTGCTTAAATCGTCAGGAAATGCCGAAAAACGATTAGTGCTTAAATTGATTGAAAATGCCGAAAAACGATTAGTGCTTAAATCGACTGGAAATACCAAAAACGATTAGTGCTTAAATCGACTGAAAATGCCGAAAAACGATGAATGCTTAAATTTACCGAAAATGCCGAAAAACGTTTAGCGCTTAAATCGTCGGAACTGCCGAAAAACGATTAGTGCTTAAATCGACAGGAAATGCCTAAAAACGATTAGTGCTTAAATCGATCGGAAATGCCTAAAAACGATTAGTGCTTAAACCGACTGAAAATGCTGACAAACAATTACTGCTTTAATCGTCAGGAAACGGCGAACAACAATTACTGCTTAAATCGATTGAAAATACCAAAAAACGATTAATGCTTAAATCGTCAGGAAATGGCGAAAAACGATTAGTGCTTAAATAGATTGAGAATGCCGAAAAACGATTAGTGCTTAAATTGTAAGGAAATGCCGAAAAACGATTAGTGCTTAAATCGACTGAAAATTCCGAAAAACGATTAGTGCTTAAATCGTCAGGTAATACCAAAAAACGATTAGTGCTTAAATCATCAGGAAATGCTGAAAACCGATCAGTGCTTAAATCGACTGGAAATGCCTAAAAACAATTGGTGCTCAAATCGACTGGAAATGCCGAAAAACGATTAGTGCTTAAATCGTCAGGAAATGCCGAAAAACGATTAGTGCTTCAATCGTCAGAAAATGCCGGAAAACTATCAGTGCTTTAATCGTCAGGAAATGCCGAAAAACGATTAGTGCTTCAATCGTCAGGAAATGCCGAAAAACGATTAGTGCTTAAATCCACTGAAAATGCCGAAAAAAGATTAGTGCTTAAATCGACTGAAAATGCCGAAAAACGATTAGTGCTTAAATCGCCAGGAAATGCCGAAAACGTTTAGTGCTTAATTCGTCTGGAAAAGCCGAACAACGATTGGTGCTCAAATCGACTGGAAATGCCGAAAAACGATTGGTGCTTAAATCGTCAGGAAATGCCGCAAAACGATTAGTGCTTAAATCGTCAGGAAATGTCAAAAAACGATTAGTGCTTAAATCGACCAAAAATGCCGAAAAACGATTCATGCTTAAATCGTCAGGAAATGTCGAAGAACGATTAGTGCTTAAATCGACTAGAAATGCCGAAAATGATTGGTTCTAAAATCGTCAGGAAATGCCGAAACACGATTAGTGCTTAAATCGACTGGAAATGCCCAAAAACGATTAGTGGTTAAATCGTCAGGAAATGCCGGAAAATGATCAGTGGTTAAATCGTCACGATATGCCGAAAAACGATTAGTGCTTAAATCGTCAAGAAATGCCGAAAAACGTTTGGTGCTTAAATCGACTGGAAATGCCGAAAAACGAGTATTCCTTAAATCGTCAGGAAATGCCAAAAAACGATTAGTGGTTAAATCGACTGAATATGCCGACAAACGATTAGTGCTTGAATCGTCAGGAAATGACGAAAAACGATTAGTGCTTATATCGTCACGAAATGCCGAAAAACGAAAACCGATTAGTTCTTAAATCGACTGAAAATGCCGAAAAACGATTAATGCTTAAATTTACCGAAAATGCCGAAAACCGATTCATGCTTAAATCGTCAGGAAATGTCGAAGAACGATTAGTGCTTAAATCGACTAGAAATGCCGAAAATGATTGGTTCTAAAATCGTCAGGAAATGCCGAAACACGATTAGTGCTTAAATCGACTGGAAATGCCCAAAAACGATTAGTGGTTAAATCGTCAGGAAATGCCGGAAAATGATCAGTGGTTAAATCGTCACGATATGCCGAAAAACGATTAGTGCTTAAATCGACTGGAAATGCCTAAAAAAGATTAGTGCTTAAATCGACTGGAAATCCCTAAAAACGATTAATGCTTAAATCGTCAGGAAATGCCAAAAAACGAATAATGCTTTAATTTACCGAAAATGCCGAAAATCGATTAGTGCTTAAATCGTCAGGAAATGCCAAAAAATGATTAGTGCTTAAATCGACTGAAAATGCCGAAAAATGATTAGTGCTTAAATCGTCAGGAAATTCCAAAAACGATTAGTGCTTAAATCGTCTTTAAATGCCAAAAAACGATTAGTGCTTAAATAGACTGGAAATGCCGAAAAACGATAGGTGCTCAGATCGACTGGAAATGCCGAAAAACGATTAGTGCTTAAATCGTCAGGAAATACCAAAAAACGATTGGTGCTTAAATCATCAGGAAATGCTGAAAACCGATTAGTGCTTAAATCGTCAGTAAAGGCTGAAAACGTTTAGTGCTTAAATCGTCTGGAAATGCCGAAAAACGATTGGTGCTCAAATCGACTTGAAATGCCGAAAAACGATTCGTGCTTAAATCGACTGAAAATGCCGAAATACGGTTAGTGCTTAAATCGTCAGGAAATGTCGAAAAACAATTAGTGCTTAAATCGCCTGGACATGTCGAAAACGGATTAGTGCCTTAATTGACTGGGATTGCCGAAAAACGATTAGTGCTTAAATCTTCAGGAAATGCCGAAAAACGATTAGTGCTTAAATAGTCAGGAAATGCCGAAAAACGATTAGTACTTAAATCGTCAGGAAATGCCGAAAACCGATTAGAGCTTAAATCGTCAAGAAATGCCGAAAAACGATTGGTGCTCCAATCGACTGAATAAGTCGAAAACGATTAGAGTGGAAATCGTCAGGAAATGCTGTAAAACGATTAGTGCTTAAATCGTCAGGAAATGCCGAAAAACGAGTAATGCTTAAATCGTCCGGAAATGCCGAAAAACGATTAGTGCTTAAATCGTCAGGAAATGCCGAAAACCGATTAGCGCTTAAATCGCCAGGAAATGCCGAAAATCGATTAGTGCTTAAATCGACTGAATATGCCGACAAACGATTAGTGCTTGAATCGTCAGGAAATGACGAAAAACGATTAGTGCTTATATCGTCACGAAATGCCGAAAAACGATTAGTGCTTAAATCGTCAGGAAATGCCGAAAAACAAGTAATGCTTAAATCGTCTGGAAATGCCGAAATACGATTAGTGCTTAAATCGTCAGGAAATGCCAAAAAATGATAAGTGCTTAAATCGTCAGGAAATGCCGAAAAACGATTAGTGCTTAAATCGACTGAAAATGCTAAGAAACGATTAGTGCTTAAATCGCCTGGATATGGCGAAAAACGATTAGTGCTTAAATCGTCACAGAAATGCCGAAAAACGATTAGTGCTTAAATCGTCAGGAAATGCCGAAAAACGATGAGTGCTTAAATCGTCAGGAAATGCCGAAAAACGATAAGTGCTTAAATCGTCTGGAAATGCCAAGATACGATTAGTGCTTAAATCGTCAGGAAATGCCGAAAAACGAGTAGTGCTTAAATCGACGGAAAATTCCGAAATACGATTAGTGCTTAAATCGTCAGGAAATGTCGAAAAACGATTGGAGCTTAAATCGCCAGGAAATGTCGAAAAACGATTACTGCTTAAATCGTCACTGAAACGCCGAAAAACGATTAGTGCTTAAATCGTCAGGAAATGTTGAAAAATGATTAGTGCTTTAATCTTCACAGAAATGCCGAAAAACGATTAGTGCTTAAATCGACTGGAAATGCCAAAACACGATTAGTGTTAAATCGTCGCGAAATGCCGAAAAACGATTAGTGTTAAAATCGACTGGAAATGCCTAAAAATGATTAGTTGTAAAATCGACTGGAGATGCTGAAAACCGATTAGTCCTTAAATCGTCAGGAAATGCCGAAAAACGATTAGTACTTGAATCGACTGTAAATGCCGAAAACCGATTAGTGCATAAATTGTCAGGAAATGCCGAAAAACGATGAGTGCTTAAATCGTCAGGAAATGCCGAAAACGGTTAGTGCTTAAATCGACTGGAAATGCCTAAAAGTGATTAGTGCTTAAAGCGTCACGAAAAGCCGAAAAACGATTAGTGCTTAAATCGTCAAGAAATGCCGAAAAACGATTGGTGCTTAAATCGACCGGAAATGCCGAAAAACGATTATTGCTTTAATCGTCAGGAAATGCCAAGAAACGATTATTGCTTAAATCGACTGAATATGCCGAAAAACGATTAGTGCTTAAATCGTCAGGAAATGCCGAAAAACGATTAGTGCTTAAATCGTCAGGAAATGCCAAAAAACGATTAGTGCTTAAATCGCCAGGAAATGCCAAAAAACAATCAGTGCTTAAATCGTCAGGAAATGCCGAAAAACTATTAGTGCTTAAATCGTCAGGAAATGCCAAAAAACGATTAGTGCTTAAATCGCCAGGAAATGCCAAAAAACGATTAGTGCTTAAATCGTCAGGAAATGCCGGAAAACGATTAGTGCTTAAATTGACTGAAAGTGCCGAAAAACGATTAGTGGTTAAATCGTCAGGAACTGCCGAAAAACGATTAGTGCTTAAAGCGTCACGATAAGCCGAAAAACGATTAGTGCTTAAATCGTCAAGAAATGCCGAAAAACGATTGGTGCTTAAATCGACTGAAAATGCCGAAAAACGATGAATGCTTAAATTTACCGAAAATGCCGAAAAACGGTTAGCGCTTAAATCGTCGGAACTGCCGAAAAACGATTAGTGATCAAATCGACTGGAAATGCCCAAAAACGATTAGTGCTTAAATCAACTGAAAATACCGAAAAACGATTAATGCTTAAATTTACCGAAAATGCCGAAAAACGATTACCACTTAAATCGTCGGAACTGCCGAAAAACGATTAGTGCTTAAATCGACTGGAAATGCCTAAAAACGATTAGTGCTTAAATCGTCAGGAAATGCCGAAAAATAATTATTGCCTAAATTTACCGAAAATCCCGAAAAAAGATTAGCGCTTAAATCCTCGGAACTGCCGAAAAACGATTAGTGCTTAAATAGACTGGAAATACCGAAAAACGAGTGCGCCATTCGTCAGGAAATGCCGAAAAACAATTAGTGCCTAAATCGACTGGAAATGCCTAAAAACGATTAGTGCTTAAATCGACTGAAAATGCCGAAAAACGATTAGTGCTTAAATCGACTGAAAATGCCGAAAAACGATTAGTGCTTAAATCGTCAGGAAATGCTGAAAACCGATCAGTGCTTAAATCGACTGGAAATGCCTAAAAACGATTGGTGCTCAAATCGACTGGAAATGCCGAAAAACGATTAGTACTTGAATCGACTGTAAATGCCGAAAACCGATTAGTGCTTAAATCGCCAGGAAATGTCGAAAAACGATTACTGCTTAAATCGTCACTGAAATGCCGAAAAACGATTAGTGCTTAAATCGTCAGGAAATGCCGAAAAACGATTAGTGCTTAAATCGACTGAAAATGCCGAAATACGGTCAGTGCTTATATCGTCAGGAAATGTCGAAAAACGATTAGTGCTTCAATCTTCACAGAAATGCCGAAAAACGATTAGTGCTTAAATCGACTGGAAATGCCAAAACAAGATTAGTGTTAAATCGTCGCGAAATGCCGAAAAACGATTAGTGCTAAAATCGACTGGAAATGCCTAAAAACGATTAGTTGTAAAATCGACTGGAGATGCTGAAAACCGATTAGTCCTTAAATCGCCAGGAAATGCCGAAAAACGATTAGTGCTTAAATCATCAGGAAATGCCGAAAAACAATTAGTACTTGAATCGACTGTAAATGCCGAAAACCGATTAGTGCATAAATTGTCAGGAAATGCCGAAAAACGATGAGTGCTTAAATCGTCAGGAAATGCCGTAAACGGTTAGTGCTTAAATCGACTGGAAATGCCTAAAAGTGATTAGTGCTTAAAGCGTCACGAAAAGCCGAAAAACGATTAGTGCTTAAATCGTCAAGAAATGCCGAAAAACGATTGGTGCTTAAATCGACCGGAAATGCCGAAAAACGATTATTGCTTTAATCGTCAGGAAATGCCAAGAAACGATTATTGCTTAAATCGACTGAATATGCCGAAAAACGATTAGTGCTTAAATCGTCAGGATATGCCGAAAAACGATTAGTGCTTAAATCGTCAAGAAATGATGAAAAACCATTAGTGCTTAAAACGACTGAAAATGCCAAAAAACGATTGGTGCTTAAATCGCCAGGAAATGCCAAAAAACGATCAGTGCTTAAATCGTCAGGAAATGCCGAAAAACGATTAGTGCTTAAATCGTCAGGAAATGCCAAAAAACGATTAGTGCTTAAATCGCCAGGAAATGTCAAAAAACGATTAGTGCTTAAATCGTCAGGAAATGCCGAAAAACGATTAGTGCTTCAATTGACTGAAAATGCCGAAAAACGATTAGTGGTTAAATCGTCAGGAACTGCCGAAAAACGATTAGTGCTTAAATCGTCAAGAAATGCCGAAAAACGATTGGTGCCTAAATCGACTGAAAATGCCGAAAAACGATGAATGCTTAAATTGACCGAAAATGCCGAAAAACGATTACCACTTAAATCGTCGGAACTGCCGAAAAACGATTAGTGCTTAAATCGACTGGAAATGCCTAAAAACGATTAGTGCTTAAATCGTCAGGAAATGCTGAAAACCGATCAGTGCTTAAATCGACTGGAAATGCCTAAAAACGAATGGTGCTCAAATCGACTGGAAATGCCGAAAAACGATTAGTACTTGAATCGACTGTAAATGCCGAAAACCGATTAGTGCATAAATTGTCATGAAATGCCGAAAAACGATCAGTGCTTAAATCGTCAGGAAATGATGAAAAACGATTAGTGCTTAAAACGACTGAAAATGCCGAAAAACGATTAGTGCTTAAATAAATTGAGAATGCCGAAAAACGATTAGTGCTTAAATCGTCAGGAATTGCCGAAAAACGATTAGTGCTTAAATCGACTGAAAATGCCAAAACACGAATAATGCTTAAATTATCAAGAAATGCCGAAAAACGATTAGTGCTTATATCGACTGAAAATACCGGAATACGATTGGTGCTTAAATCGTCAGGAAATGTCGAAAAACGATTAGAGCTTAAATCGCCAGGAAATGTCAAAAAACGATTAGTGCTTAAATCGTCACAGAAACGCCGAAAAACGATTAGTGCTTAAATTGACTGAAAGTGCCGAAAAACGATTAGTGGTTAAATCGTCAGGAAATGCCGAAAAACGATTAGTGCTTAAAGCGTTACGGTAAGCCGAAAAACGATTAGTGCTTAAATCGTCAAGAAATGCCGAAAAACGATTGGTGCTTAAATCGACTGAAAATGCCGAAAAACGATGAATGCTTAAATTTACCGAAAATGCCGAAAAACGTTTAGCGCTTAAATCGTCGGAACTGCCGAAAAACGATTAGTGATTAAATCGACTGGAAATGCCTAAAAACGATTAGTGCTTAAATCAACTGAAAATGCCGAAAAACGATTAATGCTTAAATTTACCGAAAATTCCGAAAAACGATTACCACTTAAATCGTCGGAACTGCCGAAAAACTATTAGTGCTTAAATCGACTGGAAATGCCTAAAAACGATTAGTGCTTAAGGGCGAACCACTTCATTTCATTCGAGCGGATTTTTTGATTTCAAGTGTATTTTAGTACACGTCTTCATACGTATGGCAAAATTTATTTGAGGCACATAATGTCTTTATCTACTCCATTCGAAAATAAATATGTCCATCCTTCAAATGCACCCAAATGAAACTGTATAGGCCCCAACCTGTGCATCACATCCACTCTTCATCTGAGTCAATCGAGGAACCGACCGAATGCTTATCGCCAGCTTGTTTACATTATTAAAATTTATTACCCTCAATACAGAGCCGCTTTTCACGCTGAATATTATAATTACAAAATCCCGAATAGATTTCAATTCTTCCGATATTTATAAAAATCGGAAATT
This sequence comes from Ocypus olens, assembly GCA_910593695.2. Lineage (NCBI taxonomy): Eukaryota > Metazoa > Arthropoda > Insecta > Coleoptera > Staphylinidae > Ocypus > Ocypus olens. The sequence goes on from OU343061.1 coordinate 19,678,588, forward strand.
GAGATACCGCCGGCCATCCCTTATTAAATAGTCAACTTAAAAAAAAATGTAGCCAATCTCTTTTAAAATCCACTTCATATTATGTATAATTATATTGTTGAAGGCAAATTTATTATTTATTGTAGCTATTGACGGCCGGTTCCCAGCAGGAATTAAAAAATGCATCGTGATAAAGATGTTAATAAAACCACTAGAAAACGGCAATATTATTCAAGTGGATTTTGCGAAAAATATTTTGGAAAACTATACCGGTTACTACACAGATTACCATTACATCACTAAACCTTTCTTATAATTCAAGTACTATAAAATTAATATAGTTTCTTACTGAAGTCTCTATCAAACAAATTTAAAATTTTATTCATGAATAAATAAATCAATTTCATACTTCAAGTCCGAAATGTTCAATGACCCTAAAAATCTAAAATATAAATTATATTATTTGTGAAATGATAGATACGTTACACGTTACTTTCAGTACAATACAATTATTTCGCTCAAAATTGTTTCAAATGATATCAATTTGATACATTTTATTATAAAAAATATTCATTGTGATTAAAATGCAACCCTCCGTGGGAATTTATTTGCATCTCAAGATGTAGCCAGTGGCGTAGCGTAGGGGCCGCTGCCAAAAAAGGCTTTGAACACGTACGTTTTGGGAGCGTTATCCATAGGAAGTACTAAATAAGATAACAGAGCAACACGCTACAAGGATATTCCATCAATATCGTACAATTTGTATAAAACCATACTTCCTTGTTAGATGTCATCTATAAATCTGCATGGAGAGTAATGAAAGAAGCCGGAATAGAGGAAGCAAATAGGAGGACGGGGAAATTGTTATTTTTAAGACTTCGAAATAAATACTGCACCATTTATGCAAGGGCGGAAAATACATTAGAAAAACCTGCTGATCACAAATGTATCGAGTATTGGTCTGGAACATCAACGTCGATAGAATGCAGTACAATTGTTGAAGGTTTTAGAAGAAGTATGGAGTTCACGGGTTAAAATATAATCGGCTTATCGGTGACGGAGACAGCAATGTCTATAGAAAACTGCTGAAAATTAGACCTCATGGACCTTCATTTTCAATTAAAAAAATGGAATGTAAGAATCGGAAAGAATCATTGGGACAATACAATTTGCCCAATCCATGTCATCTCATATCCACCACATTGCCTAAACGCGTCACCTCTCTCAGCATTGCAGAAAGGCGTGTTCCGCAGAGGAACATTGGGAATGTAATCTAGTGACCACAGTTTCTAAATCTGACATAATCTGTAAAACATGACAATGTACTATCAATGTATTTCTTAATTTGTTCTTTGGAAAGCATTCGAATGTTAACAGAAGAAGCTTTTTTTTTATTAATTTTGGTCCTCTAACAATTATTTAGTGAGCATCTGTGAAGCGTATACACTTTGCATTGCTGTTTTCGTGGTTTGAAAAATTGACGATTCAAAAATTTGATTTTCACCGTTTTAAAAAGGTATTGCCGGAATTGGTGGGCGAGATTGAGGGATGCCACCCGAGTTTAAAATTGCAGGATTCTCCGAAGATCATATTAAAGCCGAAAGTTTGTTGATGGTATGAAAATTATGGGAGCCGCAGATAGGGGTTGTTTTGGTCTTTGGCACCTCGTTATGGCTGACGGGGTCACCAAAATGTTAACAAACTTTGATAATCTGCTTCAAATAGGATGCTTATGCTTAATGATTTCTCAAAGTTTCATTGTTCTAACCCTCACGAAAGGATCTTTGTTCGATATTGATTTTTAGGGGAAAGATTTTCAACATTCCCAAACAATAATTCATATCTCGGTTAATAACTGCGCGATTTCAAAACTTCAAAATGTTTTCTCTCAACATACAATAGCGTAATGATAATCCGTCGTTAGATCCGTGATTTAAAAAGAAAAAAAAATGTTTAAAGCTTCTTTTCGACTTTGCATTTTAGGATTTTGTACAGTTTTGAAATGTAGCTGGATGTGCAGTGGTGCAATCTCAGATCGGACCAAAAAAATGTTGTTCCCCGCTGCTTAATTTCGCTTCCCCCTTTCGTTTACATCGTCATATTTCGAAAACTAAATATTGGATCGAAAAACTTTGTAGGGATACGAATTAATTCGGCGACAGATATGACGCCATCAGATTTTTAATTTTCGGAAAAAAAAAATTGAAAAAATCTTCAAAGCATCCTCAGAAAACAATTGAAAATCTACTGTACATCCTAAACGGTGCCCCTTACGAAAAAATAGCTCTTACCTTTTCGACGCAGGATGTAGTTCTAAATCACCTGCTCTATATTTTTTTTCGTGGAGTTAAACATTGCCGCTCTAGAATATTTTTATTGAAATCGGGGGTGGTTTTCTTTGAATAACTCCTCGAGCTCGAAAATTGATTGCTTCTGGAAGCGTCCAAAATGTCACTTTTTAGAAAAACGCCTGAGGGGTTGCAACCGAAATGTTAAAGTTTTGTGCCCCCCAAAACGCATTGGGAATTTTTTGAGCCGTATCCGAAAATCCAGAGAGGAGATAGATTTGGCACAATCCTCTGCATCATCAAAAATCGATTTTCAAAAATTCGCCCTGGGGTCCAGGGGTGACTTGGAGCTGTGGTTCCTGGACGGGCTCCGGCGCCCATCCAAACAAAAAAAATAAAAAAATGATAGGGCGGCAACCCCTAATGTGAAGAGTTGAATGTAGGGGTTGAAATTTTGGGCATCGTATTTTTTATTTTTTTTCGATTTTTCGTGAAAATTTCAACATCCTATATACACCGAAAGACGTTCTCGAGATATAGTATTTCGAGGCTTACGCTTACTTGGTAGTCAAATTATCAAACAATAAGACCATGTTTTGGCTCCATTCAATAATTTACGAATTACATTTTGTAAATAATCATTTTTATCCGTTTGCTGTAGAATACACTAATATTCCAATGAAAATCAATGAAAATAATACTGTTACACATTAATCCTAAAAACCCATAAAAGATATTTCTTATGTTATTATACTCCCATAAATCAACTAACACTTGCGTAAATGGTGAGCGTAATCGAGAAGAGAGATGTACCCGTAGCGGAAGAGTGATAGAAAAATAAGTGTTCGGCTCGTTACAGCAAGAAAATGTAAAATAGTACGGAACTATTTACCAAATTGTGGGTAAACTACCGGATATGTTTTTATGATTTAAACACTATATTATTAACGAAAGTCCATGCCACTTGTTTCATTTTTTTAAATTAAATAAAATCATAATAAAATCAGTGCTTAAATCGACTGGAAATGCCTAAAAACGATTGGTGCTCAAATCGACTGGAAATGCCGAAAAACGATTAGTGCTTAAATCGTCGGGAAATGCCGAAAAACGATTAGTGCTTAGATCGTCAGGAAATGCCGGAAAACGATCAGTGCTTTAATCGTCAGGAAATGCCGAAAAACAATTAGTGCTTAAATCGTCAGGAAATGCCGAAAAACGATCAGTGCTTCAATCGTCAGGAAATGCCGAAAAACGATTGGTGCCTAAATCGACTGAAAATGCCGAAAAAAGATTAGTGCTTAAATCGTCAGGAAATGCCGAAAAACGATTAGTGCTTAAATCGTCAGGAAATACCAAAAAACGATTAGTGCTTAAATCATCAGGAAATGCTGAAAACCGATTAGTGCTTAAATCGTCAGGAAATGCCAAAAAACGATTAGTGCTTAAATCGCCAGGAAATGCCAAAAAACGATTAGAGCTTAAATCGTCAGGAAATGCCGAAAAAAGATTAGTGTTTTAATTGACTGAAAGTGCCGAAAAACGATTAGTGGTTAAATCGTCAGGAAATGCCGAAAAACGATAAGTGCTTATATCGTCACGAAATGCCGAAAAACGATTAGTGCCTAAATCGTCAGGAAATGCCGAAAAACGATCAGTGTTTAAATCGTCAGGAAATGATGAAAAACGATTAGTGCTTCAAATGACTGAAAATGCCAAAAAACGATTAGTGCTTAAATTGCCAGGAAATGCCAAAAAACGATTAGTGCTTAAATCGTCAGGAAATGCCGAAAAAAGATTAGTGGTTAAATCGTCAGGAAGTGCCAAAAAAAGATTAGTGCTTAAATCGCCAGGAAATGCAAAAAAAACGATTAGAGCTTAAATCGTCAGGTAATGCCGAAGAACGATTAGTGCTTAAATCGCCTGGATATGCCGAAAAACGATTAGCAGTTAAATCGTCAGGAAATGCCGAAATACGATTAGTGCTTAAAGCGTCACGATAAGCCGAAAAACGATTAGTGCCTAAATCGTCAAGAAATGCCGAAAAACGATTGGTGCTTAAATCGATCGGAAATGCTGAAAAACGATTATTGCTTTAATCGCCAAGAAATGCCAAAAAACAATTAATGCTTAAATCGACTGAATATGCCGAAAAACAATTAGTGCTTAAATCGTCAGGAAATGCCGAAAAACGATTAGTGCTTGAATCGTCAGGAAATGCCAAAAAACGATTAGTGCTTAAATCGTCAGAAAATGCCGAAAAACGATTAGTGATTAAATCGTCAGGAAATGCCAAAAAACGATTAGTGCTTAAATCGCCAGGAAATGCCTAAAAACGATTAGTGCTTAAATCGACTGAAAATGCCGAAAAACGATTAGTGCTTAAATCGTCAGGAAATGCCGAAAAACGATTAGTGCTTAAATCGACTGAGAATGCCGAAAAACGATTAATGCTTAAATTTACCGAAAATGCCGAAAAACGATCAGCGCTTAAATCGTCGGAACAGCCGAAAAACGATTAGTGCTTAAATCGACCGGAAATACCTAAAAACGATTAGTGTTTAAATCGTCAGGAAATGCCGAAAAGCGATTAGTGCTTAAATCGTCAGGAATTGCCGAAAAACGATTAGTGCTTAAATCGACTGAAAATGCCAAAACACGAATAATGCTTGAATTATCAAGAAAAAAACGATTAGTGCTTACATCGACTGAAAATGCCGAAATACGATTAGTGCTTTAATCGCCAGGAAATGTCGAAAAACGATTAGTGCTTAAATTGACTGAAAGAGCCGAAAAACGATTAGTGGTTAAATCGTCAGGAAATGCCGAAAAACGATTAGTGTTTAAAGCGTTACGATAAGCCGAAAAACGATTAGTGCTTAAATCGTCAAGAAATGCCGAAAAACGATTGGTGCTTAAATCGACTGAAAATGCCGAAAAACGATGAATGCTTAAATTTACCGAAAATGCCGAAAAACGTTTAGCGCTTAAATCGTCGGAACAGCCGAAAAACGATTAGTGCTTAAATCGACTGGAAATGCCTAAAAACGATTAGTGCTTAAATCGACTGGAAATGCCAAAAAACGATTAGTGCTTAAATCGTCAGGAAATGCCGAAAAACGAATAATGCTTAAATTAACCGAAAATGCCGAAAAACGATTAGCGCTTAAATCGTCGGAATTGCCGAAAAACGATTAGTGCTTAAATAGACTGGAAATGCCGAAAAACGAGTGCATAATTCGTCAGGAAATGCCGAAAAACAACTAGTGCCTAAATCGACTGGAAAAAGCCTAAAAACGATTAGTGCTTAAATCGACTGAAAATGCCAAAACACGAATAATGCTTGAATTATCAAGAAATGCCGAAAAACGATCAGTGCTTACATCGACTGAAAATGCCGAAATACAATTAGTGCTTAAATCGCCAGGAAATGTCGAAAAACGATTAGTGCTTAAATTGACTGAAAGAGCCGAAAAACGATTAGTGGTTAAATCGTCAGGAAATGCCGAAAAACGATTAGTGTTTAAAGCGTTACGATAAGCCGAAAAACGATTAGTGCTTAAATCGTCAGGAAATGCCTAAAAACGATTAGTGCTTAAATCGCTTGAAAATACCGAAAAACGATTAGTGTTTAAATCGACTGGAAATGCCCAAAAACAATTAGTGCTTAAATCGACTGAAAATGCCGAAAAACGATTAATGCTTAAATTTACCGAAAATGCCGAAAAACGATCAGCGCTTAAATCGTCGGAACAGCCGAAAAACGATTAGTGCTTAAATCGACTGGAAATGCCTAAAAACGATTAGTTGTAAAATCGACTGGAAATGCCGAAAACCGATTAGTCCTTAAATTGTCAGGAAATGCCGAAAAACGATTAGTACTTAAATCGTCAGGAATTGCCGAAAAACGATTAGTGCTTAAATCGACTGAAAATGCCAAAACACGAATAATGCTTAAATTATCAAGAAATGCCGAAAACGATTAGTGCTTACATCGACTGAAAATGCCGAAATACGATTATTGCTTAAATCGTCAGGAAATGTCGAAAAACGATTAGAGCTTAAATCGCCAGGAAATGTCGAAAAACGATTAGTGCTTAAATCGTCACAGAAACGCCGAAAAACGATTAGTGCTTAAATCTCCAGGAAATGCCGAAAACCGATTTGTGCTAAAATCGTCAGGAAATGCCGAAAAACGAGTAATGCTCGTATGGAAATGCCGAAAAACGATTAGTGCTTAAATCGACTGAAAATGCTAAGAAACGATTAGTGCTTAAATCGACTGAAAATGCCAAGAAACGATTAGTGCTTAAATCGACGATAAATGCCGAAAAACGATCAGTGTTTGAATAGTCAAGAAATGCCGAAAAACGATTAGTGCTTAAATCGTCAGGAAATGCCGAAAAACGATGAGTGCTTAAGTCGTCAGGATATGCCGAAAAACGAGTAATGCTTAAATCGTCTTGAAATGCCGAAATACGATTAGTGCATAAATCGTCAGGAAATGCCGAAAAACGATAAGTGCTTAAATCGTCAGGATATGCCGAAAAACGATTAGTGCTTAAATCGACTGAAAATGCTAAGAAACGATTAGTGCTTAAATCGCCTGGAAATGCCGAAAAACGATTAGTGCTTAAATCGTCACAAAAATGCCGGGAAACGATTAGTGTTTAAATCGACCGGAAATGCCAAAACACGATTAGTGCTTAAATCGTCAGGAAATGTCGAAAAACGATTAGAGCTTAAATCGCCAGGAAATATCGAAAAACGATTACTGCATAAATCGTCACAGAAATGCCGAAAAACGATTAGTGCTTAAATCGTCACGAAATGCCGAAAAACGATTAGTGCTTAAATCGACTGAAAATGCCGAAATACGGTCAGTACTTAAATCATCAGGAAATGTCGAAACACGATTAGTGCTTAAATCGTCACAGAAATGCCGGAAAACGATTAGTGCTTAAATCGACTGGAAATGCCAAAACACGATTAGTGTTAAATCGTCGGGAAATGCCGAAAAATGATTAGTGCTGAAATCGACTGGAAATGCCTAAAAACGATTAGTTGTAAAATCGACCGGAAATGCCGAAAACCGATTAGTCCTTAAATTGTCAGGAAATGCCGAAAAACGATGAGTGCTTAAATCGTCAGGAAATGCCGAAAACGATTAGTGCTTAAATCGACTGGAAATGCCTAAAAACGATTAGTGCTTAAAACGTCACGATAAGCCGAAAAACGATTAGTGCTTAAATCGTCAAGAAATGCCGAAAAACGATAGGTGCTTAAATCGACCGGAAATGCCGAAAAATGATTATTGCTTTAATAGTCAGGAAATGCCAAGAAACGATTAGTGCTTAAATCGACTAAATATGCCGAAAAACAATTAGTGCTTAAATCGTCGGGAAATGCCGAAAAACGATTAGTGCTTAGATCGTCACGAAATGCCGATAAACGATTAGTGCCTAAATCGTCAGGGAATGCCGAAAAACGATCAGTGCTTAAATCGTCAGGAAATGATGAAAAACGATTAGTGCTTAAAACGACTGAAAATGCCAGAAAACGATCAGTGCTTAAATCGCCAGGAAATGCCAAAAAAACGATCAGTGCTTAAATCGTCAGGAAATGCCGAAAAACGATTAGTGCTTAAATCGTCAGGAAATGCCAAAAAACGATTAGTGCTTAAATCGCCAGGAAATGCCAAAAAACGATTAGTGCTTAAATCGACGGAAAATGCCGAAAAACGCTTAGTGCTAAAATCGTCAGGTAATACCAAAAAACGATCAGTGCTTAAATCATCAGGAAATGCTGAAAACCGATCAGTGCTTAAATCGACTGAAAATGCCTAATAACGATTGGTGCTCAAATCGACTGGAAATGCCGAAAAACGATTAGTGCTTAAATCGTCGGGAAATGCCGAAAAACGATTAGTGCTTAGATCGTCAGGAAATGCCGGAAAACGATCAGTGCTTTAATCGTCAGGAAATGCCGAAAAACGATTAGTGCTTAAATCGTCAGGAAATGCCGAAAAACGATCAGTGCTTCAATCGTCAGGAAATGCCGAAAAACGATTGGTGCCTAAATCGACTGAAAATGCCGAAAAACGATTAGTGCTTAAATCGTCAGGAAATGCCGAAAAACGATTAGTGCTTAAATCGTCAGGAGATACCAAAAAACGATTAGTGCTTAAATCATCAGGAAATGCTGAAAACCGATTAGTGCTTAAATCGACAGGAAATGCCTAAAAACGATTGGTGCTCAAATCGACTGGAAATGACGAAAAACGATTAGTGCTTAAATCGTCAGGAAATGCTGAAAACCGATTAGTGCTTAAATCGACTGGAAATGCCTAAAAACGATTAGTGCTTAAATCGCCAGGAAATGTCAAAAAACGATTAGTGCTTAAATCGTCAGGAAATGCCGAAAAAAGATTAGTGCTTAAATCGTCAGGAAATGCCAAAAAACGATTAGAGGTTAAATCGTCAGGAAATGCCGAAAAAAGATTAGTGCTTAAATTGACTGAAAGTGCCGAAAAACGATTTGTGGTTAAATCGTCAGGAAATGCCGAAAAACGATAAGTGCTTATATCGTCACGAAATGCCGAAAAACGATTAGTGCCTAAATCGTCAGGAAATGCCGAAAAACGATCAGTGTTTAAATCGTCAGGAAATGATGAAAAACGATTAATGCTTAAAACGACTGAAAATGCCAAAAAACGATTAGTGCTTAAATTGCCAGGAAATGCCAAAAAACGATTAGTGCTTAAATCGTCAGGAAATGCCGAAAAAAGATTAGTGCTTAAATCGTCAGGAAATGCTAAAAAACGATTAGTGCTTAAATCGCCAGGAAATGCCAAAAAACGATTAGAGCTTAAATCGTCAGAAAATGCCGAAGAACGATTAGTGCTTAAATCGCCTGGATATGCCGAAAAACGATTAGCGGTTAAATCGTCAGGAAATGCCGAAATACGATTAGTGCTTAAAGCGTCACGATAAGCCGAAAAACGATTAGTGCCTAAATCGTCAAGAAATGCCGAAAAACGATTAGTGCTTAAATCGTCAGGAAATGCCAAAAAACGATTAGTGCTTAAATCGTCAGGAAATGCCGAAAAACGATTAGTGCTTAAATCGTCAGGAAATGCCGAAAAACGATTAGTGTTTAAAGCGTTACGATAAGCCGAAAAACGATTAGTGCTTAAATCGTCAGGAAATGCCTAAAAACGATTAGTGCTTAAATCGCTTGAAAATACCGAAAAACGATTAGTGTTTAAATCGACTGGAAATGCCCAAAAACAATTAGTGCTTAAATCGACTGAAAATGCCGAAAAACGATTAATGCTTAAATTTACCGAAAATGCCGAAAAACTATCAGCGCTTAAATCGTCGGAACAGCCGAAAAACGATTAGTGCTTAAATCGACTGGAAATGCCTAAAAACGATTAGTTGTAAAATCGACTGGAAATGCCGAAAACCGATTAGTCCTTAAATTGTCAGGAAATGCCGAAAAACGATTAGTACATAAATCGTCAGGAATTGCCGAAAAACGATTAGTGCTTAAATCGACTGAAAATGCCAAAACACGAATAATGCTTAAATTATCAAGAAATGCCGAAAACGATTAGTGCTTACATCGACTGAAAATGCCGAAATACGATTATTGCTTAAATCGTCAGGAAATGTCGAAAAACGATTAGAGCTTAAATCGCCAGGAAATGTCGAAAAACGATTAGTGCTTAAATCGTCACAGAAACGCCGAAAAACGATTAGTGCTTAAATCTCCAGGAAATGCCGAAAACCGATTTGTGCTAAAATCGTCAGGAAATGCCGAAAAACGAGTAATGCTCGTATGGAAATGCCGAAAAACGATTAGTGCTTAAATCGACTGAAAATGCTAAGAAACGATTAGTGCTTAAATCGACTGAAAATGCCAAGAAACGATTAGTGCTTAAATCGACGATAAATGCCGAAAAACGATCAGTGTTTGAATAGTCAAGAAATGCCGAAAAACGATTAGTGCTTAAATCGTCAGGAAATGCCGAAAAACGATGAGTGCTTAAGTCGTCAGGATATGCCGAAAAACGAGTAATGCTTAAATCGTCTGGAAATGCCGAAATACGATTAGTGCATAAATCGTCAGGAAATGCCGAAAAAACGATAAGTGCTTAAATCGTCAGGATATGCCGAAAAACGATTAGTGCTTAAATCGACTGAAAATGCTAAGAAACGATTAGTGCTTAAATCGCCTGGAAATGCCGAAAAACGATTAGTGCTTAAATCGTCACAAAAATGCCGGGAAACGATTAGTGTTTAAATCGACCGGAAATGCCAAAACACGATTAGTGCTTAAATCGTCAGGAAATGTCGAAAAACGATTAGAGCTTAAATCGCCAGGAAATATCGAAAAACGATTACTGCATAAATCGTCACAGAAATGCCGAAAAACGATTAGTGCTTAAATCGTCACGAAATGCCGAAAAACGATTAGTGCTTAAATCGACTGAAAATGCCGAAATACGGTCAGTACTTAAATCATCAGGAAATGTCGAAACACGATTAGTGCTTAAATCGTCACAGAAATGCCGGAAAACGATTAGTGCTTAAATCGACTGGAAATGCCAAAACACGATTAGTGTTAAATCGTCGGGAAATGCCGAAAAATGATTAGTGCTGAAATCGACTGGAAATGCCTAAAAACGATTAGTTGTAAAATCGACCGGAAATGCCGAAAAACGATTAGTCCTTAAATTGTCAGGAAATGCCGAAAAACGATTAGTGCTTAAATCGTCAGGAAATGCCGAAAACGATTAGTGCTTAAATCGACTGGAAATGCCTAAAAACGATTAGTGCTTAAAACGTCACGATAAGCCGAAAAACGATTAGTGCTTAAATCGTCAAGAAATGCCGAAAAACGATAGGTGCTTAAATCGACCGGAAATGCCGAAAAATGATTATTGCTTTAATAGTCAGGAAATGCCAAGAAACGATTAGTGCTTAAATCGACTAAATATGCCGAAAAACGATTAGTGCTTAAATCGTCGGGAAATGCCGAAAAACGATTAGTGCTTAGATCGTCACGAAATGCCGATAAACGATTAGTGCCTAAATCGTCAGGGAATGCCGAAAAACGATCAGTGCTTAAATCGTCAGGAAATGATGAAAAACGATTAGTGCTTAAAACGACTGAAAATGCCAGAAAACGATCAGTGCTTAAATCGCCAGGAAATGCCAAAAAAACGATCAGTGCTTAAATCGTCAGGAAATGCCGAAAAACGATTAGTGCTTAAATTGTCAGGAAATGCCAAAAAACGATTAGTGCTTAAATCGCCAGGAAATGCCAAAAAACGATTAGTGCTTAAATCGACGGAAAATGCCGAAAAACGCTTAGTGCTAAAATCGTCAGGTAATACCAAAAAACGATCAGTGCTTAAATCATCAGGAAATGCTGAAAACCGATCAGTGCTTAAATCGACTGGAAATGCCTAATAACGATTGGTGCTCAAATCGACTGGAAATGCCGAAAAACGATTAGTGCTTAAATCGTCGGGAAATGCCGAAAAACGATTAGTGCTTAGATCGTCAGGAAATGCCGGAAAACGATCAGTGCTTTAATCGTCAGGAAATGCCGAAAAACGATTAGTGCTTAAATCGTCAGGAAATGCCGAAAAACGATCAGTGCTTCAATCGTCAGGAAATGCCGAAAAACGATTGGTGCCTAAATCGACTGAAAATGCCGAAAAAAGATTAGTGCTTAAATCGACTGAAAATGCCGAAAAACGATGAATGCTTAAATTTACCGAAAATGCCGAAAAACGATAAGTGCTTAAATCGACTGGAAATGACGAAAAACGATTAGTGCTTAAATCGTCAGGAAATGCTGAAAACCGATTAGTGCTTAAATCGACTGGAAATGCCTAAAAACGATTAGTGCTTAAATCGCCAGGAAATGTCAAAAAACGATTAGTGCTTAAATCGTCAGGAAATGCCGAAAAAAGAGTAGTGCTTAAATCGTCAGGAAATGCCAAAAAACGATTAGAGCTTAAATCGTCAGGAAATGCCGAAAAAAGATTAGTGCTTAAATTGACTGAAAGTGCCGAAAAACGATTAGTGGTTAAATCGTCAGGAAATGCCGAAAAACGATAAGTGCTTATATCGTCACGAAATGCCGAAAAACGATTAGTGCCTAAATCGTCAGGAAATGCCGAAAAACGATCAGTGTTTAAATCGTCAGGAAATGATGAAAAACGATTAATGCTTAAAACGACTGAAAATGCCAAAAAACGATTAGTGCTTAAATTGCCAGGAAATGCCAAAAAAAGGTTGGTGCTTAAATCGTCAGGAAATGCCGAAAAAAGTTTAGTGCTTAAATCGTCAGGAAATGCTAAAAAACGATTAGTGCTTAAATCGCCAGGAAATGCCAAAAAACGATTAGAGCTTAAATCGTCAGAAAATGCCGAAGAACGATTAGTGCTTAAATCGCCTGGATATGCCGAAAAACGATTAGCGGTTAAATCGTCAGGAAATGCCGAAATACGATTAGTGCTTAAAGCGTCACGATAAGCCGAAAAACGATTAGTGCCTAAATCGTCAAGAAATGCCGAAAAACGATTAGTGCTTAAATCGTCAGGAAATGCCAAAAAACGATTAGTGCTTAAATCGTCAGGAAATGCCGAAAAACGATTAGTGCTTAAATCGTCAGGAAATGCCAAAAAACGATTAGTGCTTAAATCGTCAGGAAATGCCAAAAAACGATTAGTGCTTAAATCGTCAGGAAATGCCGAAAAACGATTAGTGCTTAAATCGACTGAAAATGCTGACAAACAATTACAGCTTAAATCGTCAGGAAAAGGCGAAAAACGATTAGTGCTTAAATCGATTGAAAATGCCGAAAAACGATTAGTGCTTAAATCGCCAGGAAATGCCGAAAACGATTAGTGCTTAAATCGACTGGAAATGCCTAAAAACGATTAGTGCTTTAATCGACTGAAAATGCCGAAAAACGAATAATGCTTAAATTTACCGAAAATGCCGAAAAATGATTAGCGCTTAAATCGTCGGAACTGCCGAAAAACGATTAGTGCTTAAATCGACTGGAAATGCCTAAAAACGATTAGTGCTTAAATCGACTGGAAATGCCTCAAAACCATTAGTGCTTAAATCGTCAGGAAATGCCGAAAAACGAATAATGCTTAAATTAACCGAAAATGCCGAAAAACGATCAGCGCTTAAATCGTCGGAACTGCCGAAAAACGATTAGTGCTTAAATAGACTGGAAATGCCGAAAAACGAGTGCGTAATTCGTCAGGGAATGCCGAAAAACAATTAGTGCCTAAATCGACTGGAAATGCCTAAAAACGATTAGTGCTTAAATCGATTGAAAATGCCGAAAAACGATTAGTGCTTAAATCGACTGGAAATGTCTAAAAACGATAAGTGCTTAAATCGACTGAAAATGCCGAAAAACGATTGGTGCTTAAATCGACTGGAAATGCCCAAAAACGATTAGTGCTTAAATCGACTTAAAATGCCGAAAAACGATTAATGCTTAAATTTACCGAAAATGCCGAAAAACGATCAGCGCTTAAATCGCCGGAACAGCCGAAAAACGATTAGTGCTTAAATCGACTGGAAATGCCTAAAAACGATTAGTGTTTAAATCGTCAGGAAATGCCGAAAAGCGATTAGTGCTTAAATCGTCAGGAATTGCCGAAAAACGATTAGTGCTTAAATCGACTGAAAATGCCAAAACACGAATAATGCTTAAATTATCAAGAAATGCCGAAAAACGATTAGTGTTTACATCGACTGAAAATGCCGAAATACGATTAGTGCTTAAATCGTCTGGAAATGTCGAAAAACGACTAGAGCTTAAATCGCAAGGAAATGTCGAAAAACGATTAGTGCTTAAATCGTCAGGAAATGCCGAAAAACGATAAGTGCTTAAATCGACTGAAAATGCTAACAAACAATTACTGCTTAAATCGTCAGGAAATGGCGAAAAACCATTAGTGCTTAAATCGATTGAAAATGCCGAAAAACGATTAGTGCTTAAATCGACTGGAAATGCCAAAAACGATTAGTGCTTAAATCGACTGAAAATGCCGAAAAACGATGAATGCTTAAATTTACCGAAAATGCCGAAAAACGTTTAGCGCCTAAATCGTCGGAACTGCCAAAAAACGATTAGTGCTTAAATCGACTGGAAATGCCAAAACACGAATAATGCTTGAATTATCAAGAAATGCCGAAAAACGATTAGTGCTTACATCGACTGGAAATGCCAAAAACGATTAGTGCTTAAATCGACTGAAAATGCTGACAAACAATTACAGCTTAAATCGTCAGGAAAAGGCGAAAAACGATTAGTGCTTAAATCGACTGAAAATGCCGAAAAACGATTAGTGCTTAAATCGCCAGGAAATGCCGAAAACGATTAGTGCTTAAATCGACTGGAAATGCCGAAAAACGATTAGTGCTTAAATCGTCGGGAAATGCCGAAAAACGATTAGTGCTTAGATCGTCAGGAAATGCCGGAAAACGATCAGTGCTTTAATCGTCAGGAAATGCCGAAAAACGATTAGTGCTTAAATCGTCAGGAAATGCCGAAAAACGATCAGTGCTTCAATCGTCAGGAAATGCCGAAAAACGATTGGTGCCTAAATCGACTGAAAATGCCGAAAAAAGATTAGTGCTTAAATCGTCAGGAAATGCCGAAAAACGATTAGTGCTTAAATCGTCAGGAGATACCAAAAAACGATTAGTGCTTAAATCATCAGGAAATGCTGAAAACCGATTAGTGCTTAAATCGACAGGAAATGCCTAAAAACGATTGGTGCTCAAATCGACTGGAAATGACGAAAAACGATTAGTGCTTAAATCGTCAGGAAATGCTGAAAACCGATTAGTGCTTAAATCGACTGGAAATGCCTAAAAACGATTAGTGCTTAAATCGCCAGGAAATGTCAAAAAACGATTAGTGCTTAAATCGTCAGGAAATGCCGAAAAAAGATTAGTGCTTAAATCGTCAGGAAATGCCAAAAAACGATTAGAGCTTAAATCGTCAGGAAATGCCGAAAAAAGATTAGTGCTTAAATTGACTGAAAGTGCCGAAAAACGATTAGTGGTTAAATCGTCAGGAAATGCCGAAAAACGATAAGTGCTTATATCGTCACGAAATGCCGAAAAACGATTAGTGCCTAAATCGTCAGGAAATGCCGAAAAACGATCAGTGTTTAAATCGTCAGGAAATGATGAAAAACGATTAATGCTTAAAACGACTGAAAATGCCAAAAAACGATTAGTGCTTAAATTGCCAGGAAATGCCAAAAAAAGGTTGGTGCTTAAATCGTCAGGAAATGCCGAAAAAAGATTAGTGCTTAAATCGTCAGGAAATGCTAAAAAACGATTAGTGCTTAACTCGCCAGGAAATGCCAAAAAACGATTAGAGCTTAAATCGTCAGAAAATGCCGAAGAACGATTAGTGCTTAAATCGCCTGGATATGCCGAAAAACGATTAGCGGTTAAATCGTCAGGAAATGCCGAAATACGATTAGTGCTTAAAGCGTCACGATAAGCCGAAAAACGATTAGTGCCTAAATCGTCAAGAAATGCCGAAAAACGATTAGTGCTTAAATCGTCAGGAAATGCCAAAAAACGATTAGTGCTTAAATCGTCAGGAAATGCCGAAAAACGATTAGTGCTTAAATCGTCAGGAAATGCCAAAAAACGATTAGTGCTTAAATCGCCAGGAAATGCCAAAAAACGATTAGTGCTTAAATCGTCAGGAAATGCCGAAAAACGATTAGTGCTTAAATCGTCAGGAAATGCCGAAAAACGATTAGTGCTTAAATCGACTGAAAATGCTGACAAACAATTACAGCTTAAATCGTCAGGAAAAGGCGAAAAACGATTAGTGCTTAAATCGATTGAAAATGCCGAAAAACGATTAGTGCTTAAATCGCCAGGAAATGCCGAAAACGATTAGTGCTTAAATCGACTGGAAATGCCTAAAAACGATTAGTGCTTTAATCGACTGAAAATGCCGAAAAACGAATAATGCTTAAATTTACCGAAAATGCCGAAAAATGATTAGCGCTTAAATCGTCGGAACTGCCGAAAAACGATTAGTGCTTAAATCGACTGGAAATGCCTAAAAACGATTAGTGCTTAAATCGACTGGAAATGCCTCAAAACCATTAGTGCTTAAATCGTCAGGAAATGCCGAAAAACGAATAATGCTTAAATTAACCGAAAATGCCGAAAAACGATCAGCGCTTAAATCGTCGGAACTGCCGAAAAACGATTAGTGCTTAAATAGACTGGAAATGCCGAAAAACGAGTGCGTAATTCGTCAGGGAATGCCGAAAAACAATTAGTGCCTAAATCGACTGGAAATGCCTAAAAACGATTAGTGCTTAAATCGATTGAAAATGCCGAAAAACGATTAGTGCTTAAATCGACTGGAAATGTCTAAAAACGATAAGTGCTTAAATCGACTGAAAATGCCGAAAAACGATTGGTGCTTAAATCGACTGGAAATGCCCAAAAACGATTAGTGCTTAAATTGACTTAAAATGCCGAAAAACGATTAATGCTTAAATTTACCGAAAATGCCGAAAAACGATCAGCGCTTAAATCGCCGGAACAGCCGAAAAACGATTAGTGCTTAAATCGACTGGAAATGCCTAAAAACGATTAGTGTTTAAATCGTCAGGAAATGCCGAAAAGCGATTAGTGCTTAAATCGTCAGGAATTGCCGAAAAACGATTAGTGCTTAAATCGACTGAAAATGCCAAAACACGAATAATGCTTAAATTATCAAGAAATGCCGAAAAACGATTAGTGTTTACATCGACTGAAAATGCCGAAATACGATTAGTGCTTAAATCGTCTGGAAATGTCGAAAAACGACTAGAGCTTAAATCGCAAGGAAATGTCGAAAAACGATTAGTGCTTAAATCGTCAGGAAATGCCGAAAAACGATAAGTGCTTAAATCGACTGAAAATGCTAACAAACAATTACTGCTTAAATCGTCAGGAAATGGCGAAAAACCAATAGTGCTTAAATCGATTGAAAATGCCGAAAAACGATTAGTGCTTAAATCGACTGGAAATGCCAAAAACGATTAGTGCTTAAATCGACTGAAAATGCCGAAAAACGATGAATGCTTAAATTTACCGAAAATGCCGAAAAACGTTTAGCGCCTAAATCGTCGGAACTGCCAAAAAACGATTAGTGCTTAAATCGACTGGAAATGCCAAAACACGAATAATGCTTGAATTATCAAGAAATGCCGAAAAACGATTAGTGCTTACATCGACTGAAAATGCCGAAATACGATTAGTGCTTAAATCGCCAGCAAATGCCAAAAAACGATTAGTGCTTAAATCGTCAGGTAATGCCGAAAAACGATTAGTGCTTAAATCGACTGAAAATGCCTAAAAACGATTAGTGCTTAAATCGACTGATAATGCCGAAAAACGATTAATGCTTAAATTTACCGAAAATGCCGAAAAACGATTAGCGCTTAAATCGTCGGAACTGCCGAAAAACGATTAGTGCTTAAATAGACTGGAAATGCCGAAAAACGAGTGCGTAATTCGTCAGGAAATGCCGAAAAACAATTAGTGCCTAAATCGACTGGAAATGCCTAAAAACGATTAGTGCTTAAATCGATTGATAATGCCGAAAAACGATTAGTGCTTAAATCGACTGGAAATGCCTAAAAACGATTAGTGCTTAAATCGACTGAAAATGCCGAAAAACGATTAGTGCTTAAATCGACTGGAAATGCCCAAAAGCCATTAGTGCTTAAATCGACTGAAAATGCCGAAAAACGATTAATGCTTAAATTTACCGAAAATGCCGAAAAACGATCAGCGCTTAAATCGTCGGAACAGCCGAAAAACGATTAGTGCTTAAATCGACCGGAAATACCTAGAAACGATTAGTGTTTAAATCGTCAGGAAATGCCGAAAAGCGATTAGTGCTTAAATCGTCAGGAATTGCCGAAAAACGATTAGTGCTTCAATCGACTGAAAATGCCAAAACACGAATAATGCTTAAATTATCTAGAAATGCCGAAATACGATTAGTGCTTACATCGACTGAAAATGCCGAAATACGATTAGTGCTTAAATCGTCGGGAAATGCCGAAAAACGAGTAATGCTTAAATCGTCACAGAAACGCCGAAAAACGATTAGTGCTTAAATCGTCAGGAAATGCCGAAAAACGATTAGTGCTTAAATCGACTGAAAATGCCAAAACACGAATAATGCTTGAATTATCAAGAAATGCCGAAAAACGATAAGTGCTTACATCGACTGAAAATGCCGAAATACGATTAGTGCTTAAATCGCCAGGAAATGTCGATAAACGATTAGTGCTTAAATTGACTGAAAGAGCCGAAAAACGATTAGTGGTTAAATCGTCAGGAAATGCCGAAAAACGATTAGTGCTTAAAGCGTTACGATAAGCCGAAAAACGATTAGTGCTTAAATCGTCAAGAAATGCCGAAAAACGATTGGTGCTTAAATCGACTGAAAATGCCGAAAAACGATGAATGCTTAAATTTACCGAAAATGCCGAAAAACGTTTAGCGCTTAAATCGTCGGAACAGCTGAAAAACGATAAGTGCTTAAATCGACTGGAAATGCCTAAAAACGATTAGTGCTTAAATCGACTGGAAATGCCAAAAAACGATTAGTGCTTAAATCGTCAGGAAATGCCGATACACGAATAATGCTTAAATTAACCGAAAATGCCGAAAAACGATTAGCGCTTAAATCGTCGGAATTGCCGAAAAACGATTAGTGCTTAAATCGACTGGAAAAGCCTAAAAACGATTAGTATTTAAATCGTCAGGAAATGCCGAAAAGCGATTAGTACTTAAATCGTCAGGAATTGCCGAAAAACGATTAGTGCTTAAATCGACTGAAAATGCCAAAACACGAATAATGCTTAAATTATCAAGAAATGCCGAAAACGATTAGTGCTTACATTGACTGAAAATGCCGAAATACGATTATTGCTTAAATCGTCAGGAAATGTCGAAAAACGATTAGAGCTTAAATCGCCAGGAAATGTCGAAGAACGATTAGTGCTTAAATCGTCACGGAAACGCCGAAAAACGATTAGTGCTTAAATCTCCAGGAAATGCCGAAAACCGATTTGTGCTTAAATCGTCAGGAAATGCCGAAAAACGATTAATGCTCGTATGGAAATGCCGAAAAACGATTAGTGCTTAAATCGACTGAAAATGCTAAGAAACGATTAGTGCTTAAATCGACTGAAAATGCCAAGAAACGATTAGTGCTTAAATCGACGATAAATGCCGAAAAACGATCAGTGTTTGAATAGTCAAGAAATGCCGAAAAACGATTAGTGCTTAAATCGTCAGGAAATGCCGAAAAACGTGTAATGCTTAAATCGTCTGGAAATGCCGAAATACGATTAGTGCTTAAATCGTCAGGAAATGCCGAAAAACGATAAGTGCTTAAATCGTCAGGAAATGCCGAAAAAGGATTAGTGCTTAAATCGACTGAAAATGCTAAGAAACGATTAGTGCTTAAATCGACAGGAAATGCTGAAAAACGATTAGTGCTTAAATCGTCAGGAAATGCCGAAAAACGATTAATGCATTAATTTACCGAAAATGCCGAAAAACGATTAGCGCTTAAATCGTCAGGGAATGCCGAAAAACGATTATCGCTTAAATCGTCAGGAAATGCCGTAAAACGATGAGTGCTTAAATCGTCAGGATATGCCGAAAATCGAGTAATGCTTAAATCGTCTGGAAATGCCGAAATACGATTAGTGCTTTAATCGTCAGGAAATGCCGAAAAACGATAAGTGCTTAAATCGCCTGGAAATGCCTAAAAACGATTAGTGCTTAAATCGACTGAAAATGCCGAAAAACGATTAATGCTTAAATTTACCGAAAATGCCGAAAAACGATCAGCGCTTAAATCGTCGGAACAGCCGAAAAACGATTAGTGCTTAAATCGACCGGAAATACCTAAAAACGATTAGTGTTTAAATCGTCAGGAAATGCCGAAAACCGATTAGTTCTTAAATCGTCAGGAATTCCGAAAAACGATTAGTGCTTAAATCGACTGATAATGCCAAAACACGAATAATGCTTAAATTATCAAGAAATGCCGAAATACGATTAGTGCTTACATCGACTGAAAATGCCGAAATACGATTAGTGCTTAAATCGTCAGGAAATGCCGAAAAACGAGTAATGTTTAAATCGTCACAGAAACGCCGAAAAACGATTAGTGCTTAAATCGTCAGGAAATGCCGAAAAACGATTAGTGCTTAAATCGACTGGAAATGCCCAAAAACGATTAGTGCTTAAATCGACTGAAAATGCCGAAAAACGATCAATGCTTAAATTTACCGAAAATGCCGAAAAACGATCAGCGCTTAAATCGTCGGAACAGCCGAAAAACGATTAGTGCCATAATCGACCGGAAATACCTAAAAACGATTAGTGTTTAAATCGTCAGGAAATGCCGAAAAGCGATTAGTGCTTAAATCGTCAGGAATTGCCGAAAAACGATTAGTGCTTAAATCGACTGAAAATGCCAAAACACGAATAATGCTTGAATTATCACGAAATGCCGAAAAACGATTAGTGCTTACATCGACTGAAAATGCCGAAATACGATTAGTGCTTAAATCGCCAGGAAATGTCGAAAAACGATTAGTGCTTAAATTGACTAAAAGAGCCGAAAAACGATTAGTGGTTAAATCGTCAGGAAATGCCGAAAAACGATTAGTGCTTAAAGCGTTACGATAAGCCGAAAAACGATTAGTGCTTAAATCGTCAAGAAATGCCGAAAAACGATTGGTGCTTAAATCGACTGAAAATGCCGAAAAACGATGAATGCTTAAATTTACCGAAAATGCCGAAAAACGTTTAGCGCTTAAATTGTCGGAACAGCTGAAAAACGATTAGTGCTTAAATCGACTGGAAATGCCTAAAAACGATTAGTGCTTAAATCGACTGGAAATGCCAAAAAACGATTAGTGCTTGAATCGTCAGGAAATGCCGATAAACGAATAATGCTTAAATTAACCGAAAATGCCGAAAAACGATTAGCGCTTAAATCGTCGGAATTGCCGAAAAACGATAAGTGCTTAAATAGACTGGAAATGCCGAAAAACGAGTGCATAATTCGTCAGGAAATGCCGAAAAACAATTAGTGCCTAAATCGACTGGAAAAAGCCTAAAAACGATTAGTGCTTAAATCGTTTGAAAATGCCGAAAAACGATTAGTGCTTAAATCGACTGGAAATGCCTAAAAACGATTAGTGCTTAAATCGCTTGAAAATACCGAAAAACGATTAGTGTTTAAATCGACTGGAAATGCCCAAAAACAATTAGTGCTTAAATCGACTGAAAATGCCGAAAAACGATTAATGCTTAAATTTACCGAAAATGCCGAAAAACGATCAGCGCTTAAATCGTCGGAACAGCCGAAAAACGATTAGTGCTTAAATCGACTGAAAATGCCAAAACACGAATAATGCTTAAATTATCAAGAAATGCCGAAAACGATTAGTGCTTACATTGACTGAAAATGCCGAAATACGATTATTGCTTAAATCGTCAGGAAATGTCGAAAAACTATTAGAGCTTAAATCGCCAGGAAATGTCGAAGAACGATTAGTGCTTAAATCGTCGCAGAAACGCCGAAAAACGATTAGTGCTTAAATCTCCAGGAAATGCCGAAAACCGATTTGTGCTTAAATCGTCAGGAAATGCCGAAAAACGAGTAATGCTCGTATGGAAATGCCGATTAGTGCTTAAATCGACTGAAAATGCTAAGAAACGATTAGTGCTTAAATCGACTGAAAATGCCAAGAAACGATTAGTGCTTAAATCGACGATAAATGCCGAAAAACGATCAGTGTTTGAATAGTCAAGAAATGCCGAAAAACGATTAGTGCTTAAATCGTCAGGAAATGCCGAAAAACGTGTAATGCTTAAATCGTCTGGAAATGCCGAAATACGATTAGTGCTTAAATCGTCAGGAAATGCCGAAAAACGATAAGTGCTTAAATCGTCAGGAAATGCCGAAAAACGATTAGTGCTTAAATCGACTGAAAATGCTAAGAAACGATTAGTGCTTAAATCGACTGGAAATGCTGAAAAACGATTAGTGCTTAAATCGTCAGGAAATGCCGAAAAACGATTAATGCTTAAATTTACCGAAAATGCCGAAAAACGATCAGCGCTTAAATCGTCGGAACAGCCGAAAAACGATTAGTGCTTAAATCGACCGGAAATACCTAAAAACGATTAGTGCTTAAATCGTCAGGGAATGCCGAAAAACGATTAGCGCTTAAATCGTCAGGAAATGCCCAAAAACGATGAGTGCTTAAATCGTCAGGATATGCCGAAAAACGAGTAATGCTTAAATCGTCTGGAAATGCCGAAATACGATTAGTGCTTTAATCGTCAGGAAATGCCGAAAAACGATAAGTGGTTAAATCGCCTGGAAATGCCCAAAAACGATTAGTGCTTAAATCGACTGAAAATGCCGAAAAACGATTAATGCTTAAATTTACCGAAAATGCCGAAAAACGATCAGCGCTTAAATCGTCGGAACAGCCGAAAAACGATTAGTGCTTAAATCGACCGGAAATACCTAAAAACGATTAGTGTTTAAATCGTCAGGAAATGCCGAAAAGCGATAAGTGCTTAAATCGTCAGGAATTGCCGAAAAACGATTAGTGCTTAAATCGACTGAAAATGCCAAAACACGAATAATGCTTAAATTATCAAGAAATGCCGAAATAAGATTAGTGCTTACATCGACTAAAAATGCCGAAATACGATTAGTGCTTAAATCGTCAGGAAATGCCGAAAAACGAGTAATGCTTAAATCGTCACAGAAACGCCGAAAAACGATTAGTGCTTAAATCGTCAGGAAATGCCGAAAAACGATTAATGCTTAAATCGACTGGAAATTCCCAAAAACGATTAGTGCTTAAATCGACTGAAAATGCCGAAAAACGATCAATGCTTAAATTTACCGAAAATGCCTAAAAACGATCAGCGCTTAAATCGTCGGAACAGCCGAAAAACGATTAGTGCTTAAATCGACCGGAAATACCTAAAAACGATTAGTGTTTAAATCGTCAGGAAATGCCGAAAAGCGATTAGTGCTTAAATCGTCAGGAATTGCCGAAAAACGATTAGTGCTTAAATCGACTGAAAATGCCAAAACACGAATAATGCTTGAATTATCAAGAAATGCCGAAAAACGATTAGTGCTTACATCGACTGAAAATGCCGAAATACGATTAGTACTTAAATCGCCAGGAAATGTCGAAAAACGATTAGTGCTTAAATTGACTGAAAGAGCCGAAAAACGATTAGTGGTTAAATCGTCAGGAAATGCCGAAAAACGATTAGTGCTTAAAGCGTTACGATAAGCCGAAAAACGATTAGTGCTTAAATCGTCAAGAAATGCCGAAAAACGATTGGTGCTTAAATCGACTGAAAATGCCGAAAAACGATGAATGCTTAAATTTACCGAAAATGCCGAAAAACGTTTAGCGCTTAAATCGTCGAAACAGCCGAAAAACGATTAGTGCTTAAATCGACTGGAAATGCCTAAAAACGATTAGTGCTTAAATCGACTGGAAATGCCAAAAAACGATTAGTGCTTAAATCGTCAGGAAATGCCGAAAAACGATTGGTGCTTAAATCGACTAAAAATGCCGAAAAACGATGAATGCTTAAATTTACCGAAAATGCCGAAAAACGTTTAGCGCTTAAATCGTCGGAACAGCCGAAAAACGATTAGTGCTTAAATCGACTGGAAATGCCGAAAAGCGATTAGTGCTTAAATCGTCAGGAATTGCCGAAAAACGATTAGTGCTTAAATCGACTGAAAATGCCAAAACTCGAATAATGCTTGAATTATCAAGAAATGCCGAAAAACGATTAGTGCTTACATCGACTGAAAATGCCGAAATACGATTAGTGCTTAAATCGCCAGGAAATGTCGAAAAACGATTAGTGCTTAAATTGACTGAAAGAGCCGAAAAACGATTAGTGGTTAAATCGTCAGGAAATGCCGAAAAACGATTAGTGCTTAAAGCGTTACGATAAGCCGAAAAACGATTAGTGCTTAAATCGTCAAGAAATGCCGAAAAACGATTGGTGCTTAAATCGACTGAAAATGCCGAAAAACGATGAATGCTTAAATTTACCGAAAATGCCGAAAAACGTTTAGCGCTTAAATCGTCGGAACAGCCGAAAAACAATTAGTGCTTAAATCGACTGGAAATGCCTAAAAACGATTAGTGCTTAAATCGACTGGAAATGCCAAAAGACGATTAGTGCTTAAATCGTCAGGAAATGCCGAAAAACGAATAATGCTTAAATTAACCGAAAATGCCGAAAAACGATTAACGCTTAAATCGTCGGAATTGCCGAAAAACGATTAGTGCTTAAATAGACTGGAAATGCCGAAAAACGAGTGCATAATTCGTCAGGAAATGCCGAAAAACAATTAGTGCCTAAATCGACTGGAAAAAGCCTAAAAACGATTAGTGCTTAAATCGTTTGAAAATGCCGAAAAACGATTAGTGCTTAAATCGACTGGAAATGCCTAAAAGCGATTAGTGTTTAAATCGTCAGGAAATGCCGAAAAGCGATTAGTACTTAAATCGTCAGGAATTGCCGAAAAACGAATAGTGCTTAAATCGACTGAAAATGCCAAAAAACGAATAATGCTTAAATTATCAAGAAATGCCGAAAACGATTAGTGCTTACATTGACTGAAAATGCCGAAATACGATTATTGCTTAAATCGTCAGGAAAGGTCGAAAAACGATTAGAGCTTAAATCGCCAGGAAATGTCGAAGAACGATTAGTGCTTAAATCGTCACAGAAACGCCGAAAAACGATTAGTTTTTAAATCTCCAGGAAATGCCGAAAACCGATTTGTGCTTAAATCGTCAGGAAATGCCGAAAAACGAGTAATGCTCGTATGGAAATGCCGAAAAACGATTAGTGCTTAAATCGACTGAAAATGCTAAGAAACGATTAGTGCTTAAATTGACTGAAAATGCCAAGAAACGATTAGTGCTTAAATCGACGATAAATGCCGAAAAACGATCAGTGTTTGAATAGTCAAGAAATGCCGAAAAACGATTAGTGCTTAAATCGTCAGGAAATGCCGAAACACGTGTAATGCTTAAATCGTCTGGAAATGCCGAAATACGATTAGTGCTTAAATCGTCAGGAAATGCCGAAAAACGTTTAGCGCTTAAATCGTCGGAACAGCCGAAAAACGATTAGTGCTTAAATCGACTGGAAATGCCTAAAAACGATTAGTGCTTAAATCGACTGGAAATGCCAAAAAACGATTAGTGCTCAAATCGTCAGGAAATGCCGAAAAACGATTAGTGCTTAAATCGACTGGAAATGCCTAAAAACGATTAGTGCTTAAATCGCTTGAAAATACCGAAAAACGATTAGTGTTTAAATCGACTGGAAATGCCCAAAAACAATTAGTGCTTAAATCGACTGAAAATGCCGAAAAACGATTAATGCTTAAATTTACCGAAAATGCCGAAAAACGATCAGCGCTTAAATCGTCGGACCAGCCGAAAAACGATTAGTGCTTAAATCGACTGGAAATGCCTAAAAACGATTAGTGTTTAAATCGTCAGGAAATGCCGAAAAGCGATTAGTACTTAAATCGTCAGGAATTGCCGAAAAACGATTAGTGCTTAAATCGACTGAAAATGCCAAAACACGAATAATGCTTAAATTATCAAGAAATGCCGAAAACGATTAGTGCTTAAATCGTCAGGAAATGCCGAAAAACGATAAGTGCTTAAATCGTCAGGAAATGCCGAAAAACGATTAGTGCTTAAATCGACTGAAAATGCTAAGAAACGATTATAGAATATATAATGAGTTTAAGAAAAAACTAAAAATATATCTATATAGCAATGTATATTATAGTATAGATGATTATTTTTTGTAATGTTATAATATAGATGATTATTTTTGTAATTTAGTGGTAAGGAACCCTTATTTTGACTTGTCCAATATCGGTTGATTTTTATAGATGAATAAAAATTTATTATTATTATTATTATTATTTATTATTATTATTATTATTATTATTATTATTATTATTATTATTATTATTATTATTATTATTATTATTATTATTATTATTATTATTATTATTATTATTATTATTATTATTATTATTATTATTATTATTATTATTATTATTATTATTATTATTATTATTATTATTATTATTATTATTATTATTATTATTATTATTATTATTATTATTATTATTATTATTATTATTATTATTATTATTATTATTATTATTATTATTATTATTATTATTATTATTATTATTATTATTATTATTATTATTATTATTATTATTATTATTATTATTATTATTATTATTATTATTATTATTATTATTATTATTATTATTATTATTATTATTATTATTATTATTATTATTATTATTATTATTATTATTATTATTATTATTATTATTATTATTATTATTATTATTATTATTATTATTATTATTATTATTATTATTATTATTATTATTATTATTATTATCATTATTATTATTATTATTAGTGCTTAAATCGACTGGAAATGCTGAAAAACGATTAGTGCTTAAATCGTCAGGAAATGCCGAAAAACGATTAATGCTTAAATTTACCGAAAATGCCGAAAAACGATTAGCGCTTAAATCGTCAGGGAATGCCGAAAAACGATTAGCGCTTAAATCGTCAGGAAATGCCGAAAAACGATGAGTGCTTAAATCGGCAGGATATGCCGAAAAACGAGTAATGCTTAAATCGTCTGGAAATGCCGAAATACGATTAGTGCTTAAATCGTCAGGAAATGCCGAAAAACGATAAGTGCTTAAATCGTCAGGAAATGCCGAAAAACGATTAGTGCTTCAATCGACTGAAAATGCTAAGAAACGATTAGTGCTTAAATCGCCTGGAAATGCCGAAAAACGATTAGTGCTTAAATCGTCACAAAAGTGCCGGGAAACGATTAGTGTTTAAATCGACCGGAAATGCCAAAACACGATTAGTGCTTAAATCGTCAGGAAATGTCGAAAAACGATTAGAGCTTAAATCGCCAGGAAATATCGAAAAACGATTACTGCTTAAATCGTCACAGAAATGCCGAAAAACGATTAGTGCTTAAATCGACTGGAAATGCCAAAATACGATTAGTGTTAAATCGTCGGGAAATGCCGAAAAATGATTAGTGCTGAAATCGACTGGAAATGCCTAAAAACGATTAGTTGTAAAATCGACTGGAAATGCCGAAAACCGATTAGTCCTTAAATTGTCAGGAAATGCCGAAAAACGATGAGTGCTTAAATCGTCAGGAAATGCCGAAAACGATTAGTGCTTAAATCGACTGGAAATGCCTAAAAACGATTAGTGCTTAAAACGTCACGATAAGCCGAAAAACGATTAGTGCTTAAATCGTCAAGAAATGCCGAAAAACGATTGGTGCTTAAATCGACCCGAAATGCCGAAAAACGATTATTGCTTTAATCGTCACGAAATGCCAAGAAACGATTAGTGCTTAAATCGACTAAATATGCCGAAAAACGATTAGTGCTTAAATCGTCAGGAAATGCCGAAAAACAATTAGTGCTTATATCGTCACGAAATGTCGAAAAACGATTAGTGCCTAAATCGTCAGGGAATGCCGAAAAACGATCAGTGCTTAAATCGTCAGGAAATGATGAAAAACGATTAGTGCTTAAAACGACTGAAAATGCCAAAAAACGATCAGTGCTTAAATCGCCAGGAAATGCCAAAAAACGATCAGTGCTTAAATCGTCAAGAAATGCCGAAAAACAATTAGTGCTTAAATTGTCAGGAAATGCCAAAAAACGATTAGTGCTTAAATCGTCAGGAAATGTCGAAAAACGATTAGAGCTTAAATCGCCAGGAAATATCGAAAAACGATTACTGCTTAAATCGTCACAGAAATGCCGAAAAACGATTAGTGCTTAAATCGACTGGAAATGCCAAAATACGATTAGTGTTAAATCGTCGGAACAGCCGAAAAACGATTAGTGCTTAAATCGACCGGAAATACCTAAAAACGATTAGTGTTTAAATCGTCAGGAAATGCCGAAAAGCGATTAGTGCTTAAATCGGCAGGAATTGCCGAAAAACGATTAGTGCTTAAATCGACTGAAAATGCCAAAACACGAATAATGCTTAAATTATCAAGAAATGCCGAAATACGATTAGTGCTTACATCGACTGAAAATGCCGAAATACGATTAGTGCTTAAATCGTCAGGAAATGCCGAAAAACGAGTAATGCTTAAATCGTCACAGAAACGCCGAAAAACGATTAGTGCTTAAATCGTCAGGAAATGCCGAAAAACGATTAGTGCTTAAATCGACTGGAAATGCCCAAAAACGATTAGTGCTTAAATCGACTGAATATGCCGAAAAACGATCAATGCTTAAATTTACCGAAAATGCCGAAAAACAATCAGCGCTTAAATCGTCGGAACAGCCGAAAAACGATTAGTGCTTAAATCGACCGGAAATACCTAAAAACGATTAGTGTTTAAATCGTCAGGAAATGCCGAAAAGCGATTAGTGCTTAAATCGTCAGGAATTGCCGAAAAACGATTAGTGCTTAAATCGACTGAAAATGCCAAAACACGAATAATGCTTGAATTATCAAGAAATGCCGAAAAACGATTAGTGCTTACATCGACTGAAAATGCCGAAATACGATTAGTGCTTTAATCGCCAGGAAATGTCGAAAAACGATTAGTGCTTAAATTGACTGAAAGAGCCGAAAAACGATTAGTGGTTAAATCGTCAGGAAATGCCGAAAAACGATTAGTGTTTAAAGCGTTACGATAAGCCGAAAAACGATTAGTGCTTAAATCGTCAAGAAATGCCGAAAAACGATTGGTGCTTAAATCGACTGAAAATGCCGAAAAACGATGAATGCTTAAATTTACCGAAAATGCCGAAAAACGATAAGTGCTTAAATCGACTGGAAATGCCTAAAAACGATTAGTGCTTAAATCGACTGGAAATGCCAAAAAACGATTAGTGCTTAAATCGTCAGGAAATGCCGAAAAACGAATAATGCTTAAATTAACCGAAAATGCCGAAAAACGATTAGCGCTTAAATCGTCGGAATTGCCGAAAAACGATTAGTGCTTAAATACACTGGAAATGCCGAAAAACGAGTGCATAATTCGTCAGGAAATGCCGAAAAACAACTAGTGCCTAAATCGACTGGAAAAAGCCTAAAAACGATTAGTGCTTAAATCGACTGAAAATGCCAAAACACGAATAATGCTTGAATTATCAAGAAATGCCGAAAAACGATCAGTGCTTACATCGACTGAAAATGCCGAAATACAATTAGTGCTTAAATCGCCAGGAAATGTCGAAAAACGATTAGTGCTTAAATTGACTGAAAGAGCCGAAAAACGATTAGTGGTTAAATCGTCAGGAAATGCCGAAAAACGATTAGTGTTTAAAGCGTTACGATAAGCCGAAAAACGATTAGTGCTTAAATCGTCAGGAAATGCCTAAAAACGATTAGTGCTTAAATCGCTTGAAAATACCGAAAAACGATTAGTGTTTAAATCGACTGGAAATGCCCAAAAACAATTAGTGCTTAAATCGACTGAAAATGCCGAAAAACGATTAATGCTTAAATTTACCGAAAATGCCGAAAAACGATCAGCGCTTAAATCGTCGGAACAGCCGAAAAACGATTAGTGCTTAAATCGACTGGAAATGCCTAAAAACGATTAGTTGTAAAATCGACTGGAAATGCCGAAAACCGATTAGTCCTTAAATTGTCAGGAAATGCCGAAAAACGATTAGTACTTAAATCGTCAGGAATTGCCGAAAAACGATTAGTGCTTAAATCGACTGAAAATGCCAAAACACGAATAATGCTTAAATTATCAAGAAATGCCGAAAACGATTAGTGCTTACATCGACTGAAAATGCCGCAATACGATTATTGCTTAAATCGTCAGGAAATGTCGAAAAACGATTAGAGCTTAAATCGCCAGGAAATGTCGAAAAACGATTAGTGCTTAAATCGTCACAGAAACGCCGAAAAACGATTAGTGCTTAAATCTCCAGGAAATGCCGAAAACCGATTTGTGCTAAAATCGTCAGGAAATGCCGAAAAACGAGAAATGCTCGTATGGAAATGCCGAAAAACGATTAGTGCTTAAATCGACTGAAAATGCTAAGAAACGATTAGTGCTTAAATCGACTGAAAATGCCAAGAAACGATTAGTGCTTAAATCGACGATAAATGCCGAAAAACGATCAGTGTTTGAATAGTCAAGAAATGCCGAAAAACGATTAGTGCTTAAATCGTCAGGAAATGCCGAAAAACGATGAGTGCTTAAGTCGTCAGGATATGCCGAAAAACGAGTAATGCTTAAATCGTCTGGAAATGCCGAAATACGATTAGTGCATAAATCGTCAGGAAATGCCGAAAAACGATTAGTGCTTAAATCGACTGAAAATGCTAAGAAACGATTAGTGCTTAAATCGCCTGGAAATGCCGAAAAACGATTAGTGCTTAAATCGTCACAAAAATGCCGGGAAACGATTAGTGTTTAAATCGACCGGAAATGCCAAAACACGATTAGTGCTTAAATCGTCAGGAAATGTCGAAAAACGATTGGAGCTTAAATCGCCAGGAAATATCGAAAAACGATTACTGCATAAATCGTCACAGAAATGCCGAAAAACGATTAGTGCTTAAATCGTCACGAAATGCCGAAAAACGATTAGTGCTTAAATCGACTGAAAATGCCGAAATACGGTCAGTACTTAAATCATCAGGAAATGTCGAAACACGATTAGTGCTTAAATCGTCACAGAAATGCCGGAAAACGATTAGTGCTTAAATCGACTGGAAATGCCAAAACACGATTAGTGTTAAATCGTCGGGAAATGCCGAAAAATGATTAGTGCTGAAATCGACTGGAAATGCCTAAAAACGATTAGTTGTAAAATCGACCGGAAATGCCGAAAACCGATTAGTCCTTCAATTGTCAGGAAATGCCGAAAAACGATGAGTGCTTAAATCGTCAGGAAATGCCGAAAACGATTAGTGCTTAAATCGACTGGAAATGCCTAAAAACGATTAGTGCTTAAAACGTCACGATAAGCCGAAAAACGATTAGTGCTTAAATCGTCAAGAAATGCCGAAAAACGATAGGTGCTTAAATCGACCGGAAATGCCGAAAAATGATTATTGCTTTAATAGTCAGGAAATGCCAAGAAACGATTAGTGCTTAAATCGACTAAATATGCCGAAAAACAATTAGTGCTTAAATCGTCGGGAAATGCCGAAAAACGATTAGTGCTTAGATCGTCACGAAATGCCGATAAACGATTAGTGCCTAAATCGTCAGGGAATGCCGAAAAACGATCAGTGCTTAAATCGTCAGGAAATGATGAAAAACGATTAGTGCTTAAAACGACTGAAAATGCCAGAAAACGATCAGTGCTTAAATCGCCAGGAAATGCCAAAAAAACGATCAGTGCTTAAATCGTCAGGAAATGCCGAAAAACGATTAGTGCTTAAATTGTCAGGAAATGCCAAAAAACGATTAGTGCTTAAATCGCCAGGAAATGCCAAAAAACGATTAGTGCTTAAATCGACGGAAAATGCCGAAAAACGCTTAGTGCTAAAATCGTCAGGTAATACCAAAAAACGATCAGTGCTTAAATCATCAGGAAATGCTGAAAACCGATCAGTGCTTAAATCGACTGGAAATGCCTAATAACGATTGGTGCTCAAATCGACTGGAAATGCCGAAAAACGATTAGTGCTTAAATCGTCGGGAAATGCCGAAAAACGATTAGTGCTTAGATCGTCAGGAAATGCCGGAAAACGATCAGTGCTTTAATCGTCAGGAAATGCCGAAAAACGATTAGTGCTTAAATCGTCAGGAAATGCCGAAAAACGATCAGTGCTTCAATCGTCAGGAAATGCCGAAAAACGATTGGTGCCTGAATCGACTGAAAATGCCGAAAAAAGATTAGTGCTTAAATCGTCAGGAAATGCCGAAAAACGATTAGTGCTTAAATCGTCAGGAGATACCAAAAAACGATTAGTGCTTAAATCATCAGGAAATGCTGAAAACCGATTAGTGCTTAAATCGACAGGAAATGCCTAAAAACGATTGGTGCTCAAATCGACTGGAAATGACGAAAAACGATTAGTGCTTAAATCGTCAGGAAATGCTGAAAACCGATTAGTGCTTAAATCGACTGGAAATGCCTAAAAACGATTAGTGCTTAAATCGCCAGGAAATGTCAAAAAACGATTAGTGCTTAAATCGTCAGGAAATGCCGAAAAAAGATTAGTGCTTAAATCGTCAGGAAATGCCAAAAAACGATTAGAGCTTAAATCGTCAGGAAATGCCAAAAAAAGATTAGTGCTTAAATTGACTGAAAGTGCCGAAAAACGATTAGTGGTTAAATCGTCAGGAAATGCCGAAAAACGTTAAGTGCTTATATCGTCACGAAATGCCGAAAAACGATTAGTGCCTAAATCGTCAGGAAATGCCGAAAAACGATCAGTGTTTAAATCGTCAGGAAATGATGAAAAACGATTAATGCTTAAAACGACTGAAAATGCCAAAAAACGATTAGTGCTTAAATTGCCAGGAAATGCCAAAAAACGATTAGTGCTTAAATCGTCAGGAAATGCCGAAAAAAGATTAGTGCTTAAATCGTCAGGAAATGCTAAAAAACGATTAGTGCTTAAATCGCCAGGAAATGCCAAAAATCGATTAGAGCTTAAATCGTCAGAAAATGCCGAAGAACGATTAGTGCTTAAATCGCCTGGATATGCCGAAAAACGATTAGCGGTTAAATCGTCAGGAAATGCCGAAATACGATTAGTGCTTAAAGCGTCACGATAAGCCGAAAAACGATTAGTGCCTAAATCGTCAAGAAATGCCGAAAAACGATTAGTGCTTAAATCGTCAGGAAATGCCAAAAAACGATTAGTGCTTAAATCGTCAGGAAATGCCGAAAAACGATTAGTGCTTAAATCGTCAGGAAATGCCGAAAAACGATTAGTGTTTAAAGCGTTACGATAAGCCGAAAAACGATTAGTGCTTAAATCGTCAGGAAATGCCTAAAAACGATTAGTGCTTAAATCGCTTGAAAATACCGAAAAACGATTACTGTTTAAATCGACTGGAAATGCCCAAAAACAATTAGTGCTTAAATCGACTGAAAATGCCAAGAAACGATTAGTGCTTAAATCGACGATAAATGCCGAAAAACGATCAGTGTTTGAATAGTCAAGAAATGCCGAAAAACGATTAGTGCTTAAATCGTCAGGAAATGCCGAAAAACGATGAGTGCTTAAGTCGTCAGGATATGCCGAAAAACGAGTAATGCTTAAATCGTCTGGAAATGCCGAAATACGATTAGTGCATAAATCGTCAGGAAATGCCGAAAAACGATAAGTGCTTAAATCGTCAGGATATGCCGAAAAACGATTAGTGCTTAAATCGACTGAAAATGCTAAGAAACGATTAGTGCTTAAATCGCCTGGAAATGCCGAAAAACGATTAGTGCTTAAATCGTCACAAAAATGCCGGGAAACGATTAGTGTTTAAATCGACCGGAAATGCCAAAACACGATTAGTGCTTAAATCGTCAGGAAATGTCGAAAAACGATTAGAGCTTAAATCGCCAGGAAATATCGAAAAACGATTACTGCATAAATCGTCACAGAAATGCCGAAAAACGATTAGTGCTTAAATCGTCACGAAATGCCGAAAAACGATTAGTGCTTAAATCGACTGAAAATGCCGAAATACGGTCAGTACTTAAATCATCAGGAAATGTCGAAACACGATTAGTGCTTAAATCGTCACAGAAATGCCGGAAAACGATTAGTGCTTAAATCGACTGGAAATGCCAAAACACGATTAGTGTTAAATCGTCGGGAAATGCCGAAAAATGATTAGTGCTGAAATCGACTGGAAATGCCTAAAAACGATTAGTTGTAAAATCGACCGGAAATGCCGAAAACCGATTAGTCCTTAAATTGTCAGGAAATGCCGAAAAACGATGAGTGCTTAAATCGTCAGGAAATGCCGAAAACGATTAGTGCTTAAATCGACTGGAAATGCCTAAAAACGATTAGTGCTTAAAACGTCACGATAAGCCGAAAAACGATTAGTGCTTAAATCGTCAAGAAATGCCGAAAAACGATAGGTGCTTAAATCGACCGGAAATGCCGAAAAATGATTATTGCTTTAATAGTCAGGAAATGCCAAGAAACGATTAGTGCTTAAATCGACTAAATATGCCGAAAAACGATTAGTGCTTAAATCGTCGGGAAATGCCGAAAAACGATTAGTGCTTAGATCGTCACGAAATGCCGATAAACGATTAGTGCCTAAATCGTCAGGGATTGCCGAAAAACGATCAGTGCTTAAATCGTCAGGAAATGATGAAAAAGGATTAGTGCTTAAAACGACTGAAAATGCCAGAAAACGATCAGTGCTTAAATCGCCAGGAAATGCCAAAAAAACGATCAGTGCTTAAATCGTCAGGAAATGCCGAAAAACGATTAGTGCTTAAATTGTCAGGAAATGCCAAAAAACGATTAGTGCTTAAATCGCCAGGAAATGCCAAAAAACGATTAGTGCTTAAATCGACGGAAAATGCCGAAAAACGCTTAGTGCTAAAATCGTCAGGTAATACCAAAAAACGATCAGTGCTTAAATCATCAGGAAATGCTGAAAACCGATCAGTGCTTAAATCGACTGGAAATGCCTAATAACGATTGGTGCTCAAATCGACTGGAAATGCCGAAAAACGATTAGTGCTTAAATCGTCGGGAAATGCCGAAAAACGATTAGTGCTTAGATCGTCAGGAAATGCCGGAAAACGATCAGTGCTTTAATCGTCAGGAAATGCCGAAAAACGATTAGTGCTTAAATCGTCAGGAAATGCCGAAAAACGATCAGTGCTTCAATCGTCAGGAAATGCCGAAAAACGATTGGTGCCTAAATCGACTGAAAATGCCGAAAAAAGATTAGTGCTTAAATCGTCAGGAAATGCCGAAAAACGATTAGTGCTTAAATCGTCAGGAGATACCAAAAAACGATTAGTGCTTAAATCATCAGGAAATGCTGAAAACCGATTAGTGCTTAAATCGACAGGAAATGCCTAAAAACGATTGGTGCTCAAATCGACTGGAAATGACGAAAAACGATTAGTGCTTAAATCGTCAGGAAATGCTGAAAACCGATTAGTGCTTAAATCGACTGGAAATGCCTAAAAACGATTAGTGCTTAAATCGCCAGGAAATGTCAAAAAACGATTAGTGCTTAAATCGTCAGGAAATGCCGAAAAAAGATTAGTGCTTAAATCGTCAGGAAATGCCAAAAAACGATTAGAGCTTAAATCGTCAGGAAATGCCGAAAAAAGATTAGTGCTTAAATTGACTGAAAGTGCCGAAAAACGATTAGTGGTTAAATCGTCAGGAAATGCCGAAAAACGATAAGTGCTTATATCGTCACGAAATGCCGAAAAACGATTAGTGCCTAAATCGTCAGGAAATGCCGAAAAACGATCAGTGTTTAAATCGTCAGGAAATGATGAAAAACGATTAATGCTTAAAACGACTGAAAATGCCAAAAAACGATTAGTGCTTAAATTGCCAGGAAATGCCAAAAAAAGGTTGGTGCTTAAATCGTCAGGAAATGCCGAAAAAAGATTAGTGCTTAAATCGTCAGGAAATGCTAAAAAACGATTAGTGCTTAAATCGCCAGGAAATGCCAAAAAACGATTAGAGCTTAAATCGTCAGAAAATGCCGAAGAACGATTAGTGCTTAAATCGCCTGGATATGCCGAAAAACGATTAGCGGTTAAATCGTCAGGAAATGCCGAAATACGATTAGTGCTTAAAGCGTCACGATAAGCCGAAAAACGATTAGTGCCTAAATCGTCAAGAAATGCCGAAAAACGATTAGTGCTTAAATCGTCAGGAAATGCCAAAAAACGATTAGTGCTTAAATCGTCAGGAAATGCCGAAAAACGATTAGTGCTTAAATCGTCAGGAAATGCCAAAAAACGATTAGTGCTTAAATCGCCAGGAAATGCCAAAAAACGATTAGTGCTTAAATCGTCAGGAAATGCCGAAAAACGATTAGTGCTTAAATCGTCAGGAAATGCCGAAAAACGATTAGTGCTTAAATCGACTGAAAATGCTGACAAACAATTACAGCTTAAATCGTCAGGAAAAGGCGAAAAACGATTAGTGCTTAAATCGATTGAAAATGCCGAAAAACGATTAGTGCTTAAATCGCCAGGAAATGCCGAAAACGATTAGTGCTTAAATCGACTGGAAATGCCTAAAAACGATTAGTGCTTTAATCGACTGAAAATGCCGAAAAACGAATAATGCTTAAATTTACCGAAAATGCCGAAAAATGATTAGCGCTTAAATCGTCGGAACTGCCGAAAAACGATTAGTGCTTAAATCGACTGGAAATGCCTAAAAACGATTAGTGCTTAAATCGACTGGAAATGCCTCAAAACCATTAGTGCTTAAATCGTCAGGAAATGCCGAAAAACGAATAATGCTTAAATTAACCGAAAATGCCGAAAAACGATCAGCGCTTAAATCGTCGGAACTGCCGAAAAACGATTAGTGCTTAAATAGACTGGAAATGCCGAAAAACGAGTGCGTAATTCGTCAGGGAATGCCGAAAAACAATTAGTGCCTAAATCGACTGGAAATGCCTAAAAACGATTATTGCTTAAATCGATTGAAAATGCCGAAAAACGATTAGTGCTTAAATCGACTGGAAATGTCTAAAAACGATAAGTGCTTAAATCGACTGAAAATGCCGAAAAACGATTGGTGCTTAAATCGACTGGAAATGCCCAAAAACGATTAGTGCTTAAATCGACTTAAAATGCCGAAAAACGATTAATGCTTAAATTTACCGAAAATGCCGAAAAACGATCAGCGCTTAAATCGCCGGAACAGCCGAAAAACGATTAGTGCTTAAATCGACTGGAAATGCCTAAAAACGATTAGTGTTTAAATCGTCAGGAAATGCCGAAAAGCGATTAGTGCTTAAATCGTCAGGAATTGCCGAAAAACGATTAGTGCTTAAATCGACTGAAAATGCCAAAACACGAATAATGCTTAAATTATCAAGAAATGCCGAAAAACGATTAGTGTTTACATCGACTGAAAATGCCGAAATACGATTAGTGCTTAAATCGTCTGGAAATGTCGAAAAACGACTAGAGCTTAAATCGCAAGGAAATGTCGAAAAACGATAAGTGCTTAAATCGTCAGGAAATGCCGAAAAACGATAAGTGCTTAAATCGACTGAAAATGCTAACAAACAATTACTGCTTAAATCGTCAGGAAATGGCGAAAAACCATTAGTGCTTAAATCGATTGAAAATGCCGAAAAACGATTAGTGCTTAAATCGACTGGAAATGCCAAAAACGATTAGTGCTTAAATCGACTGAAAATGCCGAAAAACGATGAATGCTTAAATTTACCGAAAATGCCGAAAAACGTTTAGCGCCTAAATCGTCGGAACTGCCGAAAAACGATTAGTGCTTAAATCGACTGGAAATGCCAAAACACGAATAATGCTTGAATTATCAAGAAATGCCGAAAAACGATTAGTGCTTACATCGACTGGAAATGCCAAAAACGATTAGTGCTTAAATCGACTGAAAATGCTGACAAACAATTACAGCTTAAATCGTCAGGAAAAGGCGAAAAACGATTAGTGCTTAAATCGACTGAAAATGCCGAAAAACGATTAGTGCTTAAATCGCCAGGAAATGCCGAAAACGATTAGTGCTTAAATCGACTGGAAATGCCTAAAAACGATTAGTGCTAAATCGACTGAAAATGCCGAAAAACGAATAATGCTTAAATTTACCGAAAATGCCGAAAAATGATTAGCGCTTAAATCGTCGGAACTGCCGAAAAACGATTAGTGCTTAAATCGACTGGAAATGCCTAAAAACGATTAGTGCTTAAATCGACTGGAAATGCCTCAAAACCATTAGTGCTTAAATCGTCAGGAAATGCCGAAAAACGAATAATGCTTAAATTAACCGAAAATGCCGAAAAACGATCAGCGCTTAAATCGTCGGAACTGCCGAAAAACGATTAGTGCTTAAATAGACTGGAAATGCCGAAAAACGAGTGCGTAATTCGTCAGGAAATGCCGAAAAACAATTAGTGCCTAAATCGACTGGAAATGCCTAAAAACGATTAGTGCTTAAATCGATTGAAAATGCCGAAAAACGATTAGTGCTTAAATCGACTGGAAATGTCTAAAAACGATTAGTGCTTAAATCGACTGAAAATGCCGAAAAACGATTGGTGCTTAAATCGACTGGAAATGCCCAAAAACGATTAGTGCTTAAATCGACTTAAAATGCCGAAAAACGATTAATGCTTAAATTTACCGAAAATGCCGAAAAACGATCAGCGCTTAAATCGCCGGAACAGCCGAAAAACGATTAGTGCTTAAATCGACTGGAAATGCCTAAAAACGATTAGTGTTTAAATCGTCAGGAAATGCCGAAAAGCGATTAGTGCTTAAATCGTCAGGAATTGCCGAAAAACGATTAGTGCTTAAATCGACTGAAAATGCCAAAACACGAATATTGCTTAAATTATCAAGAAATGCCGAAAAACGATTAGTGTTTACATCGACTGAAAATGCCGAAATACGATTAGTGCTTAAATCGTCAGGAAATGTCAAAAAACGATTAGAGCTTAAATCGCAAGGAAATGTCGAAAAACGATTAGTGCTTAAATCGTCAGGAAATGCCGAAAAACGATAAGTGCTTAAATCGATTGAAAATGCTGGCAAACAATTACTGCTTAAATCGTCAGGAAATGGCGAAAAACCATTAGTGCTTAAATCGATTGAAAATGCCGAAAAACGATGAATGCTTAAATTTACCGAAAATGCCGAAAAACGTTTAGCGCCTAAATCGTCGGAACTGCCGAAAAACAATTAGTGCTTAAATCGACTGGAAATGCCAAAACACGAATAATGCTTGAATTATCAAGAAATGCCGAAAAACGATTAGTGCTTACATCGACTGGAAATGCCAAAAACGATTAGTGGTTAAATCGACTGAAAATGCCGAAAAACGATGAATGCTTAAATTTACCGAAAATGCCGAAAAACATTTAGCGCCTAAATCGTCGGAACTGCCGAAAAACGATTAGTGCTTAAATCGACTGGAAATGCCAAAACACGAATAATGCTTGAATTATCAAGAAATGCCGAAAAACGATTAGTGCTTACATCGACTGAAAATGCCGAATAACGATTAGTGCTTAAATCGCCAGGAAATGCCAAAAAACGATTAGTGCTTAAATCGTCAGGAAATGCCGAAAAACGATTAGTGCTTAAATCGTCAGGAAATGCCGAAAAACGATTAGTGCTTAAATCGATTGAAAATGCTGGCAAACAATTACTGCTTAAATCGTCAGGAAAAGGCAAAAAACGATTAGTGCTTAAATCGATTGAAAATGCCGAAAAACGATTAGTGCTTAATTCGCCAGGAATTGCCGAAAACGATTAGTGCTTAAATCGACTGAAAATGCCTAAAAACGATTAGTGCTTAAATCGACTGATAATGCCGAAAAACGATTTATGCTTAAATTTACCGAAAATGCCGAAAAACGATTAGCGCTTAAATCGTCGGAACTGCCGAAAAACGATTAGGGCTTAAATCGACTGGAAATGCCTAAAAACGATTAGCGCTTAAATCGTCGGAACTGCCGAAAAACGATTAGTGCCTAAATCGCCAGGAAATGCCAAAAAACGATTAGTGCTTAAATCGACGGAAAATGCCGAAAAACGCTTAGTGCTAAAATCGTCAGGTAATACCAAAAAACGATCAGTGCTTAAATCATCAGGAAATGCTGAAAACCGATCAGTGCTTAAATCGACTGGAAATGCCTAATAACGATTGGTGCTCAAATCGACTGGAAATGCCGAAAAACGATTAGTGCTTAAATCGTCGGGAAATGCCGAAAAACGATTAGTGCTTAGATCGTCAGGAAATGCCGGAAAACGATCAGTGCTTTAATCGTCAGGAAATGCCGAAAAACGATTAGTGCTTAAATCGTCAGGAAATGCCGAAAAACGATCAGTGCTTCAATCGTCAGGAAATGCCGAAAAACGATTGGTGCCTAAATCGACTGAAAATGCCGAAAAAAGATTAGTGCTTAAATCGTCAGGAAATGCCGAAAAACGATTAGTGCTTAAATCGTCAGGAGATACCAAAAAACGATTAGTGCTTAAATCATCAGGAAATGCTGAAAACCGATTAGTGCTTAAATCGACAGGAAATGCCTAAAAACGATTGGTGCTCAAATCGACTGGAAATGTCAAAAAACGATTAGTGCTTAAATCGTCAGGAAATGCCGAAAAAAGATTAGTGCTTAAATCGTCAGGAAATGCCAAAAAACGATTAGAGCTTAAATCGTCAGGAAATGCCGAAAAAAGATTAGTGCTTAAATTGACTGAAAGTGCCGAAAAACGATTAGTGGTTAAATCGTCAGGAAATGCCGAAAAAGGATAAGTGCTTATATCGTCACGAAATGCCGAAAAACGATTAGTGCCTAAATCGTCAGGAAATGCCGAAAAACGATCAGTGTTTAAATCGTCAGGAAATGATGAAAAACGATTAATGCTTAAAACGACTGAAAATGCCAAAAAACGATTAGTGCTTAAATTGCCAGGAAATGCCAAAAAACGATTAGTGCTTAAATCGTCAGGAAATGCCGAAAAAAGATTAGTGCTTAATTCGTCAGGAAATGCTAAAAAACGATTAGTGCTTAAATCGCCAGGAAATGCCAAAAAACGATTAGAGCTTAAATCGTCAGAAAATGCCGAAGAACGATTAGTGCTTAAATCGCCTGGATATGCCGAAAAACGATTAGCGGTTAAATCGTCAGGAAATGCCGAAATACGATTAGTGCTTAAAGCGTCACGATAAGCCGAAAAACGATTAGTGCCTAAATCGTCAAGAAATGCCGAAAAACGATTAGTGCTTAAATCGTCAGGAAATGCCAAAAAACGATTAGTGCTTAAATCGTCAGGAAATGCCGAAAAACGATTAGTGCTTAAATCGTCAGGAAATGCCGAAAAACGATTAGTGTTTAAAGCGTTACGATAAGCCGAAAAACGATTAGTGCTTAAATCGTCAGGAAATGCCTAAAAACGATTAGTGCTTAAATCGCTTGAAAATACCGAAAAACGATTAGTGTTTAAATCGACTGGAAATGCCCAAAAACAATTAGTGCTTAAATCGACTGAAAATGCCGAAAAACGATTAATGCTTAAATTTACCGAAAATGCCGAAAAACGATCAGCGCTTAAATCGTCGGAACAGCCGAAAAACGATTAGTGCTTAAATCGACTGGAAATGCCTAAAAACGATTAGTTGTAAAATCGACTGGAAATGCCGAAAACCGATTAGTCCTTAAATTGTCAGGAAATGCCGAAAAACGATTAGTACTTAAATCGTCAGGAATTGCCGAAAAACGATTAGTGCTTAAATCGACTGAAAATGCCAAAACACGAATAATGCTTAAATTATCAAGAAATGCCGAAAACGATTAGTGCTTACATCGACTGAAAATGCCGAAATACGATTATTGCTTAAATCGTCAGGAAATGTCGAAAAACGATTAGAGCTTAAATCGCCAGGAAATGTCGAAAAACGATTAGTGCTTAAATCGTCACAGAAACGCCGAAAAACGATTAGTGCTTAAATCTCCAGGAAATGCCGAAAACCGATTTGTGCTAAAATCGTCAGGAAATGCCGAAAAACGAGTAATGCTCGTATGGAAATGCCGAAAAACGATTAGTGCTTTAATCGACTGAAAATGCTAAGAAACGATTAGTGCTTAAATCGACTGAAAATGCCAAGAAACGATTAGTGCTTAAATCGACGATAAATGCCGAAAAACGATCAGTGTTTGAATAGTCAAGAAATGCCGAAAAACGATTAGTGCTTAAATCGTCAGGAAATGCCGAAAAACGATGAGTGCTTAAGTCGTCAGGATATGCCGAAAAACGAGTAATGCTTAAATCGTCTGGAAATGCCGAAATACGATTAGTGCATAAATCGTCAGGAAATGCCGAAAAACGATAAGTGCTTAAATCGTCAGGATATGCCGAAAAACGATTAGTGCTTAAATCGACTGAAAATGCTAAGAAACGATTAGTGCTTAAATCGCCTGGAAATGCCGAAAAACGATTAGTGCTTAAATCGTCACAAAAATGCCGGGAAACGATTAGTGTTTAAATCGACCGGAAATGCCAAAACACGATTAGTGCTTAAATCGTCAGGAAATGTCGAAAAACGATTAGAGCTTAAATCGCCAGGAAATATCGAAAAAACGATTACTGCATAAATCGTCACAGAAATGCCGAAAAACGATTAGTGCTTAAATCGTCACGAAATGCCGAAAAACGATTAGTGCTTAAATCGACTGAAAATGCCGAAATACGGTCAGTACTTAAATCATCAGGAAATGTCGAAACACGATTAGTGCTTAAATCGTCACAGAAATGCCGGAAAACGATTAGTGCTTAAATCGACTGGAAATGCCAAAACACGATTAGAGTTAAATCGTCGGGAAATGCCGAAAAATGATTAGTGCTGAAATCGACTGGAAATGCCTAAAAACGATTAGTTGTAAAATCGACCGGAAATGCCGAAAACCGATTAGTCCTTAAATTGTCAGGAAATGCCGAAAAACGATGAGTGCTTAAATCGTCAGGAAATGCCGAAAACGATTAGTGCTTAAATCGACTGGATATTCCTAAAAACGATTAGTGCTTAAAACGTCACGATAAGCCGAAAAACGATTAGTGCTTAAATCGTCAAGAAATGCCGAAAAACGATAGGTGCTTAAATCGACCGGAAATGCCGAAAAATGATTATTGCTTTAATAGTCAGGAAATGCCAAGAAACGATTAGTGCTTAAATCGACTAAATATGCCGAAAAACGATTAGTGCTTAAATCGTCGGGAAATGCCGAAAAACGATTAGTGCTTAGATCGTCACGAAATGCCGATAAACGATTAGTGCCTAAATCGTCAGGGAATGCCGAAAAACGATCAGTGCTTAAATCGTCAGGAAATGATGAAAAACGATTAGTGCTTAAAACGACTGAAAATGCCAGAAAACGATCAGTGCTTAAATCGCCAGGAAATGCCAAAAAAACGATCAGTGCTTAAATCGTCAGGAAATGCCGAAAAACGATTAGTGCTTAAATTGTCAGGAAATGCCAAAAAACGATTAGTGCTTAAATCGCCAGGAAATGCCAAAAAACGATTAGTGCTTAAATCGACGGA
The DNA here is from genome assembly GCA_910593695.2 of Ocypus olens. Taxonomy (NCBI): domain Eukaryota; kingdom Metazoa; phylum Arthropoda; class Insecta; order Coleoptera; family Staphylinidae; genus Ocypus; species Ocypus olens. The sequence goes on from OU343061.1 coordinate 19,722,336, forward strand.
AAATGCCGAAAAACGCTTAGTGCTAAAATCGTCAGGTAATACCAAAAAACGATCAGTGCTTAAATCATCAGGAAATGCTGAAAACCGATCAGTGCTTAAATCGACTGGAAATGCCTAATAACGATTGGTGCTCAAATCGACTGGAAATGCCGAAAAACGATTAGTGCTTAAATCGTCGGGAAATGCCGAAAAACGATTAGTGCTTAGATCGTCAGGAAATGCCGGAAAACGATCAGTGCTTTAATCGTCAGGAAATGCCGAAAAACGATTAGTGCTTAAATCGTCAGGAAATGCCGAAAAACGATCAGTGCTTCAATCGTCAGGAAATGCCGAAAAACGATTGGTGCCTAAATCGACTGAAAATGCCGAAAAAAGATTAGTGCTTAAATCGTCAGGAAATGCCGAAAAACGATTAGTGCTTAAATCGTCAGGAGATACCAAAAAACGATTAGTGCTTAAATCATCAGGAAATGCTGAAAACCGATTAGGGCTTAAATCGACAGGAAATGCCTAAAAACGATTGGTGGTCAAATCGACTGGAAATGACGAAAAACGATTAGTGCTTAAATCGTCAGGAAATGCTGAAAACCGATTAGTGCTTAAATCGACTGGAAATGCCTAAAAACGATTAGTGCTTAAATCGCCAGGAAATGTCAAAAAACGATTAGTGCTTAAATCGTCAGGAAATGCCGAAAAAAGATTAGTGCTTAAATCGTCAGGAAATGCCAAAAAACGATTAGAGCTTAAATCGTCAGGAAATGCCGAAAAAAGATTAGTGCTTAAATTGACTGAAAGTGCCGAAAAACGATTAGTGGTTAAATCGTCAGGAAATGCCGAAAAACGATAAGTGCTTATATCGTCACGAAATGCCGAAAAACGATTAGTGCCTAAATCGTCAGGAAATGCCGAAAAACGATCAGTGTTTAAATCGTCAGGAAATGATGAAAAACGATTAATGCTTAAAACGACTGAAAATGCCAAAAAACGATTAGTGCTTAAATTGCCAGGAAATGCCAAAAAAAGGTTGGTGCTTAAATCGTCAGGAAATGCCGAAAAAAGATTAGTGCTTAAATCGTCAGGAAATGCTAAAAAACGATTAGTGCTTAAATCGCCAGGAAATGCCAAAAAACGATTAGAGCTTAAATCGTCAGAAAATGCCGAAGAACGATTAGTGCTTAAATCGCCTGGATATGCCGAAAAACGATTAGCGGTTAAATCGTCAGGAAATGCCGAAATACGATTAGTGCTTAAAGCGTCACGATAAGCCGAAAAACGATTAGTGCCTAAATCGTCAAGAAATGCCGAAAAACGATTAGTGCTTAAATCGTCAGGAAATGCCAAAAAACGATTAGTGCTTAAATCGTCAGGAAATGCCGAAAAACGATTAGTGCTTAAATCGTCAGGAAATGCCAAAAAACGATTAGTGCTTAAATCGCCAGGAAATGCCAAAAAACGATTAGTGCTTAAATCGTCAGGAAATGCCGAAAAACGATTAGTGCTTAAATCGTCAGGAAATGCCGAAAAACGATTAGTGCTTAAATCGACTGAAAATGCTGACAAACAATTACAGCTTAAATCGTCAGGAAAAGGCGAAAAACGATTAGTGCTTAAATCGATTGAAAATGCCGAAAAACGATTAGTGCTTAAATCTCCAGGAAATGCCGAAAACGATTAGTGCTTAAATCGACTGGAAATGCCTAAAAACGATAAGTGCTTTAATCGACTGAAAATGCCGAAAAACGAATAATGCTTAAATTTACCGAAAATGCCGAAAAATGATTAGCGCTTAAATCGTCGGAACTGCCGAAAAACGATTAGTGCTTAAATCGACTGGAAATGCCTAAAAACGATTAGTGCTTAAATCGACTGGAAATGCCTCAAAACCATTAGTGCTTAAATCGTCAGGAAATGCCGAAAAACGAATAATGCTTAAATTAACCGAAAATGCCGAAAAACGATCAGCGCTTAAATCGTCGGAACTGCCGAAAAACGATTAGTGCTTAAATAGACTGGAAATGCCGAAAAACGAGTGCGTAATTCGTCAGGGAATGCCGAAAAACAATTAGTGCCTAAATCGACTGGAAATGCCTAAAAACGATTAGTGCTTAAATCGATTGAAAATGCCGAAAAACGATTAGTGCTTAAATCGACTGGAAATGTCTAAAAACGATAAGTGCTTAAATCGACTGAAAATGCCGAAAAACGATTGGTGCTTAAATCGACTGGAAATGCCCAAAAACGATTAGTGCTTAAATCGACTTAAAATGCCGAAAAACGATTAATGCTTAAATTTACCGAAAATGCCGAAAAACGATCAGCGCTTAAATCGCCGGAACAGCCGAAAAACGATTAGTGCTTAAATCGACTGGAAATGCCTAAAAACGATTAGTGTTTAAATCGTCAGGAAATGCCGAAAAGCGATTAGTGCTTAAATCGTCAGGAATTGCCGAAAAACGATTAGTGCTTAAATCGACTGAAAATGCCAAAACACGAATAATGCTTAAATTATCAAGAAATGCCGAAAAACGATTAGTGTTTACATCGACTGAAAATGCCGAAATACGATTAGTGCTTAAATCGTCTGGAAATGTCGAAAAACGACTAGAGCTTAAATCGCAAGGAAATGTCGAAAAACGATAAGTGCTTAAATCGTCAGGAAATGCCGAAAAACGATAAGTGCTTAAATCGACTGAAAATGCTAACAAACAATTACTGCTTAAATCGTCAGGAAATGGCGAAAAACCATTAGTGCTTAAATCGATTGAAAATGCCGAAAAACGGTTAGTGCTTAAATCGACTGGAAATGCCAAAAACGATTAGTGCTTAAATCGACTGAAAATGCCGAAAAACGATGAATGCTTAAATTTACCGAAAATGCCGAAAAACGTTTAGCGTCTAAATCGTCGGAACTGCCGAAAAACGATTAGTGCTTAAATCGACTGGAAATGCCAAAACACGAATAATGCTTGAATTATCAAGAAATGCCGAAAAACGATTAGTGCTTACATCGACTGGAAATGCCAAAAACGATTAGTGCTTAAATCGACTGAAAATGCTGACAAACAATTACAGCTTAAATCGTCAGGAAAAGGCGAAAAACGATTAGTGCTTAAATCGACTGAAAATGCCGAAAAACGATTGGTGCTTAAATCGCCAGGAAATGCCGAAAACGATTAGTGCTTAAATCGACTGGAAATGCCTAAAAACGATTAGTGCTAAATCGACTGAAAATGCCGAAAAACGAATAATGCTTAAATTTACCGAAAATGCCGAAAAATGATTAGCGCTTAAATCGTCGGAACTGCCGAAAAACGATTAGTGCTTAAATCGACTGGAAATGCCTAAAAACGATTAGTGCTTAAATCGACTGGAAATGCCTCAAAACCATTAGTGCTTAAATCGTCAGGAAATGCCGAAAAACGAATAATGCTTAAATTAACCGAAAATGCCGAAAAACGATCAGCGCTTAAATCGTCGGAACTGCCGAAAAACGATTAGTGCTTAAATAGACTGGAAATGCCGAAAAACGAGTGCGTAATTCGTCAGGAAATGCCGAAAAACAATTAGTGCCTAAATCGACAGGAAATGCCTAAAAACGATTAGTGCTTAAATCGATTGAAAATGCCGAAAAACGATTAGTGCTTAAATCGACTGGAAATGTCTAAAAACGATTAGTGCTTAAATCGACTGAAAATGCCGAAAAACGATTGGTGCTTAAATCGACTGAAAATGCCCAAAAACGATTAGTGCTTAAATCGACTTAAAATGCCGAAAAACGATTAATGCTTAAATTTACCGAAAATGCCGAAAAACGATCAGCGCTTAAATCGCCGGAACAGCCGAAAAACGATTAGTGCTTAAATCGACTGGAAATGCCTAAAAACGATTAGTGTTTAAATCGTCAGGAAATGCCGAAAAGCGATTAGTGCTTAAATCGTCAGGAATTGCCGAAAAACGATTAGTGCTTAAATCGACTGAAAATGCCAAAACACGAATAATGCTTAAATTATCAAGAAATGCCGAAAAACGATTAGTGTTTACATCGACTGAAAATGCCGAAATACGATTAGTGCTTAAATCGTCAGGAAATGTCAAAAAACGATTAGAGCTTAAATCGCAAGGAAATGTCGAAAAACGATTAGTGCTTAAATCGTCAGGAAATGCCGAAAAACGATAAGTGCTTAAATCGATTGAAAATGCTGGCAAACAATTACTGCTTAAATCGTCAGGAAATGGCGAAAAACCATTAGGGCTTAAATCGATTGAAAATGCCGAAAAACGATGAATGCTTAAATTTACCGAAAATGCCGAAAAACGTTTAGCGCCTAAATCGTCGGAACTGCCGAAAAACAATTAGTGCTTAAATCGACTGGAAATGCCAAAACACGAATAATGCTTGAATTATCAAGAAATGCCGAAAAACGATTAGTGCTTACATCGACTGGAAATGCCAAAAACGATTAGTGGTTAAATCGACTGAAAATGCCGAAAAACGATGAATGCTTAAATTTACCGAAAATGCCGAAAAACGTTTAGCGCCTAAATCGTCGGAACTGCCGAAAAACGATTAGTGCTTAAATCGACTGGAAATGCCAAAACACGAATAATGCTTGAATTATCAAGAAATGCCGAAAAACGATTAGTGCTTACATCGACTGAAAATGCCGAATAACGATTAGTGCTTAAATCGCCTGGAAATGCCAAAAAACGATTAGTGCTTAAATCGTCAGGAAATGCCGAAAAACGATTAGTGCTTAAATCGTCAGGAAATGCCGAAAAACGATTAGTGCTTAAATCGATTGAAAATGCTGGCAAACAATTACTGCTTAAATCGTCAGGAAAAGGCAAAAAACGATTAGTGCTTAAATCGATTGAAAATGCCGAAAAACGATTAGTGCTTAATTCGCCAGGAATTGCCGAAAACGATTAGTGCTTAAATCGACTGAAAATGCCTAAAAACGATTAGTGCTTAAATCGACTGATAATGCCGAAAAACGATTTATGCTTAAATTTACCGAAAATGCCGAAAAACGATTAGCGCTTAAATCGTCGGAACTGCCGAAAAACGATTAGGGCTTAAATCGACTGGAAATGCCTAAAAACGATTAATGCTTAAATCGACTGGAAATGCCTAAAAACTTTTAGTGCTTAAATCGTCAGGAAATGCCGAAAAACGAATAATGCTTAAATTAACCGAAAATGCCGAAAAACGATTAGCGCTTAAATCGTCGGAACTGCCGAAAAACGAGTGCGTAATTCGTCAGGAAATGCCGAACAACAATTAGTGCCTAAATCGACTGGAAATGCCTAAAAACGATTAGTGCTTAAATCGATTGATAATGCCGAAAAACGATTAGTGCTTAAATCGACCGGAAATACCTAAAAACGATTAGTGTTTAAATCGTCAGGAAATGCCGAAAAGCGATTAGTGCTTAAATCGTCAGGAATTGCCGAAAAACGATTAGTGCTTAAATCGACTGAAAATGCCAAAACACGAATAATGCTTAAATTATCAAGAAATGCCGAAATACGATTAGTGCTTACATCGACTGAAAATGCCGAAATACGATTAGTGCTTAAATCGTCAGGAAATGCCGAAAAACGAGTAATGCTTAAATCGTCACAGAAACGCCGAAAAACGATTAGTGCTTTAATCGTCAGGAAATGCCGAAAAACGATTAGTGCTTAAATCGACTGGAAATGCCCAAAAACGATTAGTGCTTAAATCGACTGAAAATGCCGAAAAACGATCAATGCTTAAATTTACCGAAAATGCCGAAAAACGATCAGCGCTTAAATCGTCGGAACAGCCGAAAAACGATTAGTGCTTAAATCGACCGGAAATACCTAAAAACGATTAGTGTTTAAATCGTCAGGAAATGCCGAAAAGCGATTAGTGCTTAAATCGTCAGGAATTACCGAAAAACGATTAGTGCTTAAATCGACTGAAAATGCCAAAACACGAATAATGCTTGAATTATCAAGAAATGCCGAAAAACGATTAGTGCTTACATCGACTGAAAATGTCGAAATACGATTAGTGCTTAAATCGCCAGGAAATATCGAAAAACGATTAGTGCTTAAATTGACTGAAAGAGCCGAAAAACGATTAGTGGTTAAATCGTCAGGAAATGGCGAAAAACGATTAGTGCTTAAAGCGTTACGATAAGCCGAAAAACGATTAGTGCTTAAATCGTCAAGAAATGCCGAAAAACGATTGGTGCTTAAATCGACTGAAAATGCCGAAAAACGATGAATGCTTAAATTTACCGAAAATGCCGAAAAACGTTTAGCGCTTAAATCGTCGGAACAGCCGTAAAACGATTAGTGCTTAAATCGACTGGAAATGCCTAAAAACGATTAGTGCTTAAATCGACTGGAAATGCCAAAAAACGATTAGTGCTTAAATCCTCAGGAAATGCCGAAAAACGAATAATGCTTAAATTAACCGAAAATGTCGAAAAACGATTAGCGCTTAAATCGTCGGAATTGCCGAAAACGATTAGTGCTTAAATAGACTGGAAATGCCGAAAAACGAGTGCATAATTCGTCAGGAAATGCCGAAAAACAATTAGTGCCTAAATCGACTGGAAAAAGCCTAAAAACGATTAGTGCTTAAATCGATTGAAAATGCCGAAAAACAATTAGTGCTTAAATCGACTGGAAATGCCTAAAAACGATTAGTGCTTAAATCGCTTGAAAATACCGAAAAACGATTAGTGTTTAAATCGTCTGGAAATGCCCAAAAACAATTGGTGCTTAAATCGAGTGAAAATGCCGAAAAACGATTAATGCTTAAATTTACTGAAAATGCCGAAAAACGATCAGCGCTTAAATCGTCGGAACAGCCGAAAAACTATTAGTGCTTCAATCGACTGGAAATGCCTAAAAACGATTAGTGTTTAAATCGTCAGAAAATGCCGAAAAGCGATTAGTACTTAAATCGTCAGGAATTGCCGAAAAACGATTAGTGCTTAAATCGACTGAAAATGCCAAAACACGAATAATGCTTAAATTATCAAGAAATGCTGAAAACGATTAGTGCTTACATCGACTGAAAATGCCGAAATACGATTATTGCTTAAATCGTCAGGAAATGTCGAAAAACGATTAGAGCTTAAATCGCCAGGAAATGTCGAAAAACGATTAGTGCTTAAACCGTCACAGAAACGCCGAAAAACGGTTAGTGCTTAAATCTCCAGGAAATGCCGAAAACCGATTTGTGCTTAAATCGTCAGGAAATGCCGAAAAACGAGTAATGCTCGTATGGAAATACCGAAAAACGATTAGTGCTTAAATCGACTGAAAATGCTAAGAAACGATTAGTGCTTAAATCGACTGAAAATGCCAAGAAACGATTAGTGCTTAAATCGACGATAAATGCCGAAAAACGATCAGTGTTTGAATAGTCAAGAAATGCCGAAAAACGATTAGTGCTTAAATCGTCAGGAAATGCCGAAAAACGATTAGTGCTTAAATCGACTGTAAATGCCGAAATACGGTCAGTACTTAAATCATCAGGAAATGTCGAAACACGATTAGTGCTTAAATCGTCAGGAAATGTCGAAAAACGATTAGAGCTTAAATCGCCAGGAAATATCGAAAAACGATTGATGCTTAAATCGTCACAGAAATGCCGAAAAACAATTAGTGCTTAAATCGTCAGGAAATGTCGAAAAACGATTAGTGCTTAAATCGTTTGAAAATGCCGAAATACGGTCAGTACTTAAATCATCAGGAAATGTCGAAACACGATTAGTGCTTAAATCGTCACAGAAATGCCGAAAAACGATTAGTGCTTAAATCGACTGGAAATGCCAAAACACTATTAGTGTTAAATCGCCGGGAAATGCCGAAAAATGATTAGTGCTGAAATCGACTGGAAATGCCTAAAAACGATTAGTTGTAAAATCGACTGAAAATGCCGAAAAACGATTAGTCCTTAAATTGTCAGGAAATGCCGAAGAACAATGAGTGCTTAAATCGTCAGGAAATGCCGAAAACGATTAGTGCTTAAATCGACTGGAAATGCCTAAAAACGATTAGTGCTTAAAACGTCACGATAAGCCGAAAAACGATTAGTGCTTAAATCGTCGGGAAATGCCGAAAAACGATTAGTGCTTAGATCGTCAGGAAATGCCGGAAAACGATCAGTGCTTTAATCGTCAGGAAATGCCGAAAAACGATTAGTGCTTAAATCATCAGGAAATGCTGAAAACCGATTAGTGCTTAAATCGACAGGAAATGCCTAAAAACGATTGGTGCTCAAATCGACTGGAAATGACGAAAAACGATTAGTGCTTAAATCGTCAGGAAATGCCGAAAAACGATTAGTGCTTAAATCGTCAGGAAATACCAAAAAACGATTAGTGCTTAAATCATCAGGAAATGCTGAAAACCGATTAGTGCTTAAATCGACAGGAAATGCCTAAAAACGATTGGTGCTCAAATCGACTGGAAATGACGAAAAACGATTAGTGCTTAAATTGTCAGGAAATGCTGAAAACCGATTAGTGCGTAAATCGACTGGAAATGCCTAAAAACGATTAGTGCTTAAATCGCCAGGAAATGCCAAAAAACGATTGGTGCTTAAATCGTCAGGAAATGCCGAAAAAAGATTAGTACTTAAATCGTCAGGAAATGCCAAAAAACGATTAGTGCTTAAATCGCCAGGAAATGCCAAAAAACGATTAGAGCTTAAATCGTCAGGAAATGCCGAAAAAAGATTAGTGCTTAAATTGACTGAAAGTGCCGAAAAACGATTAGTGGTTAAATCGTCAGGAAATGCCGAAAAACGTTTAGTGCCTAAATCGTCAGGAAATGCCGAAAAACGATCAGTGTTTAAATCGTCAGGAAATGATGTAAAACGATTAGTGCTTAAAGCGACTGAAAATGCCAAAAAAACGATTAGTGCTTAAATTGCCAGGAAATGCCAAAAAACGTTTAGTGCTTAAATCGCCAGGAAATGCCAAAAACGATTAGAGCTTAAATTGTCAGGAAATACCGAAAAACGATTAGTGCTTAAATCGCCTGGATATGCCGAAAAACGATTAGCGGTTAAATCGTCAGGAAATGCCGAAAAACGATTAGTGCTTAAAGCGTCACGATAAGCCGAAAAACAATTAGTGCCTAAATCGTCAAGAAATGCCGAAAAACGATTGGTGCTTAAATCGATCGGAAATGCTGAAAAACGATTATTGCTTTAATCGCCAAGAAATGCCAAAAAACAATTAGTGCTTTAATCGACTGAATTTGCCGAAAAACGATTAGTGCTTAAATCGTCAGGAAATGCCGAAAAACGATTAGTGCTTAAATCGTCAGGAAATGCCAAAAAACGATTAGTGCTTAAATCGTCAGGAAATGCCGAAAAACGATTAGTGCTTAAATCGTCAGGAAATGCCAAAAAACGATTAGTGCTTAAATCGACTGGAAAGGCCTAAAAACGATTAGTGCTTAAATCGATTGAAAATGCCGAAAAACGATCAGTGCTTAAATCGACTGGAAATGTCTAAAAACGATTAGTGCTTAAATCGACTGAAAATGCCGAAAAACGATTAGTGCTTAAATCGACTGGAAATGCCCAAAACGATTAGTGCTTAAACCGACTTAAAATGCCGAAAAACGATTAATGCTTTAAATTTACCGAAAATGCCGAAAAACGATCAGCGCTTAAATCGCCGGAACAGCCGAAAAACGATTAGTGCTTAAATCGACTGGAAATGCCTAAAAACGATTAGTGTTTAAATCGTCAGGAAATGCCGAAAAGCGACTAGTGCTTAAATCGTCAGGAATTGCCGAAAAACGATTAGTGCTTAAATCGACTGAAAATGCCAAAACACGAATAATGCTTAAATTATCAAGAAATGCCGAAAAACGATTAGTGCTTACATCGACTGAAAATGCCGAAATACGATTAGTGCTTAAATCGTCAGAAAATGCGAAAAACGATTAGAGCTTAAATCGCCAGGAAATGTCGAAAAACGATTAGTGCTTAAATCGTCACAGAAACGTCGAAAAACGATTAGTGCTTAAATCGTCAGGAAATGCCGAAAAACGATTAGCGCTTAAATCGACTGAAAATGCCGAAATACGGTTAGTGCTTTAATCGTCACGGAATGTCGAAAAACGATTAGTGCTTAAATCTCCAGGAAATGCTGAAAACCGATTAGTGCTTAAATCGACAGGAAATTCCGAAAAACGAGTAATGCTTAAATCGTATGAAAATGCCGAAAAACGATTAGTGCTTAAATCGACTGAAAATGCTAAGAAACGATTAGTGCTTAAATCGACTGAAAATGCCAAGACACCATTAGTGCTTAAATCGACGATAAATGCCGAAAAACGTTCAGTGTTTGAACAGTCAGGAAATGCCGAAAAAGGATTAGTGCTTAAAGCGTCAGGAAATGCTCAAAAACGAGTAATGCTTAAATCGTCTGGAAATGCCGAAATACGATTAGTGCTTAAATCGTCAGGAAATGCCAAAAAATGATAAGTGCTTAAATCATCAGGAAATGCCGAAAAACGATTAGTGCTTAAATCGACTGAAAATGCTAAGAAACGATTAGTGCTTAAATCGACTGGAAATGCTGAGAAACGATTAGTGCTTAAATCGTCAGGAAATGCCGAAAAACGATTAATGCTTTAATTTACCGAAAATGCCGAAAAACGATTTGCGCTAAAATCGTCGGAACTGCCGAAAAACGATTAGTGCTTAAATCGACTAGAAATGCCGAAGAACGATTAGTGCTTAAATCGCCTGGATATGGCGAAAAACGATTACTGCTTAAATCGTCACAGAATTGCCGAAAAACGATTAGTGCTTGAATCGTCAGGAAATGCCGAAAAACGATTAGTGCTTAAATCGACTGAAAATGCCGAAATACGGTCAGTGCTTATATCGTCAGGAAATGTCGAAAAACGATTAGTGCTTAAATCGTCACAGAAATGCCGAAAAACGATTAGTGCTTAAATCGACTGGAAATGCCAAAACACGATTAGTGTTAAATCGTCGCGAAATGCCGAAAAACGATTAGTGCTAAAATCGACAGGAAATGCCTAAAAACGATTAGTTGTAAAATCGACTGGAGATGCCGAAAACCGATTAGTCCTTAAATCGTCAGGAAATGCCGAAAAACGATTAGTGCTTAAATCATCAGGAAATGCCGAAAAACGATTAGTACTTGAATCGACTGTAAATGCCGAAAACCGATTAGTGCATAAATTGTCAGGAAATGCCGAAAAACGATGAGTGCTTAAATCGTCAGGAAATGCCGAAAACGGTTAGTGCTTAAATCGACTGGAAATGCCTAAAAGTGATTAGTGCTTAAAGCGTCACGAAAAGCCGAAAAACGATTAGTGCTTAAATCGTCAAGAAATGCCGAAAAACGATTGGTGCTTAAATCGACCGGAAATGCCGAAAAACGATTATTGCTTTAATCGTCAGGAAATGCCAAGAAACGATTATTGCTTAAATCGACTGAATACGCCGAAAAACGATTAGTGCTTAAATCGTCAGGAAATGCCAAAAACGATTAGTGCTTAAATCGCCAGGAAATGTCAAAAACGATTAGTGCTTAAATCGTCAGGAAATGCCGAAAAACGATTAGTGCTTCAATTGACTAAAAGTGCCGAAAAACGATTAGTGGTTAAATCGTCAGGAAATGCCGAAAAACGATTAGTGCTTAAAGCGTCACGATAAGCCGAAAAACGATTAGTGCTTAAATCGTCAAGAAATGCCGAAAAACGATTGGTGCTTAAATCGACTGAAAATGCCGAAAAACGATGAATGCTTAAATTTACCGAAAATGCCAAAAAAACGGTTAGCGCTTAAATCGTCGAAACTGCCGAAAAACGATTAGTGATTAAATCGTCTGGAAATGCCTAAAAACGATTAGTGCTTAAATCAACTGAAAATGCCGAAAAACGATTAATGCTTAAATTTACCGAAAATGCCGAAAAACGATTACCACTTAAATCGTCGGAACTGCCGAAAAACGATTAGTGCTTAAATCGACTGGAAATGCCTAAACACGATTAGTGCTTAAATCGTCAGGAAATGCCGAAAAACAATTATTGCTTAAATTTACCGAAAATGCCGAAAAAAGATTAGCGCTTAAATCGTCGGAACTGCCGAAAAACGATTAGTGCTTAAATAGACTAAAAACCGAAAAACGAGTGCGTCATTCGTCAGGAAATGCCGAAAAACAATTAGTGCCTAAATCGACTGGAAATGCCTAAAAACGATTAGTGCTTAAATCGACTGAAATGCCGAGAAAAGATCAGTGCTTAAATCGTCTGGAAATGCCGAAAAACGATTGGTGCTCAAATCGACTGGAAATGCCGAAAAACGATTAGTGCTAAATCGTCAGGAAATGCCGAAAAACGATTAGTGCTTAAATCGATTGAAAATGTCGAAAAACGATTAGTGCTTAAATCGACTGGAAATGCCAAAAACGATTAGTGCTTAAATCGACTAGAAATGCCGAAGAACGATTAGTGCTTAAATCGCCTGGATATGGCGAAAAACGATTAGTGCTTAAATCGTCACAGAAATGCCGAAAAACGATTAGTGCTTAAATCGTCAGGAAATGCCGAAAAACGATTAGAGCTTAAATCGCCAGGAAATGTCGAAAAACGATTACTGCTTAAATCGTCACAGAAATGCCGAAAAACGATTAGTGCTTAAATCGTCAGGAAATGCCGAAAAACGATTAGTTCTTTAATCGACTGAAAATGCCGAAATACGGTCAGTGCTTATATCGTCAGGAAATGTCGAAAAACGATTAGTGCTTAAATCGTCACAGAAATGCCGAAAAACGATTAGTGCTTAAATCGACTGGAAATGCCAAAACACGATTAGTGTTAAATCGACGCAAAATGCCGAAAAACGATTAGTGCTGAAATCGACTGGAAATGCCTAAAAACCATTAGTTGTAAAATCGACTGGAGATGCCGAAAACCGATTAGTCCTTAAATCGTCAGGAAATGCCGAAAAACTATTAGTGCTTAAATCATCAGGAAATGCCGAAAAACGATTAGTACTTGAATCGACTGTAAATGCCGAAAACCGATTAGTGCATAAATTGTCAGGAAATGCCGAAAAACGATGAGTGCTTAAATCGTCAGGAAATGCCGAAAAACGATTATTGCTTAAATCGACTGAATATGCCGAAAAACGATTAGTGGTTAAATCGTCAGGAAATGCCGAAAAACGATTAGTGCTTAAATCGTCACAGAATTGCCGAAAAACGATTAGTGCTTGAATCGTCAGGAAATGCCGAAAAACGATTAGTGCTTAAATCGACTGAAAATGCCGAAATACGGTCAGTGCTTATATCGTCAGGAAATGTCGAAAAACGATTAGTGCTTAAATCGTCACAGAAATGCCGAAAAACGATTAGTGCTTAAATCGACTGGAAATGCCAAAACACGATTAGTGTTAAATCGTCGCGAAATGCCGAAAAACGATTAGTGCTAAAATCGACAGGAAATGCCTAAAAACGATTAGTTGTAAAATCGACTGGAGATGCCGAAAACCGATTAGTCCTTAAATCGTCAGGAAATGCCGAAAAACGATTAGTGCTTAAATCATCAGGAAATGCCGAAAAACGATTAGTACTTGAATCGACTGTAAATGCCGAAAACCGATTAGTGCATAAATTGTCAGGAAATGCCGAAAAACGATGAGTGCTTAAATCGTCAGGAAATGCCGAAAACGGTTAGTGCTTAAATCGACTGGAAATGCCTAAAAGTGATTAGTGCTTAAAGCGTCACGAAAAGCCGAAAAACGATTAGTGCTTAAATCGTCAAGAAATGCCGAAAAACGATTGGTGCTTAAATCGACCGGAAATGCCGAAAAACGATTATTGCTTTAATCGTCAGGAAATGCCAAGAAACGATTATTGCTTAAATCGACTGAATACGCCGAAAAACGATTAGTGCTTAAATCGTCAGGAAATGCCAAAAATGATTAGTGCTTAAATCGCCAGGAAATGTCAAAAACGATTAGTGCTTAAATCGTCAGGAAATGCCGAAAAACGATTAGTGCTTCAATTGACTAAAAGTGCCGAAAAACGATTAGTGGTTAAATCGTCAGGAAATGCCGAAAAACGATTAGTGCTTAAAGCGTCACGATAAGCCGAAAAACGATTAGTGCTTAAATCGTCAAGAAATGCCGAAAAACGATTGGTGCTTAAATCGACTGAAAATGCCGAAAAACGATGAATGCTTAAATTTACCGAAAATGCCAAAAAAACGGTTAGCGCTTAAATCGTCGAAACTGCCGAAAAACGATTAGTGATTAAATCGTCTGGAAATGCCTAAAAACGATTAGTGCTTAAATCAACTGAAAATGCCGAAAAACGATTAATGCTTAAATTTACCGAAAATGCCGAAAAACGATTACCACTTAAATCGTCGGAACTGCCGAAAAACGATTAGTGCTTAAATCGACTGGAAATGCCTAAAAACGATTAGTGCTTAAATCGTCAGGAAATGCCGAAAAACAATTATTGCTTAAATTTACCGAAAATGCCGAAAAAAGATTAGCGCTTAAATCGTCGGAACTGCCGAAAAACGATTAGTGCTTAAATAGACTAAAAACCGAAAAACGAGTGCGTCATTCGTCAGGAAATGCCGAAAAACAATTAGTGCCTAAATCGACTGGAAATGCCTAAAAACGATTAGTGCTTAAATCGACTGAAATGCCGAGAAAAGATCAGTGCTTAAATCGTCTGGAAATGCCGAAAAACGATTGGTGCTCAAATCGACTGGAAATGCCGAAAAACGATTAGTGCTAAATCGTCAGGAAATGCCGAAAAACGATTAGTGCTTAAATCGATTGAAAATGTCGAAAAACGATTAGTGCTTAAATCGACTGGAAATGCCAAAAACGATTAGTGCTTAAATCGACTAGAAATGCCGAAGAACGATTAGTGCTTAAATCGCCTGGATATGGCGAAAAACGATTAGTGCTTAAATCGTCACAGAAATGCCGAAAAACGATTAGTGCTTAAATCGTCAGGAAATGCCGAAAAACGATTAGAGCTTAAATCGCCAGGAAATGTCGAAAAACGATTACTGCTTAAATCGTCACAGAAATGCCGAAAAACGATTAGTGCTTAAATCGTCAGGAAATGCCGAAAAACGATTAGTTCTTTAATCGACTGAAAATGCCGAAATACGGTCAGTGCTTATATCGTCAGGAAATGTCGAAAAACGATTAGTGCTTAAATCGTCACAGAAATGCCGAAAAACGATTAGTGCTTAAATCGACTGGAAATGCCAAAACACGATTAGTGTTAAATCGACGCAAAATGCCGAAAAACGATTAGTGCTGAAATCGACTGGAAATGCCTAAAAACGATTAGTTGTAAAATCGACTGGAGATGCCGAAAACCGATTAGTCCTTAAATCGTCAGGAAATGCCGAAAAACTATTAGTACTTGAATCGACTGTAAATGCCGAAAACCGATTAGTGCATAAATTGTCAGGAAATGCCGAAAAACGATGAGTGCTTAAATCGTCAGGAAATGCCGAAAAACGATTATTGCTTAAATCGACTGAATATGCCGAAAAACGATTAGTGGTTAAATCGTCAGGAAATGCCGAAAAACGATTAGTGCTTAAAGCGTCACGATAAGCCGAAAAACGATTAGTGCTTAAATCGTCTGGAAATGCCTAAAAACGATTAGTGCTTAAATCAACTGAAAATTCCGAAAAACGATTAATGCTTAAATTTACGGAAAATGCCGAAAAACGATTACCACTTAAATCGTCGGAACTGCCGAAAAACGATTAGTGCTTAAATCGACTGGAAATGCCTAAAAACGATTAGTGCTTAAATCGTCAGGAAATGCCGAAAAACAATTATTGCTTAAATTTACCGGAAATGCCGAAAAAAGATTAGCGCTTAAATCGTCGGAACTGCCGAAAAACGATTAGTGCTTAAATAGACTAAAAAAACCGAAAAACGAGTGCGTCATTCGTCAGGAAATGCCGAAAAACAATTAGTGCCTAAATCGACTGGAAATGCCTAAAAACGATTAGTGCTTAAATCGTCTGGAAATGCAGAAAAACGATTGGTGCTCAAATCGACTGGAAATGCCGAAAAACGATTAGTGCTAAATCGTCAGGAAATGCCGAAAAACGATTAGTGCTTAAATCGATTGAAATGTCGAAAACGATTACTGCTTAAATCGACTGGAAATGCCAAAAACGATTAGTGCTTAAATCGCCTGAAAATGCCGAAAAACGGTGAATGCTTAAATTTACCGAAAATGCCGAAAAACGTTTAGCGCTTAAATCGTCGGAACTGCCGAAAAACGATTAGTGCTTAAATCGACTGGAAATGCCTAAAAACGATTAGTGCGTAAATCGACCGGAATTGCCTAAAAACGATTAGTGCTTATACCGACTGAAAATGCTGACAAACAATTACTGCTTAAATCGTCAGGAAATGGCGAACAACGATTACTGCTTAAATCGATTGAAAATACCAAAAAACGATTAGTGCTAAATCGTCAGGAAATGCCGAAAAACGATTAGTGTTTAAAGCGTCACGATAAGCCGAAAAACGATTAGTGCTTAAATCATCAGGAAATGCTGAAAACCGATTAGTGCTTAAATCGACTGGAAATGCCTAATAACGATTGGTGCTCAAATCGACTGGAAATGCCTAAAAACGATTGGTGCTCAAATCGACTGGAAATGCCGAAAAAAGATTAGTGCTTAAATCGTCAGGAAATGCCAAAAAACGATTAGTGCTTAAATCGCCAGGAAATGCCAAAAAACGATTAGAGCTTAAATCGTCAGGAAATGCCGAAAAAAGATTAGTGCTTAAATTGACTGAAAGTGCCGAAAAAAGATTAGTGGTTAAATCGTCAGGAAATGCCGAAAAACGATTAGTGCTTATATCGTCACGAAATGCCGAAAAACGATTAGTGCCTAAATCGTCAGGAAATGCTGAAAAACGATCAGTGTTTAAATCGTCAGGAAATGATGAAAAACGATTTGTGCTTAAAACGACTGAAAATGCCAAAAAACGATTAGTGCTTAAATCGCCAGGAAATGCCAAAAAACGATTAGAGCTTAAATCGTCAGGAAATGCCGAAGAACGATTAGTGCTTAAATCGCCTGGATATGCCGAAAAACGATTAGCGGTTAAATCGTCAGGAAATGCCGAAAAACGATTAGTGCTTAAAGCGTCACGATAAGCCGAAAAACGATTAGTGCCTAAATCGTCAAGAAATGCCGAAAAACGATTGGTGCTTAAATCGATCGGAAATGCCGAAAAACGATTAGTGCTTAAATCGCCAGGAAATGCCAAAAAACGATTAGAGCTTAAATCGACTGGAAATGCCTAAAAACGATTAGTGCTTAAATCGGCTGGAAATGCCTCAAAACCATTAGTGCTTAAATCGTCAGGAAATGCCGAAAAACGAATAATGCTTAAATTAACCGAAAATGCCGAAAAACGATCAGCGCTTAAATCGTCGGAACTGCCGAAATACGATTAGTGCTTAAATAGACTGGAAATGCCGAAAAACGAGTGCGTAATTCGTCAGGAAATGCCGAAAAACAATTAGTGCCTAAATCGACTGGAAATGCCTAAAAACGATTAGTGCTTAAATCGATTGAAAATGCCGAAAAACGATTAGTGCTTAAATCGACTGGAAATGTCTAAAAACGATTAGTGCTTAAATCGACTGAAAATGCCGAAAAACGATTAGTGCTTAAATCGACTGGAAATGCCCAAAACCGATTAGTGCTTAAATCGACTTAAAATGCCGAAAAACGATTAATGCTTAAATTTACCGAAAATGCCGAAAAACGATCAGCGCTTAAATCGCCGGAAGTGCCGAAAAACGATTAGTGCTTAAATCGACTGGAAATGCCTAAAAACGATTAGTGTTTAAATCGTCAGGAAATGCCGAAAAGCGATTAGTGCTTAAATCGTCAGGATTTGCCGAAAAACGATTAGTGCTTAAATCGACTGAAAATGCCAAAACACGAATAATGCTTAAATTATCAAGAAATGCGGAAAAACGATTAGTGCTTACATCGACTGAAAATGCCGAAATACGATTAGTGCTTAAATCGTCAAGAAATGTCGAAAAACGATTAGAGCTTAAATCGCCAGGAAATGTCGAAAAACGATTAGTGCTTAAAACGTCACAGAAACGTCGAAAAATGATTAGTGCTTAAATCGTCAGGGAATGCCGAAAAACGATTAGTGCTTAAATCGACTGAAAATGCCGAAATACGGTTAGTGCTTTAATCGTCACGGAATGTCGAAAAACGATTAGTGCTTAAATCTCCAGGAAATGCCGAAAACCGATTAGTGCTTAAATCGTCAGGAAATTCCGAAAAACGAGTAATGCCTAAATCGTATAAAAATGCCGAAAAACGATTAGTGCTTAAATCGACTAAAAATGCTAAGAAACGATTAGTGCTTAAATCGACTGAAAATGCCAAGACACGATTAGTTTTTAAATCGACGATAAATGCCGAAAAACGATCAGTGTTTGAACAGTCAGGAAATGCCGAAAAACGATTAGTGCTTAAATCGTCAGGAAATGCCGAAAAACGAGTAATGCTTAAATCGTCAGGAAATGCCAAAAAATGATAAGTGAAAACTGAAAATGCTAAGAAACGATTAATGCTTAAATCGACTGGAAATGCTGAGAAACGATTAGTGCTTAAATCGTCAGGAAATGCCGAAAAACGATTAATGCTTTAATTTACCGAAAATGCCGAAAAACGATTAGCGCTAAAATCGTCGGAACTGCCGAAAAACGATTAGTGCTCGAATCGACAGGAAATGACGAAAAACGATTAGTGCTTAAATCGACTAGAAATGCCGAAGAACGATTAGTGCTTGAATCGCCAGGAAATGTCGAAAAACGATTAGTGCTTAAATCGACTAGAAATGCCGAAGAACGATTAGTGCTTAAATCGCCAGGATATGCCGAAAAACGATTAGTGCTTAAATCGTCACAGAAATGCCGAAAAACGATTAGTGCTTAAATCGTCAGGAAATGCCGAAAAACGATTAGCGGTTTAAATCGTCATGAAATGCCGAAAAACGATGAGTGCTTAAATCGTCAGGAAATGCCGAAAAACGATTAGTGCTTAAATCGACTGAAAATGCTGAGAAACGATTAGTGCTTAAATCGACTAGAAATGCCGAAGAATGATTAGTGCTTAAATCGCCTGGATATGGCGAAAAACGATTAGTGCTTAAATCGTCACAGAAATGCCGAAAAACGATTAGTGCTTAAATCGTCGGGAAATGCCGAGAAACGATTAGCGGTTTAAATCGTCAGGAAATGCCGAAAAACGATGAGTGCTTAAATCGTCAGGAAATGCCGAAAAACGATTAGTGCTTAAATCGACTGAAAATGCTGAGAAACGATTAGTGCTTAAATCGACTAGAAATGCCGAAGAATGATTAGTGCTTAAATCGCCTGGATATGGCGAAAAACGATTAGTGCTTAAATCGTCACAGAAATGCCGAAAAACGATTAGTGCTTAAATCGTCGGGAAATGCCGAGAAACGATTAGCGGTTTAAATCGTCAGGAAATGCCGAAAAACGATGAGTGCCTAAATCGTCAGGAAATGCCGAAAAACGAGTAGTGCTTAAATCGACGGAAAATTCCGAAATACGATTAGTGCTTAAATCGTCAGGAAAAGACGAAAAACGATTAGAGCTTAAATCGCCAGGAAATGTCGAAAAGCGATTACTGCTTAAATCGTCACAGAAATGCCGAAAAACGATTAGTGCTTAAATCGTCAGAAAATGCCGAAAAACGATTAGTGCTTCAATTGACTAAAAGTGCTGAAAAACGATTAGTGGTTAAATCGTCAGGAAATGCCGAAAAATGATTAGTGCTTAAAGCGTCATGATAAGCCGAAAAGCGATTAGTGCTTAAATCGTCAAGAAATGCCGAAAAACGATTGGTGCTTAAATTGACTGAAAATGCCGAAAAACGATGAATGCTTAAATTTACCGAAAATGCCGAAAAACGGTTAGCGCCTAAATCGTCGGAACTGCCGAAAAACGATTAGTGATTAAATCGACTGGAAATGCCTAAAAACGATTAGTGCTTAAATCAACTGAAAATGCCGAAAAACGATTAATGCTTAAATTTACCGAAAATGCCGAAAAACGATTACCACTTAAATCGTCGGAACTGCCGAAAATCGATTAGTGCTTAAATCGCCTGGAAATGCCTAAAAACGATTAGTGCTTAAATCGTCAGGAAATGTCGAAAAACAATTATTGCTTAAATTTACCGAAAATGCCGAAAAAAGATTAGGGCTTAAATCCTCGGAACTGCCGAAAAACGATTAGTGCTTAAATAGACTGGAAATGCCGAAAAACGAGTGCGTCATTCGTCAGGAAATGCCGAAAAACAATTAGTGCCTAAATCGACTGGAAATGCCTAAAAACGATTAGTGCTTAAATCGACTGAAAATGCCGAAAAACGATCAGTGCTTAAATCGTCTGGAAATGCCGAAAAACGATTGGTGCTCAAATCGACTGAAAATGCCGAAAAACGATTAGTGCTTAACTCGTCAGGAAATGCCGAAAAACGATTAGTGCTTAAATCGTCAGGAAATGCCGAAAAACGATAAGTGCTTAAATCGACTGAAAATGCCGACAAACAATTACTGCTTAAATCGCCAGGAAATGTCGAAAAACGATTAGTGCTTAAATTGACTGAAAGAGCCGAAAAACGATCAGTGGTTAAATCGTCAGGAAATGCCGAAAAACGATTAGTGCTTAAATTGTCAGGAAATTTCGAAAAACGAATAATGCTTAAATTAACCGAAAATGCCGAAAAACGATTAGCGCTTAAATCGTCGGAACTGCCGAAAAACGATTAGTGCTTAAATAGACTGGAAATACCGAAAAACGAGTGCGTAATTCGTCAGGAAATGCCGAAAAACAATTAGTGCCTAAATCGACTGAAAATGCCTAAAAACGATTAGTGTTTAAATCGATTGATAATGCCGAAAAACGATTAGTGCTTAAATCGACTGAAAATGCCAAAACACGAATAATGCTTAAATTATCAAGAAATGCCGAAAAACGATTAGTGCTTACATCGACTAAAAATGCCGAAATACGATTAGTGCTTTAATCGTCAGGAAATGCCGAAAAACGAGTAATGCTTAAATCGACTGGAAATGCCGAAAAACGATTAGTGCTTAAATCGACTGAAAATGCTAAGAAACGATTAGTGCTTAAATCGACTGAAAATGCCAAGAAACGATTAGTGCTTAAATCGACGATAAATGCCAAAAAACGATCAGTGTTTGAATAATCAGGAAATGCCGAAAAACGATTAGTGCTTAAATCGTCTGGAAATGCCGAAAAACGAGTAATGCTTAAATCGTCTGGAAATGCCGAAAAACGATTAGTGCTTAAATCGTCAGGAAATGCCGAAAAACGATTAGCGCCTAAATCGTCAGGAAATGCCGAAAAACGATGAGTGCTTAAATCGACTGAAAATGCTAAGAAACGATTAGTGCTTAAATCGACTGAAAATGCCAAGAAACGATTAGTGCTTAAATCGACGATAAATGCCAAAAAACGATCAGTGTTTGAATAATCAGGAAATGCCGAAAAACGATTAGTGCTTAAATCGTCTGGAAATGCCGAAAAACGAGTAATGCTTAAATCGTCTGGAAATGCCGAAAAACGATTAGTGCTTAAATCGTCAGGAAATGCCGAAAAACGATTAGCGCCTAAATCGTCACAGAAATGCCGAAAAACGATTAGTGCTCAAATCGTCACGGAAATGCCGAGAAACGATAAGTGTTTAAATCGACTGGAAATGCCAAAACACGATAAGTGCTTAAATCGTCAGGAAATGCCGAAAAACGAGTAGTGCTTAAATCGACGGAAAATTCCGAAATACGATTAGTGCTTAAATCGTCGGAACTGCCGAAAAACGATTAGTGCTTAAATCGACTGGAAATGCCTAAAAACGATTAGTGCTTAAATCGACTGGAAATGCCTAAAAACGATTAGTGCTTAAATCGTCAGGAAATGCCGAAAAACGAATAATGCTTAAATTAACCGAAAATGCCGAAAAACGATTAGCGCTTAAGTCGTCGGAACTGCCGAAAAACGATTAGTGCTTAAATAGACTGGAAATGCCGAAAAACGAGTGCGTAATTCGTCAGGAAATGCCGAAAAACAGTTAGTGCCTAAATCGACTGGAAATGCCTAAAAACGATTAGTGCTTAAATCGATTGAAAATGCCGAAAAATGATTAGTGCTTAAATCGACTGGAAATGCCGAAAAATGATTAGTGCTTAAATCGACTGGAAATGCCTAAAAACGATTAGTGCTTAAATCGACTGCAAATGCCGAAAAACGATTAGTGCTAAAATCGACTGGAAATGCACAAAAACGATTAGTCCTTAAATCGACTGAAAATGCCGAAAAACGATTAATGCTTAAATTTACCGAAAATGCCGAAAAACGATCAGCGCTTAAATCGTCGAAACAGCCGAAAAACGATAAGTGCTTAAATCGACTGGAAATACCTAAAAACGATTAGTGTTTAAATCGTCAGGAAATGCCGAAAAGCGATTAGTGCTTAAATCGTCAGGAAATGGTGAAAAACGATGAGTGCTTAAATCGTCAGGAAGTGCCGAAAAACGAGTAATGCTTAAATCGTCTGGAAATGCCGAAATACAATTAGTGCTTAAATCGTCAGGAAATGCAGAAAAACGATAAGTCCTTAAATCGTCAGGAAATGCCGAAAAACGATTAGTGCTTATATCGACTGAAAATGCTAAGAAACAATTAGTGCTTAAATCGACTGGAAATGCGGAAAAACGATTAGTGCTTAAATCGTCAGGAAATGCCGAAAAACGATTAGTTCTTGAATCGACCGGAAATGCTGAAAAACGATTATTGCTTTAATCGTCAGGAAATGCCAAAAAACGATTAGTGCTTAAATCGTCTCGAAATGCAGAAAAACGATAAGTCCTTAAATCGTCAGGAAATGCCGAAAAACGATTAGTGCTTAAATCGACTGAAAATGCTAAGAAACGATTAGTGCTTAAATCGACTGGAAATGCGGAAAAACGATAAGTGCTTAAATCGTCAGGAAATGCCGAAAAACGATAAATGCTTCAATTTACCGAAAATGCCGAAAAACGATTAGCGCTTAAATCGTCGGAACTGCCGTAAAACGATTAGTGCTTGAATCGACCGGAAATGCTGAAAAACGATTATTGCTTTAATCGTCAGGAAATGCCAAAAAACGATTAGTGCTTAAATCGTCAGGAAATGCCAAAAAACGATTAGTGCTTAAATCGACTGAATATGCCGAAAAACGATTAGTGCTTAAATCGTCAGGAAATGCCGAAAAAGGATTAGTGCTTATATCGTCACGAAATGCCGAAAAACGATAAGTGCTTAAATGGTCAGGAAATGATGAAAAACGATTAGTGCTTAAAACGACTGAAAATGACAAAAAAGGATTAGTGCTTAAATCGCCAGGAAATGCAAAAAAACGATTAGTGCTTAAATCGTCAGGAAATGCTGAAAAATGATTAGTGCTTAAATCGTCAGGAAATGCCAAAAAACGATTTGAGCTTAAATCGCCAGGAAATGCCAAAAACCGATTAGTGCTTAAATCGTCAGGAAATGCCGAAAAACGATTAGTGCTTAAATCGTCAGGAAATGCCGAAAAACGATTAGTTCTTAAATCGACCGGAAATGTCGAAAAACGATTATTGCTTTAATCGTCAGGAAATGCCAAAAACGATTAGTAATTAAATCGTCAGGAAATGCCGAAAAAGGATTAGTGCCTATATCGTCACGAAATGCCGAAAAACGATTAGTGCTTAATTCGTCAGGAAATGCCGAAAAACGATCAGTGCTTAAATCGTCAGGAAATGATGAAAAACGATTAGTGCTTAAAACGACTGGAAATGACAAAAAACGATTAGTGCTTAAATCGCCAGGAATTGCCAAAAAACGATTAGTGCTTAAATCGTCAGGAAATGCCGAAAAACGATTAGTGCTTAAGTCGTCAGGAATTGCCAAAAAACGATTAGTGCTTAAATCGCCAGGAAATTCCAAAAAACGATTAGTGCTTAAATCGTCAGGAAATGCCGAAAAACGATTAGTGCCAAAATCGTCAGGAAATGCCGAAAAACGATTAGTGCTTAAATCGACTGAAAATGCTGACAAAAAATTACTGCTTAAATCGTCAGGAAAAGGCGAAAAACGATTAGTGCTTAAATCGATTGAAAATGCCGAAAAACGATTAGTGCTTAAATCGCCAGGAAATGCCGAAAACGATTAGTGCTTAAATCGACTGGAAAGGCCTAAAAACGATTAGTGCTTAAATCGACTGAAAATGCAGAAAAACGATTAATGCTTAAACTTACCGAAAATGCCGAAAAACGATTAGCGCTTAAATCGTCGGAACTGCCGAAAAACGATTAGTGCTTAAATCGACTGGAAATGCCTAAAAACGATTAGTGCTTAAATCGACTGGAAATGCCTAAAAACGATTAGTGCTTAAATCGTCAGGAAATGCCGAAAAACGAATAATGCTTAAATTAACCGAAAATGCCGAAAAATGATTAGCGCATAAATCGTCGGAACTGCCGAAAAACGATTAGTGCTTAAATCGACTGGAAATGCCGAAAAACGAGTGCGTAATTCGTCAGGAAATGCCGAAAAACAATAAGTGCCTAAATCGACCGGAAATGCCTAAAAACGATTAGTGGTCAAATCGATTGAAAATGCCGAAACACGATTAGTGTTAAATCCTCGGGAAATGCCGAAAAACGATTAGTGCCTAAATCGACTGAAAATGCTTAGAAACGATTAGTGCTTGAACCGACGATAAATGCCGAAAAACGATTGGTGCTTAAATCGACTGGAAATGCCCAAAAACGATTAGTGCTTAAATCGACTGAAAAAGCCGAAAAACGATTAATGTTTAAATTTACCGAAAATGCCCAAAAACGATCAGAGCCTAAATCGTCGGAACAGCCGAAAAACGATTACTGCTTAAATCGTCACAGAAATGCCGAAAACGGTTAGTGCTTAAATCGTCAGGAAATGCCGAATAACGATTAGTGCTTAAATCGACTGAAAATGCCGAAATACGGTTAGTGCTTATATCGTCAGGAAATGTCGAAAAACGATTAGCGCTTAAATCGTCACAGAAATGCCGAAAAACGATTAGTGCTTAAATCGACGGGAAATGCCAAAACACGATTAGTGTTAAATCCTCGGGAAATGCCGAAAAACGATAAGTGCCTAAATCGACAAAAAATGTTAAGAAACTATTAGTGCTTGAATCGACGATAAATGCCGAAAAACGATTAGTGTTTAAATCGTCAGGAAATGCAGAAAAACGATTAGTGCTTAAATCGTCACAGAAACGCCGACAAACGATTAGTTCTTAAATCAACTGGAAATGCCGAAATACGATTAGTGCTTAAATCGACTGGAAATTCCGAAAAACGATTAGTGCTTAAAACGACCGGAAATGCCGAAAAACGATTAGTGCTTAAATCGACTAGAAATGCTGAAAAACGATTAGTGCTTAAATCGCCTGCAAATGTCGAAAAACGATTAGTGCTTAAATCACCAGAAAATGATGAAAACCGATTAGCGCTTAAATAGTCAGGAAATGCCGAAAAACGTTGAGTGCTTAAATCGACCGGAAATGCCGAAAAACGATTATTGCTTTAATCGTCAGGAAATGCCAAAAAACGATTAGTGCTTACATCGACTGAAGATGCCGAAAAACGATTTGTGCTTAAATCGTCAGGAAATGCCGAAAAACGATTAGTGCTTATATCGTCACGAAATGCCGAAAAACGATTAGTGCATAAATCGCCAGGAAATGCCAGAAAACGATTGGTGCTTAAATCGGCAGGAAATGCCAAAAAACGATTAGTGCTTAAATCGTCAGGAAATGCCAAAAAACGATTAGTGCTTAAATCGTCAGGAAATGCCAAAAAACGATTAGTGCTTAAATCGACTGAAAATGCTGACAAACAATTATTGCTTAAATCGTCAGGAAATGGCGAAAAACGATTAGTGCTTAAATCGATTGAAAATGCCGAAAAACGATTAGTGCTCAAATCGACTGGAAATGCCTAAAAACGATTAGTTGTAAAATCGACTGGAAGTGCCGAAAACCGATTAGTCCTTAAATCGTCAGGAAATTCCGAAAAACGATTAGTGCTTCAATCGTCAGGAAATGCCGAAAAACGATTAGTGCTTAAATCGACTGAAAATGCTGACAAACAATTATTGCTTAAATCGTCAGGAAATGGCGAAAAACGATTAGTGCTCAAATCGATTGAAAATGCCGAAAAACGATTAGTGCTCAAATCAACTGGAAATGCCTAAAAACGATTAGTTGTAAAATCGACTGGAAATGCCGAAAACCGATTAGTCCTTAAATCGTCAGGAAATGCCGAAAAATGATTAGTGCTTAAAGCGTCACGATAAGCGGAAAAACGATTAGTGCTTAAATCGTCAAGAAATGCCGAAAAACGATCAGTGCTTAAATCGTCAGGAAATGATGAAAAACGATTAGTGCTTAAACCGCCAGGAAATGCCAAAAAACGATTAGTGCTTAAATCGTCAGGAAATGCCGAAAAACGATTAGTGCTTAAATCGCCAGGAAATGCCGAAAAACGATCAGTGCTTAAATCGTCAGGAAATGATGAAAAACGATCAGTGCTTAAAACGACTGAAAATGACAAAAAACGATTAGTGCTTAAATCGCCAGGAAATGCCAAAAAACGATTAGTGCATAAATCGTCAAGAAATGCCGAAAAACGATTAGTGCTTAAATCGTCAGGAAATGCCAAAAAACGATTAGTGCTTAAATCGCCAGGAAATTCCAAAAATCGATTGGTGCTTAAATCGTCAGGAAATGCCGAAAAACGATTAGTGCTTATATCGTCAGGAAATGCCGAAAAACGATTAGTGCTTAAATCGACTGAAAATGCTGACAAACAATTACTGCTAAAATCGTCAGGAAAAGGCGAACAACGATTAGTGCTTAAATCGATTGAAAATGCCGAAAAACGATTAGTGTTTAAATCGCCAGGAAATGCCGAAAAACGATTAGTGCTTAAATCGTCAGGAAATGCCGAAAAACGAGTAATGCTTAAATCGTCCGGAAATGCCGAAAAACGATTAGTGCTTAAATCATCAGAAAATGATAAAAACCGATTAGCGCTTAAATCGCCAGGAAATGCCGTAAAACGATTAGTTCCTAAATCGACTGAAAATGCTAAGAAACGATAAGTACTTGAATCGACGATAAATGCCAAAAAACAATTAGTGTTTAAATCGTCAGGAAATGCAGAAAAACTATTAGTGCTTAAATCGTCACAGAAACGATTAATGCTTAAATATACCGAAAATGCCGAAAAACGATTAGCGCTAAATCGTCGGAACTGCCGAAAAACGATTAGTTCTTAAATCGACTGGAAATGCCTAAAAATGATTAGTGCTTAAATCGTCAGGAAATGGCGAAAAACTAATAATGCTTAAATTAACCGAAAATGCCGAAAAACGATTAGCGCTTAAAACGTCGAAACTGCCGAAAATCGATTAGTGCTTAAATAGACTGGAAATGCCGAAAAACGAGTGCGTAATACGTCAGGAAATGCCGAAAAACAATTAGTGCCTAAATCGACTGGAAATGCCTAAAAACAATTAGTGCTTAAATCGACTGAAAATGCCGAAAAACGATTAGTGCTTAAATCGACTGGAAATGCCCAAGAACGATTAGTGCTTAAATCGACTGAAAATGCACAAAAACGATTACTGTAAATTTACCGAAAATGCCGAAAAACGATCAGCGCTTAAATCGTCGGAACCGCCGAAAAACGATTAGTGCTTAAATCGACTGGAATTGCCTAAAAACGATTAGTGTTTAAATCGCCAGCAAATGCCGAAAAGCGATTAGTGCTTAAATCGTCAGGAATTGCCGAAAAACGATTAGTGCTTAAATCGTCAGGAAATGCCGAAAAACGATTAGTGCTTAAATCGTCAGGAAATGCCGAAAAACGATTAGTGCTTAAATCGTCAGGAAATGCCGAAAAACGATCAGCGCTTAAATCGTCGGAACTGCCGAAAAACGATTAGTGCTTAAATCGACTGGAAATGCCTAAAAACGATTAGTGTTTAAATCGTCAGGAAATGCCGAAACACGATTAGTGCTTAAATCGTCAGGAAATGCCGAAAAACGATTAGTGCTTAAATCGACTGAAAATGCTGACAAGCAATTACTGCTTATATCGTTAGGAAAAGGCGAAAAAGGATTAGTGCTTTAATCGATTGAAAATGCCGAAAAACGATTAGTGCTTTAATCGCCAGGAAATGCCGAAAACGATTAGTGCTTAAATCGACTGGAAATGCCTAAAAACGATTAGTGCTTAAATCGACTGAAAATGCCGAAAAACGATTAGTGCTTAAATCAACTGAAAATGCCAAAACACGAATAATGCTTAAATTATCAAGAAATGCCGAAAAACGATTAGTGCTTACATCGACTGAAAATGCCGAAATACGATTAGTGCTTAAATCGTCAGGAAATGTCGAAAAACGATCAGAGCTTAAATCGCCAGGAAATGTCGAAAAACGATTACTGCTTAAATCGTCACAGAAATGCCGAAAAACGATCAGTGCTTAAATCGTCAGGAAATGCCGAAAAACGATTAGTGCTTAAATCGACTGAAAATGCCGAAATACGGTTAGTGCTTTAATCGCTTTAATCGTCGAAAAACGATTAGTGCTTAAATCGTCACAGAAATGCCGAAAAACGATGAGTGCTTAAATCGACTGGAAATGCCAAAACACGATTAGTGTTAAAACCTCCGGAAATGCCGAAAAACGATTAGTGCCTAAATCGACTGAAAATGCTAAGAAACGATTAGTGCTTGAATCGACGATAAATGCCGAAAAACAAATAGTGTTTAAATCCTCAAGAAATGCAGAAAAACTATTAGTGCTTAAATCGTCACAGAAATGCCGACAAACGATTTGTGCTTAAATCGACTGGAAATGCCGAAATACGATTAGTGCTTATATCGACTGGAAATTCCGAAAAACGATTAGTGCTTAAATCGACCGGAAATGCCGAAAAACGATTAGTGCTTAAATCGACTAGAAATGCCGAAAAACGATTAGTGCTTAAATCGCCTGGAAATGTCGAAAAACGATTAGTGCCTTAATTGACTGGGATTGCCGAAAAACGATTAGTGCTTAAATCCTCAGGAAATGCCGAAAAACGATTAGTGCTTAAATCGTCAGGAAATGCCAAAAAACGATTAGTACTTGGATCGTCAGGAAATGCCGAAAAACGATTAGAGCTTAAATCGTCAAGAAATCCCGAAAAACGATTGGTGCTTAAATCGACTGAATAAGTCGAAAACGATTAGAGCGTAAATCGTCAGGAAATGCCGAAAAAAGATTAGTGCTTAAATCGTCAGGAAATGCCGAAAAACGAGTAATGCTTAAATCGTCTGGAAATGCCGAAAAACGATTAGTGCTTAAATCATCAGAAAATGATGAAAACCGATTAGCGCTTAAATCGTCAGGAAATGCCGAAAAACGTTGAGTACTTAAATCGCCAGGAAATGCCGAAAAACGATTAGTGCCTAAATCGATTGAAAATGCCAAGAAACGATTAGTGCTTGAATCGACGATAAATGCCAAAAAACAATTAGTGTTTAAATCGTCAGGAAATGCAGAAAAACTATTAGTGCTTTAATCGTCACAGAAATGCCGACAAACGATTAGTGCTTAAATCGACTGGAAATGCCTAAAAACGATTAGTGCTTAAATCGACTGGAAATGCATAAAAACGATTTGTGCTTAAATTGACTGGGAATGCCGAAAAACGATTAGTGCTTAAATCGACTGAAAATGCCGAAAAACGATTAGTGCTTAAATCGTCACAGAAATGCCGAAAGACGATTAGTGCTTCAATCGACTGAAAATACCAAAAAACGATTAGTACTTAAATCGTCAGGAAATGCCGAAAAACGATTAGTGCTTAAATCGACTGAAAATGCTGACAAATAATTACTGCTTAAATCGTCAGGAAATGGCGAAAAACGATTACTGCTTAAATAGATTGAGAATGCCGAAAAACGATTAGTGCTTAAATCGTCAGGAAATGCCGAAAAACGATTAGTTCTTAAATCGACTGAAAATGCCGAAAAACGATTAGTGCTTAAATCGTCTGGTAATACAAAAAAACGATTAGTGCTTAAATCATAAGGAAATGCTGAAAACCGATCAGTGCTTAAATCGACTGGAAATGCCTAAAAACGATTGGTGCTCAAATCGACTGGAAATGCCGAAAAACGATTAGTGCTTAAATCGTCAGGATATGCCGAAAAACGATTAGTGCTTCAATCGTCAGGAAATGCCGGAAAATGATCAGTGCTTTAATCGTCAGGAAATGCCGAAAAACGATTAGTGCTTAAATCGTCAGGAAATGCTAAAAAACTATCAGTGCTTCAATCGTCAGGAAAAGCCGAAAAACGATTTGTTCTTAAATCGACTGAAAATGCCGAAAAAAGATTAGTGCTTAAATCGTCAGGAAATGCCGAAAAACGATTAGTGATTAAATCGTCAGGAAATACCAAAAAACGATTAGTGCTTAAATCATCAGGAAATGCTGAAAACCGATTAGTGCTTAAATCGACTGAAAATGCCTAAAAACGATTGGTGCTCAAATCGACTGGAAATGCGGAAAAACGATTAGTGCTTAAATCGTCAGGAAATGCCGAAAAACGATTAGTGCCTCAATCGTCAGGAAATGCCGAAAAACGATCAGTGTTTCAATGGTCAGGAAATGCCTAAAAACGATTAGTGCTTAAATCGACTGAAAATGCAGAAAAACGATTAGTGCTTAAATCGCCAGGAAATGCCGAAAAACGATTAGTGCTTAAATCGTCTGGTAATACCAAAAAACGATTAGTGCTTAAATCATAAGGAAATGCTGAAAACCGATCAGTGCTTAAATCGACTGGAAATGCCTAAAAACGATTGGTGCTCAAATCGACTGGAAATGCCGAAAAACGATTAGTGCTTAAATCGTCAGGATATGCCGAAAAACGATTAGTGCTTCAATCGTCAGGAAATGCCGGAAAATGATCAGTGCTTTAATCGTGAGGAAATGCCGAAAAACGATTAGTGCTTAAATCGTCAGGAAATGCCAAAAAACTATCAGTGCTTCAATCGTCAGGAAAAGCCGAAAAACGATTAGTCCTTAAATCGACTGAAAATGCCGAAAAAAGATTAGTGCTTAAATCGTCAGGAAATGCCGAAAAACGATTAGTGATTAAATCGTCAGGAAATACCAAAAAACGATTAGTGCTTAAATTATCAGGAAATGTTGAAAACCGATTAGTGCTTAAATCGACTGGAAATGCCTAAAAACGATTGGTGCTCAAATCGACCGGAAATGCCGAAAAACGATTAGTGCTTAAATCGTCAGGAAATGCCGAAAAACGATTGGTGCTTAAATCGATTGAAAATGTCGAAAAACGATTAGTGCTTAAATCGCCAGGAAATGCCGAAAACGATTAGTGCTTAAATCGACTGAAAATGCCTAAAAACGATTAGTGCTTAAATCGACTGAAAATGCCGAAAAACGATTAATGCTTAAATCGACTGGTAATGCCCAAAAACGATTAGTGCTTAAATCGTCAGATAATGCCGAAAAACGAATAATGCTTAAATTAACCGAAAATGCCGAAAAACGATTAGCGCTTAAATCGTCGGAACTGCCGAAAAACAATTAGTGCTTAAATAGACTGGAAATGCCGAAAAACGAGTGCGTAATTCGTCAGGAAATGCCGAAAAACAATTAGTGCCTAAATCGACTGGAAAGGCCTATAAACGATTAGTGCTTAAATCGATTGAAAATGCCGAAAAACGATTAGTTCTTAAATCGACTGAAAATGCCTAAAAACGATTAGTGCTTAAATCGACTGAAAATGCCGAAAAACGATTAGTGCTTAAATCGACCGGAAATGCCCAAAAACGATAAGTGCTTAAATCGACTGAAAATTCCGAAAAACGATTAGTGCTTAAATCGACTGAAAATGCCAAAACATGAATAATGCTTAAATTATCAAGAAATGCCGAAAAACGATTGGTGCTTAAATCGCCAGGAAATGCCGAAAAACGATTAGTGCTTTTATCGTCAGGAAATGTCGAAAAACGATTAGTGCTTAAATCGTCACAGAAATGCCGAAAAACGATTAGTGCTTAAATCGACTGGAAATGCCAAAACACGATTAGTGTTAAATCGTCGGGAAATGCCGAAAAACGATTAGTGCTTAAATCTTCAGGAAATGCCGAAAAACGATTAGTGCTTAAATCGTCAGGAAATGCCGAAAAACGATTAGTGCTTAAATCGTCAAGAAATGCCGAAAAACGATTGGTGCTAAAATCGACTGAAAAGTCGAAAACGATTACAGCGTAAATCGTCAGGAAATGCCGAAAAACGATGAGTGCTTAAATCGTCAGGAAATGCCGAAAAACGAGTAATGCTTAAATCGTCTGGAAATGCCGAAATACGATTAGTGCTTAAATCGACTGGAAATGCCAAAACACGATAAGTGTTAAATCGTTGGGAAATGCCAAAAAACGATTAGTGCTTAAATCTTCAGGAAATGCCGAAAAACGATTAGTGCTTGAATCGTCAGGAAATGCCGAAAAACGATAAGTGCTTAAATCGTCAGGAAATGCCGAAAAACGATTAGTGCTTAAATCGACTGAAAATGCTAAGAAACGATTAGTGCTTAAATCGACTGAAAATGCTAAGAAACGATTAGTGCTTAAATCGACGATAAATGCCGAAAAACGATTAGTGTTTAAATCGTCAGGAAATGCAGAAAAACGATTAGTGCTTAAATCGTCAGGAAATGTCGACAAACGATTAGTGCTTAAATCGTCAGGAAATGCCGAAGAACGAGTAGTGCTTAAATCGTCAGGAAATGCCGAAAAACGAGTAGTGCCCTAATCGACGGAAAATGCCGAAATACGATTAGTGCTTAAATCGTCAGGAAATGTCGAAAAACGATTAGTACTTAAATCGTCACAGAAATGCCGAAAAACGATTAGTGCTTAAATCGACTGGAAATGCCAAAACACGATTAGTGTTAAATCGTTGGGAAATGCTGAAAAACGATTAGTGTTTAAATCGCCAGGAAATGCCGAAAAACGATTAGTGCTTAAATCGTCAGGAAATGCCGAAAAACGAGTAATGCTTAAATCGTCCGGAAATGCCGAAAAACGATTAGTGCTTAAATCATCAGAAAATGATAAAAACCGATTAGCGCTTAAATCGCCAGGAAATGCCGTAAAACGATTAGTTCCTAAATCGACTGAAAATGCTAAGAAACGATAAGTACTTGAATCGACGATAAATGCCAAAAAACAATTAGTGTTTAAATCGTCAGGAAATGCAGAAAAACTATTAGTGCTTAAATCGTCACAGAAACGATTAATGCTTAAATATACCGAAAATGCCGAAAAACGATTAGCGCTAAATCGTCGGAACTGCCGAAAAACGATTAGTTCTTAAATCGACTGGAAATGCCTAAAAATGATTAGTGCTTAAATCGTCAGGAAATGGCGAAAAACTAATAATGCTTAAATTAACCGAAAATGCCGAAAAACGATTAGCGCTTAAAACGTCGAAACTGCCGAAAATCGATTAGTGCTTAAATAGACTGGAAATGCCGAAAAACGAGTGCGTAATACGTCAGGAAATGCCGAAAAACAATTAGTGCCTAAATCGACTGGAAATGCCTAAAAACAATTAGTGCTTAAATCGACTGAAAATGCCGAAAAACGATTAGTGCTTAAATCGACTGGAAATGCCCAAGAACGATTAGTGCTTAAATCGACTGAAAATGCACAAAAACGATTACTGTAAATTTACCGAAAATGCCGAAAAACGATCAGCGCTTAAATCGTCGGAACCGCCGAAAAACGATTAGTGCTTAAATCGACTGGAATTGCCTAAAAACGATTAGTGTTTAAATCGCCAGCAAATGCCGAAAAGCGATTAGTGCTTAAATCGTCAGGAATTGCCGAAAAACGATTAGTGCTTAAATCGTCAGGAAATGCCGAAAAACGATTAGTGCTTAAATCGTCAGGAAATGCCGAAAAACGATTAGTGCTTAAATCGTCAGGAAATGCCGAAAAACGATCAGCGCTTAAATCGTCGGAACTGCCGAAAAACGATTAGTGCTTAAATCGACTGGAAATGCCTAAAAACGATTAGTGCTTAAATCGTCAGGAAATGCCGAAACACGATTAGTGCTTAAATCGTCAGGAAATGCCGAAAAACGATTAGTGCTTAAATCGACTGAAAATGCTGACAAGCAATTACTGCTTATATCGTTAGGAAAAGGCGAAAAAGGATTAGTGCTTTAATCGATTGAAAATGCCGAAAAACGATTAGTGCTTTAATCGCCAGGAAATGCCGAAAACGATTAGTGCTTAAATCGACTGGAAATGCCTAAAAACGATTAGTGCTTAAATCGACTGAAAATGCCGAAAAACGATTAGTGCTTAAATCAACTGAAAATGCCAAAACACGAATAATGCTTAAATTATCAAGAAATGCCGAAAAACGATTAGTGCTTACATCGACTGAAAATGCCGAAATACGATTAGTGCTTAAATCGTCAGGAAATGTCGAAAAACGATCAGAGCTTAAATCGCCAGGAAATGTCGAAAAACGATTACTGCTTAAATCGTCACAGAAATGCCGAAAAACGATCAGTGCTTAAATCGTCAGGAAATGCCGAAAAACGATTAGTGCTTAAATCGACTGAAAATGCCGAAATACGGTTAGTGCTTTAATCGCTTTAATCGTCGAAAAACGATTAGTGCTTAAATCGTCACAGAAATGCCGAAAAACGATGAGTGCTTAAATCGACTGGAAATGCCAAAACACGATTAGTGTTAAAACCTCCGGAAATGCCGAAAAACGATTAGTGCCTAAATCGACTGAAAATGCTAAGAAACGATTAGTGCTTGAATCGACGATAAATGCCGAAAAACAAATAGTGTTTAAATCCTCAAGAAATGCAGAAAAACTATTAGTGCTTAAATCGTCACAGAAATGCCGACAAACGATTTGTGCTTAAATCGACTGGAAATGCCGAAATACGATTAGTGCTTATATCGACTGGAAATTCCGAAAAACGATTAGTGCTTAAATCGACCGGAAATGCCGAAAAACGATTAGTGCTTAAATCGACTAGAAATGCCGAAAAACGATTAGTGCTTAAATCGCCTGGAAATGTCGAAAAACGATTAGTGCCTTAATTGACTGGGATTGCCGAAAAACGATTAGTGCTTAAATCCTCAGGAAATGCCGAAAAACGATTAGTGCTTAAATCGTCAGGAAATGCCAAAAAACGATTAGTACTTGGATCGTCAGGAAATGCCGAAAAACGATTAGAGCTTAAATCGTCAAGAAATCCCGAAAAACGATTGGTGCTTAAATCGACTGAATAAGTCGAAAACGATTAGAGCGTAAATCGTCAGGAAATGCCGAAAAAAGATTAGTGCTTAAATCGTCAGGAAATGCCGAAAAACGAGTAATGCTTAAATCGTCTGGAAATGCCGAAAAACGATTAGTGCTTAAATCATCAGAAAATGATGAAAACCGATTAGCGCTTAAATCGTCAGGAAATGCCGAAAAACGTTGAGTACTTAAATCGCCAGGAAATGCCGAAAAACGATTAGTGCCTAAATCGATTGAAAATGCCAAGAAACGATTAGTGCTTGAATCGACGATAAATGCCAAAAAACAATTAGTGTTTAAATCGTCAGGAAATGCAGAAAAACTATTAGTGCTTTAATCGTCACAGAAATGCCGACAAACGATTAGTGCTTAAATCGACTGGAAATGCCTAAAAACGATTAGTGCTTAAATCGACTGGAAATGCATAAAAACGATTTGTGCTTAAATTGACTGGGAATGCCGAAAAACGATTAGTGCTTAAATCGACTGAAAATGCCGAAAAACGATTAGTGCTTAAATCGTCACAGAAATGCCGAAAGACGATTAGTGCTTCAATCGACTGAAAATACCAAAAAACGATTAGTACTTAAATCGTCAGGAAATGCCGAAAAACGATTAGTGCTTAAATCGACTGAAAATGCTGACAAATAATTACTGCTTAAATCGTCAGGAAATGGCGAAAAACGATTACTGCTTAAATAGATTGAGAATGCCGAAAAACGATTAGTGCTTAAATCGTCAGGAAATGCCGAAAAACGATTAGTTCTTAAATCGACTGAAAATGCCGAAAAACGATTAGTGCTTAAATCGTCTGGTAATACAAAAAAACGATTAGTGCTTAAATCATAAGGAAATGCTGAAAACCGATCAGTGCTTAAATCGACTGGAAATGCCTAAAAACGATTGGTGCTCAAATCGACTGGAAATGCCGAAAAACGATTAGTGCTTAAATCGTCAGGATATGCCGAAAAACGATTAGTGCTTCAATCGTCAGGAAATGCCGGAAAATGATCAGTGCTTTAATCGTCAGGAAATGCCGAAAAACGATTAGTGCTTAAATCGTCAGGAAATGCTAAAAAACTATCAGTGCTTCAATCGTCAGGAAAAGCCGAAAAACGATTTGTTCTTAAATCGACTGAAAATGCCGAAAAAAGATTAGTGCTTAAATCGTCAGGAAATGCCGAAAAACGATTAGTGATTAAATCGTCAGGAAATACCAAAAAACGATTAGTGCTTAAATCATCAGGAAATGCTGAAAACCGATTAGTGCTTAAATCGACTGAAAATGCCTAAAAACGATTGGTGCTCAAATCGACTGGAAATGCGGAAAAACGATTAGTGCTTAAATCGTCAGGAAATGCCGAAAAACGATTAGTGCCTCAATCGTCAGGAAATGCCGAAAAACGATCAGTGTTTCAATGGTCAGGAAATGCCTAAAAACGATTAGTGCTTAAATCGACTGAAAATGCAGAAAAACGATTAGTGCTTAAATCGCCAGGAAATGCCGAAAAACGATTAGTGCTTAAATCGTCTGGTAATACCAAAAAACGATTAGTGCTTAAATCATAAGGAAATGCTGAAAACCGATCAGTGCTTAAATCGACTGGAAATGCCTAAAAACGATTGGTGCTCAAATCGACTGGAAATGCCGAAAAACGATTAGTGCTTAAATCGTCAGGATATGCCGAAAAACGATTAGTGCTTCAATCGTCAGGAAATGCCGGAAAATGATCAGTGCTTTAATCGTGAGGAAATGCCGAAAAACGATTAGTGCTTAAATCGTCAGGAAATGCCAAAAAACTATCAGTGCTTCAATCGTCAGGAAAAGCCGAAAAACGATTAGTCCTTAAATCGACTGAAAATGCCGAAAAAAGATTAGTGCTTAAATCGTCAGGAAATGCCGAAAAACGATTAGTGATTAAATCGTCAGGAAATACCAAAAAACGATTAGTGCTTAAATTATCAGGAAATGTTGAAAACCGATTAGTGCTTAAATCGACTGGAAATGCCTAAAAACGATTGGTGCTCAAATCGACCGGAAATGCCGAAAAACGATTAGTGCTTAAATCGTCAGGAAATGCCGAAAAACGATTGGTGCTTAAATCGATTGAAAATGTCGAAAAACGATTAGTGCTTAAATCGCCAGGAAATGCCGAAAACGATTAGTGCTTAAATCGACTGAAAATGCCTAAAAACGATTAGTGCTTAAATCGACTGAAAATGCCGAAAAACGATTAATGCTTAAATCGACTGGTAATGCCCAAAAACGATTAGTGCTTAAATCGTCAGATAATGCCGAAAAACGAATAATGCTTAAATTAACCGAAAATGCCGAAAAACGATTAGCGCTTAAATCGTCGGAACTGCCGAAAAACAATTAGTGCTTAAATAGACTGGAAATGCCGAAAAACGAGTGCGTAATTCGTCAGGAAATGCCGAAAAACAATTAGTGCCTAAATCGACTGGAAAGGCCTATAAACGATTAGTGCTTAAATCGATTGAAAATGCCGAAAAACGATTAGTTCTTAAATCGACTGAAAATGCCTAAAAACGATTAGTGCTTAAATCGACTGAAAATGCCGAAAAACGATTAGTGCTTAAATCGACCGGAAATGCCCAAAAACGATAAGTGCTTAAATCGACTGAAAATTCCGAAAAACGATTAGTGCTTAAATCGACTGAAAATGCCAAAACATGAATAATGCTTAAATTATCAAGAAATGCCGAAAAACGATTGGTGCTTAAATCGCCAGGAAATGCCGAAAAACGATTAGTGCTTTTATCGTCAGGAAATGTCGAAAAACGATTAGTGCTTAAATCGTCACAGAAATGCCGAAAAACGATTAGTGCTTAAATCGACTGGAAATGCCAAAACACGATTAGTGTTAAATCGTCGGGAAATGCCGAAAAACGATTAGTGCTTAAATCTTCAGGAAATGCCGAAAAACGATTAGTGCTTAAATCGTCAGGAAATGCCGAAAAACGATTAGTGCTTAAATCGTCAAGAAATGCCGAAAAACGATTGGTGCTAAAATCGACTGAAAAGTCGAAAACGATTACAGCGTAAATCGTCAGGAAATGCCGAAAAACGATGAGTGCTTAAATCGTCAGGAAATGCCGAAAAACGAGTAATGCTTAAATCGTCTGGAAATGCCGAAATACGATTAGTGCTTAAATCGACTGGAAATGCCAAAACACGATAAGTGTTAAATCGTTGGGAAATGCCAAAAAACGATTAGTGCTTAAATCTTCAGGAAATGCCGAAAAACGATTAGTGCTTGAATCGTCAGGAAATGCCGAAAAACGATAAGTGCTTAAATCGTCAGGAAATGCCGAAAAACGATTAGTGCTTAAATCGACTGAAAATGCTAAGAAACGATTAGTGCTTAAATCGACTGAAAATGCTAAGAAACGATTAGTGCTTAAATCGACGATAAATGCCGAAAAACGATTAGTGTTTAAATCGTCAGGAAATGCAGAAAAACGATTAGTGCTTAAATCGTCAGGAAATGTCGACAAACGATTAGTGCTTAAATCGTCAGGAAATGCCGAAGAACGAGTAGTGCTTAAATCGTCAGGAAATGCCGAAAAACGAGTAGTGCCCTAATCGACGGAAAATGCCGAAATACGATTAGTGCTTAAATCGTCAGGAAATGTCGAAAAACGATTAGTACTTAAATCGTCACAGAAATGCCGAAAAACGATTAGTGCTTAAATCGACTGGAAATGCCAAAACACGATTAGTGTTAAATCGTTGGGAAATGCTGAAAAACGATTAGTGCTTAAATCTTCAGGAAATGCCGAAAAACGATTAGTGCTTAAATCGTCAGGATATTCCGAAAAACGATTAGCGCTTAAGTCGTCAGGAAATGCCGAAAAACGATGAGTGCTTAAATCGCCAGGAAATGCCAAAAAACGATTAGTGCTTAAATCGGCAGAAAATGCTAAGAAACGATTAGTGCTTGAATCGACGATAAATGCCGAAAAACGATTAGTGTTTAAATCGCCAGGAAATGCAGAAAAACGATTAGTGCTTAAATCGTCACAGAAATGCCGACAAACGATTAGTGCTTAAATCGACTGGAAATGCCTAAAAACAATTAGTGCTTAAATTGACTGGGAATGCCGAAAAACGATTAGTGCTTAAATCGTAAGGAAATGCCGAAAAACGATTTGTGCTAAAATCGTCAGGAAATACAAAAAAACGATTAGTGCTTAAATCGTCAGGATATGCTGAAAAACGATTAGTGCTTAAATCGACTGAAAATGCCCAAAGAGGATTGGTGCTCAAATCGACTGGAAATGCCGAAACACGATTAGTGCTTAAATCGTCAGGAAATGCCGAAAAACGATTAGTGCTTCAATCGTCAGGAAATGCCGAAAAACGATTAGCGCTTAAATCGTCAGGAAATGCCGAAAAACGATCAGTGCTTAAATCGTTAGGAAATGCCGAAAAACGATTAGTGCTTAAATCGTCAGGAAATACCAAAAAACGATTAGTGCTAATATCATCAGGAAATGCTGAAAACCGATTAGTGCTTAAATCGTCAGGAAATGCCTAAAAACGATTGGTGCTCAAATCGACTGAAAATGCCGAAAAACGATTAGTGCTTAATTCGTCAGGAAACGCCAAAAAACGATTAGTGCTTCAATCGTCAGGATATGCCAAAAAACGATTAGTGCTTAAATCGACTGAAAATGCTGACAAACAATTATTGCTTAAATCGTCAGGAAATGGCGAAAAACGATTAGTGATTAAATCAATTGAAAATGCCGAAAAACAATTAGTGCTTAAATCGCCAGAAAATGCCGAAAACGATTAGTGCTTAAATCGACTGGAAATGCCTAAAAACGATTAGTGCTAAAATCGACTGAAAATGCCGAAAAACGATGAATGCTTAAATTTACCGAAAATGCCGAAAAACGTTTTGCGCTTAAATCGTCGGAACTGCCGAAAAACGGTTAGTGCTTAAATCGACTGGAAATGGCTAAAAACGATTAGTGCTTGAATCGACCGGAAATGCCAAAAACGATTAGTGCTTAAACCGACTGAAAATGCTGACAAACAATTACTGCTTAAATCGTCAGGAAATGGCGAGCAACGATTAGTGCTTAAATCGATTGAAAATACCAAAAAACGATTAGTGCTTAAATCGTCAGGAAATGGCGAAAAACGATTAGTGCTTAAATCGATTGAGAATGCCGAAAAACGATTAGTGCTTAAATCGTCAAGAAATACCAAAAAACGATTAGTGCTTAAATCGT
Organism: Ocypus olens; assembly: GCA_910593695.2. Taxonomy (NCBI): domain Eukaryota; kingdom Metazoa; phylum Arthropoda; class Insecta; order Coleoptera; family Staphylinidae; genus Ocypus; species Ocypus olens. The sequence continues at coordinate 19,763,184 of OU343061.1, forward strand.
CAGGAAACGCCGAAAAACGATTAGCGCTTAAATCGTCAAGAAATGCCGAAAAACGATGAGTGCTTAAATCGCCAGTCAATGCCGAAAAACGATCAGTGCTTAAATCGACTGAAAATGCTAAGAAACGATTAGAGCTTGAATGGACGATGAATGCCGAAAAACGATTAATGTTTAAATCGTCAGGAAATGCAGAAAAACGATTATTGCTTGAATCGTCACAGAAATGCCGACAAACGATTAGTGCTTAAATCGACTGGAAGTGCCTAAAAACGATTAGCGCTTAAATCGACTGGAAATGCATAAAAACGATTAGTGCTTAAATTGACTGTGAAAGGCGAAAAACGATTAGTGCTTAAATCGTCAGGAAACGCCGAAAAACGATTAGTGCATTAATCGTCAGGAAAAGCCGAAAAACGATTAGTGCTCAAATCGACTGGAAATGCCTAAAAACGATTAGTAGTAAAATCGACTGAAAATGCCGAAAAACGATTAATGCTTAAATTTACCGAAAATGCCGAAAAACGATTAGCGCTCAAATCGTCGGAACTGCCAAAAACGATTAGTGCTTAAATCGACTGGAAATGCCTAAAAACGATTAGTGCTTAAATCGACTGGAAATGCATAAAAACGATTAGTGCTTAAATTAACTGGGAATGGCGAAAAACGATTATTACTTAAATCGTCAGGAAACGCCGAAATACGATTAGTGCATAAATCGTCAGGAAAAGCCGAAAAACGATTAGTGCTTAAATAGACTGGAAATGCCGAAAAACGAGTGCGTAATTCGTCAGGAAATGCCGAAAAACAATTAGTGCCTAAATCGACTGGACATGCCTACAAACGATTAGTGCTTAAATCGACTGAAAATGCCGAAAAATGATTAGTGCTTAAATCGTCTGGAAATGCCGAAAACGATTAGTGCTTAAATCGTCTGGAAAAGCCGAACAACGATTGATGCTCAAATCGAATGGAAATGCCGAAAAATGATTGGTGCTTAAATCGTCAGGAAATGGCGAAAAACGATAAGTGCTTAAATCGATTGAGAATGCCGAAAAACGATTAGTGCTTAAATCGTCAAGAAATACCAAAAAACGATTAGTGCTTAAATCGTCAGGAAATGCCGAAAAACGATTAGCGCTTAAATCGACTGGAAGTGCCTAAAAACGATTAGTGCTTAAATCGACTGGAAATGCATAAATACGATTAGTGCTTAAATTGACTGTGAAAGGCGAAAAACGATTAGTGCTTAAATCGTCAGGAAACGCCGAAAAACGATTAGTGCATAAATCGTAAGGAAAAGCCGAAAAACGATTAGTGCTCAAATCGACTGGAAATGCCTAAAAACGATTAGTCCTTAAATCGTCAGGAAATGCCGAAAAACGATTAGTGCTTAAATCATCAGGAAATGCCGAAAAAGGATTAGTACTTGAATCGACCGTAAATGCCGAAAACCGATTGATGCATAAATAGTCAGGAAATGCCGAAAAACGATCAGTGCTTAAATCGTCAGGAAATGCCGAAAAACGATTAGTGCTTAAATCGTCAGGAAATGCCGAAAAACGATTAGTGCTTAAATCGACTGAAAATGCTGACAAACAATTACTGCTTAAATCGTCAGGAAAAGGCGAAAAACGATTAGTGCTTAAATCGATTGAAAATGCCTAAAAACGATTAGTGCTTAAATCGACTGAAAATGCCGAAAAACGATTAATGCATAAATTTACCGAAAATGCTGAAAAACGATTAGCGCTTAAATCGTCGGATCTGCCGAAAAACGATTAGTGCTTAAATCGACTGGAAATGCCTAAAAACGATTAGTGCTTAAATCGACTGGAAATGCCTAAAAACGATCAGTGCTTAATTCGTCCGGAAATGCCGAAAAACGAATAATGCTTAAATTAACCGAAAATGCCGAAAAACAATTAGCGCTTAAATCGTCGGAACTGCCGAAAAACGATTAGTGCTTAAATTGACTGGAAATGCCGAAAAACGAGTGCGTAATTCATCAGGAAATGCCAAAAAACAATTAGTGCCTGAATCGACTAGAAATGCCTAAAAACGATTAGTGCTTAAATCGATTGAAAATGCCGATAAACGATTAGTGCTTAAATCGACTGGAAATGCCTAAAAACGATTAGTGCTTAAATCGACTGAAAATGCCGAAAAACGATTAGTGCTTAAATCGACTGGAAATGCCTAAAAACGATTAGTGTTTAAATCGTCAGGAAATGCCGAAAAGCGATTAGTGCTTAAATCGTCAGGAATTGCCGAAAAACGATTAGAGCTTAAATCGACTGAAAATGCCAAAACACGGATAATGCTCAAATTATCAAGAAATGCCGAAAAACAATTAGTGCTTACATCGACTGAAAATGCCGAAATACGATTAGTGCTTAAATCGTCAGGAAATGTCGAAAAATGATTAGTGCTTAAATCGATTGAGAATGCCGAAAAACGATTAGTGCTTAAATCGTCAAGAAATACCAAAAAACGATTAGTGCTTAAATCGTCAGGAAATGCCGAAAAACGATTAGCGCTTAAATCGACTGGAAGTGCCTAAAAACGATTAGTGCTTAAATCGACTGGAAATGCATAAATACGATTAGTGCTTAAATTGACTGGAAATGCCTAAAAACGATTAGTCCTTAAATCGTCAGGAAATGCCGAAAAACGATTAGTGCTTAAATCATCAGGAAATGCCGAAAAAGGATTAGTACTTGAATCGACTGTAAATGCCGAAAACCGATTGATGCATAAATAGTCAGGAAATGCCGAAAAACGATCAGTGCTTAAATCGTCAGGAAATGCCGAAAAACGATCAGTGTTTAAATCGTCAGGAAATGCCAAAAAACGAATAGTGCTTAAATCGCCAGGAAATGCCAAAAAACGATTAGTGCTTAAATCGTCAGGAAATGCCGAAAAACGATTAGTGCTTAAATCGTCAGGAAATGCCGAAAAACGATTAGTGCTTAAATCGACTGAAAATGCTGACAAACAATTACTGCTTAAATCGTCAGGAAAAGGCGAAAAACGATTAGTGCTTAAATCGATTGAAAATGCCTAAAAACCATTAGTGCTTAAATCGACTGAAAATGCCGAAAAACGATTAATGCATAAATTTACCGAAAATGCCGAAAAACGATTAGCGCTTAAATCGTCGGATCTGCCGAAAAACGATTAGTGCTTAAATCGACTGGAAATGCCTAAAAACGATTAGTGCTCAAATCGACTGGAAATGCCTAAAAACGATCAGTGCTTAATTCGTCAGGAAATGCCGAAAAACGAATAATGCGTAAATTAACCGAAAATGCCGAAAAACGATTAGCGCTTAAATCGTCGGTACTGCCGAAAAACGATTAGTGCTTAAATTGACTGGAAATGCCGCAAAACGAGTGCGTAATTCATCAGGAAATGCCGAAAAACAATTAGTGCCTGAATCGACTGGAAATGCCTAAAAACGATTAGTGCTTAAATCGATTGAAAATGCCGATAAACGATTAGTGCTTAAATCGACTGGAAATGCCTAAAAACGATTTGTGCTTAAATCGACTGAAAATGCCGAAAAACGATTAGTGCTTAAATCGACTGGAAATGCCTAAAAACGATTAGTGTTTAAATCGTCAGGAAATGCCGAAAAGCAATTAGTGCTTAAATCGTCAGGAATTGCCGAAAAACGATTAGAGCTTAAATCGACTGAAAATGCCAAAACACGGATAATGCTCAAATTATCAAGAAATGCCAAAAAACGATTAGTGCTTACATCGACTGAAAATGCCGAAATACGATTAGTGCTTAAATCGTCAGGAAATGTCGAAAAATGATTAGAGCTTAAATCGCCAGGAAATGTCGAAAAACGATTAGTGCTTAAATCGTCACAGAAATGCCGAAAAACAATTAGTGCTTAAATCGACTGAAATTGCCATAATGCGTTTAGTGCTTTAATCGTCGGAACTGCCGAAAAACGATTAGTGCTTAAATTGACTGGAAATGCCGAAAAACGATTAGTGCTTAAATCGACTGAAAATGCCGAAAAACAATAAGTGCCTGAATCGATTGAAAATGCCGATAAACGATTAGTGCTTAAATCGACTGGAAATGCCTAAAAACGATTAGTGCTTAAATCGACTGAAAATGCCGAAAAACGATTAGTGCTTAAATCGACTGGAAATGCCTAAAAACGATTAGTGTTTAAATCGTCAGGAAATGCCGCAAAGCGATTAGTGCTTAAATCGTCAGGAATTGCCGAAAAACGATTAGAGCTTAAATCGACTGAAAATGACAAATCACGAATAATGCTCAAATTATCAAGAAATGCCGAAAAACGATTAGTGCTTACATCGACTGAAAATGCCGAAAAACGATTAGCGCTTAAATCGTCGGATCTTCCGAAAAACGGTTAGTGCTTAAATCGACTGGAAATGCCTAAAAACGATTAGTGCTTAAATCGACTGGAAATGCCTAAAAACGATGAGTGCTTAATTCGTCAGGAAATGCCGAAAAACGAATAATGCTTAAATTAACCGAAAATGCCGAAAAACGATTAGCGCTTAAATCGTCGGAACTGCCGAAAAACGATTAGTGCTTGAATTGACTGGAAATGCCGAAAAACGAGTGCGTAATTCATCAGGAAATGCCGAAAAACAATTAGTGCCTGAATCGACTGGAAATGCCTAATAACGATTAGTGCTTAAATCGATTGAAAATGCCGATAAACGATTAGTGCTTAAATCGACTGGAAATGCCGAAAAACGATTAGTGCTTAAATCGACTGGAAATGCCAAAAAACGATTAGTGTTTAAATCGTCAGGAAATGCCGAAAACCGATTAGTGCTTAAATCGTCAGGAAATGCCGAAAAACGATTAGTGCTTAAATCGTCAGGAAATGCCGAAAAACGATTAGTGCTTAAATCGACTGTAAATGCCGAAAAACGATTAGTGCTTAAATCGACTGGAAATGCCTAAAAAAGATTGGTGCTCAAATCGACTGGAAATGCCGAAAAACGATTAGTGCTTAAATCGTCAGGAAATGCCGAAAAACGATTAGTGCTTCAATCGTCAGGAAATGCCGAAAAACGATTAGTGCTTCAATCGTCAGGAAATGCCGAAAAACGATTAGTGCTTAAATCGACTGAAAATGCCGAAAAACGATTAGTGCTTAAATCGACTGGAAATATCTAAAAACGATTAGTGCTTAAATCGACTGAAAATGCCGAAAAACGATTAGTGCTTAAATCGACTGGAAATGCCTAAAAACGATTAGTGCTTAAATCGACTGAAAATGCCAAAAAACGATTAATGCTTAAATTTACCGAAAATGCCGAAAAACGATTAGTGCTTAAATCGTCGGAACAGCCGAAAAACGATTAGTGCTTAAATCGACTGGAAATGCCTAAAAACGATTAGTGTTTAAATCGTCAGGAAATGCCGAAAAGGGATTAGTTCCTAAATCGTCAGGAATTGCCGAAAAACGATTAGTGCTTAAATTGACTGAAAATGCTAAGAAACGATTATTGCTTAAATCGACTGAAAATGCCAAGAAACGATTAGTGCTTAAATCGACTGAAAATGCCGAAATACGATTAGTGCTTAAATCGCCAGGAAATGTCGAAAAACGATTAGAGCTTAAATCGCCAGGAAATGTCGAAAAACGATTAGTGCTTAAATCGACTGAAAATGCTAAGAAACGATTATTGCTTAAATCGACTTAAAATGCCAAGAAACGATTAGTGCTTAAATCGACGATAAATGCTGAAAAACGATCAGTGTTTGAATAGTCCGGAAATGCCGAAAAACGATTAGTGCTTAAATCGTCAGGAAATGCCGAAAAACGATTACTGCTTAAATCGACTGAAAATGCTAAGAAACGATTATTGCTTAAATCGACTGAAAATGCCAAGAAACGATTAGTGCTTAAATCGACGATAAATGCCGAAAAACGATCAGTGTTTGAATAGTCCGGAAATGCCGAAAAACGATTAGTGCTTAAATCGTCAGGAAATGCCGAAAACCGATAACTGCTTAAATTGACTGAAAATGCTAAGAAACGATTATTGCTTAAATCGACTGAAAATGCCAAGAAACGATTAGTGCTTAAATCGACGATAAATGCCGAAAAACGATCAGTGTTTGAATAGTCCGGAAATGCCGAAAAACGATTAGTGCTTAAATCGTCAGGAAATGCCGAAAAACGATTAGTGCTTAAATCCACGGAAAATGCCGAAATACGATTGGTGCTTAAATCGTCAGGAAATGTCGAAAAACGATTACTGCTTAAATCGTCAGGAAATGCCGAAAAACGATTAGTGCTTAAATCGACTGAAAATGCTAAGAAACGATTAGTGCTTGAATCGACGATAAATGCCGAAAAACGATTAGTGTTTAAATCGTCAGGAAATGCAGAAAAACGATTCGTGCTTAAATCGTCACAGAAATGCCGACAAACGATTAGTGCTTAAATCGACTGGAAATGCCTAAAAACGATCAGTGCTTAAATCGACTGGAAATGCATAAAAACGATTAGTGCTTAAATTGACTGGGAATGCCGGAAAACGATTAGTGCTTAAATCGTAAGGAAATGCCGAAAAACGATTAGTGCTTAAATCTTTAGGAAATGCCGAAAAACGATTAGTGCTTAAATCGTCAGGAAATGCCAAAAAACGATTAGTGCTTAAATCGACTGGAAATGCCGAAAAACGATTAGTGCTTAAATCGACTGGAAATGCCGAAAAACGATTAGTGCTTAAATCGACTAGAAATGCCGAAAAACGATTAGTGCTTAAATCGCCTGGAAATGTCGAAAAACGATTAGTGCCTTAATTGACTGGGATTGCCGAAAAACGATTAGTGCCTAAATCGTCAGGGAATGCCGAAAAACAATTAGTTGTTAAATTTTCAGGAAATGCCGAAAAACAATTAGAGCTTAAATCGGCTAGAAATGCCGATAAACGATTAGTGCTTAAATCTTCAGGAAAAGCCGAAAAACGATTAGTGCCTAAATCGACTGGAAATGTCGAAAAACGATTAGTGCTTAAATCGCATGGAAATGTCGAAAAACGATTAGTGCTAAAATCGTCACAGAAATGCTGAAAGACGATTAGTGCTTAAATCGACTAAAAATGCAGAAAAACGATTAGTGCTTAAATTGAGTGGGAATGCCTAAAAACGATTACTGCTTAAATTGTCAGGAAATGCCGAAAAACGATTAGTGCTTAAATCGTCAGGAAATGCCGAAAAACGATTAGTACTTAAATCGTCAGGAAATGCCGAAAAACGATTAGTGATTAAATCGTCAGGAAATGCCGAAAATATATTAGTGCTTTAATCGACTGAAAATGCTAAGAAACGATTAGTGCTTGAATCGACGATAATTGTCGAAAAACGATTAGTGTTTAAATCGTCAGGAAATGCAGAAAAACGATTCTTGCTTAAATCGTCACAGAAATGCCGACAAATGATTAGTGCTTAAATCGACTGGAAATGCCTAAAAACGATTAGTGCTTAAATCGACTGGAAATGCATAAAAACGATTAGTGCTTAAATCGTCAGGAAATGCCGAAAAACGATTAGCGCTTAAATCGTCAGGAAATGCCGAAAATCGATTATTGCTTAAATCGACTGAAAATGCTAAGAAACGATTAGTGCTTGAATCGACGATAAATGCCGAAAAACGATTAGTGTTTAAATCGTCAGGAAATGCAGAAAAACGATAAGTGCTTAAATCGTCACAGAAATGCCGACAAACGATTAGTGCTTAAATCGACTGGAAATGCCTAAAAACGATCAGTTATTAAATCGACTGGAAATGCATAAAAACGATTAGTGCTTAAATTGACTGGGAATGCCGAAAAACGATTAGTGCTTAAATCGTAAGGAAATGCCGAAAAACGATTAGTGCTTAATTCTTTAGGAAATGCCGAAAAACGATTAGTGCTTAAATCGTCAGGAAATGCCGAAAAACGATTAGTGCTTAAATCGTCAGGAAATGCCGAAAAACGATTAGTGCTTAAATCGACTGAAAATGCCTAAAAACGATTAGTGCTTAAATCGACTGGAAATGCCGAAAAACGATAAGTGCTTAAATCGACTAGAAATGCCGAAAAACGATTAGTGCTTAAATCGCCTGGAAATGTCGAAAATCGATTAGTGCCTTATATGACTGGGGTTGCCGAAAAACGATAAGTGCCTAAATCGTCAGGAAATGCCGAAAAACAATTAGTCGTTAAATTTTCAGGAAATGCTGAAAAACAGTTAGAGCTTAAATCGGCTAGAAATGCCGATAAACGATTAGTGCTTAAATCTTCAGGAAATGCCGAAAAACGATTAGTGCCTAAATCGTCTGGAAATGTCGAAAAACGATTAGTGCTTAAATCGCATGGAAATGTCGAAAAACGATTAGTGCTTAAATCGACTGGAAATGCCTAAAAACGATTAGTGCTTAAATCGACTGAAAATGCCGAAAAACGATTAGTGCTTAAATCGACTGGAAATGCCTAAAAACGATTAGTGCTTAAATCGACTGAAAATGCCGAAAAACGATTAATGCTTAAATTTACCGAAAATGCCGAAAAACGATTAGTGCTTAAATCGTCGGAACAGCCGAAAAACGATTAGTGCTTAAATCGACTGGAAATGCCTAAAAACGATTAGTGTTTAAATCGTCAGGAAATGCCGAAAAGGGATTAGTTCCTAAATCGTCAGGAATTGCCGAAAAACGATTAGTGCTTAAATTGACTGAAAATGCTAAGAAACGATTATTGCTTAAATCGACTGAAAATGCCAAGAAACGATTAGTGCTAAAATCGTCAGGAAATGTCGAAAAACGATTAGAGCTTAAATCGCCAGGAAATGTCGAAAAACGATTAGTGCTTAAATCGACTGAAAATGCTAAGAAACGATTATTGCTTAAATCGACTTAAAATGCCAAGAAACGATTAGTGCTTAAATCGACGATAAATGCTGAAAAACGATCAGTGTTTGAATAGTCCGGAAATGCCGAAAAACGATTAGTGCTTAAATCGTCAGGAAATGCCGAAAAACGATTACTGCTTAAATCGACTGAAAATGCTAAGAAACGATTATTGCTTAAATCGACTGAAAATGCCAAGAAACGATTAGTGCTTAAATCGACGATAAATGCCGAAAAACGATCAGTGTTTGAATAGTCCGGAAATGCCGAAAAACGATTAGTGCTTAAATCGACGATAAATGCCGAAAAACGATTAGTGCTTAAATCCACGGAAAATGCCGAAATACGATTGGTGCTTAAATCGTCAGGAAATGTCGAAAAACGATTACTGCTTAAATCGTCAGGAAATGCCGAAAAACGATTAGTGCTTAAATCGACAGAAAATGCTAAGAAACGATTAGTGCTTGAATCGACGATAAATGCCGAAAAACGATTAGTGTTTAAATCGTCAGGAAATGCAGAAAAACGATTCGTGCTTAAATCGTCACAGAAATGCCGACAAACGATTAGTGCTTAAATCGACTGGAAATGCCTAAAAACGATCAGTGCTTAAATCGACTGGAAATGCATAAAAACGATTAGTGCTTAAATTGACTGGGAATGCCGGAAAACGATTAGTGCTTAAATCGTAAGGAAATGCCGAAAAACGATTAGTGCTTAAATCGTCAGGAAATGCCAAAAAACGATTAGTGCTTAAATCGACTGGAAATGCCTAAAAACGCCTAGTGCTTAAATCGACTGGAAATGCCGAAAAACGATTAGTGCTTAAATCGACTAGAAATGCCGAAAAACGATTAGTGCTTAAATCGCCTGGAAATGTCGAAAAACGATTAGTGCCTTAATTGACTGGGATTGCCGAAAAACGATTAGTGCCTAAATCGTCAGGGAATGCCGAAAAACAATTAGTCGTTAAATTTTCAGGAAATGCCGAAAAACAATTAGAGCTTAAATCGGCTAGAAATGCCGATAAACGATTAGTGCTTAAATCTTCAGGAAAAGCCGAAAAACGATTAGTGCTTAAATCGTCAGGAAATGCCAAAAAACGATTAGTGCTTAAATCGACTGGAAATGCCTAAAAACGCCTAGTGCTTAAATCGACTGGAAATGTCGAAAAACGATTAGTGCTTAAATCGCATGGAAATGTCGAAAAACGATTAGTGCTAAAATCGTCACAGAAATGCTGAAAGACGATTAGTGCTTAAATCGACTAAAAATGCAGAAAAACGATTAGTGCTTAAATTGAGTGGGAATGCCTAAAAACGATTACTGCTTAAATTGTCAGGAAATGCCGAAAAACGATTAGTGCTTAAATCGTCAGGAAATGCCGAAAAACGATTAGTACTTAAATCGTCAGGAAATGCCGAAAAACGATTAGTGATTAAATCGTCAGGAAATGCCGAAAATATATTAGTGCTTTAATCGACTGAAAATGCTAAGAAACGATTAGTGCTTGAATCGACGATAATTGCCGAAAAACGATTAGTGTTTAAATCGTCAGGAAATGCAGAAAAACGATTCTTGCTTAAATCGTCACAGAAATGCCGACAAATGATTAGTGCTTAAATCGACCGGAAATGCCTAAAAACGATTAGTGTTTAAATCGACTGGAAATGCATAAAAACGATTAGTGCTTAAATCGTCAGATAATGCCGAAAAACGATTAGCGCTTAAATCGTCAGGAAATGCCGAAAATCGATTATTGCTTAAATCGACTGAAAATGCTAAGAAACGATTAGTGCTTGAATCGACGATAAATGCCGAAAAACGATTAGTGTTTAAATCGTCAGGAAATGCAGAAAAACGATAAGTGCTTAAATCGTCACAGAAATGCCGACAAACGATTAGTGCTTAAATCGACTGGAAATGCCTAAAAACGATCAGTTATTAAATCGACTGGAAATGCATAAAAACGATTAGTGCTTAAATTGACTGGGAATGCCGAAAAACGATTAGTGCTTAAATCTTTAGGAAATGCCGAAAAACGATTAGTGCTTAAATCGTCAGGAAATGCCGAAAAACGATTAGTGCTTAAATCGTCAGGAAATGCCGAAAAACGATTAGTGCTTAAATCGACTGAAAATGCCTAAAAACGATTAGTGCTTAAATCGACTGGAAATGCCGAAAAACGATAAGTGCTTAAATCGACTAGAAATGCCGAAAAACGATTAGTGCTTAAATCGCCTGGAAATGTCGAAAATCGATTAGTGCCTTATATGACTGGGGTTGCCGAAAAACGATAAGTGCCTAAATCGTCAGGAAATGCCGAAAAACAATTAGTCGTTAAATTTTCAGGAAATGCTGAAAAACAGTTAGAGCTTAAATCGGCTAGAAATGCCGATAAACGATTAGTGCTTAAATCTTCAGGAAATGCGGAAAAACGATTAGTGCCTAAATCGTCTGGAAATGTCGAAAAACGATTGGTGCTTAAATCGCATGGAAATGTCGAAAAACGATTAGTGCTAAAATCGTCACAGAAATGCTGAAAGACGATTAGTGCTTAAATCGACTAAAAATGCCAAAAAACGATTAGTGCTTAAATTGAGTGGGAATGCCAAAAAACGATTAGTGCTTAAATCGTCAGATAATGCCGAAAAACGATTGGTGTTAAATCGTCACAGAAATGTTGAAAGACGATAAGTGCTTAAATCGACTGAAATTGCCGAAAAACGATTAATGCTTAAATTAACCGAAAATGCCGAAAAACGATTACCGCTTAAATCGTCGGAACTGCCGAAAAACGATTAGTGCTTAAATCGACTGGAAATCCCTAAAAACGATTAGTGCTTAAATCGACTGGAAATACCTAAAAACGATTAGTGCTTAAATCGTCAGGAAATGCCGAAAAACGATTAATGCTTAAACATACCGAAAATGCCGAAAAACGATTAGCGCTTAAATCGTCGGAACTGCCGAAAAACGATTAATGCTTAAATCGACTGGAAATGCCTAAAAACGATTAGTGCTTAAATCGACTGGAAATGCCCAAAAACGATTAGTGCGTAAATCGACTGGAAATGCCTAAAAACGATTAGTGCTTAAATCGTCAGGAAATGCCGAAAAACGATTAATGCTTAAATTTACCGAAAATGCCGAAAAACGATTAGCGCTTAAATCGACTGAAAATGCTGACAAACAATTATTGCTTAAATCGTCAGGAAATGGCGAAAAACGATTAGTGCTTAAATCGATTGAAATTGCCGAAAAACGATTAGTGCTTAAATTGCTAGAAAATGCCTAAAACGATTAGTGCTTAAATCGACTGAAAATGCCGAAAAACTATTAATGCTTAAATTTACCGAAATTGCCGAAAAACGATTAGCGCTTAAATCGTCGGAACTGCCGAAAAACGATTAGTGCTTAAATCGACTGGAAATGCCTAAAAACGATTGGTGCTTAAATCGACAGGAAATGCCGAAAAACAATTAGTGCCTAAATCGACTGGAAATGCCTAAAAAACGATGAGTGCTTAAATCGACAGAAAATGCCGAAAAACGATTAGTGCTTAAATCGTCAGTAAATGCCGAAAAAGGATTAGTGCTTAAATCGTCATTAAATGACGAAATACGATAAGTGCTTAAATCGACTGAAAATGCTGACAAAAAATTACTTCTTCAATCGTCAGAAAATGGAGAAAAACGATTAGTGCTTAAATCGATTGAAAATGCCGAAAAACGATGATTGCTTAAATTTACCGAAAATGCCGAAAAACGTTTAGCGCTTAAATCGTCGGAACTGCCGAAGAACGATTAGTGCTTAAATCGACTGGAAATGCCTAAAAATGATTGGTGCTCAAAACGACTAAAAATGCCGAAAAACGATTAGTGCTTAAATCGTCAGGAAATGCCGAAAAACGATTAATGCCTAAATTTACCGAAAATGCCGAAAAACGATTAGCGCTTAAATCGTCGGAACTGCTGAAAAACGATTAGTGCTTAAATCGACTGGAAATGCCCAAAAACGATTAGTGCTTAAATTGACTGGAAATGCCCAAAAACGATTAGTGCTTAAATCGTCAGGAAATGCCGAAAAACGATTAATGCTTAAATTTACCGAAAATGCCGAAAAACGATTAGCGCTTAAATCGACTGAAAATGCTGACAAACAATTATTGCTTAAACCTTCAGGATATGCTGAAAAACGATTAGTGCTTAAATGGACTGAAAATGCCGAAAAACGATTAGTGCTTAAATCATCAGGAAATGCCGAAAAACGATTTGTGCTTAAATCGTCAGGAAATACCAAAAAACAATTAGTGCTTAAATCATTAGGAAATGCTGAAAACCGATTAGTGCTTAAATCAACTGGAAATGCCTAAAAACGATTGGTGCTCAAAACGACTGAAAATGCCGAAAAACGATTAGTGCTTAGATCGTCAGGAAATGCCGAAAAACGATTAGTTCCTCAATCGTCAGGAAATGCCGAAAAACGATCAGTGCTTAAATCGTCAGGAAATACCAAAAAGCGATTAGTGCTTAAATCATCAGGAAATGACGAAAAACGATAAGTGCTTAAATCGACCGAAAATGCTGACAAACAATTACTGCTTCAATCGTCAGAAAATGGCGAAAAACGATTAGTACTTAAATCGATTGAAAATGCCGAAAAACGATTAGTGCTTAAATCGACTGGAAATGCCTAAAAATGACTGGTGCTCAAAACGACTGAAAATACCGAAAAACGATTAGTGCTTAAATCGTCAGAAAATGCCGAAAAACGATTAGTGCTTAAATCGTCTGGAAAAGCCAAAAAACGATTGTTGCTCAAATCGACTGGAAATGCCGAGAAACTATTAGTGCTTAAATCGTCAGGAAATGCCGAAAAACGATTAGTGCTTAAATCGTCAGGAAATGACGAAAAACGATAAGTGCTTAAATCGACTGAAAAAGCTGACAAACTATTACTGCTTAAATCGTCAGAAAATGGCGAAAAACGATTAGTGCTTAAATCGATTGAAAATGCAGAAAAACGATTAGTGTTAAATCGTCACAGAAATGCTGAAAGACGATCAGTGCTTAAATCGACTGAAATTGCCGAAAAACGATTTATGCGTAAATTTACCGAAAATGCCGAAAAACGATTACCGCTTAAATCGTCGGAACTGCCGAAAAACGATTAGTGCTTAAATCGACTGGAAATGCCTAAAAACGATTAGTGCTTAAATCGACTGGAAATGCCTAAAAACGATTAGTGCTTAAATCGTTAGGAAATGCCGAAAGACGATTAATGCTTAAATTTACCGAAAATGCCGAAAAACGATTAGCGCTTAAATCGTCGGAACTGCCGAAAAACGATTAGTGCTTAAATCGACTGGAAATGCCTAAAAACGATTAGTGCTTAAATCGACTGGAAATGCCCAAAAACGATTAGTACGTAAATCGACTGGAAATGCCTAGAAACGATTAGTGCTTAAACCGTCAGGAAATGCCGAAAAACGATCAATGCTTAAATTTACCGAAAATGCCGAAAAACGATTAGCGCTTAAATCGACTGAAAATGCTGACAAACAATTATTGCTTAAATCGTCAAGAAATGGCGAAAAACGATTAGTGCTTAAATCGATTGAAAATGCCGGTAAACGATTAGTGCTTAAATTGCTAGAAAATGCCTAAAACGATTAGTGCTTAAATCGACTGAAAATGCCGAAAAACTATTAATGCTTAAATTTACCGAAAATGCCGAAAAACGATTAGCGCTTAAATCGTCGGAACTGCCGAAAAACGATTAGTGCTTAAATCGACTGGAAATGCCTAAAAACGATTAGTGCTTAAATCGACTGGAAATGCCCAAAAACGATTAGTCCTTAAATTGACTGGAAATGCCCAAAAACGATTAGTGCTTAAATCGTCAGGAAATGCCGAAAAACGATTAATGCTTAAGTTTACCGAAAATGCCGAAAAACGATTAGCGCTTAAATCGACTGAAAATGCTGACAAACAATTATTGCTTAAATCTTCAGGATATGCTGAAAAACGATTAGTGCTTAAATCGACTGAAAATGCCGAAAAACGATTAGTGCTTAAATCATCAGCAAATGCCGAAAAACGATTAGTGCTTAAATCGTCAGGAAATGCCGAAAAACGATTAATGCTTAAATTTACCGAAAATGCCGAAAAACGATTAGCGCTTAAATCGTCGGAACAGCCGAAAAACGATTAGTGCTTAAATCGACTGGAAATGCCTAAAAACGATTAGTGTTTAAATCGTCAGGAAATGCCGAAAAGGGATTAGTGCCTAAATCGTCAGGAATTGCCGAAAAACGATTAGTGCTTAAATTGACTGAAAATGCTAAGAAACGATTGTTGCTTAAATCGACTGAAAATGCCAAGAAACGATTAGTGCTTACATCGACCGAAAATGCCGAAATACGATTAGTGCTTAAATCGTCAGGAAATGTCGAAAAACGATTAGAGCTTGAATCGCCAGGAAATGTCGAAAAACGATTAGTGCTTAAATCGACTGAAAATGCTAACAAACGATTATTGCTTAAATCGACTGAAAATGCCAAGAAACGATTAGTGCTTAAATCGACGATAAATGCCGAAAAACGATCAGTGTTTGAATAGTCCGGAAATGCCGAAAAACGATTAGTGCTTAAATCGTCAGGAAATGCCGAAAAACGATTACTGCTTAAATCGACTGAAAATGCTAAGAAACGATTATTGCTTAAATCGACTGAAAATGCCAAGAAACGATTAGTGCTTAAATCGACGATAAATGCCGAATAACGATCAGTGTTTGAATAGTCCGGAAATGCCGAAAAACGATTAGTGCTTAAATCGTCAGGAAATGCCGAAAAACGATTAGTGCTTAAATCGACGGAAAATGCCGAAATACGATTAGTGCTTAAATCGTCAGGAAATGCCGAAAAGCGATTAGTGCTTAAATCGTCAGGAAATGTCGAAAAACGATTAGTACTTAAATCGTCAGGAAATGCCGAAAAACGATTAGTGATTAAATCGTCAGGAAATGCCGAAAAACGATTAGCGCTTAAATCGTCAGGAAATGGCGAAAATCGATTAGTGCTTAAATCGACTGAAAATGCTAAGAAACGATTAGTGCTTGAATCGACGATAAATGCCGAAAAACGATTAGTGTTTAAATCGTCAGGAAATGCAGAAAAACGATTCGTGCTTAAATCGTCACAGAAATGCCGACAAACGATTAGTGCTTAAATCGACTGGAAGAGCCTAAAAACGATCAGTGCTTAAATCGACTAGAAATGCATAAAAACGATTAGTGCTTAAATTGACTGGGAATGCCGAAAAACGATTAGTGCTTAAATCGTAAGGAAATGCCGAAAAACGATTAGTGCTTAAATCTTTAGGAAATGCCGAAAAACGATTAGTGCTTAAATCGTCAGGAAATGCCGAAAAACGATTAGTGCTTAAATCGTCAGGAAATGCCGAAAAACGATTAGTGCTTAAATCGACTGGAAATGCCTAAAAACGATTAGTGCTTAAATCGACTGGAAATGCCGAAAAACGATTAGTGCTTAAATCGACTAGAAATGCCGAAAAACGATTAGTGCTTAAATCGCCTGGAAATGTCGAAAAACGATTAGTGCCTTAATTGACTGGGATTGCCGAAAAACGATTAGTGCTTAAATCGTCAGGAAATGCCCAAAAACAATTAGTCGTTAAATTTTCAGGAAATGCCGAAAAACAATTAGAGCTTAAATCGGCTAGAAATGTCGATAAACGATTAGTGCTTAAATCTTCAGGAAAAGCCGAAAAACGATTAGTGCCTAAATCGACTGGAAATGTCGAAAAACGATTAGTGCTTAAATCGCATGGAAATGTCGAAAAACGATTAGTGCTAAAATCGTCACAGAAATGCTGAAAGACGATTAGTGCTTAAATCGACTAAAAATTCAGAAAAACGATTAGTGCTTAAATTGAGTGGGAATGCCTAAAAACGATTACTTTAATTTAATTTAATTTATTTCCCAACAGAAAATCCATTTACAGGGAAAAACTAAAAATAAGATACAGTATTAAATACAACAACAAACATAAACTAAATGTAAGATAATAACTAAAAAGAAACAAATAAGAATATAGATAACAAAGAAATAGGAGAGATTAATAATTATTCTAATGCAATAACAATAGTGGTGACAAGTTGTCCTAAATTACAATTAAAAATATCACACGAAGGGATGGCGTTACAATAAATGCGTTGCATAGTATTTACAGGCGAGTGGTAGTATAGATTGGTGTTGCTTCGATTGCAGACAAATGTAGCAGAATTTCTACTGGAAAATCTAGGCACATGCAGATTAATTTGCATCAATAAATTTGGATCATCTATACCACCATGAATAATTTGATGTAAACATTTCACTAATATAACATCTCGTCTTATTACTAAGGATTTTATTTTTTATTATTACTGCTTAAATCGTCAGGAAATGCCGAAAAACGATTAGTGCTTAAATCGTCAGGAAATGCCGAAAAACGATTAGTACTTAAATCGTCAGGAAATGCCGAAAAACGATTAGTGATTAAATCGTCAGGAAATGCCGAAAATAGTGCTTTAATCGACTGAAAATGCTAAGAAACGATTAGTGCTTGAATCGACGATAATTGCCGAAAAACGATTAGAGTTTAATTCGTCAGGAAATGCAGAAAAACGATTCTTGCTTAAATCGTCAAAGAAATGCCGACAAATGATTAGTGCTTAAATCGACTGGAAATGCCTAAAAACGATTAGTGCTTAAATCGACCGGAAATGCATAAAAACGATTAGTGCTTAAATCGTCAGGAAATGCCGAAAAACGATTAGCGCTTAAATCGTCAGGAAATGCCGAAAATCGATTAGTGCTTAAATCGACTGAAAATGCTAAGAAACGATTAGTGCTTGAATCGACGATAAATGCCGAAAAACGATTAGTGTTTAAATCGTCAGGAAATGCAGAAAAACGATTCGTGCTTAAATCGTCACAGAAATGCCGACAAACGATTAGTGCTTAAATCGACTGGAAATGCCTAAAAACGATCAGTGCGTAAATCGACTGGAAATGCATAAAAACGATTAGTGCTTAAATCGACTGGGAATGCCGAAAAACGATTAGTGCTTAAATCTTTAGGAAATGCCGAAAAACGATAAGTGCTTAAATCGTCAGGAAATGCCGAAAAACGATTAGTGCTTAAATCATCAGGAAATGCCGAAAAACGATTAGTGCTTAAATCGACTGAAAATGCCTAAAAACGATTAGTGCTTAAATCGACTGGAAATGCCGAAAAACGATTAGTGCTTAAATCGACTAGAAATGCCGAAAAACCATTAGTGCTTAAATCGCCTGGAAATGTCGAAAATCGATTAGTGCCTTAATTGACTGGGGTTGCCGAAAAACGATTAGTGCCTAAATCGTCAGGAAATGCCGAAAAACAATTAGTCGTTAAATTTTCAAGAAATGCCGAAAAACAATTAGAGCTTAAATTGGCCAGAAATGCCGATAAACGATTAGTGCTTCAATCTTCAGGAAATGCCGAAAAACGATTAGTGCCTAAATCGACTGTAAATGTCGAAAAACGATTAGTGCTTAAATCGCATGGAAATGTCGAAAAACGATTAGTGCTAAAATCGTCACAGAAATGCTGAAAGACCATTAGTGCTTAAATCGACTAAAAATGCCGAAAAACGATTAGTGCTTAAATTGAGTGGGAATGCCAAAAAACGATTAGTGCTTAAATCGTCAGAAAATGCCGAAAAACGAGTAGTGTTAAATCGTCACAGAAATGTTGAAAGACGATCAGTGCTTAAATCGACTGAAATTGCGGAAAAACGATTAATGCTTAAATTAACCGAAAATGCCGAAAAACGATTACCGCTTAAATCGTCGGAACTGCCGAAAAACGATTAGTGCTTAAATCGACTGGACATCCCTAAAAACGATTAGTGCTTAAATCGACTGGAAATGCCTAAAAACGATTAGTGCTTAAATCGTCAGGAAATGCCGAAAAACGATTAATGCTTAAATTTACCGAAAATGCCGAAAAACGATTAGCGCTTAAATCGTCGGAACTGCCGAAAAACGATTAGTGCTTAAATCGACTGGAAATGCCTAAAAACGATTAGTGCTTAAATCGACTGGAAATGCCCAAAAACGATTAGTGCGTAAATCGACTGGAAATGCCTAAAAACGATTAGTGCTTAAATCGTCAGGAAATGCCGAAAAACGATTAATGCTTAAATTTACCGAAAATGCCGAAAAACGATTAGCGCTCAAATCGACTGAAAATGCTGACAAACAATTATTGCTTAAATCGTCAGGAAATGGCGAAAAACGATTAGTGCTTAAATCGATTGAAAATGCCGAAAAACGATTAGTGTTTAAATTGCTAGAAAATGCCTAAAACGATTAGTGCTTAAATCGACTGAAAATGCCGAAAAACTATTAATGCTTAAATTTACCGAAATTGCCGAAAAACGATTAGCGCTTAAATCGTCGGAACTGCCGAAAAACGATTAGTGCTTAAATCGACTGGAAATGCCTAAAAACGATTAGTGCTTGAATCGACTGGAAATGCCGAAAAACAATTAGTGCCTAAATCGACTGGAAATGCCTAAAAACGATTAGTGCTTAAATCGACTGAAAATGCCGAAAAACGATGAATGCTTAAATTTACCGAAAATGCCGAAAAACGTTTAGCGCTTAAATCTTCGGAACTGCCGAAAAACGATTAGTGCTTAAATCGACTGGAAATGCCTAAAAACGATTAGTGCTTAAATCGACTGGAAATGCCCAAAAACGATTAGTGCTTAAATTGACTGGAAATGCCCAAAAATGATTAGTGCTTAAATCGTCAGGAAATGCCGAAAAACGATTAATGCTTAAATTTACCGAAAATGCCGAAAAACGATTAGCGCTTAAATCGACTGAAAATGCTAACAAACAATTATTGCTTAAATCTTCAGGATATGCTGAAAAACGATTAGTGCTTAAATCGACTGAAAATGCCGAAAAACGATTAGTGCTTAAATCATCAGCAAATGCCGAAAAACGATTAGTGCTTAAATCGACAGGAAATGCCGAAAAACGATTAATGCTTAAATTTACCGAAAATGCCGAAAAACGATTAGCGCTTAAATCGACTGAAAATCTGACAAACAATTATTGCTTTAATCTTCAGGATATGCTGAAAAACGATTAGTGCTTAAATCGACTGAAAATGCCGAAAAACGATTAGTGCCTAAATCATCAGCATATGCCGAAAAACGATTAGTGCTTAAATCGTCAGGAAATACCAAAAAACAATTAGTGCTTAAATCATTAGGAAATGCTGAAGACCGATTAGTGCTTAAATCGACTGGAAATGCCTAAAAACGATTGGTGCTCAAAACGACTGAAAATGCCAAAAAACGATTAGTGCTTAAATCGTCAGGAAATGCCGAAAAACGATTAGTTCCTCAATCGTCAGGAAATGCCGAAAAACGATCAGTGCTTAAATCGTCAGGAAATACCAAAAAGCGATTAGTGCTTAAATCATCAGGAAATGACGAAAAACGATAAGTGCTTAAATCGTCTGGAAAAGCCGAAAAACGATTAGTGCCAAAATCGACTGGAAATGTCTATAAACGATTGGTGTTTAAATCGTCAGGAAATGCCGAAAAGCGATTAGTGCTTAAATCGTCAGGAATTGCTAAAAAACGATGAGTGCTTAAATCGACTGAAAATGCCGAAAAACGATTCGTGCTTAAATCATCAGGAAATGCTGAAAAACGATTAGTGCTTAAATCGACTGAATATGCCGAAAAACGATTAGTGCTTAAATCTTCAGGAAATGCCGAAAAACGATTAGTGCTTATATCGTCACGAAATGCCGAAAAACGATTAGTGCCTAAATCGTCAGGAAATGCCGAAAAACGATTAGTGCTTAAATCGACTGAATATGCCGAAAACCGATTAGTGATTAAATCTTCAGGAAATGCCGAAAAACGATTAGTGCCTATATCGTCACGAAATGCCGAAAAACGATTAGTGCCTAAATCGTCAGGAAATGCCGAAAAAGATCAGTGTTTAAATCGTCAGGAAATGATGAAACACGATTGGAGCTTAAAACGACTGAAAATGCCAAAAAACGATTAGTGCTTAAATCGCCAGGAAATGCCAAAAAACGATTAGTGCTTAAATCGTCAGGAAATGCCGAAAAACGATTAGTGCTTAAATCGTCAGGAAATGCCGAAAAACGATTAGTGCTTAAATCGACTGAAAATGCCGAAAAACGATTCGTGCTTAAATCATCAGGAAATGCTGAAAAACGATTAGTGCTTAAATCGACTGAATATGCCGAAAAACGATTAGTGCTTAAATCTTCAGGAAATGCCGAAAAACGATTAGTGCTTATATCGTCACGAAATTCCGAAAAACGATTAGTGCCTAAATCGTCAGGAAATGCCGAAAAACGATCAGTGCTTAAATCGTCAGGAAATGATGAAAGACGATTAGTGCTTAAAACGACTGAAAATGCCAAAAAACGATTAGTGCTTAAATCGCCAGGAAATGCCAAAAAACGATTAGTGCTTAAATCGTCAGGAAATGCCGAAACACGATTAGTGCTTAAATCGTCAGGAAATGCCGAAAAACGATTAGTGCTTAAATCGACTGAAAATGCCGAATAACGATTAGTGCTTAAATCATCAGGAAATGCCGAAGAATGATTAGTGCCTTAATCGTCAGGAAATGCCGAAAAACTATCAGTGCTTAAATCGTCAGGAAATGATGAAAAACGATTAGTGCTCAAAATGACTGAAAATGCCAAAAAAACGATTAGTGCTTAAATCGTCAGGAAATGCCAAAAAACGATTAGTGCTTAAATCGTCAGGAAATGCCGAAAAACGATTAGTGCTTAAATCGTCAGGAAATGCCTAAAAACGATTAGTGCTTAAATCGACTGAAAATGCTTACAAACAATTACTGCTTAAATCATCAGGAAAAGGCGAGAAACTATTAGTGCTTAAATCGATTAAAAATGCCGAAAAACGATTAGTGCTTGAATCACCAGGAAATGCCAAAAACGATTAGTGCTTAAATCGACTGAAAATGCCTAAACATAATTAGTGTTTAAATCGACTGAAAATGCCAAAAAATGATTAGTGCTTAAATCGTCAGGAAATGCCAAAAAACGATTAGTGCTTAAATCGTCAGGAAATGCCGAAAAACGATTAGTGCTTAAATCGACTGAAAATGCTGACAAACAATTACTGCTTGAATCGTCAGGAAATGGCGAAAAACGATTAGTGCTTAAATCGATAGAAAATGCCGAAACACGATTAGTGCTTAAATCGACTGGAAATGCATAAAACGATTAGTGCTTAAATCGACTGAAAATGCCGAAAAACAATTAGTGCTTAAATCGACTAAAAATGCCTAAAAACGATTAGTGCTTAAATCGACTGAAAATGCCGAAAAACGATTAATGCTTAAATTTACCGAAAATGCCGAAAAACGATTAGCGCTTAAATAGTCGGAACAGCCGAAAAACGATTAGTGCTTAAATCGACTGGAAATGCCTATAAACGATTAGTGTTTAAATCGTCAGGAAATGCCGAAAAGCGATTAGTGCTTTAATCGTCTGGAATTGCTAAAAAACGATGAGTGCCTAAATCGACTGAAAATGCCGAAATACGGTTAGTGCTTAAAGCGTCATGATAAGCCGAAAAACGATTAGTGCTTAAATCGTCATGAAATGCCGAAAAGCGATTGGTGCTTAAATCGACTGGAAATGCCGAAAAACGATTAGTGCTTAAATCGTCAGGAAATGCCGAGAACGATTAGTGCTTAAATCGACTGAAAATGCCGAAATACTGTTAGTGCTTAAATCGTCAGAAAATGTCCAAAAACGATTAGTGCTTATATCGTCACAGAAATGCCGAAAAACGATTAGTGCTTAAATTGTCAGGAAATGCCGAAAAACGATTAGTGCTTACATCGACTGAAAATGCCGAAATATGATTAGTTCTTAAATCGACTGAAAATGCCAAAACACGAATAATGCTTAAATTATCAAGAAATGCCGAAAAACGATTAGTGCTTAAATCGACTGAAAATGCCGAAATACGGTTAGTACTTATATCGTCAGGAAATGTCGAAAAACGATTAGTGCTTAAATCGTCACAGAAATGCCGAAAAACGATTAGTGCTTAAATCGACTGGAAATGCCAAAACACGGTTGGTGTTAAATCGTCGGGAAATGCCGAAAAACGATTAGTGCTTAAATCCTCAGGAAATGCCGAAAAACGATTAGTGCTTAAATCGTCAGGAAATGCCGACAAACGATTAGTGCTTAAATCGACTGGAAATGCCTGAAAACGATTAGTGCTTAAATCGACTGGAAATGCATAAAAACGATTAGTGCTTAAATCGCCAGGAAATGCCGAAAAACGATTAGTGCTTAAATCGTAAGGAAATGCCGAAAACCGATTAGTGCTTAAATCATCAGGAAATGCAGAAAAATGAGTAATGCTTAAATCGTCTGGAAATGCCGAAAAACGATTAGTGCTTCAATCGTCAGGAAATGCCGAAAAACAATGAGTGCTTAAATCATCAGGAAATGCGAAAAACGATTAGTGCTTAAATCGTCAGAAAATGCCGAAAAACGATTAGTGCTTAAATCGTTAGGAAATGCCGAAAAACGATTACTGCTTAAATCGACTGAAAATGCTGACAAACAATTACCGCTTTAATCGTCAGGAAATGCCAAAAAACGATTAGTGCTTAAATCGACTGAATATACCGAGAAACGATTAGTTCTTAAATCGTCAGGAAATGGTGAAAAATGATTAGTGCTTAAATCGACTGAATATGCCGAGAAACGATTAGTTCTTAAATCGTCAGGAAATGGTGAAAAACGATTAGTGCTTAAATCGACTGAATATGCCGCAAATCGATTAGTGCTTAAATCGTTAGGAAATACCAAAAAACGATTAGTGCTTAAATCGTCAGGAAATGCCGAAAAACGATTAGTGCTTAAATCGACTGAAAATGCCGAAATACGGTTAGTGCTTATATCGTCAGGAAATGTCGAAAAACGATTAGTGCTTAAATCGTAAGGAAATGCCGAAAACCGATTAGTGCTTAAATCGTCAGGAAATGCCGAAAAACGATTAGTGCTTAAATCGTCAGGAAATGCCGAAAAAGATTAGTGCTTAAATCGTCAGGAAATACCAAAAAACAATTAGTGCTCAAATCATTAGGAAATGCTGAAAACCGATTAGTGCTTAAATCGACTGGAAATGCCTAGAAACGATTGGTGCTTAAATCGTCAGGAAATGCCGAAAAACGAATAATGCTCAAATTTACCGAAAATGCCGAAAACCGATTAGTGCGTAAATCGTCAGGAAATGCCGAAAAACGATTAGTGCTTAAATCGTCAGAAAATGATGAAAGACGATTAGTGCTTAAATCGACTGAAAATGCCAAAAAACGATTAGTGCTTAAATCGCCAGGAAATACCAAAAAACGATTAGTGCTTAAATCGTCTGAAACAGCCGAAAAACGATAAGTGCTTAAATCGACTGGAAATGGCTAAAAACGATTAGTGTTTAAATCGTCAGGAAATGCCGAAAAGGGATTAGTGCTTAAATCGTCAGGAATTGCCGAAAAACGATTAGTGCTTAAATCGACTGAAAATGCCAAAACACGAATAATGCTTAAATTATCAAGAAATGCCGAAAAACGATTAGTGCTTACATCGACTGAAAATGCCGAAATATGATTAGTGCTTAAATCGTCAGGAAATGTCGATAAACGATTAGAGCTTAAATTGCCAGAAAATGTCGAAAAACGATTAGTGGTTAAATCGACTGAAAATGTTAAGAAACGATTATTGCTTAAATCGACTGAAAATGCCAAGAAACGATTAGTGCTTAAATCGACGATAAATGCCGAAAAACGATCAGTGTTTGAATAGTCCGGAAATGAAGAAAAACGATTAGTGCTTAAATCGTCAGGAAATGCCGAAAAACGATTAGTGCTTAAATCGACTGAAAATGCTAAGAAACAATTAATGCTTAAATCGGCTGAAAATGAAAAGAAACTATTAGTGCTCAAATGGACGATAAATGCCGAAAAACGATCAGTGTTTGAATAGTCCGGAAATGCCGAATAACGATTAGCGCTTAAATCGTCTGGAAATGCCGAAAAACGATTAGTGCTTAAATCGTCAGGAAATGCCGAAAAACGATTAGTGCTTAAATCGACTGAAAATGCCGAAATACGGTTAGTGCTTATATCGTCAGGAAATGTCGAAAAACGATTAGTGCTTAAATCGTAAGGAAATGCCGAAAACCGATTAGTGCTTAAATCGTCAGGAAATGCCGAAAACCGATTAGTGCTTAAATCGACTGAAAATGCCGAAATACGGTTAGTGCTTATATCGTCAAGAAATGTCGAAAAACGATTAGTGCTTAAATCGACTGGAAATGCCAAAACACGGTTAGTGTTAAATCGTCGGGAAATGCCGAAAAACGATTAGTGCTTAAATCGTCAGGAAATGCCGAAAAACGATTAGTTCTTAAATCGTCAGGAAATGCCGAAAACCGATTAGTGCTTAAATCGTCAGGAAATGCCGAAAAACGAGTAATGCTTAAATCGTCTGGAAATGCCGAAAAACGATTAGTGCTTAAATCGTCAGGAAATGCCGAAAAACAATGAGTGCTTAAATCGTCAGGAAATGCCGAAAAACGATTAGTGCTTAAATCGTCAGGAAATACCGAAAAATGATGGGTGCTCAAATCGATTGAAAATGCCGAGAAACGATTGGTTCTTAAATCGTCAGGAAATGGCGAAAAACGATTAGTGCTTAAATCGACTGAATATGCCGCAAATCGATTAGTGCTTAAATCGTTAGGAAATACCAAAAAACGATTAGTGCTTAAATCATCAGGAAATGCTGAAAACCGACTAGTGCTTAAATCGACAGGAAATGCCTAAAAACGATTGGTGCTCAAATCGACTGGAAATGCCGAAAAACGATTAGTGCTTAAATCGTCAGGAAATGTCGAAAAACGATTAGTGCTTCAATCTTCAGGATATGCCGAAAAACGATTAGTGCTTAAATCGACTGAAAATGCTGACAAACAATTATTGCTTAAATGGTCAGGAAATGGCGAAAAACGATTAGTGCTTAAATCGTCAGGAAATACCGAAAAATGATGGGTGCTCAAATCGATTGAAAATGCCGAGAAACGATTGGTTCTTAAATCGTCAGGAAATGGCGAAAAACGATTAGTGCTTAAATCGACTGAATATGCCGCAAATCGATTAGTGCTTAAATCGTTAGGAAATACCAAAAAACGATTAGTGCTTAAATCATCAGGAAATGCTGAAAACCGACTAGTGCTTAAATCGACAGGAAATGCCTAAAAACGATTGGTGCTCAAATCGACTGGAAATGCCGAAAAACGATTAGTGCTTAAATCGTCAGGAAATGTCGAAAAACGATTAGTGCTTCAATCTTCAGGATATGCCGAAAAACGATTAGTGCTTAAATCGACTGAAAATGCTGACAAACAATTATTGCTTAAATGGTCAGGAAATGGCGAAAAACGATTAGTGCTTAAATCGTCAGGAAACGCCGAAAAACGATTAGTGCATAAATCGTCAGGAAAAGCCGAAAAACGATTAGTGCTCAAATCGACTGGAAATGCCTAAAAACGATTAGTGGTAAAATCGACTGGAAATGCCGAAAACCGATTAGTCCTTAAATCGTCAGGAAATGCCGAAAAACGATTAGTGCTTAAATCGACTGAATATGCCGAAAATCGATTAGTGCATAAATCGTCAGGAAATGCCGAAAAACGATTATTGCTTAAATTGACTGAGTGTCGAAAAACGATTGGTGGTTAAATCGTCAGGAAATGGCGAAAAACGATTAGTGCTTAAATCGTCACAGAAATGCTAAAAGACGATTAGTGCTTAAATCGACTGAAATTGCCGAAAAACGATTAATGCTTAAATTTACCGAAAATGCCGAAAAACGATTACCGCTTAAATCGTCGGAACTGCCGAAAAACGATTAGTGCTTAAATCGACTGGAAATGCCTAAAAACAATTAGTGCCTAAATCGACTGGAAATGCCTAAAATCGATTAGTGCTTAAATCGACAGAAAATGCCGAAAAACGATTAGTGCTTAAATCGTCTGGAAAAGCCGAAAAACGATTGGAGCTCAAATCGACCGGAAATGCCGAAAAACGATCAGTGCTTAAATCGTCAGGAAATGCCGAAAACGATTAGTGCTTAAATCGTCAGGAAATGACGAAAAACGATAAGTGCTTAAATCGACTGAAAATGCTGACAAACAATTACCGCTTAAATCGACTGGAAATGCCAAAAACGATTAGTGCTTAAATCGATTGAAAATGCCGAAAAACGATAAGTGCTTAAATCGACTGGAAATGCCAAAAACGATTAGGGCTTAAGTCGACTGAAAATGCCGAAAAACGATGAATGCTTAAATTTACCGAAAATGCCGAAAAACGTTTAGCGCTTAAATCGTCGGAACTGCCGAAAAACGATTAGTGCTTAAATCGACTGGAAATGCCTAAAAACGATTGGTGCTCAAAACGACTGAAAATGCCGAAAAACGATTAGTGCTTAAATCGTCAGGAAATGCCGAAAAACGATTAGTGCCCAATCGTCAGGAAATGCCGAAAAACGATCAGTGCTTCAATGGTCTGGATATGCTGAAAAACGATTGGTGCTTAAATCGTCAGGAAATGCCGAAAAACGATTAGTGCTTAAATCGTCAGGAAATACCAAAAAACAATTAGTGCTTAAATCATTAGGAAATGCGAAAAACGATTAGTGCTTAAATCGTCAGGAAATGCCGAAAAACGATTACTGCTTAAATCGACTGAAAATGCTGACAAACAATTACCGCTTTAATCGTCAGGAAATGCCAAAAAACGATTAGTGCTTAAATCGACTGAATATACCGAGAAACGATTAGTTCTTAAATCGTCAGGAAATGGTGAAAAATGATTAGTGCTTAAATCGACTGAATATGCCGAGAAACGATTAGTTCTTAAATCGTCAGGAAATGGTGAAAAACGATTAGTGCTTAAATCGACTGAATATGCCGCAAATCGATTAGTGCTTAAATCGTTAGGAAATACCAAAAAACGATTAGTGCTTAAATCGTCAGGAAATGCCGAAAAACGATTAGTGCTTAAATCGACTGAAAATGCCGAAATACGGTTAGTGCTTATATCGTCAGGAAATGTCGAAAAACGATTAGTGCTTAAATCGTAAGGAAATGCCGAAAACCGATTAGTGCTTAAATCGTCAGGAAATGCCGAAAAACGATTAGTGCTTAAATCGTCAGGAAATGCCGAAAAAGATTAGTGCTTAAATCGTCAGGAAATACCAAAAAAACAATTAGTGCTCAAATCATTAGGAAATGCTGAAAACCGATTAGTGCTTAAATCGACTGGAAATGCCTAGAAACGATTGGTGCTTAAATCGTCAGGAAATGCCGAAAAACGAATAATGCTCAAATTTACCGAAAATGCCGAAAACCGATTAGTGCGTAAATCGTCAGGAAATGCCGAAAAACGATTAGTGCTTAAATCGTCAGAAAATGATGAAAGACGATTAGTGCTTAAATCGACTGAAAATGCCAAAAAACGATTAGTGCTTAAATCGCCAGGAAATACCAAAAAACGATTAGTGCTTAAATCGTCTGAAACAGCCGAAAAACGATAAGTGCTTAAATCGACTGGAAATGGCTAAAAACGATTAGTGTTTAAATCGTCAGGAAATGCCGAAAAGGGATTAGTGCTTAAATCGTCAGGAATTGCCGAAAAACGATTAGTGCTTAAATCGACTGAAAATGCCAAAACACGAATAATGCTTAAATTATCAAGAAATGCCGAAAAACGATTAGTGCTTACATCGACTGAAAATGCCGAAATATGATTAGTGCTTAAATCGTCAGGAAATGTCGATAAACGATTAGAGCTTAAATTGCCAGAAAATGTCGAAAAACGATTAGTGGTTAAATCGACTGAAAATGTTAAGAAACGATTATTGCTTAAATCGACTGAAAATGCCAAGAAACGATTAGTGCTTAAATCGACGATAAATGCCGAAAAACGATCAGTGTTTGAATAGTCCGGAAATGAAGAAAAACGATTAGTGCTTAAATCGTCAGGAAATGCCGAAAAACGATTAGTGCTTAAATCGACTGAAAATGCTAAGAAACAATTAATGCTTAAATCGGCTGAAAATGAAAAGAAACTATTAGTGCTCAAATGGACGATAAATGCCGAAAAACGATCAGTGTTTGAATAGTCCGGAAATGCCGAATAACGATTAGCGCTTAAATCGTCTGGAAATGCCGAAAAACGATTAGTGCTTAAATCGTCAGGAAATGCCGAAAAACGATTAGTGCTTAAATCGACTGAAAATGCCGAAATACGGTTAGTGCTTATATCGTCAGGAAATGTCGAAAAACGATTAGTGCTTAAATCGTAAGGAAATGCCGAAAACCGATTAGTGCTTAAATCGTCAGGAAATGCCGAAAACCGATTAGTGCTTAAATCGACTGAAAATGCCGAAATACGGTTAGTGCTTATATCGTCAAGAAATGTCGAAAAACGATTAGTGCTTAAATCGACTGGAAATGCCAAAACACGGTTAGTGTTAAATCGTCGGGAAATGCCGAAAAACGATTAGTGCTTAAATCGTCAGGAAATGCCGAAAAACGATTAGTGCTTAAATCGTCAGGAAATGCCGAAAACCGATTAGTGCTTAAATCGTCAGGAAATGCCGAAAAACGAGTAATGCTTAAATCGTCTGGAAATGCCGAAAAACGATTAGTGCTTAAATCGTCAGGAAATGCCGAAAAACAATGAGTGCTTAAATCGTCAGGAAATGCCGAAAAACGATTAGTGCTTAAATCGTCAGGAAATACCGAAAAATGATGGGTGCTCAAATCGATTGAAAATGCCGAGAAACGATTGGTTCTTAAATCGTCAGGAAATGGCGAAAAACGATTAGTGCTTAAATCGACTGAATATGCCGCAAATCGATTAGTGCTTAAATCGTTAGGAAATACCAAAAAACGATTAGTGCTTAAATCATCAGGAAATGCTGAAAACCGACTAGTGCTTAAATCGACAGGAAATGCCTAAAAACGATTGGTGCTCAAATCGACTGGAAATGCCGAAAAACGATTAGTGCTTAAATCGTCAGGAAATGTCGAAAAACGATTAGTGCTTCAATCTTCAGGATATGCCGAAAAACGATTAGTGCTTAAATCGACTGAAAATGCTGACAAACAATTATTGCTTAAATGGTCAGGAAATGGCGAAAAACGATTAGTGCTTAAATCGTCAGGAAACGCCGAAAAACGATTAGTGCATAAATCGTCAGGAAAAGCCGAAAAACGATTAGTGCTCAAATCGACTGGAAATGCCTAAAAACGATTAGTGGTAAAATCGACTGGAAATGCCGAAAACCGATTAGTCCTTAAATCGTCAGGAAATGCCGAAAAACGATTAGTGCTTAAATCGACTGAATATGCCGAAAATCGATTAGTGCATAAATCGTCAGGAAATGCCGAAAAACGATTATTGCTTAAATTGACTGAGTGTCGAAAAACGATTGGTGGTTAAATCGTCAGGAAATGGCGAAAAACGATTAGTGCTTAAATCGTCACAGAAATGCTAAAAGACGATTAGTGCTTAAATCGACTGAAATTGCCGAAAAACGATTAATGCTTAAATTTACCGAAAATGCCGAAAAACGATTACCGCTTAAATCGTCGGAACTGCCGAAAAACGATTAGTGCTTAAATCGACTGGAAATGCCTAAAAACAATTAGTGCCTAAATCGACTGGAAATGCCGAAAAACGATTAGTGCTTAAATCGACAGAAAATGCCGAAAAACGATTAGTGCTTAAATCGTCTGGAAATGCCGAAAAACGATTGGAGCTCAAATCGACCGGAAATGCCGAAAAACGATCAGTGCTTAAATCGTCAGGAAATGCCGAAAACGATTAGTGCTTAAATCGTCAGGAAATGACGAAAAACGATAAGTGCTTAAATCGACTGAAAATGCTGACAAACAATTACTGCTTAAATCGACTGGAAATGCCAAAAACGATTAGTGCTTAAATCGATTGAAAATGCCGAAAAACGATAAGTGCTTAAATCGACTGGAAATGCCAAAAACGATTAGGGCTTAAGTCGACTGAAAATGCCGAAAAACGATGAATGCTTAAATTTACCGAAAATGCCGAAAAACGTTTAGCGCTTAAATCGTCGGAACTGCCGAAAAACGATTAGTGCTTAAATCGACTGGAAATGCCTAAAAACGATTGGTGCTCAAAACGACTGAAAATGCCGAAAAACGATTAGTGCTTAAATCGTCAGGAAATGCCGAAAAACGATTAGTGCCCAATCGTCAGGAAATGCCGAAAAACGATCAGTGCTTCAATGGTCTGGATATGCTGAAAAACGATTGGTGCTTAAATCGTCAGGAAATGCCGAAAAACGATTAGTGCTTAAATCGTCAGGAAATACCAAAAAACAATTAGTGCTTAAATCATTAGGAAATGCTGAAAACCGATTAGTGCTTAAATCGACTGGAAATGCCTAAAAACGATTGGTGCTTAAATCGTCAGGAAATGCCGAAAAACGATTAATGCTTAAATCGTCAGGAAATGCCTAAAAACGATTAGTGCATAAATCGTCAGGAAAAGCCGAAAAACGATTAGTGCTCAAATCGACTGGAAATGCCTAAAAACGATTAGTGGTAAAATCGACTGGAAATGCCGAAAACCGATTAGTCCTTAAATCGTCAGGAAATGCCGAAAAACGCTTAGTGCTTAAATCGACTGAATATGCCGAAAATCGATTAGTGCATAAATCGTCAGGAAATGCCGAAAAACGATTAGTGCTTAAATTGACTGAAAGTGTCGAAAAACGATTGGTGGTTAAATCGTCAGGAAATGGCGAAAAACGATTAGTGCTTAAATCGTCACAGAAATGCTAAAAGACGATTAGTGCTTAAATCGACTGAAATTGCCGAAAAACGATTAATGCTTAAATTTACCGAAAATGCCGAAAAACGATTACCGCTTAAATCGCCGGAACTGCCGAAAAACGATTAGTGCTTAAATCGACTGGAAATGCCTAAAAACAATTAGTGCCTAAATCGACTGGAAATGCCTAAAATCGATTAGTGCTTAAATCGACAGAAAATGCCGAAAAACGATTAGTGCTTAAATCGTGTGGAAAAGCCGAAAACCGATTGGAGCTCAAATCGACCGGAAATGCCGAAAAACGATCAGTGCTTAAATCGTCAGGAAATGCCGAAAAACGATTAGTGCTTAAATCGTCAGGAAATGACGAAAAACGATAAGTGCTTAAATCGACTGAAAATGCTGACAAACAATTACTGCTTAAATCGACCGGAAATGCCAAAAACGATTAGTGCTTAAATCGATTGAAAATGCCGAAAAACAATTAGTGCTTAAATCGACTGGAAATGCCAAAAACGATTAGGGCTTAAGTCGACTGAAAATGCCGAAAAACGATGAATGCTTAAATTTACCGAAAATGCCGAAAAACGATTACCGCTTAAATCGTCGGAACTGCCGAAAAACGATTAGTGCTTAAATCGACTGGAAATGCCTAAAAACAATTAGTGCCTAAATCGACTGGAAATGCCTAAAATCGATTAGTGCTTAAATCGACAGAAAATGCCGAAAAACGATTAGTGCTTAAATCGTCAGGAAATGCCGAAAACGATTAGTGCTTAAATCGTCAGGAAATGACGAAAAACGATAAGTGCTTAAATCGACTGAAAATGCTGACAAACAATTACTGCTTAAATCGACTGGAAATGCCAAAAACGATTAGTGCTTAAATCGATTGAAAATGCCGAAAAACGATAAGTGCTTAAATCGACTGGAAATGCCAAAAACGATTAGGGCTTAAGTCGACTGAAAATGCCGAAAAACGATGAATGCTTAAATTTACCGAAAATGCCGAAAAACGTTTAGCGCTTAAATCGTCGGAACTGCCGAAAAACGATTAGTGCTTAAATCGACTGGAAATGCCTAAAAACGATTGGTGCTCAAAACGACTGAAAATGCCGAAAAACGATTAGTGCTTAAATCGTCAGGAAATGCCGAAAAACGATTAGTGCCCAATCGTCAGGAAATGCCGAAAAACGATCAGTGCTTCAATGGTCTGGATATGCTGAAAAACGATTGGTGCTTAAATCGTCAGGAAATGCCGAAAAACGATTAGTGCTTAAATCGTCAGGAAATACCAAAAAACAATTAGTGCTTAAATCATTAGGAAATGCTGAAAACCGATTAGTGCTTAAATCGACTGGAAATGCCTAAAAACGATTGGTGCTTAAATCGTCAGGAAATGCCGAAAAACGATTAATGCTTAAATCGTCAGGAAATGCCTAAAAACGATTAGTGCATAAATCGTCAGGAAAAGCCGAAAAACGATTAGTGCTCAAATCGACTGGAAATGCCTAAAAACGATTAGTGGTAAAATCGACTGGAAATGCCGAAAACCGATTAGTCCTTAAATCGTCAGGAAATGCCGAAAAACGCTTAGTGCTTAAATCGACTGAATATGCCGAAAATCGATTAGTGCATAAATCGTCAGGAAATGCCGAAAAACGATTAGTGCTTAAATTGACTGAAAGTGTCGAAAAACGATTGGTGGTTAAATCGTCAGGAAATGGCGAAAAACGATTAGTGCTTAAATCGTCACAGAAATGCTAAAAGACGATTAGTGCTTAAATCGACTGAAATTGCCGAAAAACGATTAATGCTTAAATTTACCGAAAATGCCGAAAAACGATTACCGCTTAAATCGCCGGAACTGCCGAAAAACGATTAGTGCTTAAATCGACTGGAAATGCCTAAAAACAATTAGTGCCTAAATCGACTGGAAATGCCTAAAATCGATTAGTGCTTAAATCGACAGAAAATGCCGAAAAACGATTAGTGCTTAAATCGTGTGGAAAAGCCGAAAACCGATTGGAGCTCAAATCGACCGGAAATGCCGAAAAACGATCAGTGCTTAAATCGTCAGGAAATGCCGAAAAACGATTAGTGCTTAAATCGTCAGGAAATGACGAAAAACGATAAGTGCTTAAATCGACTGAAAATGCTGACAAACAATTACTGCTTAAATCGACCGGAAATGCCAAAAACGATTAGTGCTTAAATCGATTGAAAATGCCGAAAAACAATTAGTGCTTAAATCGACTGGAAATGCCAAAAACGATTAGGGCTTAAGTCGACTGAAAATGCCGAAAAACGATGAATGCTTAAATTTACCGAAAATGCCGAAAAACGATTACCGCTTAAATCGTCGGAACTGCCGAAAAACGATTAGTGCTTAAATCGACTGGAAATGCCTAAAAACAATTAGTGCCTAAATCGACTGGAAATGCCTAAAATCGATTAGTGCTTAAATCGACAGAAAATGCCGAAAAACGATTAGTGCTTAAATCGTCAGGAAATGCCGAAAACGATTAGTGCTTAAATCGTCAGGAAATGACGAAAAACGATAAGTGCTTAAATCGACTGAAAATGCTGACAAACAATTACTGCTTAAATCGACTGGAAATGCCAAAAACGATTAGTGCTTAAATCGATTGAAAATGCCGAAAAACGATAAGTGCTTAAATCGACTGGAAATGCCAAAAACGATTAGGGCTTAAGTCGACTGAAAATGCCGAAAAACGATGAATGCTTAAATTTACCGAAAATGCCGAAAAACGTTTAGCGCTTAAATCGTCGGAACTGCCGAAAAACGATTAGTGCTTAAATCGACTGGAAATGCCTAAAAACGATTGGTGCTCAAAACGACTGAAAATGCCGAAAAACGATTAGTGCTTAAATCGTCAGGAAATGCCGAAAAACGATTAGTGCCCAATCGTCAGGAAATGCCGAAAAACGATCAGTGCTTCAATGGTCTGGATATGCTGAAAAACGATTGGTGCTTAAATCGTCAGGAAATGCCGAAAAACGATTAGTGCTTAAATCGTCAGGAAATACCAAAAAACAATTAGTGCTTAAATCATTAGGAAATGCTGAAAACCGATTAGTGCTTAAATCGACTGGAAATGCCTAAAAACGATTGGTGCTTAAATCGTCAGGAAATGCCGAAAAACGATTAATGCTTAAATCGTCAGGAAATGCCTAAAAACGATTAGTGCATAAATCGTCAGGAAAAGCCGAAAAACGATTAGTGCTCAAATCGACTGGAAATGCCTAAAAACGATTAGTGGTAAAATCGACTGGAAATGCCGAAAACCGATTAGTCCTTAAATCGTCAGGAAATGCCGAAAAACGCTTAGTGCTTAAATCGACTGAATATGCCGAAAATCGATTAGTGCATAAATCGTCAGGAAATGCCGAAAAACGATTAGTGCTTAAATTGACTGAAAGTGTCGAAAAACGATTGGTGGTTAAATCGTCAGGAAATGGCGAAAAACGATTAGTGCTTAAATCGTCACAGAAATGCTAAAAGACGATTAGTGCTTAAATCGACTGAAATTGCCGAAAAACGATTAATGCTTAAATTTACCGAAAATGCCGAAAAACGATTACCGCTTAAATCGCCGGAACTGCCGAAAAACGATTAGTGCTTAAATCGACTGGAAATGCCTAAAAACAATTAGTGCCTAAATCGACTGGAAATGCCTAAAATCGATTAATGCTTAAATCGACAGAAAATGCCGAAAAACGATTAGTGCTTAAATCGTGTGGAAAAGCCGAAAACCGATTGGAGCTCAAATCGACCGGAAATGCCGAAAAACGATCAGTGCTTAAATCGTCAGGAAATGCCGAAAAACGATTAGTGCTTAAATCGTCAGGAAATGACGAAAAACGATAAGTGCTTAAATCGACTGAAAATGCTGACAAACAATTACTGCTTAAATCGACCGGAAATGCCAAAAACGATTAGTGCTTAAATCGATTGAAAATGCCGAAAAACAATTAGTGCTTAAATCGACTGGAAATGCCAAAAACGATTAGGGCTTAAGTCGACTGAAAATGCCGAAAAACGATGAATGCTTAAATTTACCGAAAATGCCGAAAAACGTTTAGCGCTTAAATTGTCGGAACTGCCGAAAAACGATTAGTGCCCAATCGTCAGGAAATGCCGAAAAACGACCAGTGCTTCAATGGTCTGGATATGCTGAAAAACGATTGGTGCTTAAATCGCCAGGAAATGCCGAAAAACGATTAGTGCTTAAATCGTCAGGAAATACCAAAAAACAATTAGTGCTTAAATCATTAGGAAATGCTGAAAACCGATTAGTGCTTAAATCGACTGGAAATGCCTAAAAACGATTGGTGCTTAAATCGTCAGGAAATGCCGAAAAACGAATAATGCTTAAATTTACTGAAAATGCCGAAAAACGAGTAATGCTTAAATCTTCGTAACTGCCGAAAAACGATTAGTGCTTAAATAGACTGGAAATGCCGAAAAACGAGTGCGAATTCGTCAGGAAATGCCTAAAAACAATTAGTGCCTAAATCGACTGGTAATGCCTAAAAACGATTAGTGCTTACATCGACTGAAAATGCCGAAAAATGATTAGTGCCTAAATCGTCAGGAAATGCCGAAAACGATTAGTGCTTAAATCGTCTGGAAATGCCGAAAACGATAGGTGCTCAAATCGACTGGAAATGCCGAAAAACGATTAGTGCTTAAATCGAGTGGAAATGCCTAAAACGATTAGTGCTTAAATCGACTGAAAATGCCGAAAAACGATTAGTGCTTAAATCGTCAGGAAATGCCGAAAAAGATTAGTGCTTAAATCGTCAGGAAATACCAAAAAACAATTAGTGCTCAAATCATTAGGAAATGCTGAAAACCGATTAGTGCTTAAATCGACTGGAAATGCCTAGAAACGATTGGTGCTTAAATCGTCAGGAAATGCCGAAAAACGAATAATGCTCAAATTTACCGAAAATGCCGAAAAACGATCAGCGCCTAAATCGTCGGAACTGCCGAAAAACGATTAGTGCTTAAATAGACTGGAAATGGCTAAAAACGATTAGTGTTTAAATCGTCAGGAAATGCCGAAAAGGGATTAGTGCTTAAATCGTCAGGAATTGCCGAAAAACGATTAGTGCTTAAATCGACTGAAAATGCCGAAAAATGATTCGTGCTTAAATCATCAGGAAATGCTGAAAAACGATTAGTGCGTAAGTCGACTGAATATACCGAAAAACGATTAGTGCTTAAATCTTCAGGAAATGCCGAAAAACGATTAGTGCTTATATCGTCAAGAAATGCCGAAAAACGATTAGTGCCTCAATCGTCAGGAAATGCCGAAAAACGATCAGTGCTTAAATCGTCAGGAAATGATGAAAGACGATTAGTGCTTAAAACGACTGAAAATGCCAAAAAACGATTAGTGCTTAAATCGCCAGGAAATGCCAAAAAACGATTATTGCTTAAATCGTCAGGAAATGCCGAAAAACTATTAGTGCTTAAATCGACTGAATATGCCGAAAAACGATTAGTACTTAAATCTTCAGAAAATGCCGAAAAACGATTAGTGCTTACATCGTCACGAAATGCCGAAAAACAATTAGTGCCTAAATCGTCAGGAAATGCCGAAAAACGATTAGTGCTTAAATCGTCAGAAAATGATGAAAGACGATTAGTGCTTAAATCGACTGAAAATGCCAAAAAACGATTAGTGCTTAAATCGCCAGGAAATACCAAAAAACGATTAGTGCTTAAATCGTCTGAAACAGCCGAAAAACGATAAGTGCTTAAATCGACTGGAAATGGCTAAAAACGATTAGTGTTTAAATCGTCAGGAAATGCCGAAAAGGGATTAGTGCTTAAATCGTCAGGAATTGCCGAAAAACGATTAGTGCTTAAATCGACTGAAAATGCCAAAACACGAATAATGCTTAAATTATCAAGAAATGCCAAAAAACGATTAGTGCTTACATCGACTGAAAATGCCGAAATATGATTAGTGCTTAAATCGTCAGGAAATGTCGAAAAACGATTAGAGCTTAAATTGCCAGAAAATGTCGAAAAACGATTAGTGGTTAAATCGACTGAAAATGTTAAGAAACGATTATTGCTTAAATCGACTGAAAATGCCAAGAAACGATTAGTGCTTAAATCGACGATAAATGCCGAAAAACGATCAGTGTTTGAATAGTCCGGAAATGAAGAAAAACGATTAGTGCTTAAATCGTCAGGAAATGCCGCAAAACGATTAGTGCTTAAATCGACTGAAAATGCTAAGAAACAATTAATGCTTAAATCGGCTGAAAATGAAAAGAAACTATTAGTGCTCAAATGGACGATAAATGCCGAAAAACGATCAGTGTTTGAATAGTCCGGAAATGCCGAATAACGATTAGCGCTTAAATCGTCTGGAAATGCCGAAAAACGATTAGTGCTTAAATCGTCAGGAAATGCCGAAAAACGATTAGTGCTTAAATCGACTGAAAATGCCGAAATACGGTTAGTGCTTATATCGTCAGGAAATGTCGAAAAACGATTAGTGCTTAAATCGTAAGGAAATGCCGAAAACCGATTAGTGCTTAAATCGTCAGGAAATGCCGAAAACCGATTAGTGCTTAAATCGACTGAAAATGCCGATATACGGTTAGTGCTTATATCGTCAAGAAATGTCGAAAAACGATAAGTGCTTAAATCGTCACAGAAATGCCGAAAAACGATTAGTGCTTAAATCGACTGGAAATGCCAAAACACGATTAGTGTTAAATCGTCGGAAATGCCGAAAAACGATTAGTGCTTAAATCGTCAGGAAATGCCGAAAAACGATTAGTTCTTAAATCGTCAGGAAATACCGAAAACCGATTAGTGCTTAAATCGTCAGGAAATGCCGAAAAACGAGTAATGCTTAAATCGTCTGGAAATGCCGAAAAACGATTAGTGCTTAAATCGTCAGGAAATGCCGAAAAACAATGAGTGCTTAAATCGTCAGGAAATGCCGAAAAACGATTAGTGCTTAAATCGTCAGGAAATACCGAAAAATGATGGGAGCTCAAATCGATTGAAAATGCCGAGAAACGATTGGTTCTTAAATCGTCAGGAAATGGCGAAAAACGATTAGTGCTTAAATCGACTGAATATGCCGCAAATCGATTAGTGCTTAAATCGTTAGGAAATACCAAAAAACGATTAGTGCTTAAATCATCAGGAAATGCTGAAAACCGACTAGTGCTTAAATCGACAGGAAATGCCTAAAAACGATTGGTGCTCAAATCGACTGGAAATGCCGAAAAACGATTAGTGCTTAAATCGGCAGGAAATGTCGAAAAACGATTAGTGCTTCAATCTTCAGGATATGCCGAAAAACGATTAGTGCTTAAATCGACTGAAAATGCTGACAAACAATTATTGCTTAAATGGTCAGGAAATGGCGAAAAACGATTAGTGCTTAAATCGTCAGGAAACGCCGAAAAACGATTAGTGCATAAATCGTCAGGAAAAGCCGAAAAACGATTAGTGCTCAAATCGACTGGAAATGCCTAAAAACGATTAGTGGTAAAATCGACTGGAAATGCCGAAAACCGATTAGTCCTTAAATCGACTGAATATGCCGAAAATCGATTAGTGCATAAATCGTCAGGAAATGCCGAAAAACGATTAGTGCTTAAATTGACTGAGTGTCGAAAAACGATTGGTGGTTAAATCGTCAGGAAATGGCGAAAAACGATTAGTGCTTAAATCGTCACAGAAATGCTAAAAGACGATTAGTGCTTAAATCGACTGAAATTGCCGAAAAACGATTAATGCTTAAATTTACCGAAAATGCCGAAAAACGATTACCGCTTAAATCGTCGGAACTGCCGAAAAACGATTAGTGCTTAAATCGACTGTAAATGCCTAAAAACAATTAGTGCCTAAATCGACTGGAAATGCCTAAAATCGGTTAGTGCTTAAATCGACAGAAAATGCCGAAAAATGATTAGTGCTTAAATCGTCTGGAAAAGCCGAAAAACGATTGGAGCTCAAATCGACCGGAAATGCCGAAAAACGATCAGTGCTTAAATCGTCAGGAAATGCCGAAAAACGATTAGTGCTTAAATCGTCAGGAAATGACGAAAAACGATAAGTGCTTAAATCGACTGAAAATGCTGACAAACAATTACTGCTTAAATCGACTGGAAATGCCAAAAACGATTAGTGCTTAAATCGATTGAAAATGCCGAAAAACGATTAGTGCTTAAATCGACTGGAAATGCCAAAAACGATTAGGGCTTAAGTCGACTGAAAATGCCGAAAAACGATGAATGCTTAAATTTACCGAAAATGCCGAAAAACGTTTAGCGCTTAAATCGTCGGAACTGCCGAAAAACGATTAGTGCTTAAATCGACTGGAAATGCCTAAAAACGATTGGTGCTCAAAACGACTGAAAATGCCGAAAAACGATTAGTGCTTAAATCGTCAGGAAATGCCGAAAAACAATTAGTGCCTAAATCGACTGGAAATGCCTAAAAACGATTTGTGCTTAAATCGACTGAAAATGCCGAGAAATGATTAGTGCCCAAATCGTCAGGAAATGCCGAAAACGATTAGTGCTTTAATCGTCTGGAAATGCCGAAAAACGATTGGTGCTCAAATCGACTGGAAATGCCGAAAAACGATTAGTGCTTAAATCGACTGGAAATGCCTAAAACGATTAGTGCTTAAATCGACTGAAAATGCCGAAAAACGTTCAGTGCTTAAATCGTCAGGAAATGATGAAAGACGATTAGTGCTTAAAACGACTGAAAATGTAAAAAAACGATTAGTGCTTAAATCGCCAGGAAATGCCAAAAAACGATTAGTGCTTAAATCGTCAGGAAATGCCGAAAAACGATTAGTGCTTAAATCGTCAGGAAATGCCGAAAACCGATTAGTGCTTAAATCGACTGAAAATGCCGAAAAACGATTCGTGCTTAAATCATCAGGAAATGCTGAAAAACGATTAGTGCTTAAATCGAGTGAATATACCGAAAAACGATTAGTGCTTAAATCTTCAGGAAATGCCGAAAACGATTAGTGCTTATATCGTCAAGAAATGCCGAAAAACGATTAGTGCCTCAATCGTCAGGAAATGCCGAAAAACGATCAGTGCTTAAATCGTCAGGAAATGATGAAAGACGATTAGTGCTTAAAACGACTGAAAATGCCAAAAAACGATTAGTGCTTAAATCGCCAGGAAATGCCAAAAAACGATTATTGCTTAAATCGTCAGGAAATGCCGAAAAACTATTAGTGCTTAAATCGACTGAATATGCCGAAAAACGATTAGTGCTTAAATCTTCAGAAAATGCCGAAAAACGATTAGTGCTTACATCGTCACGAAATGCCGAAAAATAATTAGTGCCTAAATCGTCAGGAAATGCCGAAAAACGATTAGTGCTTAAATCGTCAGAAAATGATGAAAGACGATTAGTGCTTAAATCGACTGAAAATGCCAAAAAAAAATTAGTGCTTAAATCGCCAGGAAATACCAAAAAACGATTAGTGCTTAAATCGTCTGAAACAGCCGAAAAACGATAAGTGCTTAAATCGACTGGAAATGGCTAAAAACGATTAGTGTTTAAATCGTCAGGAAATGCCGAAAAACGATTAGTGATTAAATCGTCAGGAAATGCCGAAAACCGATTACTGCTTTAATCGACTGAAAATGCTAAGAAACGATTAGTGCTTGAATCGTCGATAAATGCCGAAAAACGATTAGTGTTTAAATCCTCAGGAAATGCAGAAAAACGATTCGTACTTAAATCGTCACAGAAATGCCGACAAACGATTAGTGCTTAAATCGACTGGAAATGCCTAAAAACGATTAGTGCTTAAATCGACTGGAAATGCATAAAAACAATTAGTGCTTAAATCGTCAGGAAATGCCGAAAAACGATTAGCGCTTAAATCTTCAGGAAATTCCGAAAATCGATTAGTGCTTAAATCGACTGAAAATGCTAAGAAACGATTAGTGCTTGAATCAACGATAAATGCCGAAAAACGATTAGTGTTTAAATCGTCAGGAAATGCAGAAAAACGATTCGTGCTTAAATCGTCACAGAAATGCCGACAAACGATTAGTGCTTAAATCGACTGAAAATGCCTAAAAACGATTAGTGCTTAAATCGACTGGAAATGCCAAAAAACGATTATTGCTTAAATCGTCAGGAAATGCCGAAAAACTATTAGTGCTTAAATCGACTGAATATGCCGAAAAACGATTAGTGCTTAAATCTTCATAAAATGCCGAAAAACGATTAGTGCTTACATCGTCACGAAATGCCGAAAAATAATTAGTGCCTAAATCGTCAGGAAATGCCGAAAAACGATTAGTGCTCAAATCGTCAGAAAATGATGAAAGACGATTAGTGCTTAAATCGACTGAAAATGCCAAAAAACGATTAGTGCTTAAATCGCCAGGAAATACCAAAAAACGATTAGTGCTTAAATCGTCTGAAACAGCCGAAAAACGATAAGTGCTTAAATCGACTGGAAATGGCTAAAAATGATTAGTGTTTAAATCGTCAGGAAATGCCGAAAAGGGATTAGTGCTTAAATCGTCAGGAATTGCCGAAAAACGATTAGTGCTTAAATCGACTGAAAATGCCAAAACACGAATAATGCTTAAATTATCAAGAAATGCCGAAAAACGATTAGTGCTTACATCGACTGAAAATGCCGAAATATGATTAGTGCTTAAATCGTCAGGAAATGTCGAAAAACGATTAGAGCTTAAATCGCCAGAAAATGTCGAAAAACGATTAGTGGTTAAATCGACTGAAAATGTTAAGAAACGATTATTGCTTAAATCGACTGAAAATGCCAAGAAACGATTAGTGCATAAATCGACGATAAATGCCGAAAAACGATCAGTGTTTGAATAGTCCGGAAATGAAGAAAAACGATTAGTGCTTAAATCGTCAGGAAATGCCGAAAAACGATTAGTGCTTAAATCGACTGAAAATGCTAAGAAACAATTAATGCTTAAATCGACTGAAAATGAAAAGAAACTATTAGTGCTCAAATGGACGATAAATGCCGAAAAACGATCAGTGTTTGAATAGTCCGGAAATGCCGAATAACGATTAGCGCTTAAATCGTCTGGAAATGCCGAAAAACGATTAGTGCTTAAATCGACGGAAAATGCCGAAATACGATTAGTGCTTAAATCGTCAGGAAATGTCGAAAAACGATTAGAGCTTAAATCGTCAGGAAATGCCGAAAAACGATTACTGCTTAAATCGCCAGGAAATGCCGAAAAACGATTAGTGCTTAAATCGTCAGGAAATGCCGAAAAACGATTAGTACTTAAATCGTCAGGAAATGCCGAAAAACGATTAGTGATTAAATCGTCAGGAAATGCCGAAAACCGATTACTGCTTTAATCGACTGAAAATGCTAAGAAACGATTAGTGCTTGAATCGTCGATAAATGCCGAAAAACGATTAGTGTTTAAATCGTCAGGAAATGCAGAAAAACGATTCGTGCTTAAATCGTCACAGAAATGCCGACAAACGATTAGTGCTTAAATCGACTGGAAATGCCTAAAAACGATTAGTGCTTAAATCGACTGGAAATGCATAAAAACAATTAGTGCTTAAATCGTCAGGAAATGCCGAAAAACGATTAGCGCTTAAATCTTCAGGAAATGCCGAAAATCGATTAGTGCTTAAATCGACTGAAAATGCTAAGAAACGATTAGTGCTTGAATCAACGATAAATGCCGAAAAACGATT
Organism: Ocypus olens; assembly: GCA_910593695.2. Classification (NCBI taxonomy): domain Eukaryota; kingdom Metazoa; phylum Arthropoda; class Insecta; order Coleoptera; family Staphylinidae; genus Ocypus; species Ocypus olens. Next base: position 19,806,897 of record OU343061.1, read on the forward strand.
AGTGTTTAAATCGTCAGGAAATGCAGAAAAACGATTCGTGCTTAAATCGTCACAGAAATGCCGACAAACGATTAGTGCTTAAATCGACTGAAAATGCCTAAAAACGATTAGTGCTTAAATCGACTGGAAATGCCGAAAAACGATTAGTGCTTAAATCGACTAGAAATGCCGAAAAACGATTAGTGCTTAAATCGCCTGGAAATGTCGAAAAACGATTAGTGCCTTAATTGACTGGGATTGCCGAAAAACGATTAGTGCCTAAATCGTCAGGAAATGCCGAAAAACAATTAGTCGTTAAATTTTCAGGAAATTCCGAAAAACAATTAGAGCTTAAATCGGCTAGAAATGCCGATAAGCGATTAGTGCTTAAATCTTCAGGAAATGCCGAAAAACGATTAGTGCCTAAATCGACCGGAAATGTCGAAAAACGATTAGTGCTTAAATCGCCTGGAAATGTCGAAAAACGATTAGTGCTTAAATCGACTGGAAATGCCCAAAAACGATTAGTGCTTAAATCGTCAGGAAATGCTGAAAAACGATTAATGCTTAAATTTACCGAAAATGCCGAAAAACGATTAGCGCTTAAATCGTCGGAACTGCCGAAAAACGATTAGTGCTTAAATCGACTGGAATTGCCTAAAAACGATTAGTGATTAAATCGACTGGAAATGCCCAAAAACGATTAGTGCTTAAATCGACTGGAAATGCCTAAAAACGATTAGTGCTTTAATCGTCAGGAAATGCCGAAAAACGATTATTGCTTAAATTTACCGAAAATGCCGAAAAACGATTAGCGCTTAAATCGACTGAAAATGCTGACAAACAATTATTGCTTTAATCGTCAGGAAATGGCGAAAAACGGTTAGTGCTTAAATCGATTGAAAATGTCGAAAAACGATTAGTGCTTAAATTGCTACAAAATGCCTAAAACGATTAGAGCTTAAATCGACTGAAAATGCCGAAAAACTATTATTGCTTAAATTTACCGAAAATGCCGAAAAACGATTAGCGCTTAAATCGTCGGAACTGCCGAAAAACGAATAGTGCTGAAATCGACTGGAAATGCCTAAAAACGATTAGTGCTTAAATCGACTGAAAATGCCGAAAAACGATTAGTGCTTAAATCGTCAGGAAATGCCGAAAAACGATTAGTGCTTAAATAGACTGGAAATGCCTAAAAACGATTAGTGCCTAAATCGACTGGAAATGCCCAAAAACGATTAGTGCTCAAATCGTCAGCAAATGCCGAAAAACGATTAGCGCTTAAATCGACTGAAAATGCTGACAAACAATTATTGCCTAAATCTTCAGGATATGCTGAAAAACGTATAGTGCTTAAATCGACTGAAAATGCCGAAAAACGATTAGTGCTTAAATCATCAGGAAATGCCGAAAAACGATTAGTGCTTAAATCGTCACGAAATACCAAAAAAACAATTAGTGCTTAAATCATTAGGAAATGCTGAAAACCGATTAGAGCTTAAATCGACTGGAAATGCCTAAAAACGATTGGTGCTCAAAACGACTGAAAATGCCGAAAAACGATTAGTGATTAAATTGTCAGGAAATGCCGAAAAACGATTGGTTTCTCGATCGTCAGCAAATGCCGAAAAGCGATCAGTGCTTAAATCGTCAGGAAATACCAAAAAACGATTAGTGCTTAAATCATCAGGAAATGACGAAAAACGATAAGTGCTTAAATCGACTGAAAATGCTGACAAACAATTACTGCTTAAATCGTCAGAAAATGGCGAAAAACGATTTGTGCTTAAATCGATTGAAAATGCCGAAAAACGATTAGTGCTTAAATCGACTGAAAATGCCGAAAAACGATTAGTGCTTAAATCGTCAGGAAATACCGAAAAACGATTAGTGCTTAAATCGTCAGGAAATACCAAAAAACGATTTGTGCTTAAATCATCAGGAAATGCTGAAAACCGATTAGTTCTTAAATCTTCAGGAAATGCCGAAAAACGATTAGTGCTTAAATCGTCACGAAATGCCGAAAAACGATTAGTGCTTATATCGTCACGAAATGCCGCAAAACGATTAGTGCCTAAATCGTCAGGAAATGCCGAAAAACGATCAGTGCTTAAATCGTCAGGAAATGCCGAAAAACGATTAGTGCTTAAATCGTCAGGAAATGCCGAAAAACGATTAGTGCTTAAATCGTCAGGAAATGCCGAAAAACGATTAGTGCTTAAATCGTCAGGAAATGCCGAAAAACGATTAGTGCCTAAATCGACTGAAAATGCTGACAAACAATTACTGCTTAAATAATAATAATAATAATAACAATAATAATAATTTATTCATGAATGAAAAGAAAAACATTGCATAGAGACATTTTAAAATTAATAGTTTGTAAAAATTGAAGACAGACACTTAGCATATTGGAATACTTTTAGTACAAAGTTAAAAGATAGATAATTAAAATTTACAATGAAAAAATAAGAACATCGCATCAAAGACGTATTAAACTTAATTTTACATATAAATTGAAGACGAACAAGTAAAATCACAGACTACTTGTTTTACAAAATTAAAAGGATAAAATAATTAAGATTAAAAATGAAACATTGCTTAACAACATATTAAGATTAATTGTATAACACAAATTGAAGACAGAAACAGAAACAAAAATAAACATATTGGAAATACTGGAAAGTACAAAATTAAGATACATTCTGATTGGGATTAGATTGATAATCAGTATGTTACGAAAGTTTAAAATTAAAAGTATGTTAAAAATTCCTCCCAAGAGTAAAAGGCTTTATCGATAATGAATTTTTCGTCAGGAAAAAGCGAGAAACGATTAGTGCTTAAATCGATTGAAAATGCCGAACAACGATTAGTGCTTAAATCACCAGGAAATACCGAAAACGATTAGTGCTTAAATCGACTGGAAATGCCTAAACAGGATTAGTGTTTAAATCGACTGAAAATGCCAAAAAATGATTAGTGCTTACATCGTCAGGAAATGCCTAAAACGATTAGTGCTTAAATCGTCTGGAAATGCCGAAAAACGATTGGTGCTCAAATCGACTGGAAATGCCGAAAAACGATTAGTGCTTAAATCGACTGAAAATGCTGACAAACAATTACTGCTTGAATCGTCAGGAAATGGCGAAAAACGATTAGAGCTTACATCGATTGAAAATGCCGAAACACGATTAGTGCTTAAATCGACTGGAAATGCCCATAAACGATTAGTGTTTAAATCGTCAGGAAATCCCGAAAAGCGAATAGTGCTTAAATCGTCAGGAATTGCTAAAAAACGATTAGTGCTTAAATAGACTGAAAATGCCGAAATACGGTTAGTGCTTAAAGCGTCATGATAAGCCGAAAAACGATTAGTGCTTAAATCGTTATGAAATGCCGAAAAACGATTGGTGCTTAAATCGACTGGAAATGCCGAAAAACGAATAATGCTTAAATCGTCAGGAAATGCCGAGAACGATTAGTGCTTAAATCGACTGAAAATGCCGACATACGGTTAGTGCTTAAATCGTCAGGAAATGTCGAAAAACGATTAGTGCTTAAATCGTCACAGAAATGCCGAAAAACGATTAGTGCTTAAATTGTCAGGAAATGCCGAAAAACGATTAGTGCTTACATCGACTGAAAATGCCGAAATACGATTAGTTCTTAAATCGACTGAAAATGCCAAAACACGAATAATGCTTAAATTATCAAGAAATGCCGAAAAACGATTAGTGCTTACTTCGACTGAAAATGCCGGAATACGATTAGTGCTTAAATCGTCAGGAAATGTCGAAAAACGATTAGAGCTTAAATCGCCAGGAAATGTCGAAAAACGATTAGTGCTTAAATCGTCACAGAAATGCCGAAAAACGATTAGTGCTTAAATCGTCAGGAAATGCCGAAAAACGATTAGTGCTTAAATCGAGTGAAAATGCCGAAATACGGTTAGTGCTTAAATCGCCAGGAAATGTCGAAAACGATTAGTGCTTAAATCTTCAGGAAATGCCGAAAACCGTTTAGTGCTTAAATCGTCAGGAAATGCCGAAAAACGAGTAATGCTTAAATCGTCTGGAAATACCGAAAAATGATTAGTGCTTAAATCGTCTGGAAAAGCCGAAAAACGATTAGTGCTTCAATCGTCAGGAAATGCCGAAAAACGAGTAATGCTTAAATTTACCGAAAATGCCGAAAAACGATCAGCGCTTAAATCGTCGGAACTGCCGAAAAACGATTAGTGCTTAAATAAACTGGAAATGCCAAAAAACGAGTGCGTAATTCGTCAGGAAATGCCGAAAAACAATTAGTGCCTAAATCGACTGGAAAGGCCTAAAAACGATTTGTGCTTAAATCGGCTGAAAATGCCGAAAAATGATTAGTGCCTAAATCGTCAGGAAATGCCGAAAACGATTAGTGCTTAAATCGTCAGGAAATGCCGAAAAACGATTAGTGCTTAAATCGACTGAAAATGCCAAAAAACGATTCGTGCTTAAATCATCAGGAAATGCTGAAAAACGATTAGTGCTTAAATCGACTGAAAATGCCGAAAAACGATCAGTGCTTAAATCGTCAGGAAATGCCGAAAAACGATTAGTGCTTAAATCGACTGAAAACGCCGAAAAACGATTCGTGCTTAAATCATCAGGAAATGCTGAAAAACGATTAGTGCTTAAATTGACTGAAAATGCCGAAAAAGGATCAGCGCTTAAATCGTCGGAACTGCCGAAAAACGATTAGTGCATAAATAGACTGGAAATGCCAAAAAACGAGTGCGTAATTCGTCAGGAAATGCCGAAAAACAATTAGTGCCTAAATCGACTGGAAAGGCCTAAAAACGATTTGTGCTTGAATCGGCTGAAAATGCCGAAAAATGATTAGTGCCTAAATCGTCAGGAAATGCCGAAAACGATTAGTGCTTAAATCGTCAGGAAATGCCGAAAAACGATTAGTGCTTAAATCGACTGAAAATGCCGAAAAACGATTAGTGCTTAAATCTTCAGGAAATGCCGAAAAACGATTAGTGCTTATATCGTCACGAAATGCCGAAAAACGATTAGTGCCTAAATCGTCAGGAAATGCCGAAAAACGATCAGTGCTTAAATCGTCAGGAAATGATGAAAGACGATTAGTGCTTAAAACGACTGAAAATGCCAAAAAACGATTAGTGCTTAAATCGCCAGGAAATGCCAAAAAACGATTATTGCTTAAATCGTCAGGAAATGCCGAAATACGATTAGTGCTTAAATCGACTGAATATGTTGAAAAACGATTAGTGCTTAAATCTTCAGGAAATGCCGAAAAACGATTAGTGCTTATATCGTCACGAAATGCCGAAAAACAATTAATGCCTAAATCGTCAGGAAATGCCGAAAAACGATTATTGCTTAAATCGTCAGGAAATGATGAAAGACGATTAGTGCTTAAAACGACTGAAAATGCCAAAAAAACGATTAGTGCTTAAATCGCCAGAAAATACCAAAAAACGATTAGTGCTTAAATCGTCTGGAACAGCCGAAAAACGATAAGTGCTTAAATCGACTGGAAATGCCGAAAAGGAATTAGTGATTAAATCGTCAGGAATTGCCGAAAAACGATTAGTGCTTAAATCGACTGAAAATGCCAAAACACGAATAATGCTTAAATTATCAAGAAATGCCGAAAAACGATTAGTGCTTACATCGGCTGAAAATGCCGAAATACGATTAGTGCTTAAATCGTCAGGAAATGTCGAAAAACGATTAGAGCTTAAATCGCCAGGAAATGTCGAAAAACGATTAGTGCTTAAATCGACTGAAAAAGTTAAGAAACGATTATTGCTTAAATCTACTGAAAATGCCAAGAAACTATTAGTGCTTAAATGGACGATAAATGCCGAAAAACGATCAGTGTTTGAATAGTCCGGAAATGCCGAATAACGATTAGTGCTTAAATCGTCTGGAAATGCCGAAAAACGATTAGTGCTTAAATCGACGGAAAATGCCGAAATACGATTAGTGCTTAAATCGTCAGGAAATGTCGAAAAACGATTAGAGCTTAAATCGTCAGGAAATGTCGAAAAACGATTACTGCTTAAATCGTCAGGAAATGCCGAAAAACGATTAGTGCTTAAATCGTCAGGAAATGCCGAAAAACGATTGGTACTTAAATCGTCAGGAAATGCCGAAAAACGATTAGTGATTAAATCGTCAGGAAATGCCGAAAACCGATTAGTGCTTTAATCGACTGAAAATGCTAAGAAACGATTAGTGCTTGAATCGTAGAAAAATGCCGAAAAACGATTAGTGTTTAAATCGTCAGGAAATGCAGAAAAACAATTCGTGCTTAAATTGTCACAGAAATGCCGACAAACGATTAGTGCTTAAATCGACTGGAAATGCCTAAAAATGATTAGTGCTTAAATCGACTGGAAATGCATAAAAACAATTAGTGCTTAAATCGTCAGGAAATGCCGAAAAACGATTAGCGCTTAAATCGTCAGGAAATGCCGAAAATCGATTAGTGCTTAAATCGACTGAAAATGCTAAGAAACGATTAGTGCTTGAATCAACGATAAATGCCGAAAAACGATTAGTGTTTAAATCGTCAGGAAATGCTGAAAAACGATTCGTGCTTAAATCGTCACAGAGATGCCGACAAACGATTAGTGCTTAAATCGACTGGAAATGCCAAAAAACGATTAGTGCTTAAATCGACTGGAAATGCATAAAAACGATTAGTGCTTAAATTGATTGGGAATGCCGATAAATGATTAGTGCTTAAATCGTAAAGAAATGCCGAAAAATAATTAGTGCTTAAATCATCAGGAAATGCCGAAAAACGATAAGTGCTTAAATCGTCAGGAAATGCCGAAAAACGATTAATGCTTAAATCGTAAGGAAATGCCTAAAAACGATTAGTGCTTAGATCGACTGGAAATGCCTAAAAACCATTAGTGCTTAAATCGACTGGAAATGCCGAAAAACGATTAGTGCTTAAATCGCCTGGAAATGTCGAAAAACGATTAGTGCCTTAATTGACTGGGATTGCCGAAAAACGATTAGTGCCTAAATCGTCAGGAAATGCCGAAAAACAATTAGTCGTTAAATTTTCAGGAAATGCCGAAAAACAATTAGAGCTTAAATCGGCTAGAAATGCCGATAAACGATTAGTGCTTAAATCTTCAGGAAATGCCAAAAAACGATTAGTGCCTAAATCGACTGGAAATGCCCAAAAACGATTAGTGCTTAAATCGACTGGAATTGCCTAAAAACAATTAGTGCTTAAATCGACTGGAAATGCCCAAAAACGATTAGTGCTTAAATCGTCAGGAAATACCAAAAAACGATTAGTGCCTAAATCGACTGGAAATGCCCAAAAACGATTAGTGCTTAAATCGACTGGAATTGCCTAAAAACAATTAGTGCTTAAATCGACTGGAAATGCCCAAAAACGATTAGTGCTTAAATCGTCAGGAAATACCGAAAAACGATTAGTGCTTAAATCGTCAGGAAATACCAAAAAACGATTAGTGCTTAAATCATCAGGAAATGCTGAAAACCGATTAGTTCTTAAATCGACTGGAAATGCCTAAAAACGATTGGTGCTCAAATCGACCGGAAATGCCGAAAAACGATTAGTGCTTAAATCGTCAGGAAATGCCGAAAAACGATTAGTGCTTAAATCGACTGAAAATGCTGACAAATAATTATTGCTTAAATCTTCAGGATATGCTGAAAAACGTTTGGTGCTTAAATCGACTGAAAATGCCGAAAAACGATTAGTGCTTAAATCATCAGGAAATGCCGAAAAACGATTAGTGCTTAAATCGTCAGGAAATACCAAAAAACAATTAGTGCTTAAATCATTAGGGAATGCTGAAAACCGATTAGAGCTTAAATCGACTGGAAATGCCTAATAACGATTGGTGCTCAAAACGACTGAAAATGCCGAAAAACGATTTGTACTTAAATCGTCAGGAAATGCCGAAAAACGATTGGTTTCTCGATCGTCATCAAATGCCTTAAAACGATCAGTGCTTAAATTGTCAGGAAATACCAAAAAACGATTAGTGCTTAAATCATCAGGAAATGACGAAAAACGATAAGTGCTTAAATCGACTGAAAATGCTGACAAACAATTACTGCTTAAATCGTCAGAAAATGGCGAAAAACGATTTGTGCTTAAATCGATTGAAAATGCCGAAAAACGATTAGTGCTTAAATCGACTGAAAATGCCGAAAAACGATTAGTGCTTAAATCGTCAGGAAATACCGAAAAACGATTAGTGCTTAAATCGTCAGGAAATACCAAAAAACGATTAGTGCTTAAATCATCAGGAAATGCTGAAAACCGATTAGTTCTTAAATCGACTGGAAATGCCTAAAAACGATTGGTGCTCAAATCGACCGGAAATGCCGAAAAACGATTAGTGCTTACATCGTCAGGAAATGCCGAAAAACGATTATTGCTTCAATCGTCAGGAAATGCCGAAAAACAATTAGTGCTTCAATCGTCAGGAATTGCCGAAAAAGATTAGTGAATCGACTGAAAATGCCGAAAAACAATTAGTGCTTAAATCGTCAGGAAATGCCGAAAAACGATTAGTACTTAAATCGTCAGGAAATACCAAAAAAACGCTTAGTGCTTAAATCATCAGGAAATGCTGAAAACCGATTAGTGCTTAAATCGACTGAAAATGCCTAAAAACGATTAGTGCTTAAATCGCCAGGAAATGCCAAAGAACGATTATTGCTTAAATCGTCAGGAAATGCCTAAAAACGATTAGTGCTTAAATCGACTGAATATGCCGTAAAACGATTAGTGCTTCAATCTTCAGGAAATGCCGAAAAATGATTAGTGCTAATATCGTCACGAAATGCCGAAAAACGATTAGTGCCTGAATCGTCAGGAAATGCCGAAAAACGATCAGTGCTTAAATCGTCAGGAAATGCCGAAAAACGATTAGTGCTTAAATGGACTGGAAATGCCCAAAAACGATTAGTGCTTAAATCGTCAGGAAATGCCGAAAAACGATTAGTGCTTAAATCGTCAGGAAATGCCGAAAAACGATTAGTGCTTAAATCGTCAGGAAATACCAAAAAACAATTAGTGCTTAAATCATTAGGAAATGCTGAAAACCGATTAGTGCTTAAATCGACTGGAAATGCCTAAACATGATTAGTGTTTAAATCGATTGAAAATGCCGAAAAATGATTAGTGCTTATATCGTCAGGAAATGCCTAAAACGATTAGTGCTTAAATCGTCAGGAAATGGCGAAAAACGATTAGAGCTTAAATCGATTGAAAATGCCGAAAAACGATTAGTGCTTAAATAGACTGGAAATGCCTAAAAACGATTAGTGCTTAAATGGACTGGAAATGCCCAAAAACGATTAGTGCTTAAATCGACTGAAAATGCCGAAAAACGATTAGTGCTTAAATCATCAGGAAATGCCGAAAAACGATTAGTGCTTAAATCGTCAGGAAATACCAAAAAACAATTAGTGCTTAAATCATTAGGAAATGCTGAAAACCGATTAGAGCTTAAATCGACTGGAAATGCCTAAAAACGATTGGTGCTCAAAACGACTGAAAATGCCGAAAAACGATTTGTACTTAAATCGTCAGGAAATGCCGAAAAACGATTGGTTTCTCGATCGTTATCAAATGCCTTAAAACGATCAGTGCTTAAATTGTCAGGAAATACCAAAAAACGATTAGTGCTTAAATCATCAGGAAATGACGAAAAACGATAAGTGCTTAAATCGACTGAAAATGCTGACAAACAATTACTGCTTAAATCGTCAGAAAATGGCGAAAAACGATTTGTGCTTAAATCGATTGAAAATGCCGAAAAACGATTAGTGCTTAAATCGTCAGGAAATACCGAAAAACGATTAGTGCTTAAATCGACAGGAAATACCAAAAAACGATTAGTGCTTAAATCATCAGGAAATGCTGAAAACCGATTAGTTCTTAAATCGACTGGAAATGCCTAAAAACGATTGGTGCTCAAATCGACCGGAAATGCCGAAAAACGATTAGTGCTTACATCGTCAGGAAATGCCGAAAAACGATTAGTGCTTCAATCGTCAGGAAATGCCGAAAAACGATTAGTGCTTCAATCGTCAGGAATTGCCGAAAAAGATTAGTGAATCAACTGAAAATGCCGAAAAACAATTAGTGCTTAAATCGTCAGGAAATGCCGACAAACGATTAGTACTTAAATCGTCAGGAAATACCAAAAAAACGCTTAGTGCTTAAATCATCAGGAAATGCTGAAAACCGATTAGTGCTTAAATCGACTGAAAATGCCTAAAAACGATTAGTGCTTAAATCGCCAGGAAATGCCAAAGAACGATTATTGCTTAAATCGTCAGGAAATGCCTAAAAACGATTAGTGCTTAAATCGACTGAATATTCCGTAAAACGATTAGTGCTTAAATCTTCAGGAAATGCCGAAAAACGATTAGTGCTTATATCGTCACGAAATGCCGAAAAACGATTAGTGCCTGAATCGTCAGGAAATGCCGAAAAACGATCAGTGCTTAAATCGTCAGGAAATGCCGAAAAACGATTAGTGCTTAAATGGACTGGAAATGCCCAAAAACGATTAGTGCTTAAATCGTCAGGAAATGCCGAAAAACGATTAGTGCTTAAATCGTCAGGAAATGCCGAAAAACGATTAGTGCTTAAATCGTCAGGAAATACCAAAAAACAATTAGTGCTTAAATCATTAGGAAATGCTGAAAAACGATTAGTGCTTAAATCGACTGGAAATGCCTAAACATGATTAGTGTTTAAATCGATTGAAAATGCCGAAAAATGATTAGTGCTTATATCGTCAGGAAATGCCTAAAACGATTAGTGCTTAAATCGCCAGGAAATGGCGAAAAACGATTAGAGCTTAAATCGATTGAAAATGCCGAAAAACGATTAGTGCTTAAATCGACTGGAAATACCGAAAAACGATTAGTGCTTAAATCGACTGAAAATGCCGAAAAACGATTAATGCTTAAATTTACCGAAAAAGTCGAAAAACGATTAGCGCTTAAATCGTCGGAATAGCCGAAAAACGATTAGTGCTTAAATCGACTGGAAATGCCCATAAACGATTAGTGTTTAAATCGTCAGGAAATGCCGAAAAGCGATTAGTGCTTAAATCGTCAGGAATTGCTAAAAAACGATGAGTGCTTAAATAGACTGAAAATGCCGAAATACCGTTAGTGCTTAAAGCGTCATGATAAGCCGAAAAACGATTAGTGCTTAAATCGTTATGAAATGCCGAAAAACGATTGGTGCTTAAATCGACTGGAAATGCCGAAAAACGATTAGTGCTTAAATCGTCAGGAAATGCCGAGAACGATTAGTGCTTAAATCGACTGAAAATGCCGAAATACGGTTAGTGCTTAAATCGTCAGGAAATGTCGAAAAACGATTAGTGCTTAAATCGTCACAGAAATGCCGAAAAACGATTAGTGCTTAAATTGTCAGAAAATGCCGAAAAACGATTAGTGCTTACATCGACTGGAATTGCCGAAATACGATTAGTTCTTAAATCGACTGAAAATCCCAAAACACGAATAATGCTTAAATTATCAAGAAATGCCGAAAAACGATTAGAGCTTACTTCGACTGAAAATGCCCATAAACGATTAGTGTTTAAATCGTCAGGAAATGCCGAAAAGCGATTAGTGCTTAATTCGTCAGGAATTGCTAAAAAGCGATGAGTGCTTAAATAGACTGAAAATGCCGAAATACGGTTAGTACTTAAAGCGTCATGATAAGCCCAAAAACGATTAGTGCTTAAATCGTTATGAAATGCCGAAAAACGATTGGTGCTTAAATCGTCACAGAAATGCCGAAAAACGATTAGTGCTTAAATCGTCACAGAAATGCCGAAAAACGATTAGTGCTTAAATCGTCAGGAAATGCCGAAAAACGATTAGTGTTTAAATCGTCTGAAAATGCCGAAATACGGTTAGTGCTTAAATCGCCAGAAAATGTCGAAAACGATTAGTGCTTAAATCTACAGGAAATGCCGAAAACCGATTAGTGCTTAAATCGTCAGGAAATGCCGAAAAACGAGTAATGCTTAAATCGTCTGGAAATGCCGAAAAACGATTAGTGCTTAAATCGACGATAAATGCCGAAAAACGATCAGTGTTTGTATAGTCAGGAAATGCCGAAAACGATTAGTGCTTAAATCGTCAGGAAATGCCGAAAAACAATTAATGCTTAAATCGTCTGGAAATGCCGAAAAACGATTAGTGCTTAAATCGTCAGGAAATGCCGAAAAACGATGAGTGCTTAAATCGTCAGGAAATGCCGAAAAACGAGTAATGCTTAAATCGTCTGGAAATGCCCAAAAACGATTAGTGCTTAAATCGTCAGGAAATGTCGAAAAACGATTAAAGCTTAAATCGACTGGAAATGCCTGAAAACGATTAGTGCTTAAATCGTCAGGAAATGCCGAAATACGAGTAATGCTTAAATCGTCGGGAAATGCCGAAAAACGATGAGTGGTTAAATCGTCAGGAAATGCCGAAAAACGATTAGTGCTTAAAACGACTGAAAATGCTAAGAAACGATTAGTGCTTGAATCGACGATAAATGCCGAAAAACGATTAGTGTTTAAATCGCCAGGAAATGCAGAAAAACGATTAGTGCTTAAATCTTTAGGAAATGCCGAAAAACGATAAGTACTTAAATCGTCAGGAAATGCCGAAAAACGATTAGTGCTTAAATCGTCAGGAAATGCCGAAAAACGATTAGTGCTTAAATCGACTGGAAATGCCTGAAAACGATTAGTGCTTAAATCGACTGGAAATGCATAAAAACGATTAGTGCTTAAATCGTAAGGAAATGCAGAAAAACGATCAGTGCTTTAATCGTCTGGAAACGCCGAAAAACGATTAGTGCTTAAATCGTCAGGAAATGCCGACAAACGATTAGTGCTTAAATCGACTGGAAATGCCTGAAAACGATTAGTGCTTAAATCGACTGGAAATGCATAAAAACGATTAGTGCTTAAATCGTAAGGAAATGCCGAAAAACGATCAGTGCTTAAATCGTCTGGAAACGCCGAAAAACGATTAGTGCTTAAATCGTCAGGAAATGCCGAAAACGATTAGTGCTTAAATTGTCTGGAAATGCCGAAAACGATTGGTGCTCAAATCGAATGGAAATGCCGAAAAACGATTAGTGCTTAAATCGACTGGAAATGCCTAGAACGATTAGTGCTTAAATCGACTGAAAATGCCGAAAAACCATTAGTGCTTAAATCGTCAGGAAATGCCGAAAAACGATTAGTGCTTAAATCGTCAGGAAATACCTAAAAACAATTAGTGCTCAAATCATTAGGAAATGCTGAAAACCGATTAGTGCTTAAATCGACTGGAAATGCCTAGAAACGATTGGTGCTTAATTCGTCAGGAAATGCCGAAAAACGAATAATGCTTAAATTTACCGAAAATGCCGAAAAACGATCAGCGCTTAAATCGTCGGAACTGCCGAAAAACGATTAGTGCTTAAATAGACTGGAAATGCCGAAAAACGAGTGCGTAATTCGTCAGGAAATGACGAAAAACAATTAGTGCCTAAATCGACTGGAGATGCCTAAAAACGATTTGTGCTTAAATCGGCTGAAAATGCCGAAAAACGATTGGTGCTCAAATCGACTGGAAATGCCGAAAAACGATTAGTGCTTAAATCGACTGGAAATGCCTAATACGATTAGTGCTTAAATCGACTGAAAATGCCGAAAAACGTTCAGTGCTTAAATCGTCAGGAAATGATGAAAGACGATTAGTGCTTAAAACGACTGAAAATGTAAAAAAACGATTAGTGCTTAAATCGCCTGGAAATGCCAAAAAACGATTAGTGCTTAAATCGTCAGGAAATGCCGAAAAACGATTAGTGCTTAAATCGTCAGGAAATGCCGAAAAATGATTAGTGCTTAAATCGACTGAAAATGCCGAAAAACGATTCGTGCTTAAATCATCAGGAAATGCTGAAAAACGATTAGTGCTTAAATCGACAGAATATGCCGAAAAACGATTAGTGCTTAAATCTTCAGGAAATGCCGAAAAACGATTAGTGCTTATATCGTCACGAAATGCCGAAAAACAATTAGTGCCTAAATCGTCAGGAAATGCCGAAAAACGATTAGTGCTTAAATCGACTGAAAATGCTAAGAAACGATTAATGCTTAAATCGACTGAAAATGAAAAGAAACGATTAGTGCTTAAATGGACGATAAATGCCGAAAAACGATCAGTGTTTGAATAGTCCGGAAATGCCGAATAACGATTAGTGCTTAGATTGTCTGGAAATGCCAAAAAACGATTAGTGCTTAAATCGACGGAAAATGCCGAAATACGATTAGTGCTTAAATCGTCAGGAAATGTCGAAAAACGATTAGAGCTTAAATCGTCAGGAAATGTCGAAAAACGATTACTGCTTAAATCGTCATGAAATGCCGAAAAACGATTAGTGCTTAAATCGTCAGGAAATGCCGAAAAACGATTAGTACTTAAATCGTCGGGAAATGCCGAAAAACGATTAGTGATTAAATCGTCAGGAAATGCTGAAAACCGATTAGTGCTTTAATCGACTGAAAATGCTAAGAAACGATTAGTGCTTGAATCGTCGATAAATGCCGAAAAACGATTAGTGTTTAAATCGTCAGGAAATGCAGAAAAACGATTCATGCTTAAATCGTCACAGAAATGCCGACAAACGATTAGTGCTTAAATCGACTGGAAATGCCTAAAAACGATTAGTGCTTAAATCGACTGGAAATGCATAAAAACAATTAGTGCTTAAATCGTCAGGAAATGCCGAAAAACGATTAGCGCTTAAATCGTCAGGAAATGCCGAAAATCGATTAGTGCTTAAATCGACTGAAAATGCTAAGAAACGATTAGTGCTTGATTCAACGATAAATGCGGAAAAACGATTAGTGTTTAAATCGTCAGGAAATGCAGAAAAACGATTCGTGCTTAAATCGTCTAAGAAATGCCGACAAACGGTTAGTGCTTAAATCGACTGGAAATGCCTAAAAACGATTAGTGCTTAAATCGACTGGAAGTGCATAAAAACGATTAGTGCTTAAATTGACTGGGAATGCCGAAAAATGATTAGTGCTTAAATCTTTAGGAAATGCCGAAAAACGATAAGTGCTTAAATCGTCAGGAAATGCCGAAAAACGATTAATGCTTAAATCGTCAGGAAATGCCTAAAAGCGATTAGTGCTTAAATCGACTGGAAATGCCGAAAAACGATTAGTGCTTAAATCGACTAGAAATGCCGAAAAACGATTAGTGCTTAAATCGTCAGGAAATGCCGAAAAACGATTAATGCTTAAATTTACCGAAAATGCCGAAAAACGATTAACGCTTAAATCGTCGGAACTGCCGAAAAACGATTAGTGCTTAAATCGACTGGAATTGCCTAAAAACGATTAGTGCTTAAATCGACTGGAAATGCCCAAAAACGATTAGTGCTTAAATCGACCGGAAATGCCGATAAACGATTAGTGCTTAAATCTTCAGGAAATGCCGAAAAACGATTAGTGCCTAAATCGACCGGAAATGTCGAAAAACGATTAGTGCTTAAATCGCCTGGAAATGTCGAAAAACGATTAGTGCTTAAATCGACTGGAAATGCCAAAAAACGAGTGCGTAATTCGTCAGGAAATGCCGAAAAACAATTAGTGCCTAAATCGACTGGAAAGGCCTAAAAACGATTTGTGCTTAAATCGGCTGAAAATGCCGAAAAATGATTAGTGCCTAAATCGTCAGGAAATGCCGAAAACGATTAGTGCTTAAATCGTCAGGAAATGCCGAAAAACGATTAGTGCTTAAATCGACTGAAAATGCCAAAAAACGATTCGTGCTTAAATCATCAGGAAATGCCGAAAAACGATTAGTGCTTAAATCGACTGAAAATGCCGAAAAACGATCAGTGCTTAAATCGTCAGGAAATGCCGAAAAACGATTAGTGCTTAAATCGACTGAAAACGCCGAAAAACGATTCGTGCTTAAATCATCAGGAAATGCTGAAAAACGATTAGTGCTTAAATTGACTGAAAATGCCGAAAAACGATCAGCGCTTAAATCGTCGGAACTGCCGAAAAACGATTAGTGCATAAATAGACTGGAAATGCCAAAAAACGAGTGCGTAATTCGTCAGGAAATGCCGAAAAACAATTAGTGCCTAAATCGACTGGAAAGGCCTAAAAACGATTTGTGCTTGAATCGGCTGAAAATGCCGAAAAAGGATTAGTGCCTAAATCGTCAGGAAATGCCGAAAACGATTAGTGCTTAAATCGTCAGGAAATGCCGAAAAACGATTAGTGCTTATATCGTCACGAAATGCCGAAAAACGATTAGTGCCTAAATCGTCAGGAAATGCCGAAAAACGATCAGTGCTTAAATCGTCAGGAAATGATGAAAGACGATTAGTGCTTAAAACGACTGAAAATGCCAAAAAACGATTAGTGCTTAAATCGCCAGGAAATGCCAAAAAACGATTATTGCTTAAATCGTCAGGAAATGCCGAAATACGATTAGTGCTTAAATCGACTGAATATGTTGAAAAACGATTAGTGCTTAAATCGTCAGGAAATGCCGAAAAACGATTAGTGCTTATATCGTCACGAAATGCCGAAAAACGATTAGTGCCTAAATCGTCAGGAAATGCCGAAAAACGATCAGTGCTTAAATCGTCAGGAAATGATGAAAGACGATTAGTGCTTAAAACGACTGAAAATGCCAAAAAACGATTAGTGCTTAAATCGCCAGGAAATGCCAAAAAACGATTATTGCTTAAATCGTCAGGAAATGCCGAAATACGATTAGTGCTTAAATCGACTGAATATGTTGAAAAACGATTAGTGCTTAAATCTTTAGGAAATGCCGAAAAACGATAAGTGCTTAAATCGTCAGGAAATGCCGAAAAACGATTAATGCTTAAATCGTCAGGAAATGCCTAAAAGCGATTAGTGCTTAAATCGACTGGAAATGCCGAAAAACGATTAGTGCTTAAATCGACTAGAAATGCCGAAAAACGATTAGTGCTTAAATCGTCAGGAAATGCCGAAAAACGATTAATGCTTAAATTTACCGAAAATGCCGAAAAACGATTAACGCTTAAATCGTCGGAACTGCCGAAAAACGATTAGTGCTTAAATCGACTGGAATTGCCTAAAAACGATTAGTGCTTAAATCGACTGGAAATGCCCAAAAACGATTAGTGCTTAAATCGACCGGAAATGCCGATAAACGATTAGTGCTTAAATCTTCAGGAAATGCCGAAAAACGATTAGTGCCTAATTCGTCAGGAAATGCCGAAAAACAATTAGTGCCTAAATCGACTGGAAAGGCCTAAAAACGATTTGTGCTTAAATCGGCTGAAAATGCCGAAAAATGATTAGTGCCTAAATCGTCAGGAAATGCCGAAAACGATTAGTGCTTAAATCGTCAGGAAATGCCGAAAAACGATTAGTGCTTAAATCGACTGAAAATGCCAAAAAACGATTAGTGCTTAAATCATCAGGAAATGCTGAAAAACGATTAGTGCTTAAATCGACTGAAAATGCCGAAAAACGATCAGTGCTTAAATCGTCAGGAAATGCCGAAAAACGATTAGTGCTTAAATCGACTGAAAACGCCGAAAAACGATTCGTGCTTAAATCATCAGGAAATGCTGAAAAACGATTAGTGCTTAAATTGACTGAAAATGCCGAAAAACGATCAGCGCTTAAATCGTCGGAACTGCCGAAAAACGATTAGTGCATAAATAGACTGGAAATGCCAAAAAACGAGTGCGTAATTCGTCAGGAAATGCCGAAAAACAATTAGTGCCTAAATCGACTGGAAAGGCCTAAAAACGATTTGTGCTTGAATCGGCTGAAAATGCCGAAAAAGGATTAGTGCCTAAATCGTCAGGAAATGCCGAAAACGATTAGTGCTTAAATCGTCAGGAAATGCCGAAAAACGATTAGTGCTTATATCGTCACGAAATGCCGAAAAACGATTAGTGCCTAAATCGTCAGGAAATGCCGAAAAACGATCAGTGCTTAAATCGTCAGGAAATGATGAAAGACGATTAGTGCTTAAAACGACTGAAAATGCCAAAAAACGATTAGTGCTTAAATCGCCAGGAAATGCCAAAAAACGATTATTGCTTAAATCGTCAGGAAATGCCGAAATACGATTAGTGCTTAAATCGACTGAATATGTTGAAAAACGATTAGTGCTTAAATCTTCAGGAAATGCCGAAAAACGATTAGTGCTTATATCGTCACGAAATGCCGAAAAACAATTAATGCCTAAATCGTCAGGAAATGCCGAAAAAACGATTATTGCTTAAATCGTCAGGAAATGATGAAAGACGATTAGTGTTTAAAACGACTGAAAATGCCAAAAAAACGATTAGTGCTTAAATCGCCAGAAAATACCAAAAAACGATTAGTGCTTAAATCGTCTGGAACAGCCGAAAAACGATAAGTGCTTAAATCGACTGGAAATGCCGAAAAGGAATTAGTGATTAAATCGTCAGGAATTGCCGAAAAACGATTAGTGCTTAAATCGACTGAAAATGCCAAAACACGAATAATGCTTAAATTATCAAGAAATGCCGAAAAACGATTAGTGCTTACATCGGCTGAAAATGCCGAAATACGATTAGTGCTTAAATCGTCAGGAAATGTCGAAAAACGATTAGAGCTTAAATCGCCAGGAAATGTCGAAAAACGATTAGTGCTTAAATCGACTGAAAAAGTTAAGAAACGATTATTGCTTAAATCTACTGAAAATGCCAAGAAACTATTAGTGCTTAAATGGACGATAAATGCCGAAAAACGATCAGTGTTTGAATAGTCCGGAAATGCCGAATAACGATTAGTGCTTAAATCGACTGAAAATGCCAAAACACGAATAATGCTTAAATTATCAAGAAATGCCGAAAAACGATTAGTGCTTACATCGACTGAAAATGCCGAAATATGATTAGTGCTTAAATCGTCAGGAAATGTCGATAAACGATTAGAGCTTAAATTGCCAGAAAATGTCGAAAAACGATTAGTGGTTAAATCGACTGAAAATGTTAAGAAACGATTATTGCTTAAATCGACTGAAAATGCCAAGAAACGATTAGTGCTTAAATCGACGATAAATGCCGAAAAACGATCAGTGTTTGAATAGTCCGGAAATGAAGAAAAACGATTAGTGCTTAAATCGTCAGGAAATGCCGAAAAACGATTAGTGCTTAAATCGACTGAAAATGCTAAGAAACAATTAATGCTTAAATCGGCTGAAAATGAAAAGAAACTATTAGTGCTCAAATGGACGATAAATGCCGAAAAACGATCAGTGTTTGAATAGTCCGGAAATGCCGAATAACGATTAGCGCTTAAATCGTCAGGAAATGCCGAAAAACGATTAGTGCTTAAATCGTCAGGAAATGCCGAAAAACGATTAGTGCTTAAATCGACTGAAAATGCCGAAATACGGTTAGTGCTTATATCGTCAGGAAATGTCGAAAAACGATTAGTGCTTAAATCGTAAGGAAATGCCGAAAACCGATTAGTGCTTAAATCGTCAGGAAATGCCGAAAACCGATTAGTGCTTAAATCGACTGAAAATGCCGAAAAACGGTTAGTGCTTATATCGTCAGGAAATGCCGAAAAACGATTAGTGCTTAAATCGACTGGAAATGCCAAAACACGGTTAGTGTTAAATCGTCGGGAAATGCCGAAAAACGATTAGTGCTTAAATCGTCAGGAAATGCCGAAAAACGATTAGTGCTTAAATCGTCAGGAAATGCCGAAAAACGATTAGTGCTTAAATCGTCAGGAAATGCCGAAAAACGATTAGTGCTTAAATCGTCTGGAAATGCCGAAAAACGATTAGTGCTTAAATCGTCAGGAAATGCCGAAAAACAATGAGTGCTTAAATCGTCAGGAAATGCCGAAAAACGATTAGTGCTTAAATCGTCAGGAAATACCGAAAAATGATGGGTGCTCAAATCGATTGAAAATGCCGAGAAACGATTGGTTCTTAAATCGTCAGGAAATGGCGAAAAACGATTAGTGCTTAAATCGACTGAATATGCCGCAAATCGATTAGTGCTTAAATCGTTAGGAAATACCAAAAAACGATTAGTGCTTAAATCATCAGGAAATGCTGAAAACCGACTAGTGCTTAAATCGACAGGAAATGCCTAAAAACGATTGGTGCTCAAATCGACTGGAAATGCCGAAAAACGATTAGTGCTTAAATCGTCAGGAAATGTCGAAAAACGATTAGTGCTTCAATCTTCAGGATATGCCGAAAAACGATTAGTGCTTAAATCGACTGAAAATGCTGACAAACAATTATTGCTTAAATGGTCAGGAAATGGCGAAAAACGATTAGTGCTTAAATCGTCAGGAAACGCCGAAAAACGATTAGTGCATAAATCGTCAGGAAAAGCCGAAAAACGATTAGTGCTCAAATCGACTGGAAATGCCTAAAAACGATTAGTGGTAAAATCGACTGGAAATGCCGAAAACCGATTAGTCCTTAAATCGTCAGGAAATGCCGAAAAACGATTAGTGCTTAAATCGACTGAATATGCCGAAAATCGATTAGTGCATAAATCGTCAGGAAATGCCGAAAAACGATTATTGCTTAAATTGACTGAGTGTCGAAAAACGATTGGTGGTTAAATCGTCAGGAAATGGCGAAAAACGATTAGTGCTTAAATCGTCACAGAAATGCTAAAAGACGATTAGTGCTTAAATCGACTGAAATTGCCGAAAAACGATTAATGCTTAAATTTACCGAAAATGCCGAAAAACGATTACCGCTTAAATCGTCGGAACTGCCGAAAAACGATTAGTGCTTAAATCGACTGGAAATGCCTAAAAACAATTAGTGCCTAAATCGACTGGAAATGCCTAAAATCGATTAGTGCTTAAATCGACAGAAAATGCCGAAAAACGATTAGTGCTTAAATCGTCTGGAAAAGCCGAAAAACGATTGGAGCTCAAATCGACCGGAAATGCCGAAAAACGATCAGTGCTTAAATCGTCAGGAAATGCCGAAAACGATTAGTGCTTAAATCGTCAGGAAATGACGAAAAACGATAAGTGCTTAAATCGACTGAAAATGCTGACAAACAATTACTGCTTAAATCGACTGGAAATGCCAAAAACGATTAGTGCTTAAATCGATTGAAAATGCCGAAAAACGATAAGTGCTTAAATCGACTGGAAATGCCAAAAACGATTAGGGCTTAAGTCGACTGAAAATGCCGAAAAACGATGAATGCTTAAATTTACCGAAAATGCCGAAAAACGTTTAGCGCTTAAATCGTCGGAACTGCCGAAAAACGATTAGTGCTTAAATCGACTGGAAATGCCTAAAAACGATTGGTGCTCAAAACGACTGAAAATGCCGAAAAACGATTAGTGCTTAAATCGTCAGGAAATGCCGAAAAACGATTAGTGCCCAATCGTCAGGAAATGCCGAAAAACGATCAGTGCTTCAATGGTCTGGATATGCTGAAAAACGATTGGTGCTTAAATCGTCAGGAAATGCCGAAAAACGATTAGTGCTTAAATCGTCAGGAAATACCAAAAAACAATTAGTGCTTAAATCATTAGGAAATGCTGAAAACCGATTAGTGCTTAAATCGACTGGAAATGCCTAAAAACGATTGGTGCTTAAATCGTCAGGAAATGCCGAAAAACGATTAATGCTTAAATCGTCAGGAAATGCCTAAAAACGATTAGTGCATAAATCGTCAGGAAAAGCCGAAAAACGATTAGTGCTCAAATCGACTGGAAATGCCTAAAAACGATTAGTGGTAAAATCGACTGGAAATGCCGAAAACCGATTAGTCCTTAAATCGTCAGGAAATGCCGAAAAACGCTTAGTGCTTAAATCGACTGAATATGCCGAAAATCGATTAGTGCATAAATCGTCAGGAAATGCCGAAAAACGATTAGTGCTTAAATTGACTGAAAGTGTCGAAAAACGATTGGTGGTTAAATCGTCAGGAAATGGCGAAAAACGATTAGTGCTTAAATCGTCACAGAAATGCTAAAAGACGATTAGTGCTTAAATCGACTGAAATTGCCGAAAAACGATTAATGCTTAAATTTACCGAAAATGCCGAAAAACGATTACCGCTTAAATCGCCGGAACTGCCGAAAAACGATTAGTGCTTAAATCGACTGGAAATGCCTAAAAACAATTAGTGCCTAAATCGACTGGAAATGCCTAAAATAGATTAGTGCTTAAATCGACAGAAAATGCCGAAAAACGATTAGTGCTTAAATCGTGTGGAAAAGCCGAAAACCGATTGGAGCTCAAATCGACCGGAAATGCCGAAAAACGATCAGTGCTTAAATCGTCAGGAAATGCCGAAAAACGATTAGTGCTTAAATCGTCAGGAAATGACGAAAAACGATAAGTGCTTAAATCGACTGAAAATGCTGACAAACAATTACTGCTTAAATCGACCGGAAATGCCAAAAACGATTAATGCTTAAATCGATTGAAAATGCCGAAAAACAATTAGTGCTTAAATCGACTGGAAATGCCAAAAACGATTAGGGCTTAAGTCGACTGAAAATGCCGAAAAACGATGAATGCTTAAATTTACCGAAAATGCCGAAAAACGATTACCGCTTAAATCGTCGGAACTGCCGAAAAACGATTAGTGCTTAAATCGACTGGAAATGCCTAAAAACAATTAGTGCCTAAATCGACTGGAAATGCCTAAAATCGATTAGTGCTTAAATCGACAGAAAATGCCGAAAAACGATTAGTGCTTAAATCGTCAGGAAATGCCGAAAACGATTAGTGCTTAAATCGTCAGGAAATGACGAAAAACGATAAGTGCTTAAATCGACTGAAAATGCTGACAAACAATTACTGCTTAAATCGACTGGAAATGCCAAAAACGATTAGTGCTTAAATCGATTGAAAATGCCGAAAAACGATAAGTGCTTAAATCGACTGGAAATGCCAAAAACGATTAGGGCTTAAGTCGACTGAAAATGCCGAAAAACGATGAATGCTTAAATTTACCGAAAATGCCGAAAAACGTTTAGCGCTTAAATCGTCGGAACTGCCGAAAAACGATTAGTGCTTAAATCGACTGGAAATGCCTAAAAACGATTGGTGCTCAAAACGACTGAAAATGCCGAAAAACGATTAGTGCTTAAATCGTCAGGAAATGCCGAAAAACGATTAGTGCCCAATCGTCAGGAAATGCCGAAAAACGATCAGTGCTTCAATGGTCTGGATATGCTGAAAAACGATTGGTGCTTAAATCGTCAGGAAATGCCGAAAAACGATTAGTGCTTAAATCGTCAGGAAATACCAAAAAACAATTAGTGCTTAAATCATTAGGAAATGCTGAAAACCGATTAGTGCTTAAATCGACTGGAAATGCCTAAAAACGATTGGTGCTTAAATCGTCAGGAAATGCCGAAAAACGATTAATGCTTAAATCGTCAGGAAATGCCTAAAAACGATTAGTGCATAAATCGTCAGGAAAAGCCGAAAAACGATTAGTGCTCAAATCGACTGGAAATGCCTAAAAACGATTAGTGGTAAAATCGACTGGAAATGCCGAAAACCGATTAGTCCTTAAATCGTCAGGAAATGCCGAAAAACGCTTAGTGCTTAAATCGACTGAATATGCCGAAAATCGATTAGTGCATAAATCGTCAGGAAATGCCGAAAAACGATTAGTGCTTAAATTGACTGAAAGTGTCGAAAAACGATTAGTGCTTAAATCGACTGGAAATGCCTAAAAACAATTAGTGCCTAAATCGACTGGAAATGCCTAAAATCGATTAGTGCTTAAATCGACAGAAAATGCCGAAAAACGATTAGTGCTTAAATCGTCAGGAAATGCCGAAAACGATTAGTGCTTAAATCGTCAGGAAATGACGAAAAACGATAAGTGCTTAAATCGACTGAAAATGCTGACAAACAATTACTGCTTAAATCGACTGGAAATGCCAAAAACGATTAGTGCTTAAATCGATTGAAAATGCCGAAAAACGATAAGTGCTTAAATCGACTGGAAATGCCAAAAACGATTAGGGCTTAAGTCGACTGAAAATGCCGAAAAACGATGAATGCTTAAATTTACCGAAAATGCCGAAAAACGTTTAGCGCTTAAATCGTCGGAACTGCCGAAAAACGATTAGTGCTTAAATCGACTGGAAATGCCTAAAAACGATTGGTGCTCAAAACGACTGAAAATGCCGAAAAACGATTAGTGCTTAAATCGTCAGGAAATGCCGAAAAACGATTAGTGCCCAATCGTCAGGAAATGCCGAAAAACGATCAGTGCTTCAATGGTCTGGATATGCTGAAAAACGATTGGTGCTTAAATCGTCAGGAAATGCCGAAAAACGATTAGTGCTTAAATCGTCAGGAAATACCAAAAAACAATTAGTGCTTAAATCATTAGGAAATGCTGAAAACCGATTAGTGCTTAAATCGACTGGAAATGCCTAAAAACGATTAGTGCTTAAATCGTCAGGAAATGCCGAAAAACGATTAATGCTTAAATCGTCAGGAAATGCCTAAAAACGATTAGTGCATAAATCGTCAGGAAAAGCCGAAAAACGATTAGTGCTCAAATCGACTGGAAATGCCTAAAAACGATTAGTGGTAAAATCGACTGGAAATGCCGAAAACCGATTAGTCCTTAAATCGTCAGGAAATGCCGAAAAACGCTTAGTGCTTAAATCGACTGAATATGCCGAAAATCGATTAGTGCATAAATCGTCAGGAAATGCCGAAAAACGATTAGTGCTTAAATTGACTGAAAGTGTCGAAAAACGATTGGTGGTTAAATCGTCAGGAAATGGCGAAAAACGATTAGTGCTTAAATCGTCACAGAAATGCTAAAAGACGATTAGTGCTTAAATCGACTGAAATTGCCGAAAAACGATTAATGCTTAAATTTACCGAAAATGCCGAAAAACGATTACCGCTTAAATCGCCGGAACTGCCGAAAAACGATTAGTGCTTAAATCGACTGGAAATGCCTAAAAACAATTAGTGCCTAAATCGACTGGAAATGCCTAAAATCGATTAGTGCTTAAATCGACAGAAAATGCCGAAAAACGATTAGTGCTTAAATCGTGTGGAAAAGCCGAAAACCGATTGGAGCTCAAATCGACCGGAAATGCCGAAAAACGATCAGTGCTTAAATCGTCAGGAAATGCCGAAAAACGATTAGTGCTTAAATCGTCAGGAAATGACGAAAAACGATAAGTGCTTAAATCGACTGAAAATGCTGACAAACAATTACTGCTTAAATCGACCGGAAATGCCAAAAACGATTAGTGCTTAAATCGATTGAAAATGCCGAAAAACAATTAGTGCTTAAATCGACTGGAAATGCCAAAAACGATTAGGGCTTAAGTCGACTGAAAATGCCGAAAAACGATGAATGCTTAAATTTACCGAAAATGCCGAAAAACGATTACCGCTTAAATCGTCGGAACTGCCGAAAAACGATTAGTGCTTAAATCGACTGGAAATGCCTAAAAACAATTAGTGCCTAAATCGACTGGAAATGCCTAAAATCGATTAGTGCTTAAATCGACAGAAAATGCCGAAAAACGATTAGTGCTTAAATCGACTGAAAATGCCGAAAACGATTAGTGCTTAAATCGTCAGGAAATGACGAAAAACGATTAGTGCTTAAATCGACTGAAAATGCTGACAAACAATTACTGCTTAAATCGACTGGAAATGCCAAAAACGATTAGTGCTTAAATCGATTGAAAATGCCGAAAAACGATAAGTGCTTAAATCGACTGGAAATGCCAAAAACGATTAGGGCTTAAGTCGACTGAAAATGCCGAAAAACGATGAATGCTTAAATTTACCGAAAATGCCGAAAAACGTTTAGCGCTTAAATCGTCGGAACTGCCGAAAAACGATTAGTGCTTAAATCGACTGGAAATGCCTAAAAACGATTGGTGCTCAAAACGACTGAAAATGCCGAAAAACGATTAGTGCTTAAATCGTCAGGAAATGCCGAAAAACGATTAGTGCCCAATCGTCAGGAAATGCCGAAAAACGATCAGTGCTTCAATGGTCTGGATATGCTGAAAAACGATTGGTGCTTAAATCGTCAGGAAATGCCGAAAAACGATTAGTGCTTAAATCGTCAGGAAATACCAAAAAACAATTAGTGCTTAAATCATTAGGAAATGCTGAAAACCGATTAGTGCTTAAATCGACTGGAAATGCCTAAAAACGATTGGTGCTTAAATCGTCAGGAAATGCCGAAAAACGATTAATGCTTAAATCGTCAGGAAATGCCTAAAAACGATTAGTGCATAAATCGTCAGGAAAAGCCGAAAAACGATTAGTGCTCAAATCGACTGGAAATGCCTAAAAACGATTAGTGGTAAAATCGACTGGAAATGCCGAAAACCGATTAGTCCTTAAATCGTCAGGAAATGCCGAAAAACGCTTAGTGCTTAAATCGACTGAATATGCCGAAAATCGATTAGTGCATAAATCGTCAGGAAATGCCGAAAAACGATTAGTGCTTAAATTGACTGAAAGTGTCGAAAAACGATTGGTGGTTAAATCGTCAGGAAATGGCGAAAAACGATTAGTGCTTAAATCGTCAGGAAATACCAAAAAACAATTAGTGCTTAAATCATTAGGAAATGCTGAAAACCGATTAGTGCTTAAATCGACTGGAAATGCCTAAAAACGATTGGTGCTTAAATCGTCAGGAAATGCCGAAAAACGATTGGTGCTTAAATCGTCAGGAAATGCCGAAAAACGATTAGTGCTTAAATCGTCAGGAAATACCAAAAAACAATTAGTGCTTAAATCATTAGGAAATGCTGAAAACCGATTAGTGCTTAAATCGACTGGAAATGCCTAAAAACGATTGGTGCTTAAATCGTCAGGAAATGCCGAAAAACGATTAATGCTTAAATCGTCAGGAAATGCCTAAAAACGATTAGTGCTTAAATCGTCAGGAAATACCAAAAAACAATTAGTGCTTAAATCATTAGGAAATGCTGAAAACCGATTAGTGCTTAAATCGACTGGAAATGCCTAAAAACGATTGGTGCTTAAATCGTCAGGAAATGCCGAAAAACGATTAATGCTTAAATCGTCAGGAAATGCCTAAAAACGATTAGTGCATAAATCGTCAGGAAAAGCCGAAAAACGATTAGTGCTCAAATCGACTGGAAATGCCTAAAAACGATTAGTGGTAAAATCGACTGGAAATGCCGAAAACCGATTAGTCCTTAAATCGTCAGGAAATGCCGAAAAACGCTTAGTGCTTAAATCGACTGAAAGTGTCGAAAAACGATTAGTGCATAAATCGTCAGGAAATGCCGAAAAACGATTAGTGCTTAAATTGACTGAAAGTGTCGAAAAACGATTGGTGGTTAAATCGTCAGGAAATGGCGAAAAACGATTAGTGCTTAAATCGTCACAGAAATGCTAAAAGACGATTAGTGCTTAAATCGACTGAAATTGCCGAAAAACGATTAATGCTTAAATTTACCGAAAATGCCGAAAAACGATTACCGCTTAAATCGCCGGAACTGCCGAAAAACGATTAGTGCTTAAATCGACTGGAAATGCCTAAAAACAATTAGTGCCTAAATCGACTGGAAATGCCTAAAATCGATTAGTGCTTAAATCGACAGAAAATGCCGAAAAACGATTAGTGCTTAAATCGTGTGGAAAAGCCGAAAACCGATTGGAGCTCAAATCGACCGGAAATGCCGAAAAACGATCAGTGCTTAAATCGTCAGGAAATGCCGAAAAACGATTAGTGCTTAAATCGTCAGGAAATGACGAAAAACGATAAGTGCTTAAATCGACTGAAAATGCTGACAAACAATTACTGCTTAAATCGACCGGAAATGCCAAAAACGATTAGTGCTTAAATCGATTGAAAATGCCGAAAAACAATTAGTGCTTAAATCGACTGGAAATGCCAAAAACGATTAGGGCTTAAGTCGACTGAAAATGCCGAAAAACGATGAATGCTTAAATTTACCGAAAATGCCGAAAAACGTTTAGCGCTTAAATTGTCGGAACTGCCGAAAAACGATTAGTGCCCAATCGTCAGGAAATGCCGAAAAACGACCAGTGCTTCAATGGTCTGGATATGCTGAAAAACGATTGGTGCTTAAATCGCCAGGAAATGCCGAAAAACGATTAGTGCTTAAATCGTCAGGAAATACCAAAAAACAATTAGTGCTTAAATCATTAGGAAATGCTGAAAACCGATTAGTGCTTAAATCGACTGGAAATGCCTAAAAACGATTGGTGCTTAAATCGTCAGGAAATGCCGAAAAACGAATAATGCTTAAATTTACTGAAAATGCCGAAAAACGAGTAATGCTTAAATCTTCGTAACTGCCGAAAAACGATTAGTGCTTAAATAGACTGGAAATGCCGAAAAACGAGTGCGAATTCGTCAGGAAATGCCTAAAAACAATTAGTGCCTAAATCGACTGGTAATGCCTAAAAACGATTAGTGCTTACATCGACTGAAAATGCCGAAAAATGATTAGTGCCTAAATCGTCAGGAAATGCCGAAAACGATTAGTGCTTAAATCGTCTGGAAATGCCGAAAACGATAGGTGCTCAAATCGACTGGAAATGCCGAAAAACGATTAGTGCTTAAATCGAGTGGAAATGCCTAAAACGATTAGTGCTTAAATCGACTGAAAATGCCGAAAAACGATTAGTGCTTAAATCGTCAGGAAATGCCGAAAAAGATTAGTGCTTAAATCGTCAGGAAATACCAAAAAACAATTAGTGCTCAAATCATTAGGAAATGCTGAAAACCGATTAGTGCTTAAATCGACTGGAAATGCCTAGAAACGATTGGTGCTTAAATCGTCAGGAAATGCCGAAAAACGAATAATGCTCAAATTTACCGAAAATGCCGAAAAACGATCAGCGCCTAAATCGTCGGAACTGCCGAAAAACGATTAGTGCTTAAATAGACTGGAAATGCCGAAAAACGAGTACGTAATTCGTCAGGAAATGCCGAAAAACAATTAGTGCCTAAATCGACTGGAAATGCCGAAAAACGATTAGTGCTTAAATCGACTGAAAATGCCGAAAAATGATTCGTGCTTAAATCATCAGGAAATGCTGAAAAACGATTAGTGCGTAAGTCGACTGAATATACCGAAAAACGATTAGTGCTTAAATCTTCAGGAAATGCCGAAAAACGATTAGTGCTTATATCGTCAAGAAATGCCGAAAAACGATTAGTGCCTCAATCGTCAGGAAATGCCGAAAAACGATCAGTGCTTAAATCGTCAGGAAATGATGAAAGACGATTAGTGCTTAAAACGACTGAAAATGCCAAAAAACGATTAGTGCTTAAATCGCCAGGAAATGCCAAAAAACGATTATTGCTTAAATCGTCAGGAAATGCCGAAAAACTATTAGTGCTTAAATCGACTGAATATGCCGAAAAACGATTAGTACTTAAATCTTCAGAAAATGCCGAAAAACGATTAGTGCTTACATCGTCACGAAATGCCGAAAAACAATTAGTGCCTAAATCGTCAGGAAATGCCGAAAAACGATTAGTGCTTAAATCGTCAGAAAATGATGAAAGACGATTAGTGCTTAAATCGACTGAAAATGCCAAAAAACGATTAGTGCTTAAATCGCCAGGAAATACCAAAAAAACGATTAGTGCTTAAATCGTCTGAAACAGCCGAAAAACGATAAGTGCTTAAATCGACTGGAAATGGCTAAAAACGATTAGTGTTTAAATCGTCAGGAAATGCCGAAAAGGGATTAGTGCTTAAATCGTCAGGAATTGCCGAAAAACGATTAGTGCTTAAATCGACTGAAAATGCCAAAACACGAATAATGCTTAAATTATCAAGAAATGCCGAAAAACGATTAGTGCTTACATCGACTGAAAATGCCGAAATATGATTAGTGCTTAAATCGTCAGGAAATGTCGAAAAACGATTAGAGCTTAAATTGCCAGAAAATGTCGAAAAACGATTAGTGGTTAAATCGACTGAAAATGTTAAGAAACGATTATTGCTTAAATCGACTGAAAATGCCAAGAAACGATTAGTGCTTAAATCGACGATAAATGCCGAAAAACGATCAGTGTTTGAATAGTCCGGAAATGAAGAAAAACGATTAGTGCTTAAATCGTCAGGAAATGCCGCAAAACGATTAGTGCTTAAATCGACTGAAAATGCTAAGAAACAATTAATGCTTAAATCGGCTGAAAATGAAAAGAAACTATTAGTGCTCAAATGGACGATAAATGCCGAAAAACGATCAGTGTTTGAATAGTCCGGAAATGCCGAATAACGATTAGCGCTTAAATCGTCTGGAAATGCCGAAAAACGATTAGTGCTTAAATCGTCAGGAAATGCCGAAAAACGATTAGTGCTTAAATCGACTGAAAATGCCGAAATACGATTAGTGCTTATATCGTCAGGAAATGTCGAAAAACGATTAGTGCTTAAATCGTAAGGAAATGCCGAAAACCGATTAGTGCTTAAATCGTCAGGAAATGCCGAAAACCGATTAGTGCTTAAATCGACTGAAAATGCCGATATACGGTTAGTGCTTATATCGTCAAGAAATGTCGAAAAACGATAAGTGCTTAAATCGTCACAGAAATGCCGAAAAACGATTAGTGCTTAAATCGACTGGAAATGCCAAAACACGATTAGTGTTAAATCGTCGGAAATGCCGAAAAACGATTAGTGCTTAAATCGTCAGGAAATGCCGAAAAACGATTAGTTCTTAAATCGTCAGGAAATGCCGAAAACCGATTAGTGCTTAAATCGTCAGGAAATGCCGAAAAACGAGTAATGCTTAAATCGTCTGGAAATGCCGAAAAACGATTAGTGCTTAAATCGTCAGGAAATGCCGAAAAACAATGAGTGCTTAAATCGTCAGGAAATGCCGAAAAACGATTAGTGCTTAAATCGTCAGGAAATACCGAAAAATGATGGGAGCTCAAATCGATTGAAAATGCCGAGAAACGATTGGTTCTTAAATCGTCAGGAAATGGCGAAAAACGATTAGTGCTTAAATCGACTGAATATGCCGCAAATCGATTAGTGCTTAAATCGTTAGGAAATACCAAAAAACGATTAGTGCTTAAATCATCAGGAAATGCTGAAAACCGACTAGTGCTTAAATCGACAGGAAATGCCTAAAAACGATTGGTGCTCAAATCGACTGGAAATGCCGAAAAACGATTAGTGCTTAAATCGGCAGGAAATGTCGAAAAACGATTAGTGCTTCAATCTTCAGGATATGCCGAAAAACGATTAGTGCTTAAATCGACTGAAAATGCTGACAAACAATTATTGCTTAAATGGTCAGGAAATGGCGAAAAACGATTAGTGCTTAAATCGTCAGGAAACGCCGAAAAACGATTAGTGCATAAATCGTCAGGAAAAGCCGAAAAACGATTAGTGCTCAAATCGACTGGAAATGCCTAAAAACGATTAGTGGTAAAATCGACTGGAAATGCCGAAAACCGATTAGTCCTTAAATCGTCAGGAAATGCCGAAAAACGATTAGTGCTTAAATCGACTGAATATGCCGAAAATCGATTAGTGCATAAATCGTCAGGAAATGCCGAAAAACGATTAGTGCTTAAATTGACTGAGTGTCGAAAAACGATTGGTGGTTAAATCGTCAGGAAATGGCGAAAAACGATTAGTGCTTAAATCGTCACAGAAATGCTAAAAGACGATTAGTGCTTAAATCGACTGAAATTGCCGAAAAACGATTAATGCTTAAATTTACCGAAAATGCCGAAAAACGATTACCGCTTAAATCGTCGGAACTGCCGAAAAACGATTAGTGCTTAAATCGACTGTAAATGCCTAAAAACAATTAGTGCCTAAATCGACTGGAAATGCCTAAAATCGGTTAGTGCTTAAATCGACAGAAAATGCCGAAAAATGATTAGTGCTTAAATCGTCTGGAAAAGCCGAAAAACGATTGGAGCTCAAATCGACCGGAAATGCCGAAAAACGATCAGTGCTTAAATCGTCAGGAAATGCCGAAAAACGATTAGTGCTTAAATCGTCAGGAAATGACGAAAAACGATAAGTGCTTAAATCGACTGAAAATGCTGACGAACAATTACTGCTTAAATCGACTGGAAATGCCAAAAACGATTAGTGCTTAAATCGATTGAAAATGCCGAAAAACGATTAGTGCTTAAATCGACTGGAAATGCCAAAAACGATTAGGGCTTAAGTCGACTGAAAATGCCGAAAAACGATGAATGCTTAAATTTACCGAAAATGCCGAAAAACGTTTAGCGCTTAAATCGTCGGAACTGCCGAAAAACGATTAGTGCTTAAATCGACTGGAAATGCCTAAAAACGATTGGTGCTCAAAACGACTGAAAATGCCGAAAAACGATTAGTGCTTAAATCGTCAGGAAATGCCGAAAAACAATTAGTGCCTAAATCGACTGGAAATGCCTAAAAACGATTTGTGCTTAAATCGACTGAAAATGCCGAAAAATGATTAGTGCCCAAATCGTCAGGAAATGCCGAAAACGATTAGTGCTTTAATCGTCTGGAAATGCCGAAAAACGATTGGTGCTCAAATCGACTGGAAATGCCGAAAAACGATTAGTGCTTAAATCGACTGGAAATGCCTAAAACGATTAGTGCTTAAATCGACTGAAAATGCCGAAAAACGTTCAGTGCTTAAATCGTCAGGAAATGATGAAAGACGATTAGTGCTTAAAACGACTGAAAATGTAAAAAAACGATTAGTGCTTAAATCGCCAGGAAATGCCAAAAAACGATTAGTGCTTAAATCGTCAGGAAATGCCGAAAAACGATTAGTGCTTAAATCGTCAGGAAATGCCGAAAACCGATTAGTGCTTAAATCGACTGAAAATGCCGAAAAACGATTCGTGCTTAAATCATCAGGAAATGCTGAAAAACGATTAGTGCTTAAATCGAGTGAATATACCGAAAAACGATTAGTGCTTAAATCTTCAGGAAATGCCGAAAACGATTAGTGCTTATATCGTCAAGAAATGCCGAAAAACGATTAGTGCCTCAATCGTCAGGAAATGCCGAAAAACGATCAGTGCTTAAATCGTCAGGAAATGATGAAAGACGATTAGTGCTTAAAACGACTGAAAATGCCAAAAAACGATTAGTGCTTAAATCGCCAGGAAATGCCAAAAAACGATTATTGCTTAAATCGTCAGGAAATGCCGAAAAACTATTAGTGCTTAAATCGACTGAATATGCCGAAAAACGATTAGTGCTTAAATCTTCAGAAAATGCCGAAAAACGATTAGTGCTTACATCGTCACGAAATGCCGAAAAATAATTAGTGCCTAAATCGTCAGGAAATGCCGAAAAACGATTAGTGCTTAAATCGTCAGAAAATGATGAAAGACGATTAGTGCTTAAATCGACTGAAAATGCCAAAAAAAAATTAGTGCTTAAATCGCCAGGAAATACCAAAAAACGATTAGTGCTTAAATCGTCTGAAACAGCCGAAAAACGATAAGTGCTTAAATCGACTGGAAATGGCTAAAAACGATTAGTGTTTAAATCGTCAGGAAATGCCGAAAAGGGATTAGTGCTTAAATCGTCAGGAAATGCCGAAAAACGATTAGTGATTAAATCGTCAGGAAATGCCGAAAACCGATTACTGCTTTAATCGACTGAAAATGCTAAGAAACGATTAGTGCTTGAATCGTCGATAAATGCCGAAAAACGATTAGTGTTTAAATCCTCAGGAAATGCAGAAAAACGATTCGTACTTAAATCGTCACAGAAATGCCGACAAACGATTAGTGCTTAAATCGACTGGAAATGCCTAAAAACGATTAGTGCTTAAATCGACTGGAAATGCATAAAAACAATTAGTGCTTAAATCGTCAGGAAATGCCGAAAAACGATTAGCGCTTAAATCTTCAGGAAATTCCGAAAATCGATTAGTGCTTAAATCGACTGAAAATGCTAAGAAACGATTAGTGCTTGAATCAACGATAAATGCCGAAAAACGATTAGTGTTTAAATCGTCAGGAAATGCAGAAAAACGATTCGTGCTTAAATCGTCACAGAAATGCCGACAAACGATTAGTGCTTAAATCGACTGAAAATGCCTAAAAACGATTAGTGCTTAAATCGACTGGAAATGCCAAAAAACGATTATTGCTTAAATCGTCAGGAAATGCCGAAAAACTATTAGTGCTTAAATCGACTGAATATGCCGAAAAACGATTAGTGCTTAAATCTTCATAAAATGCCGAAAAACGATTAGTGCTTACATCGTCACGAAATGCCGAAAAATAATTAGTGCCTAAATCGTCAGGAAATGCCGAAAAACGATTAGTGCTCAAATCGTCAGAAAATGATGAAAGACGATTAGTGCTTAAATCGACTGAAAATGCCAAAAAACGATTAGTGCTTAAATCGCCAGGAAATACCAAAAAACGATTAGTGCTTAAATCGTCTGAAACAGCCGAAAAACGATAAGTGCTTAAATCGACTGGAAATGGCTAAAAATGATTAGTGTTTAAATCGTCAGGAAATGCCGAAAAGGGATTAGTGCTTAAATCGTCAGGAATTGCCGAAAAACGATTAGTGCTTAAATCGACTGAAAATGCCAAAACACGAATAATGCTTAAATTATCAAGAAATGCCGAAAAACGATTAGTGCTTACATCGACTGAAAATGCCGAAATATGATTAGTGCTTAAATCGTCAGGAAATGTCGAAAAACGATTAGAGCTTAAATCGCCAGAAAATGTCGAAAAACGATTAGTGGTTAAATCGACTGAAAATGTTAAGAAACGATTATTGCTTAAATCGACTGAAAATGCCAAGAAACGATTAGTGCATAAATCGACGATAAATGCCGAAAAACGATCAGTGTTTGAATAGTCCGGAAATGAAGAAAAACGATTAGTGCTTAAATCGTCAGGAAATGCCGAAAAACGATTAGTGCTTAAATCGACTGAAAATGCTAAGAAACAATTAATGCTTAAATCGACTGAAAATGAAAAGAAACTATTAGTGCTCAAATGGACGATAAATGCCGAAAAACGATCAGTGTTTGAATAGTCCGGAAATGCCGAATAACGATTAGCGCTTAAATCGTCTGGAAATGCCGAAAAACGATTAGTGCTTAAATCGACGGAAAATGCCGAAATACGATTAGTGCTTAAATCGTCAGGAAATGTCGAAAAACGATTAGAGCTTAAATCGTCAGGAAATGTCGAAAAACGATTACTGCTTAAATCGCCAGGAAATGCCGAAAAACGATTAGTGCTTAAATCGTCAGGAAATGCCGAAAAACGATTAGTACTTAAATCGTCAGGAAATGCCGAAAAACGATTAGTGATTAAATCGTCAGGAAATGCCGAAAACCGATTACTGCTTTAATCGACTGAAAATGCTAAGAAACGATTAGTGCTTGAATCGTCGATAAATGCCGAAAAACGATTAGTGTTTAAATCGTCAGGAAATGCAGAAAAACGATTCGTGCTTAAATCGTCACAGAAATGCCGACAAACGATTAGTGCTTAAATCGACTGGAAATGCCTAAAAACGATTAGTGCTTAAATCGACTGGAAATGCATAAAAACAATTAGTGCTTAAATCGTCAGGAAATGCCGAAAAACGATTAGCGCTTAAATCTTCAGGAAATGCCGAAAATCGATTAGTGCTTAAATCGACTGAAAATGCTAAGAAACGATTAGTGCTTGAATCAACGATAAATGCCGAAAAACGATTAGTGTTTAAATCGTCAGGAAATGCAGAAAAACGATTCGTGCTTAAATCGTCACAGAAATGCCGACAAACGATTAGTGCTTAAATCGACTGAAAATGCCTAAAAACGATTAGTGCTTAAATCGACTGGAAATGCCGAAAAACGATTAGTGCTTAAATCGACTAGAAATGCCGAAAAACGATTAGTGCTTAAATCGCCTGGAAATGTCGAAAAACGATTAGTGCCTTAATTGACTGGGATTGCCGAAAAACGATTAGTGCCTAAATCGTCAGGAAATGCCGAAAAACAATTAGTCGTTAAATTTTCAGGAAATTCCGAAAAACAATTAGAGCTTAAATCGGCTAGAAATGCCGATAAGCGATTAGTGCTTAAATCTTCAGGAAATGCCGAAAAACGATTAGTGCCTAAATCGACCGGAAATGTCGAAAAACGATTAGTGCTTAAATCGCCTGGAAATGTCGAAAAACGATTAGTGCTTAAATCGACTGGAAATGCCCAAAAACGATTAGTGCTTAAATCGTCAGGAAATGCTGAAAAACGATTAATGCTTAAATTTACCGAAAATGCCGAAAAACGATTAGCGCTTAAATCGTCGGAACTGCCGAAAAACGATTAGTGCTTAAATCGACTGGAATTGCCTAAAAACGATTAGTGATTAAATCGACTGGAAATGCCCAAAAACGATTAGTGCTTAAATCGACTGGAAATGCCTAAAAACGATTAGTGCTTTAATCGTCAGGAAATGCCGAAAAACGATTATTGCTTAAATTTACCGAAAATGCCGAAAAACGATTAGCGCTTAAATCGACTGAAAATGCTGACAAACAATTATTGCTTTAATCGTCAGGAAATGGCGAAAAACGGTTAGTGCTTAAATCGATTGAAAATGCCGAAAAACGATTAGTGCTTAAATTGCTACAAAATGCCTAAAACGATTAGAGCTTAAATCGACTGAAAATGCCGAAAAACTATTATTGCTTAAATTTACCGAAAATGCCGAAAAACGATTAGCGCTTAAATCGTCGGAACTGCCGAAAAACGAATAGTGCTGAAATCGACTGGAAATGCCTAAAAACGATTAGTGCTTAAATCGACTGAAAATGCCGAAAAACGATTAGTGCTTAAATCGTCAGGAAATGCCGAAAAACGATTAGTGCTTAAATAGACTGGAAATGCCTAAAAACGATTAGTGCCTAAATCGACTGGAAATGCCCAAAAACGATTAGTGCTCAAATCGTCAGCAAATGCCGAAAAACGATTAGCGCTTAAATCGACTGAAAATGCTGACAAACAATTATTGCCTAAATCTTCAGGATATGCTGAAAAACGTATAGTGCTTAAATCGACTGAAAATGCCGAAAAACGATTAGTGCTTAAATCATCAGGAAATGCCGAAAAACGATTAGTGCTTAAATCGTCACGAAATACCAAAAAAACAATTAGTGCTTAAATCATTAGGAAATGCTGAAAACCGATTAGAGCTTAAATCGACTGGAAATGCCTAAAAACGATTGGTGCTCAAAACGACTGAAAATGCCGAAAAACGATTAGTGATTAAATTGTCAGGAAATGCCGAAAAACGATTGGTTTCTCGATCGTCAGCAAATGCCGAAAAGCGATCAGTGCTTAAATCGTCAGGAAATACCAAAAAACGATTAGTGCTTAAATCATCAGGAAATGACGAAAAACGATAAGTGCTTAAATCGACTGAAAATGCTGACAAACAATTACTGCTTAAATCGTCAGAAAATGGCGAAAAACGATTTGTGCTTAAATCGATTGAAAATACCGAAAAACGATTAGTGCTTAAATCGACTGAAAATGCCGAAAAACGATTAGTGCTTAAATCGTCAGGAAATACCGAAAAACGATTAGTGCTTAAATCGTCAGGAAATACCAAAAAACGATTTGTGCTTAAATCATCAGGAAATGCTGAAAACCGATTAGTTCTTAAATCTTCAGGAAATGCCGAAAAACGATTAGTGCTTAAATCGTCACGAAATGCCGAAAAACGATTAGTGCTTATATCGTCACGAAATGCCGCAAAACGATTAGTGCCTAAATCGTCAGGAAATGCCGAAAAACGATCAGTGCTTAAATCGTCAGGAAATGCCGAAAAGCGATTAGTGCTTAAATCGTCAGGAAATGCCGAAAAACGATTAGTGCTTAAATCGTCAGGAAATGCCGAAAAACGATTAGTGCTTAAATCGTCAGGAAATGCCGAAAAACGATTAGTGCCTAAATCGACTGAAAATGCTGACAAACAATTACTGCTTAAATAATAATAATAATAATAACAATAATAATAATTTATTCATGAATGAAAAGAAAAACATTGCATAGAGACATTTTAAAATTAATAGTTTGTAAAAATTGAAGACAGACACTTAGCATATTGGAATACTTTTAGTACAAAGTTAAAAGATAGATAATTAAAATTTACAATGAAAAAATAAGAACATCGCATCAAAGACGTATTAAACTTAATTTTACATATAAATTGAAGACGAGCAAGTAAAATCACAGACTACTTGTTTTACAAAATTAAAAGGATAAAATAATTAAGATTAAAAATGAAACATTGCTTAACAACATATTAAGATTAATTGTATAACACAAATTGAAGACAGAAACAGAAACAAAAATAAACATATTGGAAATACTGGAAAGTACAAAATTAAGATACATTCTGATTGGGATTAGATTGATAATCAGTATGTTACGAAAGTTTAAAATTAAAAGTATGTTAAAAATTCCTCCCAAGAGTAAAAGGCTTTATCGATAATGAATTTTTCGTCAGGAAAAAGCGAGAAACGATTAGTGCTTAAATCGATTGAAAATGCCGAACAACGATTAGTGCTTAAATCACCAGGAAATGCCGAAAACGATTAGTGCTTAAATCGACTGGAAATGCCTAAACAGGATTAGTGTTTAAATCGACTGAAAATGCCAAAAAATGATTAGTGCTTACATCGTCAGGAAATGCCTAAAACGATTAGTGCTTAAATCGTCTGGAAATGCCGAAAAACGATTGGTGCTCAAATCGACTGGAAATGCCGAAAAACGATTAGTGCTTAAATCGACTGAAAATGCTGACAAACAATTACTGCTTGAATCGTCAGGAAATGGCGAAAAACGATTAGAGCTTACATCGATTGAAAATGCCGAAACACGATTAGTGCTTAAATCGACTGGAAATGCCGAAAAACGATTAGTGCTTCAACCGACTGAAAATGCCGAAAAACGATTAATGCAATAATTTACCGAAAAAGTCAAAAACGATTAGCGCTTAAATCGTCGGAACAGCCGAAAAACGATTAGTGCTTAAATCGACTGGAAATGCCCATAAACGATTAGTGTTTAAATCGTCAGGAAATCCCGAAAAGCGAATAGTGCTTAAATCGTCAGGAATTGCTAAAAAACGATTAGTGCTTAAATAGACTGAAAATGCCGAAATACGGTTAGTGCTTAAAGCGTCATGATAAGCCGAAAAACGATTAGTGCTTAAATCGTTATGAAATGCCGAAAAACGATTGGTGCTTAAATCGACTGGAAATGCCGAAAAACGAATAGTGCTTAAATCGTCAGGAAATGCCGAGAACGATTAGTGCTTAAATCGACTGAAAATGCCGACATACGGTTAGTGCTTAAATCGTCAGGAAATGTCGAAAAACGATTAGTGCTTAAATCGTCACAGAAATGCCGAAAAACGATTAGTGCTTAAATTGTCAGGAAATGCCGAAAAACGATTAGTGCTTACATCGACTGAAAATGCCGAAATACGATTAGTTCTTAAATCGACTGAAAATGCCAAAACACGAATAATGCTTAAATTATCAAGAAATGCCGAAAAACGATTAGTGCTTACTTCGACTGAAAATGCCGGAATACGATTAGTGCTTAAATCGTCAGGAAATGTCGAAAAACGATTAGAGCTTAAATCGCCAGGAAATGTCGAAAAACGATTAGTGCTTAAATCGTCACAGAAATGCCGAAAAACGATTAGTGCTTAAATCGTCAGGAAATGCCGAAAAACGATTAGTGCTTAAATCGAGTGAAAATGCCGAAATACGGTTAGTGCTTAAATCGCCAGGAAATGTCGAAAACGATTAGTGCTTAAATCTTCAGGAAATGCCGAAAACCGTTTAGTGCTTAAATCGTCAGGAAATGCCGAAAAACGAGTAATGCTTAAATCGTCTGGAAATACCGAAAAATGATTAGTGCTTAAATCGTCTGGAAAAGCCGAAAAACGATTAGTGCTTCAATCGTCAGGAAATGCCGAAAAACGAGTAATGCTTAAATTTACCGAAAATGCCGAAAAACGATCAGCGCTTAAATCGTCGGAACTGCCGAAAAACGATTAGTGCTTAAATAAACTGGAAATGCCAAAAAACGAGTGCGTAATTCGTCAGGAAATGCCGAAAAACAATTAGTGCCTAAATCGACTGGAAAGGCCTAAAAACGATTTGTGCTTAAATCGGCTGAAAATGCCGAAAAATGATTAGTGCCTAAATCGTCAGGAAATGCCGAAAACGATTAGTGCTTAAATCGTCAGGAAATGCCGAAAAACGATTAGTGCTTAAATCGACTGAAAATGCCAAAAAACGATTCGTGCTTAAATCATCAGGAAATGCTGAAAAACGATTAGTGCTTAAATCGACTGAAAATGCCGAAAAACGATCAGTGCTTAAATCGTCAGGAAATGCCGAAAAACGATTAGTGCTTAAATCGACTGAAAACGCCGAAAAACGATTCGTGCTTAAATCATCAGGAAATGCTGAAAAACGATTAGTGCTTAAATTGACTGAAAATGCCGAAAAAGGATCAGCGCTTAAATCGTCGGAACTGCCGAAAAACGATTAGTGCATAAATAGACTGGAAATGCCAAAAAACGAGTGCGTAATTCGTCAGGAAATGCCGAAAAACAATTAGTGCTTAAATCGACTGAAAATGCCGAAAAACGATTAGTGCTTAAATCTTCAGGAAATGCCGAAAAACGATTAGTGCTTATATCGTCACGAAATGCCGAAAAACGATTAGTGCCTAAATCGTCAGGAAATGCCGAAAAACGATCAGTGCTTAAATCGTCAGGAAATGATGAAAGACGATTAGTGCTTAAAACGACTGAAAATGCCAAAAAACGATTAGTGCCTAAATCGACTGGAAAGGCCTAAAAACGATTTGTGCTTGAATCGGCTGAAAATGCCGAAAAATGATTAGTGCCTAAATCGTCAGGAAATGCCGAAAACGATTAGTGCTTAAATCGTCAGGAAATGCCGAAAAACGATTAGTGCTTAAATCGACTGAAAATGCCGAAAAACGATTAGTGCTTAAATCTTCAGGAAATGCCGAAAAACGATTAGTGCTTATATCGTCACGAAATGCCGAAAAACGATTAGTGCCTAAATCGTCAGGAAATGCCGAAAAACGATCAGTGCTTAAATCGTCAGGAAATGATGAAAGACGATTAGTGCTTAAAACGACTGAAAATGCCAAAAAACGATTAGTGCTTAAATCGCCAGGAAATGCCAAAAAACGATTATTGCTTAAATCGTCAGGAAATGCCGAAATACGATTAGTGCTTAAATCGACTGAATATGTTGAAAAACGATTAGTGCTTAAATCTTCAGGAAATGCCGAAAAACGATTAGTGCTTATATCGTCACGAAATGCCGAAAAACAATTAATGCCTAAATCGTCAGGAAATGCCGAAAAACGATTATTGCTTAAATCGTCAGGAAATGATGAAAGACGATTAGTGCTTAAAACGACTGAAAATGCCAAAAAAACGATTAGTGCTTAAATCGCCAGAAAATACCAAAAAACGATTAGTGCTTAAATCGTCTGGAACAGCCGAAAAACGATAAGTGCTTAAATCGACTGGAAATGCCGAAAAGGAATTAGTGATTAAATCGTCAGGAATTGCCGAAAAACGATTAGTGCTTAAATCGACTGAAAATGCCAAAACACGAATAATGCTTAAATTATCAAGAAATGCCGAAAAACGATTAGTGCTTACATCGGCTGAAAATGCCGAAATACGATTAGTGCTTAAATCGTCAGGAAATGTCGAAAAACGATTAGAGCTTAAATCGCCAGGAAATGTCGAAAAACGATTAGTGCTTAAATCGACTGAAAAAGTTAAGAAACGATTATTGCTTAAATCTACTGAAAATGCCAAGAAACTATTAGTGCTTAAATGGACGATAAATGCCGAAAAACGATCAGTGTTTGAATAGTCCGGAAATGCCGAATAACGATTAGTGCTTAAATCGTCTGGAAATGCCGAAAAACGATTAGTGCTTAAATCGACGGAAAATGCCGAAATACGATTAGTGCTTAAATCGTCAGGAAATGTCGAAAAACGATTAGAGCTTAAATCGTCAGGAAATGTCGAAAAACGATTACTGCTTAAATCGTCAGGAAATGCCGAAAAACGATTAGTGCTTAAATCGTCAGGAAATGCCGAAAAACGATTGGTACTTAAATCGTCAGGAAATGCCGAAAAACGATTAGTGCTTAAATCGTCAGGAAATGCCGAAAACCGATTAGTGCTTTAATCGACTGAAAATGCTAAGAAACGATTAGTGCTTGAATCGTAGAAAAATGCCGAAAAACGATTAGTGTTTAAATCGTCAGGAAATGCAGAAAAACAATTCGTGCTTAAATTGTCACAGAAATGCCGACAAACGATTAGTGCTTAAATCGACTGGAAATGCCTAAAAATGATTAGTGCTTAAATCGACTGGAAATGCATAAAAACAATTAGTGCTTAAATCGTCAGGAAATGCCGAAAAACGATTAGCGCTTAAATCGTCAGGAAATGCCGAAAATCGATTAGTGCTTAAATCGACTGAAAATGCTAAGAAACGATTAGTGCTTGAATCAACGATAAATGCCGAAAAACGATTAGTGTTTAAATCGTCAGGAAATGCTGAAAAACGATTCGTGCTTAAATCGTCACAGAGATGCCGACAAACGATTAGTGCTTAAATCGACTGGAAATGCCAAAAAACGATTAGTGCTTAAATCGACTGGAAATGCATAAAAACGATTAGTGCTTAAATTGATTGGGAATGCCGATAAATGATTAGTGCTTAAATCGTAAAGAAATGCCGAAAAATAATTAGTGCTTAAATCATCAGGAAATGCCGAAAAACGATAAGTGCTTAAATCGTCAGGAAATGCCGAAAAACGATTAATGCTTAAATCGTAAGGAAATGCCTAAAAACGATTAGTGCTTAGATCGACTGGAAATGCCTAAAAACCATTAGTGCTTAAATCGACTGGAAATGCCGAAAAACGATTAGTGCTTAAATCGCCTGGAAATGTCGAAAAACGATTAGTGCCTTAATTGACTGGGATTGCCGAAAAACGATTAGTGCCTAAATCGTCAGGAAATGCCGAAAAACAATTAGTCGTTAAATTTTCAGGAAATGCCGAAAAACAATTAGAGCTTAAATCGGCTAGAAATGCCGATAAACGATTAGTGCTTAAATCTTCAGGAAATGCCAAAAAACGATTAGTGCCTAAATCGACTGGAAATGCCCAAAAACGATTAGTGCTTAAATCGACTGGAATTGCCTAAAAACAATTAGTGCTTAAATCGACTGGAAATGCCCAAAAACGATTAGTGCTTAAATCGTCAGGAAATACCGAAAAACGATTAGTGCTTAAATCGTCAGGAAATACCAAAAAACGATTAGTGCTTAAATCATCAGGAAATGCTGAAAACCGATTAGTTCTTAAATCGACTGGAAATGCCTAAAAACGATTGGTGCTCAAATCGACCGGAAATGCCGAAAAACGATTAGTGCTTACATCGTCAGGAAATGCCGAAAAACGATTAGTGCTTAAATCGACTGAAAATGCTGACAAATAATTATTGCTTAAATCTTCAGGATATGCTGAAAAACGTTTGGTGCTTAAATCGACTGAAAATGCCGAAAAACGATTAGTGCTTAAATCATCAGGAAATGCCGAAAAACGATTAGTGCTTAAATCGTCAGGAAATACCAAAAAACAATTAGTGCTTAAATCATTAGGGAATGCTGAAAACCGATTAGAGCTTAAATCGACTGGAAATGCCTAATAACGATTGGTGCTCAAAACGACTGAAAATGCCGAAAAACGATTTGTACTTAAATCGTCAGGAAATGCCGAAAAACGATTGGTTTCTCGATCGTCATCAAATGCCTTAAAACGATCAGTGCTTAAATTGTCAGGAAATACCAAAAAACGATTAGTGCTTAAATCATCAGGAAATGACGAAAAACGATAAGTGCTTAAATCGACTGAAAATGCTGACAAACAATTACTGCTTAAATCGTCAGAAAATGGCGAAAAACGATTTGTGCTTAAATCGATTGAAAATGCCGAAAAACGATTAGTGCTTAAATCGACTGAAAATGCCGAAAAACGATTAGTGCTTAAATCGTCAGGAAATACCGAAAAACGATTAGTGCTTAAATCGTCAGGAAATACCAAAAAACGATTAGTGCTTAAATCATCAGGAAATGCTGAAAACCGATTAGTTCTTAAATCGACTGGAAATGCCTAAAAACGATTGGTGCTCAAATCGACCGGAAATGCCGAAAAACGATTAGTGCTTACATCGTCAGGAAATGCCGAAAAACGATTATTGCTTCAATCGTCAGGAAATGCCGAAAAACAATTAGTGCTTCAATCGTCAGGAATTGCCGAAAAAGATTAGTGAATCGACTGAAAATGCCGAAAAACAATTAGTGCTTAAATCGTCAGGAAATGCCGAAAAACGATTAGTACTTAAATCGTCAGGAAATACCAAAAAAACGCTTAGTGCTTAAATCATCAGGAAATGCTGAAAACCGATTAGTGCTTAAATCGACTGAAAATGCCTAAAAACGATTAGTGCTTAAATCGCCAGGAAATGCCAAAGAACGATTATTGCTTAAATCGTCAG
This sequence comes from Ocypus olens, assembly GCA_910593695.2. NCBI lineage: Eukaryota > Metazoa > Arthropoda > Insecta > Coleoptera > Staphylinidae > Ocypus > Ocypus olens. The sequence goes on from OU343061.1 coordinate 19,851,609, forward strand.
GAAATGCCTAAAAACGATTAGTGCTTAAATCGACTGAATATGCCGTAAAACGATTAGTGCTTCAATCTTCAGGAAATGCCGAAAAATGATTAGTGCTAATATCGTCACGAAATGCCGAAAAACGATTAGTGCCTGAATCGTCAGGAAATGCCGAAAAACGATCAGTGCTTAAATCGTCAGGAAATGCCGAAAAACGATTAGTGCTTAAATCGATTGAAAATGCCGAAAAACGATTAGTGCTTAAATCGTCAGGAAATGCCGAAAAACGATTAGTGCTTAAATCGTCAGGAAATGCCGAAAAACGATTAGTGCTTAAATCGTCAGGAAATACCAAAAAACAATTAGTGCTTAAATCATTAGGAAATGCTGAAAACCGATTAGTGCTTAAATCGACTGGAAATGCCTAAACATGATTAGTGTTTAAATCGATTGAAAATGCCGAAAAATGATTAGTGCTTATATCGTCAGGAAATGCCTAAAACGATTAGTGCTTAAATCGTCAGGAAATGGCGAAAAACGATTAGAGCTTAAATCGATTGAAAATGCCGAAAAACGATTAGTGCTTAAATAGACTGGAAATGCCTAAAAACGATTAGTGCTTAAATGGACTGGAAATGCCCAAAAACGATTAGTGCTTAAATCGACTGAAAATGCCGAAAAACGATTAGTGCTTAAATCATCAGGAAATGCCGAAAAACGATTAGTGCTTAAATCGTCAGGAAATACCAAAAAACAATTAGTGCTTAAATCATTAGGAAATGCTGAAAACCGATTAGAGCTTAAATCGACTGGAAATGCCTAAAAACGATTGGTGCTCAAAACGACTGAAAATGCCGAAAAACGATTTGTACTTAAATCGTCAGGAAATGCCGAAAAACGATTGGTTTCTCGATCGTTATCAAATGCCTTAAAACGATCAGTGCTTAAATTGTCAGGAAATACCAAAAAACGATTAGTGCTTAAATCATCAGGAAATGACGAAAAACGATAAGTGCTTAAATCGACTGAAAATGCTGACAAACAATTACTGCTTAAATCGTCAGAAAATGGCGAAAAACGATTTGTGCTTAAATCGATTGAAAATGCCGAAAAACGATTAGTGCTTAAATCGACTGAAAATGCCGAAAAACGATTAGTGCTTAAATCGTCAGGAAATACGGAAAAACGATTAGTGCTTAAATCGACAGGAAATACCAAAAAACGATTAGTGCTTAAATCATCAGGAAATGCTGAAAACCGATTAGTTCTTAAATCGACTGGAAATGCCTAAAAACGATTGGTGCTCAAATCGACCGGAAATGCCGAAAAACGATTAGTGCTTACATCGTCAGGAAATGCCGAAAAACGATTAGTGCTTCAATCGTCAGGAAATGCCGAAAAACGATTAGTGCTTCAATCGTCAGGAATTGCCGAAAAAGATTAGTGAATCAACTGAAAATGCCGAAAAACAATTAGTGCTTAAATCGTCAGGAAATGCCGACAAACGATTAGTACTTAAATCGTCAGGAAATACCAAAAAAACGCTTAGTGCTTAAATCATCAGGAAATGCTGAAAACCGATTAGTGCTTAAATCGACTGAAAATGCCTAAAAACGATTAGTGCTTAAATCGCCAGGAAATGCCAAAGAACGATTATTGCTTAAATCGTCAGGAAATGCCTAAAAACGATTAGTGCTTAAATCGACTGAATATTCCGTAAAACGATTAGTGCTTAAATCTTCAGGAAATGCCGAAAAACGATTAGTGCTTATATCGTCACGAAATGCCGAAAAACGATTAGTGCCTGAATCGTCAGGAAATGCCGAAAAACGATCAGTGCTTAAATCGTCAGGAAATGCCGAAAAACGATTAGTGCTTAAATGGACTGGAAATGCCGAAAAACGATTAGTGCTTAAATCGTCAGGAAATGTCGAAAAACGATTAGTGCTTAAATCGTCAGGAAATGCCGAAAAACGATTAGTGCTTAAATCGTCAGGAAATACCAAAAAACAATTAGTGCTTAAATCATTAGGAAATGCTGAAAAACGATTAGTGCTTAAATCGACTGGAAATGCCTAAACATGATTAGTGTTTAAATCGATTGAAAATGCCGAAAAATGATTAGTGCTTATATCGTCAGGAAATGCCTAAAACGATTAGTGCTTAAATCGCCAGGAAATGGCGAAAAACGATTAGAGCTTAAATCGATTGAAAATGCCGAAAAACGATTAGTGCTTAAATCGACTGGAAATACCGAAAAACGATTAGTGCTTAAATCGACTGAAAATGCCGAAAAACGATTAATGCTTAAATTTACCGAAAAAGTCGAAAAACGATTAGCGCTTAAATCGTCGGAATAGCCGAAAAACGATTAGTGCTTAAATCGACTGGAAATGCCCATAAACGATTAGTGTTTAAATCGTCAGGAAATGCCGAAAAGCGATTAGTGCTTAAATCGTCAGGAATTGCTAAAAAACGATGAGTGCTTAAATAGACTGAAAATGCCGAAATACCGTTAGTGCTTAAAGCGTCATGATAAGCCGAAAAACGATTAGTGCTTAAATCGTTATGAAATGCCGAAAAACGATTGGTGCTTAAATCGACTGGAAATGCCGAAAAACGATTAGTGCTTAAATCGTCAGGAAATGCCGAGAACGATTAGTGCTTAAATCGACTGAAAATGCCGAAATACGGTTAGTGCTTAAATCGTCAGGAAATGTCGAAAAACGATTAGTGCTTAAATCGTCACAGAAATGCCGAAAAACGATTAGTGCTTAAATTGTCAGAAAATGCCGAAAAACGATTAGTGCTTACATCGACTGGAATTGCCGAAATACGATTAGTTCTTAAATCGACTGAAAATGCCAAAACACGAATAATGCTTAAATTATCAAGAAATGCCGAAAAACGATTAGAGCTTACTTCGACTGAAAATGCCCATAAACGATTAGTGTTTAAATCGTCAGGAAATGCCGAAAAGCGATTAGTGCTTAAATCGTCAGGAATTGCTAAAAAGCGATGAGTGCTTAAATAGACTGAAAAAGCCGAAATACGGTTAGTACTTAAAGCGTCATGATAAGCCCAAAAACGATTAGTGCTTAAATCGTTATGAAATGCCGAAAAACGATTGGTGCTTAAATCGTCACAGAAATGCCGAAAAACGATTAGTGCTTAAATCGTCACAGAAATGCCGAAAAACGATTAGTGCTTAAATCGTCAGGAAATGCCGAAAAACGATTAGTGTTTAAATCGTCTGAAAATGCCGAAATACGGTTAGTGCTTAAATCGCCAGAAAATGTCGAAAACGATTAGTGCTTAAATCTACAGGAAATGCCGAAAACCGATTAGTGCTTAAATCGTCAGGAAATGCCGAAAAACGAGTAATGCTTAAATCGTCTGGAAATGCCGAAAAACGATTAGTGCTTAAATCGACGATAAATGCCGAAAAACGATCAGTGTTTGTATAGTCAGGAAATGCCGAAAACGATTAGTGCTTAAATCGTCAGGAAATGCCGAAAAACAATTAATGCTTAAATCGTCTGGAAATGCCGAAAAACGATTAGTGCTTAAATCGTCAGGAAATGCCGAAAAACGATGAGTGCTTAAATCGTCAGGAAATGCCGAAAAACGAGTAATGCTTAAATCGTCTGGAAATGCCCAAAAACGATTAGTGCTTAAATCGTCAGGAAATGTCGAAAAACGATTAAAGCTTAAATCGACTGGAAATGCCTGAAAACGATTAGTGCTTAAATCGTCAGGAAATGCCGAAATACGAGTAATGCTTAAATCGTCGGGAAATGCCGAAAAACGATGAGTGGTTAAATCGTCAGGAAATGCCGAAAAACGATTAGTGCTTAAAACGACTGAAAATGCTAAGAAACGATTAGTGCTTGAATCGACGATAAATGCCGAAAAACGATTAGTGTTTAAATCGCCAGGAAATGCAGAAAAACGATTAGTGCTTAAATCTTTAGGAAATGCCGAAAAACGATAAGTACTTAAATCGTCAGGAAATGCCGAAAAACGATTAGTGCTTAAATCGTCAGGAAATGCCGAAAAACGATTAGTGCTTAAATCGACTGGAAATGCCTGAAAACGATTAGTGCTTAAATCGACTGGAAATGCATAAAAACGATTAGTGCTTAAATCGTAAGGAAATGCAGAAAAACGATCAGTGCTTTAATCGTCTGGAAACGCCGAAAAACGATTAGTGCTTAAATCGTCAGGAAATGCCGACAAACGATTAGTGCTTAAATCGACTGGAAATGCCTGAAAACGATTAGTGCTTAAATCGACTGGAAATGCATAAAAACGATTAGTGCTTAAATCGTAAGGAAATGCCGAAAAACGATCAGTGCTTAAATCGTCTGGAAACGCCGAAAAACGATTAGTGCTTAAATCGTCAGGAAATGCCGAAAACGATTAGTGCTTAAATTGTCTGGAAATGCCGAAAACGATTGGTGCTCAAATCGAATGGAAATGCCGAAAAACGATTAGTGCTTAAATCGACTGGAAATGCCTAGAACGATTAGTGCTTAAATCGACTGAAAATGCCGAAAAACCATTAGTGCTTAAATCGTCAGGAAATGCCGAAAAACGATTAGTGCTTAAATCGTCAGGAAATACCTAAAAACAATTAGTGCTCAAATCATTAGGAAATGCTGAAAACCGATTAGTGCTTAAATCGACTGGAAATGCCTAGAAACGATTGGTGCTTAATTCGTCAGGAAATGCCGAAAAACGAATAATGCTTAAATTTACCGAAAATGCCGAAAAACGATCAGCGCTTAAATCGTCGGAACTGCCGAAAAACGATTAGTGCTTAAATAGACTGGAAATGCCGAAAAACGAGTGCGTAATTCGTCAGGAAATGACGAAAAACAATTAGTGCCTAAATCGACTGGAGATGCCTAAAAACGATTTGTGCTTAAATCGGCTGAAAATGCCGAAAAACGATTGGTGCTCAAATCGACTGGAAATGCCGAAAAACGATTAGTGCTTAAATCGACTGGAAATGCCTAATACGATTAGTGCTTAAATCGACTGAAAATGCCGAAAAACGTTCAGTGCTTAAATCGTCAGGAAATGATGAAAGACGATTAGTGCTTAAAACGACTGAAAATGTAAAAAAACGATTAGTGCTTAAATCGCCTGGAAATGCCAAAAAACGATTAGTGCTTAAATCGTCAGGAAATGCCGAAAAACGATTAGTGCTTAAATCGTCAGGAAATGCCGAAAAATGATTAGTGCTTAAATCGACTGAAAATGCCGAAAAACGATTCGTGCTTAAATCATCAGGAAATGCTGAAAAACGATTAGTGCTTAAATCGACAGAATATGCCGAAAAACGATTAGTGCTTAAATCTTCAGGAAATGCCGAAAAACGATTAGTGCTTATATCGTCACGAAATGCCGAAAAACAATTAGTGCCTAAATCGTCAGGAAATGCCGAAAAACGATTAGTGCTTAAATCGACTGAAAATGCTAAGAAACGATTAATGCTTAAATCGACTGAAAATGAAAAGAAACGATTAGTGCTTAAATGGACGATAAATGCCGAAAAACGATCAGTGTTTGAATAGTCCGGAAATGCCGAATAACGATTAGTGCTTAGATTGTCTGGAAATGCCGAAAAACGATTAGTGCTTAAATCGACGGAAAATGCCGAAATACGATTAGTGCTTAAATCGTCAGGAAATGTCGAAAAACGATTAGAGCTTAAATCGTCAGGAAATGTCGAAAAACGATTACTGCTTAAATCGTCATGAAATGCCGAAAAACGATTAGTGCTTAAATCGTCAGGAAATGCCGAAAAACGATTAGTACTTAAATCGTCGGGAAATGCCGAAAAACGATTAGTGATTAAATCGTCAGGAAATGCTGAAAACCGATTAGTGCTTTAATCGACTGAAAATGCTAAGAAACGATTAGTGCTTGAATCGTCGATAAATGCCGAAAAACGATTAGTGTTTAAATCGTCAGGAAATGCAGAAAAACGATTCATGCTTAAATCGTCACAGAAATGCCGACAAACGATTAGTGCTTAAATCGACTGGAAATGCCTAAAAACGATTAGTGCTTAAATCGACTGGAAATGCATAAAAACAATTAGTGCTTAAATCGTCAGGAAATGCCGAAAAACGATTAGCGCTTAAATCGTCAGGAAATGCCGAAAATCGATTAGTGCTTAAATCGACTGAAAATGCTAAGAAACGATTAGTGCTTGATTCAACGATAAATGCCGAAAAACGATTAGTGTTTAAATCGTCAGGAAATGCAGAAAAACGATTCGTGCTTAAATCGTCTAAGAAATGCCGACAAACGGTTAGTGCTTAAATCGACTGGAAATGCCTAAAAACGATTAGTGCTTAAATCGACTGGAAGTGCATAAAAACGATTAGTGCTTAAATTGACTGGGAATGCCGAAAAATGATTAGTGCTTAAATCTTTAGGAAATGCCGAAAAACGATAAGTGCTTAAATCGTCAGGAAATGCCGAAAAACGATTAATGCTTAAATCGTCAGGAAATGCCTAAAAGCGATTAGTGCTTAAATCGACTGGAAATGCCGAAAAACGATTAGTGCTTAAATCGACTAGAAATGCCGAAAAACGATTAGTGCTTAAATCGTCAGGAAATGCCGAAAAACGATTAATGCTTAAATTTACCGAAAATGCCGAAAAACGATTAGCGCTTAAATCGTCGGAACTGCCGAAAAACGATTAGTGCTTAAATCGACTGGAATTGCCTAAAAACGATTAGTGCTTAAATCGACTGGAAATGCCCAAAAACGATTAGTGCTTAAATCGACCGGAAATGCCGATAAACGATTAGTGCTTAAATCTTCAGGAAATGCCGAAAAACGATTAGTGCCTAAATCGACCGGAAATGTCGAAAAACGATTAGTGCTTAAATCGCCTGGAAATGTCGAAAAACGATTAGTGCTTAAATCGACTGGAAATGCCAAAAAACGAGTGCGTAATTCGTCAGGAAATGCCGAAAAACAATTAGTGCCTAAATCGACTGGAAAGGCCTAAAAACGATTTGTGCTTAAATCGGCTGAAAATGCCGAAAAATGATTAGTGCCTAAATCGTCAGGAAATGCCGAAAACGATTAGTGCTTAAATCGTCAGGAAATGCCGAAAAACGATTAGTGCTTAAATCGACTGGAAATGCCAAAAAACGATTAGTGCTTAAATCATCAGGAAATGCTGAAAAACGATTAGTGCTTAAATCGACTGAAAATGCCGAAAAACGATCAGTGCTTAAATCGTCAGGAAATGCCGAAAAACGATTAGTGCTTAAATCGACTGAAAACGCCGAAAAACGATTCGTGCTTAAATCATCAGGAAATGCTGAAAAACGATTAGTGCTTAAATTGACTGAAAATGCCGAAAAACGATCAGCGCTTAAATCGTCGGAACTGCCGAAAAACGATTAGTGCATAAATAGACTGGAAATGCCAAAAAACGAGTGCGTAATTCGTCAGGAAATGCCGAAAAACAATTAGTGCCTAAATCGACTGGAAAGGCCTAAAAACGATTTGTGCTTGAATTGGCTGAAAATGCCGAAAAATGATTAGTGCCTAAATCGTCAGGAAATGCCGAAAACGATTAGTGCTTAAATCGTCAGGAAATGCCGAAAAACGATTAGTGCTTATATCGTCACGAAATGCCGAAAAACGATTAGTGCCTAAATCGTCAGGAAATGCCGAAAAACGATCAGTGCTTAAATCGTCAGGAAATGATGAAAGACGATTAGTGCTTAAAACGACTGAAAATGCCAAAAAACGATTAGTGCTTAAATCGCCAGGAAATGCCAAAAAACGATTATTGCTTAAATCGTCAGGAAATGCCGAAATACGATTAGTGCTTAAATCGACTGAATATGTTGAAAAACGATTAGTGCTTAAATCTTCAGGAAATGCCGAAAAACGATTAGTGCTTATATCGTCACGAAATGCCGAAAAACAATTAATGCCTAAATCGTCAGGAAATGCCGAAAAACGATTATTGCTTAAATCGTCAGGAAATGATGAAAGACGATTAGTGTTTAAAACGACTGAAAATGCCAAAAAAACGATTAGTGCTTAAATCGCCAGAAAATACCAAAAAACGATTAGTGCTTAAATCGTCTGGAACAGCCGAAAAACGATAAGTGCTTAAATCGACTGGAAATGCCGAAAAGGAATTAGTGATTAAATCGTCAGGAATTGCCGAAAAACGATTAGTGCTTAAATCGACTGAAAATGCCAAAACACGAATAATGCTTAAATTATCAAGAAATGCCGAAAAACGATTAGTGCTTACATCGGCTGAAAATGCCGAAATACGATTAGTGCTTAAATCGTCAGGAAATGTCGAAAAACGATTAGAGCTTAAATCGCCAGGAAATGTCGAAAAACGATTAGTGCTTAAATCGACTGAAAAAGTTAAGAAACGATTATTGCTTAAATCTACTGAAAATGCCAAGAAACTATTAGTGCTTAAATGGACGATAAATGCCGAAAAACGATCAGTGTTTGAATAGTCCGGAAATGCCGAATAACGATTAGTGCTTAAATCGTCTGGAAATGCCGAAAAACGATTAGTGCTTAAATCGACGGAAAATGCCGAAATACGATTAGTGCTTAAATCGTCAGGAAATGTCGAAAAACGATTAGAGCTTAAATCGTCAGGAAATGTCGAAAAACGATTACTGCTTAAATCGTCAGGAAATGCCGAAAAACGATTAGTGCTTAAATCGTCAGGAAATGCCGAAAAACGATTGGTACTTAAATCGTCAGGAAATGCCGAAAAACGATTAGTGATTAAATCGTCAGGAAATGCCGAAAACCGATTAGTGCTTTAATCGACTGAAAATGCTAAGAAACGATTAGTGCTTGAATCGTAGAAAAATGCCGAAAAACGATTAGTGTTTAAATCGTCAGGAAATGCAGAAAAACAATTCGTGCTTAAATTGTCACAGAAATGCCGACAAACGATTAGTGCTTAAATCGACTGGAAATGCCTAAAAATGATTAGTGCTTAAATCGACTGGAAATGCATAAAAACAATTAGTGCTTAAATCGTCAGGAAATGCCGAAAAACGATTAGCGCTTAAATCGTCAGGAAATGCCGAAAATCGATTAGTGCTTAAATCGACTGAAAATGCTAAGAAACGATTAGTGCTTGAATCAACGATAAATGCCGAAAAACGATTAGTGTTTAAATCGTCAGGAAATGCAGAAAAACGATTCGTGCTTAAATCGTCACAGAGATGCCGACAAACGATTAGTGCTTAAATCGACTGGAAATGCCAAAAAACGATTAGTGCTTAAATCGACTGGAAATGCATAAAAACGATTAGTGCTTAAATTGATTGGGAATGCCGATAAATGATTAGTGCTTAAATCGTAAAGAAATGCCGAAAAATAATTAGTGCTTAAATCATGAGGAAATGACGAAAAACGATAAGTGCTTAAATCGTCAGGAAATGCCGAAAAACGATTAATGCTTAAATCGTAAGGAAATGCCCAAAAACGATTAGTGCTTAGATCGACTGGAAATGCCTAAAAACCATTAGTGCTTAAATCGACTGGAAATGCCGAAAAACGATTAGTGCTTAAATCGCCTGGAAATGTCGAAAAACGATTAGTGCCTTAATTGACTGGGATTGCCGAAAAACGATTAGTGCCTAAATCGTCAGGAAATGCCGAAAAACAATTAGTCGTTAAATTTTCAGGAAATGCCGAAAAACAATTAGAGCTTAAATCGGCTAGAAATGCCGATAAACGATTAGTGCTTAAATCTTCAGGAAATGCCGAAAAACGATTAGTGCCTAAATCGACTGGAAATGCCCAAAAACGATTAGTGCTTAAATCGACTGGAATTGCCCAAAAACAATTAGTGCTTAAATCGACTGGAAATGCCCAAAAACGATTAGTGCTTAAATCGACTGGAAATGCCTAAAAACGATTAGTGCTTAAATCGACTGAAAATGCCGAAAAACGATTAGTGCTTAAATCGTCAGGAAATACCGAAAAACGATTAGTGCTTAAATCGTCAGGAAATACCAAAAAACGATTAGTGCTTAAATCATCAGGAAATGCTGAAAACCGATTAGTTCTTAAATCGACTGGAAATGCCTAAAAACGATTGGTGCTCAAATCGACCGGAAATGCCGAAAAACGATTAGTGCTTACATCGTCAGGAAATGCCGAAAAACGATTAGTGCTTAAATCGACTGAAAATGCTGACAAATAATTATTGCTTAAATCTTCAGGATATGCTGAAAAACGTTTGGTGCTTAAATCGACTTAAAATGCCGAAAAACGATTAGTGCTTAAATCATCAGGAAATGCCGAAAAACGATTAGTGCTTAAATCGTCAGGAAATACCAAAAAACAATTAGTGCTTAAATCATTAGGGAATGCTGAAAACCGATTAGAGCTTAAATCGACTGGAAATGCCTAATAACGATTGGTGCTCAAAACGACTGAAAATGCCGAAAAACGATTTGTACTTAAATCGTCAGGAAATGCCGAAAAACGATTGGTTTCTCGATCGTCATCAAATGCCTTAAAACGATCAGTGCTTAAATTGTCAGGAAATACCAAAAAACGATTAGTGCTTAAATCATCAGGAAATGACGAAAAACGATAAGTGCTTAAATCGACTGAAAATGCTGACAAACAATTACTGCTTAAATCGTCAGAAAATGGCGAAAAACGATTTGTGCTTAAATCGATTGAAAATGCCGAAAAACGATTAGTGCTTAAATTGACTGAAAATGCCGAAAAACGATTAGTGCTTAAATCGTCAGGAAATACCGAAAAACGATTAGTGCTTAAATCGTCAGGAAATACCAAAAAACGATTAGTGCTTAAATCATCAGGAAATGCTGAAAACCGATTAGTTCTTAAATCGACTGGAAATGCCTAAAAACGATTGGTGCTCAAATCGACCGGAAATGCCGAAAAACGATTAGTGCTTACATCGTCAGGAAATGCCGAAAAACGATTAGTGCTTCAATCGTCAGGAAATGCCGAAAAACAATTAGTGCTTCAATCGTCAGGAATTGCCGAAAAAGATTAGTGAATCGACTGAAAATGCCGAAAAACAATTAGTGCTTCAATCTTCAGGAAATGCCGAAAAATGATTAGTGCTAATATCGTCACGAAATGCCGAAAAACGATTAGTGCCTGAATCGTCAGGAAATGCCGAAAAACGATCAGTGCTTAAATCGTCAGGAAATGCCGAAAAACGATTAGTGCTTAAATGGACTGGAAATGCCCAAAAACGATTAGTGCTTAAATCGTCAGGAAATGCCGAAAAACGATTAGTGCTTAAATCTTCAGGAAATGCCGAAAAACGATTAGTGCTTAAATCGTCAGGAAATACCAAAAAACAATTAGTGCTTAAATCATTAGGAAATGCTGAAAACCGATTAGTGCTTAAATCGACTGGAAATGCCTAAACAAGATTAGTGTTTAAATCGATTGAAAATGCCGAAAAATGATTAGTGCTTATATCGTCAGGAAATGCCTAAAACGATTAGTGCTTAAATCGTCAGGAAATGGCGAAAAACGATTAGAGCTTAAATCGATTGAAAATGCCGAAAAACGATTAGTGCTTAAATCGACTGAAAATGCCGAAAAACGATTAGTGCTTAAATCATCAGGAAATGCCGAAAAACGATTAGTGCTTAAATCGTCAGGAAATACCAAAAAACAATTAGTGCTTAAATCATTAGGAAATGCTGAAAACCGATTAGAGCTTAAATCGACTGGAAATGCCTAAAAACGATTGGTGCTCAAAACGACTGAAAATGCCGAAAAACGATTTGTACTTAAATCGTCAGGAAATGCCGAAAAACGATTGGTTTCTCGATCGTTATCAAATGCCTTAAAACGATCAGTGCTTAAATTGTCAGGAAATACCAAAAAACGATTAGTGCTTAAATCATCAGGAAATGACGAAAAACGATAAGTGCTTAAATCGACTGAAAATGCTGACAAACAATTACTGCTTAAATCGTCAGAAAATGGCGAAAAACGATTTGTGCTTAAATCGATTGAAAATGCCGAAAAACGATTAGTGCTTAAATCGACTGAAAATGCCGAAAAACGATTAGTGCTTAAATCGTCAGGAAATACCGAAAAACGATTAGTGCTTAAATCGTCAGGAAATACCAAAAAACGATTAGTGCTTAAATCATCAGGAAATGCTGAAAACCGATTAGTTCTTAAATCGACTGGAAATGCCTAAAAACGATTGGTGCTCAAATCGACCGGAAATGCCGAAAAACGATTAGTGCTTACATCGTCAGGAAATGCCGAAAAACGATTAGTGCTTCAATCGTCAGGAAATGCCGAAAAACGATTAGTGCTTCAATCGTCAGGAATTGCCGAAAAAGATTAGTGAATCGACTGAAAATGCCGAAAAACAATTAGTGCTTAAATCGTCAGGAAATGCCGACAAACGATTAGTACTTAAATCGTCAGGAAATACCAAAAAAACGCTTAGTGCTTAAATCATCAAGAAATGCTGAAAACCGATTAGTGCTTAAATCGACTGAAAATGCCTAAAAACGATTAGTGCTTAAATCGCCAGGAAATGCCAAAGAACGATTATTGCTTAAATCGTCAGGAAATGCCTAAAAACGATTAGTGCTTAAATCGACTGAATATTCCGTAAAACGATTAGTGCTTAAATCTTCAGGAAATGCCGAAAAACGATTAGTGCTTATATCGTCACGAAATGCCGAAAAACGATTAGTGCCTGAATCGTCAGGAAATGCCGAAAAACGATCAGTGCTTAAATCGTCAGGAAATGCCGAAAAACGATTAGTGCTTAAATGGACTGGAAATGCCCAAAAACGATTAGTGCTTAAATCGTCAGGAAATGCCGAAAAACGATTAGTGCTTAAATCGTCAGGAAATGCCGAAAAACGATTAGTGCTTAAATCGTCAGGAAATACCAAAAAACAATTAGTGCTTAAATCATTAGGAAATGCTGAAAAACGATTAGTGCTTAAATCGACTGGAAATGCCTAAACATGATTAGTGTTTAAATCGATTGAAAATGCCGAAAAATGATTAGTGCTTATATCGTCAGGAAATGCCTAAAACGATTAGTGCTTAAATCGCCAGGAAATGGCGAAAAACGATTAGAGCTTAAATCGATTGAAAATGCCGAAAAACGATTAGTGCTTAAATCGACTGGAAATGCCGAAAAACGATTAGTGCTTCAATCGACTGAAAATGCCGAAAAACGATTAATGCTTAAATTTACCGAAAAAGTCGAAAAACGATTAGCGCTTAAATCGTCGGAATAGCCGAAAAACGATTAGTGCTTAAATCGACTGGAAATGCCCATAAACGATTAGTGTTTAAATCTTCAGGAAATGCCGAAAAGCGATTAGTGCTTAAATCGTCAGGAATTGCTAAAAAACGATGAGTGCTTAAATAGACTGAAAATGCCGAAATACCGTTAGTGCTTAAAGCGTCATGATAAGCCGAAAAACGATTAGTGCTTAAATCGTTATGAAATGCCGAAAAACGATTGGTGCTTAAATCGACTGGAAATGCCGAAAAACGATTAGTGCTTAAATCGTCAGGAAATGCCGAGAACGATTAGTGCTTAAATCGACTGAAAATGCCGAAATACGGTTAGTGCTTAAATCGTCAGGAAATGTCGAAAAACGATTAGTGCTTAAATCGTCACAGAAATGCCGAAAAACGATTAGTGCTTAAATTGTCAGAAAATGCCGAAAAACGATTAGTGCTTACATCGACTGGAATTGCCGAAATACGATTAGTTCTTAAATCGACTGAAAATGCCAAAACACGAATAATGCTTAAATTATCAAGAAATGCCGAAAAACGATTAGAGCTTACTTCGACTGAAAATGCCCATAAACGATTAGTGTTTAAATCGTCAGGAAATGCCGAAAAGCGATTAGTGCTTAAATCGTCAGGAATTGCTAAAAAACGATGAGTGCTTAAATAGACTGAAAATGCCGAAATACGGTTAGTACTTAAAGCGTCATGATAAGCCCAAAAACGATTAGTGCTTAAATCGTTATGAAATGCCGAAAAACGATTGGTGCTTAAATCGTCACAGAAATGCCGAAAAACGATTAGTGCTTAAATCGTCACAGAAATGCCGAAAAACGATTAGTGCTTAAATCGTCAGGAAATGCCGAAAAACGATTAGTGTTTAAATCGACGATAAATGCCGAAAAACGATTAGTGTTTAAATCGCCAGGAAATGCAGAAAAACGATTAGTGCTTAAATCTTTAGGAAATGCCGAAAAACGATAAGTGCTTAAATCGTCAGGAAATGCCGAAAAACGATTAGTGCTTAAATCGTCAGGAAATGCCGAAAAACGATTAGTGCTTAAATCGACTGGAAATGCCTGAAAACGATTAGTGCTTAAATCGACTGGAAATGCATAAAAACGATTAGTGCTTAAATCGTAAGGAAATGCAGTAAAACGATCAGTGCTTTAATCGTCTGGAAACGCCGAAAAACGATTAGTGCTTAAATCGTCAGGAAATGCCGAAAAACGAGTAATGCTAAAATCGTCTGGAAATGCCGAAAAACAATTAGTGCTTAAATCGACGATAAATGCCGAAAAACGATCAGTGTTTGTATAGTCAGGAAATGCCGAAAACGATTAGTGCTTAAATCGTCAGGAAATGCCGAAAAACAATTAATGCTTAAATCGTCTGGAAATGCCGAAAAACGATTAGTGCTTAAATCGTCAGGAAATGCCGAAAAACGATGAGTGCTTAAATCGTCAGGAAATGCCGAAAAACGAGTAATGCTTTAATCGTCTGGAAATGCCGACAAACGATTAGTGCTTAAATCGTCAGGAAATGCCGAAAAACGAGTAATGCTTAAATCGTCTGGAAATGCCCAAAAACGATTAGTGCTTAAATCGTCAGGAAATGTCGAAAAACGATTAAAGCTTAAATCGACTGGAAATGCCTGAAAACGATTAGTGCTTAAATCGTCAGGAAATGCCGAAATACGAGTAATGCTTAAATCGTCGGGAAATGCCGAAAAACGATGAGTGGTTAAATCGTCAGGAAATGCCGAAAAACGATTAGTACTTAAATCGACTGAAAATGCTAAGAAACGATTAGTGCTTGAATCGACGATAAATTCCGAAAAACGATTAGTGTTTAAATCGCCAGGAAATGCAGAAAAACGATTAGTGCTTAAATCTTTAGGAAATGCCGAAAAACGATAAGTGCTTAAATCGTCAGGAAATGCCGAAAAACGATTAGTGCTTAAATCGTCAGGAAATGCCGAAAAACGATTAGTGCTTAAATCGACTGGAAATGCCTGAAAACGATTAGTGCTTAAATCGACTGGAAATGCATAAAAACGATTAGTGCTTAAATCGTAAGGAAATGCAGTAAAACGATCAGTGCTTTAATCGTCTGGAAACGCCGAAAAACGATTAGTGCTTAAATCGTCAGGAAATGCCGACAAACGATTAGTGCTTAAATCGACTGGAAATGCCTGAAAACGATTAGTGCTTAAATCGACTGGAAATGCATAAAAACGATTAGTGCTTAAATCGTAAGGAAATGCCGAAAAACGATCAGTGCTTAAATCGTCTGGAAACGCCGAAAAACGATTAGTGCTTAAATCGTCAGGAAATGCCGAAAACGATTAGTGCTTAAATTGTCTGGAAATGCCGAAAACGATTGGTGCTCAAATCGAATGGAAATGCCGAAAAACGATTAGTGCTTAAATCGACTGGAAATGCCTAGAACGATTGGTGCTTAAATCGACTGAAAATGCCGAAAAACCATTAGTGCTTAAATCGTCAGGAAATGCCGAAAAACGATTAGTGCTTAAATCGTCAGGAAATACCTAAAAACAATTAGTGCTCAAATCATTAGGAAATGCTGAAAACCGATTAGTGCTTAAATCGACTGGAAATGCCTAGAAACGATTGGTGCTTAATTCGTCAGGAAATGCCGAAAAACGAATAATGCTTAAATTTACCGAAAATGCCGAAAAACGATCAGCGCTTAAATCGTCGGAACTGCCGAAAAACGATTAGTGCTTAAATCGACTGGAATTGCCTAAAAACGATTAGTGCTTAAATCGACTGGAAATGCCCAAAAACGATTAGTGCTTAAATCGACCGGAAATGCCGATAAACGATTAGTGCTTAAATCTTCAGGAAATGCCGAAAAACGATTAGTGCCTAAATCGACCGGAAATGTCGAAAAACGATTAGTGCTTAAATCGCCTGGAAATGTCGAAAAACGATTAGTGCTTAAATCGACTGGAGATGCCTAAAAACGATTTGTGCTTAAATCGGCTGAAAATGCCGAAAAACGATTGGTGCTCAAATCGACTGGAAATGCCGAAAAACGATTAGTGCTTAAATCGACTGGAAATGCCTAATACGATTAGTGCTTAAATCGACTGAAAATGCCGAAAAACGTTCAGTGCTTAAATCGTCAGGAAATGATGAAAGACGATTAGTGCTTAAAACGACTGAAAATGTAAAAAAACGATTAGTGCTTAAATCGCCTGGAAATGCCAAAAAACGATTAGTGCTTAAATCGTCAGGAAATGCCGAAAAACGATTAGTGCTTAAATCGTCAGAAATGCCGAAAAATGATTAGTGCTTAAATCGACTGAAAATGCCGAAAAACGATTCGTGCTTAAATCATCAGGAAATGCTGAAAAACGATTAGTGCTTAAATCGACAGAATATGCCGAAAAACGATTAGTGCTTAAATCTTCAGGAAATGCCGAAAAACGATTAGTGCTTATATCGTCACGAAATGCCGAAAAACAATTAGTGCCTAAATCGTCAGGAAATGCCGAAAAACGATTAGTGCTTAAATCGACTGAAAATGCTAAGAAACGATTAATGCTTAAATCGACTGAAAATGAAAAGAAACGATTAGTGCTTAAATGGACGATAAATGCCGAAAAACGATCAGTGTTTGAATAGTCCGGAAATGCCGAATAACGATTAGTGCTTAGATTGTCTGGAAATGCCGAAAAACGATTAGTGCTTAAATCGACGGAAAATGCCGAAATACGATTAGTGCTTAAATCGTCAGGAAATGTCGAAAAACGATTAGAGCTTAAATCGTCAGGAAATGTCGAAAAACGATTACTGCTTAAATCGTCATGAAATGCCGAAAAACGATTAGTGCTTAAATCGTCAGGAAATGCCGAAAAACGATTAGTACTTAAATCGTCGGGAAATGCCGAAAAACGATTAGTGATTAAATCGTCAGGAAATGCTGAAAACTGATTAGTGCTTTAATCGACTGAAAATGCTAAGAAACGATTAGTGCTTGAATCGTCGATAAATGCCGAAAAACGATTAGTGTTTAAATCGTCAGGAAATGCAGAAAAACGATTCATGCTTAAATCGTCACAGAAATGCCGACAAACGATTAGTGCTTAAATCGACTGGAAATGCCTAAAAACGATTAGTGCTTAAATCGACTGGAAATGCATAAAAACAATTAGTGCTTAAATCGTCAGGAAATGCCGAAAAACGATTAGCGCTTAAATCGTCAGGAAATGCCGAAAATCGATTAGTGCTTAAATCGACTGAAAATGCTAAGAAACGATTAGTGCTTGATTCAACGATAAATGCCGAAAAACGATTAGTGTTTAAATCGTCAGGAAATGCAGAAAAACGATTCGTGCTTAAATCGTCTAAGAAATGCCGACAAACGGTTAGTGCTTAAATCGACTGGAAATGCCTAAAAACGATTAGTGCTTAAATCGACTGGAAGTGCATAAAAACGATTAGTGCTTAAATTGACTGGGAATGCCGAAAAATGATTAGTGCTTAAATCTTTAGGATATGCCGAAAAACGATAAGTGCTTAAATCGTCAGGAAATGCCGAAAAACGATTAATGCTTAAATCGTCAGGAAATGCCTAAAAGCGATTAGTGCTTAAATCGACTGGAAATGCCGAAAAACGATTAGTGCTTAAATCGACTAGAAATGCCGAAAAACGATTAGTGCTTAAATCGTCAGGAAATGCCGAAAAACGATTAATGCTTAAATTTACCGAAAATGCCGAAAAACGATTAACGCTTAAATCGTCGGAACTGCCGAAAAACGATTAGTGCTTAAATCGACTGGAATTGCCTAAAAACGATTAGTGCTTAAATCGACTGGAAATGCCCAAAAACGATTAGTGCTTAAATCGACCGGAAATGCCGATAAACGATTAGTGCTTAAATCTTCAGGAAATGCCGAAAAACGATTAGTGCCTAAATCGACCGGAAATGTCGAAAAACGATTAGTGCTTAAATCGCCTGGAAATGTCGAAAAACGATTAGTGCTTAAATCGACTGGAAATGCCAAAAAACGATTAGTGCTTAAATCGACTGGAAATGCCTAAAAACGATTAGTGCTTAAATCGTCAGGAAATGCCGAAAAACGATTAATGCTTAAATTTACCGAAAATGCCGAAAAACGATTAACGCTTAAATCGTCGGAACTGCCGAAAAACGATTAGTGCTTAAATCGACTGGAATTGCCTAAAAACGATTAGTGCTTAAATCGACTGGAAATGCCCAAAAACGATTAGTGCTTAAATCGACCGGAAATGCCTAAAAACGATTAGTGCTTTAAACGTCAGGAAATGCCGAAAAACGATTAATGCTTAAATTTACCGAAAATGCCGAAAAACGATTAGCGCTTAAATCGACTGAAAATGCTGACAAACAATTATTGCTTAAATCGTCAGGAAATGGCGAAAAACGATTAGTGCTTAAATCGATTGAAAATGCCGAAAAACGATTAGTGCTTAAATTGCTACAAAATGCCTAAAACGAATAGAGCTAAAATCGACTGAAAATGCCGAAAAACTATTTTTGCTTAAATTTACCGAAACTGCCGAAAAACGATTAGCGCTTAAATCGTCGGAACTGCCGAAAAACGAATAGTGCTGAAATCGACTGGAAATGCCCAAAAACGATTAGTGCTTAAATCGACAGAAAATGCCGAAAAACGATTAGTGTCTAAATCGTCTGGAAAAGCCGAAAAACGATTGGTGCTCAAATCGACTGGAAATGCCGAAAAACGATTAGTGCTTAAATCGTCAGGAAATGCCGGAAAACGATTAGTGCTTAAATCGTCATTAAATGCCGAAAAACGATTAGTGCTTAAATCTTTAGGAAATGCCGAAAAACGATTAGTGCTTAAATCGTCAGGAAATGCCGAAAAACGATTAATGCTTAAATCGTCAGGAAATGCCTAAAAACGATTAGTGCTTAAATTGACTGGAAATGCCTAAAAACTATTAGTGCTTAAATCGACTGGAAATGCCGAAAAACGATTAGTGCTTAAATCGACTAGAAATGCCGAAAAACGATTAGTGCTTAAATCGCCCGGAAATGTCGAAAAACGATTGGTGCCTTAATTGACTGGGATTGCCGAAAAACGATTAGTGCCTAAATCGTCAGGAAATACCGAAAAACAATTAGTCGTTAAGTTTTCAGGAAATGCCGAAAAACAATTAGAGCTTAAATCGGCTAGAAATGCCGATAAACGATTAGTGCTTAAATCTTCAGGAAATGCCGAAAAACGATTAGTGCCTAAATCGACCGGAAATGTCGAAAAACGATTAGTGCTAAAATCGCCTGGAAATGTCGAAAAACGTTTAGTGCTCAACTCGACTGGAAATTCCCAAAAACGATTAGTGCTTAAATCGACTGGAAATGCCTAAAAACGATTAGTGCTTAAATCGTCAGGAAATGCCGAAAAACGATTAATGCTTAAATTTACCGAAAATGCCGAAAAACGATTAGCGCTTAAATCGTCGGAACTGCCTAAAAACGATTAGTGCTTAAATCGACTGGAAATGCCCAAAAACGATTAGTGCTTAAATCGACTGGAAATGCCTAAAAACGATTAGTGCTTTAATCGTCAGGAAATGCTGAAAAACGATTAATGCTTAAATTTACCGAAAATGCCGAAAAACGATTAGCGCATAAATCGACTGAAAATGCTGACAAACAATTATTGCTTAAATCTTCAGGATATGCTGAAAAACGTTTAGTGCTTAAATCGACTGAAAATGCCGAAAAACGATTAGTGCTTAAATCATCAGGAAATGCCGAAAAACGATTAGTGCTTAAATCGTCAGGAAATGCCGAAAAACGATTGGTGCTCAAAACGACTGAAAATGTCGAAAAACGATTAGTGCTTAAATCGTCAGGAAATGCCGAAAAACGATTAGTGCCTCAATCGTCAGGAAATGCCGAAAAACGATCAGTGCTTCAATGGTCTGGATATGCTGAAAAACGATTAGTGCTTAAATCGTCAGGAAATGCCGAAAAACGATTAGTGCTTAAATCGTCAGAATATACCAAAAAACAATTAGTGCTTAAATCATTAGGAAATGCTGAAAACCGATTAGTGCTTAAATCGACTGGAAATGCCTAAACATGATTAGTGTTTAAATCGATTGAAAATGCCGAAAAATGTTTAGTGCTTATATCGTCAGGAAATGCCTAAAACGATTAGTGCTTAAATCGTCTGGAAATGCCGAAAAACGATTGGTGCTCAAATCGACTGGAAATGCCGAAAAACGATTAGTGCTTAAATCGACTGAAAATGCCAAAACACGAATAATGCTTAAATTATCAAGAAATGCCGAAAAACGATTAGTGCTTACATCGACTGAAAATGCCGAAATACGATTAGTGCTTAAATCGTCAGGAAATGTCGAAAAACGATTAGAGCTTAAATCGCCAGGAAATGTCGATAAACGATTAGTGCTTAAATCGACTGAAAATGTTAAGAAACGATTATTGCTTAAATCGACTGAAAATTCCAAGAAACGATGAGTGCTTGAATCGACGATAAATGCCGAAAAACGATCAGTGTTTGAATAGTCCGGAAATGAAGAAAAACGATTAGTGCTAAAATCGTCAGGAAATGCCGAAAAACGATTAGTGCTTAAATCGACTGAAAATGCCAAAACACGAATAATGCTTAAATTATCAAGAAATGCCGAAAAACGATTAGTGCTTACATCGACTGAAAATGCCGAAATACGATTGGTGCTTAAATCGTCAGGAAATGTCGAAAAACGATTAGAGCTTAAATCGCCAGGAAATGTCGATAAACGATTAGTGCTTAAATCGACTGAAAATGTTAAGAAACGATTATTGCTTAAATCGACTGAAAATGCCAAGAAACGATTAGTGCTTGAATAGACGATAAATGCCGAAAAACGATCAGTGTTTGAATAGTCCGGAAATGAAGAAAAACGATTAGTGCTAAAATCGTCAGGAAATGCCGAAAAACGATTAGTGCTTAAATCGACTGAAAATGCTAAGAAACGATTAATGCTTAAATCGACTGAAAATAAAAAGAAACGATTAGTGCTTAAATGGACGATAAATGCCGAAAAACGATCACTGTTTGAATAGTCCGGAAATGCCGAATAACGATTAGTGCTTAAATCGTCTGGAAATGCCGAAAAACGATTAGTGCTTAAATCGACGGAAAATGCCGAAATACGATTAGTGCTTAAATCGTCAGGAAATGTCGAAAAACGATTAGAGCTTAAATCGTCAGGAAATGTCGAAAAACGATTACTGCTTAAATCGTCATGAAATGCCAAAAAACGATTAGTGCTTAAATCGTCAGGAAATGCCGAAAAACGATTAGAACTTAAATCGTCGGGAAATGCCGAAAAACGATTAGTGATTAAATCGTCAGGAAATGCCGAAAACCGATTAGTGCTTTAATCGACTGAAAATGCTAAGAAACGATTAGTGCTTGAATCGTCGATAAATGCCGAAAAACGATTAGTGTTTAAATCGTCAGGAAATGCAGAAAAACGATTCGTGCTTAAATCGTCACAGAAATGCCGACAAACGATTAGTGCTTAAATCGACTGGAAATGCCTAAAAACGATTAGTGCTTAAATCGACTGGAAATGCATAAAAACAATTAGTGCTTAAATCGTCAGGAAATGCCGAAAAACGATTAGCGCTTAAATCGTCAGGAAATGCCGAAAATCGATTAGTGCTTAAATCGACTGAAAATGCTAAGAAACGATTAGTGCTTGATTCAACGATAAATGCCGAAAAACGATTAGTGTTTAAATCGTCAGGAAATGCAGAAAAACGATTCGTGCTTAAATCGTCACAGAAATGCCGACAAACGGTTAGTGCTTAAATCGACTGAAAATGCCAAAACACGAATAATGCTTAAATTATCAAGAAATGCCGAAAAACGATTAGTGCTTACATCGACTGAAAATGCCGAAATACGATTAGTGCTTAAATCGTCAGGAAATGTCGAAAAACGATTAGAGCTTAAATCGCCAGGAAATGTCGATAAACGATTAGTGCTTAAATCGACTGAAAATGTTAAGAAACGATTATTGCTTAAATCGACTGAAAATGCCAAGAAACGATTAGTGCTTGAATCGACGATAAATGCCGAAAAACGATCAGTGTTTGAATAGTCCGGAAATGAAGAAAAACGATTAGTGCTAAAATCGTCAGGAAATGCCGAAAAACGATTAGTGCTTAAATCGACTGAAAATGCCAAAACACGAATAATGCTTAAATTATCAAGAAATGCCGAAAAACGATTAGTGCTTACATCGACTGAAAATGCCGAAATACGATTAGTGCTTAAATCGTCAGGAAGTGTCGAAAAACGATTAGAGCTTAAATCGCCAGGAAATGTCGATAAACGATTAGTGCTTAAATCGACTGAAAATGTTAAGAAACGATTATTGCTTAAATCGACTGAAAATGCCAAGAAACGATTAGTGCTTGAATCGACGATAAATGCCGAAAAACGATCAGTGTTTGAATAGTCCGGAAATGAAGAAAAACGATTAGTGCTAAAATCGTCAGGAAATGCCGAAAAACGATTAGTGCTTAAATCGACTGAAAATGCTAAGAAACGATTAATGCTTAAATCGACTGAAAATAAAAAGAAACGATTAGTGCTTAAATGGACGATAAATGCCGAAAAACGATCAGTGTTTGAATAATCCGGAAATGCCGAATAACGATTAGTGCTTAAATCGTCTGGAAATGCCGAAAAACGATTAGTGCTTAAATCGACGGAAAATGCCGAAATACGATTAGTGCTTAAATCGTCAGGAAATGTCGAAAAACGATTAGAGCTTAAATCGTCAGGAAATGTCGAAAAACGATTACTGCTTAAATCGTCATGAAATGCCAAAAAACGATTAGTGCTTAAATCGTCAGGAAATGCCGAAAAACGATTAGAACTTAAATCGTCGGGAAATGCCGAAAAACGATTAGTGATTAAATCGTCAGGAAATGCCGAAAACCGATTAGTGCTTTAATCGACTGAAAATGCTAAGAAACGATTAGTGCTTGAATCGTCGATAAATGCCGAAAAACGATTAGTGTTTAAATCGTCAGGAAATGCAGAAAAACGATTCGTGCTTAAATCGTCACAGAAATGCCGACAAACGATTAGTGCTTAAATCGACTGGAAATACCTAAAAACGACTAGTGCTTAAATCGACTGGAAATGCATAAAAACAATTAGTGCTTAAATCGTCAGGAAATGCCGAAAAACGATTAGCGCTTAAATCGTCAGGAAATGCCGAAAATCGATTAGTGCTTAAATCGACTGAAAATGCTAAGAAACGATTAGTGCTTGATTCAACGATAAATGCCGAAAAACGATTAGTGTTAAAATCGTCAGGAAATGCAGAAAAACGATTCGTGCTTAAATCGTCACAGAAATGCCGACAAACGGTTAGTGCTTAAATCGACTGGAAGTGAATAAAAACGATTAGTGCTTAAATTGACTAGGAATGCCGAAAAATGATTAGTGCTTAAATCGTATGGAAATGCCGAAAAACGATTAGTGCTTAAATCTTTAGGAAATGCCGAAAAACGATAAGTGCTTAAATCGTCAGGAAATGCCGAAAAACGATTAATGCTTAAATCGACTAGAAATGCCGAAAAACGATTAGTGCTTAAATCGACTAGAAATGCCGAAAAACGATTAGTGCTTAAATCGCCCGGAAATGTCGAAAAACGATTAGTGACTTAATTGACTGGGATTGCCGAAAAACGATTAGTGCCTAAATCGTCAGGAAATACCGAAGAACAATTAGTCGTTAAATTTTCAGGAAATGCCGAGAAACAATTAGAGCTTAAATCGGCTAGAAATGCCGATAAACGATTAGTGCTTAAATCTTCAGGAAATGCCGAAAAACGATTAGTGCCTAAATCGACCGGAAATGTCGAAAAACGATTAGTGCTTAAATCGCCTGGAAATGTCGAAAAACGATTAGTGCTTAAATCGACTGGAAATGCCCAAAAACGATTAGTGCTTAAATCGACTGGAAATGCCTAAAAACGATTAGTGCTTAAATCGTCAGGAAATGCCGAAAAACGATTAATGCTTAAATTTACCGAAAATGCCGAAAAACGATTAACGCTTAAATCGTCGGAACTGCCGAAAAACGATTAGTGCTTAAATCGACTGGAATTGCCTAAAAACGATTAGTGCTTAAATCGACTTGAAATGCCCAAAAACGATTAGTGCTTAAATCGACCGGAAATGCCTAAAAACGATTAGTGCTTTAAACGTCAGGAAATGCCGAAAAACGATTAATGCTTAAATTTACCGAAAATGCCGAAAAACGATTAGCGCTTAAATCGACTGAAAATGCTGACAAACAATTATTGCTTAAATCGTCAGGAAATGGCGAAAAACGATTAGTGCTTAAATCGATTGAAAATGCCGAAAAACGATTAGGGCTTAAATTGCTACAAAATGCCTAAAACGAATAGAGCTTGAATCGACCGAAAATGCCGAAAAACTATTTTTGCTTAAATTTACCGAAACTGCCGAAAAACGATTAGCGCTTAAATCGTCGGAACTGCCGAAAAACGAATAGTACTGAAATCGACTGGAAATGCCCAAAAACGATTAGTGCTTAAATCGACAGAAAATGCTGAAAAACTATTAGTGTCTAAATCGTCTGGAAAAGCCGAAAAACGATTGGTGCTCAAATCGACTGGAAATGCCGAAAAACGATTAGTGCTTAAATCGTCAGGAAATGCCGGAAAACGATTAGTGCTTAAATCGTCATTAAATGCCGAAAAATGATTAGTGCTTAAATCTTTAGGAAATGCCGAAAAACGATTAGTGCTTAAATCGTCAGGAAATGCCGAAAAACGATTAATGCTTAAATCGTCAGGAAATGCCTAAAAACGATTAGTGCTTAAATTGACTGGAAATGCCTAAAAACTATTAGTGCTTAAATCGACTGGAAATGCCGAAAAACGATTAGTGCTTAAATCGACTAGAAATGCCGAAAAACGATTAGTGCTTAAATCGCCCGGAAATGTCGAAAAACGATTGGTGCCTTAATTGACTGGGATTGCCGAAAAACGATTAGTGCCTAAATCGTCAGGAAATACCGAAAAACAATTAGTCGTTAAATTTTCAGGAAATGCCGAAAAACAATTAGAGCTTAAATCGGCTAGAAATGCCGATAAACGATTAGTGCTTAAATCTTCAGGAAATGCCGAAAAACGATTAGTGCCTAAATCGACCGGAAATGTCGAAAAACGATTAGTGCTTAAATCGCCTGGAAATGTCGAAAAACGTTTAGTGCTTAAATCGACTGAAAATTCCCAAAAACGATTAGTGCTTAAATCGACTGGAAATGCCTAAAAACGATTAGTGCTTAAATCGTCAGGAAATGCCGAAAAACGATTAATGCTTACATTTACCGAAAATGCCGAAAAACGATTTGCGCTTAAATCGTCGGAACTGCCTAAAAACGATTAGTGCTTAAATCGACTGGAAATGCCCAAAAACGATTAGTGCTTAAATCGACTGGAAATGCCCAAAAACGATTAGTGCTTAAATCGACTGGAAATGCCTAAAAACGATTAGTGCTTTAATCGTCAGGAAATGCTGAAAAACGATTAATGCTTAAATTTACCGAAAATGCCGAAAAACGATTAGCGCATAAATCGACTGAAAATGCTGACAAACAATTATTGCTTAAATCTTCAGGATATGCTGAAAAACGTTTAGTGCTTAAATCGACTGAAAATGCCGAAAAACGATTAGTGCTTAAACCATCAGGAAATGCCGAAAAACGATTAGTGCTTAAATCGTCAGGAAATGCCGAAAAACGATTGGTGCTCAAAACGACTGAAAATGCCGAAAACGATTAGTGCTTAAATCGTCAGGAAATGCCGAAAAACGATTAGTGCCTCAATCGTCAGGAAATGCCGAAAAACGATCAGTGCTTCAATGGTCTGGATATGCTGAAAAACGATTAGTGCTTAAATCGTCAGGAAATGCCGAAAAACGATTAGTGCTTAAATCGTCAGAAAATACCAAAAAACAATTAGTGCTTAAATCATTAGGAAATGCTGAAAACCGATTAGTGCTTAAATCGACTGGAAATGCCTAAACATGATTAGTGTTTAAATCGATTGAAAATGCCGTAAAATGATTAGTGCTTATATCGTCAGGAAATGCCTAAAACGATTAGTGCTTAAATCGTCTGGAAATGCCGAAAAACGATTGGTGCTCAAATCGACTGGAAATGCCGAAAAACGATTAGTGCTTTAATCGACTGAAAATGCCAAAACACGAATAATGCTTAAATTATCAAGAAATGCCGAAAAACGATTAGTGCTTACATCGACTGAAAATGCCGAAATACGATTAGTGCTTAAATCGTCAGGAAATGTCGAAAAACGATTAGAGCTTAAATCGCCAGGAAATGTCGATAAACGATTAGTGCTTAAATCGACTGAAAATGTTAAGAATCGATTATTGCTTAAATCGACTGAAAATGCCAAGAAACGATTAGTGCTTGAATCGACGATAAATGCCGAAAAACGATCAGTGTTTGAATGGTCCGGAAATGAAGAAAAACGATTAGTGCTAAAATCGTCAGGAAATGCCGAAAAACGATTAGTGCTTAAATCGACTGAAAATGCCAAAACACGAATAATGCTTAAATTATCAAGAAATGCCGAAAAACGATTAGTGCTTACATCGACTGAAAATGCCGAAATACGATTAGTGCTTAAATCGTCAGGAAATGTCGAAAAACGATTAGAGCTTAAATCGCCAGGAAATGTCGATAAACGATTAGTGCTTAAATCGACTGAAAATGTTAAGAAACGATTATTGCTTAAAACGACTGAAAATGCCAAGAAACGATTAGTGCTTGAATCGACGATAAATGCCGAAAAACGATCAGTGTTTGAATAGTCCGGAAATGAAGAAAAACGATTAGTGCTAAAATCGTCAGGAAATGCCGAAAAACGATTAGTGCTTAAATCGACTGAAAATGCTAAGAAACGATTAATGCTTAAATCGACTGAAAATAAAAAGAAACGATTAGTGCTTAAATGGACGATAAATGCCGAAAAACGATCAGTGTTTGAATAGTCCGGAAATGCCGAATAACGATTAGTGCTTAAATCGTCTGGAAATGCCGAAAAACGATTAGTGCTTAAATCGACGGAAAATGCCGAAATACGATTAGTGCTTATATCGTCAGGAAATGTCGAAAAACGATTAGAGCTTAAATCGTCAGGAAATGTCGAAAAACGATTACTGCTTAAATCGTCATGAAATGCCGAAAAACGATTAGTGCTTAAATCGTCAGGAAATGCCGAAAAACGATTAGTACTTAAATCGTCGGGAAATGCCGAAAAACGATTAGTGATTAAATCGTCAGGAAATGCCGAAAACAGATTAGTGCTTTAATCGACTGAAAATGCTAAGAAACGATTAGTGCTTGAATCGTCGATAAATGCCGAAAAACGATTAGTGTTTAAATCGTCAGGAAATGCAGAAAAACGATTCGTGCTTAAATCGTCACAGAAATGCCGACAAACGATTAGTGCTTAAATCGACTGGAAATGCCTAAAAACGATTAGTGCTTAAATCGACTGGAAATGCATAAAAACAATTAGTGCTTAAATCGTCAGGAAATGCCGAAAAACGATTAGCGCTTAAATCGTCAGGAAATGCCGAAAATCGATTAGTGCTTAAATCGACTGAAAATGCTAAGAAACGATTAGTGCTTGATTCAACGATAAATGCCGAAAAACGATTAGTGTTTAAATCGTCAGGAAATGCAGAAAAACGATTAGTGCTTAAATCGTCACAGAAATGCCGACAAACGGTTAGTGCTTAAATCGACTGGAAATGCCTAAAAACGATTAGTGCTTAAATCGACTGGAAGTGCATAAAAACGATTAGTGCTTAAATTGACTGGGAATGCCGAAAAATGATTAGTGCTTAAATCGTAAGGAAATGCCGAAAAACGATTAGTGCTTAAATCTTTAGGAAATGCCGAAAAACGATAAGTGCTTAAATCGTCAGGAAATGCCGAAAAACGATTAATGCTTAAATCGTCAGGAAATGCCTAAAAACGATTAGTGCTTAAATCGACTGGAAATGCCGAAAAACGATTAGTGCTTAAATCGACTAGAAATGCCGAAAAACGATTAGTGCTTAAATCGCCCGGAAATGTCGAAAAACGATTAGTGCCTTAATTGACTGGGATTGCCGAAAAACGATTAGTGCCTAAATCGTCAGGAAATACCGAAAAACAATTAGTCGTTAAATTTTCAGGAAATGCCGAAAAACAATTAGAGCTTAAATCGGCTAGAAATGCCGATAAACGATTAGTGCTTAGATCTTCAGGAAATGCCGAAAAACGATTAGTGCCTAAATCGACCGTAAATGTCGAAAAACGATTAGTGCTTAAATCGCCTGGAAATGTCGAAAAACGATTAGTGCTTAAATCGACTGGAAATGCCCAAAAACGATTAGTGCTTTAATCGACTGGAAATGCCTAAAAACGATTAGTGCTTTAAACGTCAGGAAATGCCGAAAAACGATTAATGCTTAAATTTACCGAAAATGCCGAAAAACGATTAGCGCTTAAATCGACTGAAAATGCTGACAAACAATTATTGCTTAAATCGTCAGGAAATGGCGAAAAACGATTAATGCTTAAATTTACCGAAAATGCCGCAAAACGATTAACGCTTAAATCGTCGGAACTGCCGAAAAACGATTAGTGCTTAAATCGACTGGAATTGCCGAAAAACGATTAGTGCTTAAATCGACTGGAAATGCCCAAAAACGATTAGTGCTTAAATCGACTGGAAATGCCTAAAAACGATTAGTGCTTAAATCGTCAGGAAATGCCGAAAAACGATTAATGCTTAAATTTACCGAAAATGCCGAAAAACGATTAGCGCTTAAATCGACTGAAAATGCTGACAAACGATTAGTGCTTAAATCGACTGGAAATGCCCAAAAACGATTAGTGCTTAAATCGACTGGAAATGTCTAAAAACGATTAGTGCTTTAATCGTCAGGAAATGCTGAAAAACGATTAATGCTTAAATTTACCGAAAATGCCGAAAAACGATTAGCGCTTAAATCGACTGAAAATGCTGACAAACAATTATAGCTTAAATCTTCAGGATATGCTGAAAAACGTTTAGTGCTTAAATCGACTGAAAATGCCGAAAAACGATTAGTGCTTAAATCATCAGGAAATGCCGAAAAACGATTTGTGCTTAAATCGTCAGGAAATGCCGAAAAACGATTGGTGCTCAAAACGACTGAAAATGCCGAAAAACGATTAGTGCTTAAATCGTCAGGAAATGCCGAAAAACGATTAGTGCCTCAATCGTCAGGAAATGCCGAAAAACGATCAGTGCTTCAATGGTCTGGATATGCTGAAAAACGATTAGTGCTTAAATCGTCAGGAAATGCCGAAAAACGATTAGTGCTTAAATCATTAGGAAATGCTGAAAACCGATTAGTGCTTAAATCGACTGGAAATGCCTAAACATGATTAGTGTTTAAGAGGTCTGGCCACCATGAATTTTAATTTTTTTTCATTTATTTTTTATTTTTTTATAATGAAGTTTGAAATGTTACGAACATTTTAAGACATTGGCGGTACTGAGAATCGCAAAATTGTCGAAGTTATAGGTATTTTTCGTTATGAGAGTGGAGCCGCTGCGGGCGGTCGACCGCGCGGTTTGACTCGCACGACGAATAATAATAATAATAATAGAATTAATATTCTCACACTGTTTCGAATAAAACAATTAGCTTTGGATATGTATGGACCAGGAATCGCTGATTGAAGGTAAGAGTCAGACTAACAAAGAAAAACCACGCCGTCGGACATATAACCGCACACTTAATTTCTTTTGCGTTTATCTCGAAACTACATTTTCAGAATTGGCGTCATCGAAATCTAGTAAACTATCAGTCCGATTGCTCTGAAATTTTAACACAATACTGACAGATACATTATCTAAAGCATGACGTAGGATTTTTGCGATTACTTGATTAGTTTTTTTTTTGTTGACTTTTTTGTCTTAAAATTTAGGTGAAAAAATTACTTTTTTTTTCAGCTTGCCACAATCTCTCAAAAAGTCGAAAAAAAAAAGAAATCGCTACGTGATGTCGTAACTACACTATCCACAAATATGCTCTTTTTTTTGTTTTCGTTTTCAGATGCAAATGAACAGAGCTATCGATGACGCCACATCCCCCCCTTTGTACGGAGGGACTCCCGGGAAATGTATACAGCGCCGCCATTTTGAAATATTTTTCATTCAAAAATATGTCAGACATTCTTCAAACTATTATCTACATTGTGTAAAAAAAATAAAACCAAAATCATTTATACTTCAGAGTTTATGAATTTAGAAAAAAATAAACATTTTCCGCGCGACCAAGGTGGCCAGACCCCTTAAATCGATTGAAAATGCCGAAAAATGATTAGTGCTTATATCGTCAGGAAATGCCTAAAACGATTAGTGCTTAAATCGTCTGGAAATGCCGAAAAACGATTAGTGCTCAAATTGACTGGAAATGCCGAAAAACGATTAGTGCTTAAATCGACTGAAAATGCTGACAAACAATTACTGCTTGAATCGTCAGGAAATGGCCAAAAACGATTAGAGCCTAAATCGATTGAAAATGCCGAAACACGATTAGTGCTTAAATCGACTGGAAATGCCGAAAAACGATTAGTGCTTAAATCGACTGAAAATGCCGAAAAACGATTAATGCTTAAATTTACCGAAAAAGTCGAAAAACGATTAGCGCTTAAATCGTCGGAACAGCCGAAAAACGATTAGTGCTTAAATCGACTGGAAATGCCCATAAACGATTAGTGTTTAAATCGTCAGGAAATGCCGAAAAGCGATTAGTGCTTAAATCGTCAGGAATTGCTAAAAAACGATGAGTGCTTAAATAGACTGAAAATGCCGAAATACGGTTAGTGCTTAAAGCGTCATGATAAGCTGAAAAACGATTAGTGCTTAAATCGTTATGAAATGCCGAAAAACGATTGGTGCTTAAATCGACTGGAAATGCCGAAAAACGATTAGTGCTTAAATCGTCAGGAAATGCCGAGAACGATTAGTGCTTAAAACGACTGAAAATGCCGAAATACGGTTAGTGCTTAAATCGTCAGGAAATGTCGAAAAACGATTAGTGCTTAAATCGTCACAGAAATGCCGAAAAACGATTAGTGCTTAAATTGTCAGGAAATGCCGAAAAACGATAAGTGCTTACATCGACTGGAAATGCCGAAATACGATTAGTTCTTAAACCGACTGAAAATGCCAAAACACGAATAATGCTTAAATTATCAAGAAATGCCGAAAAACGATTAGTGCTTATATCGACTGAAAATGCCCATAAACGATTAGTGTTTAAATCGTCAGGAAATGCCAAAAAGCGATTAGTGCTTAAATCGTCAGGAATTGCTAAAAAACGATGAGTGCTTAAATAGACTGAAAATGCCGAAATACGGTTAGTGCTTAAAGCGTCATGATAAGCCGAAAAACGATTAGTGCTTAAATCGTTATGAAATGCCGAAAAACGATTGGTGCTTATATCAACTGGAAATGCCGAAAAACGATTAGTGCTTAAATCGTCAGGAAATGCCGAGAACGATTAGTGCTTAAATCGACTAAAAATGCCGAAATACGGTTAGTGTTTAAATCGTCAGGAAATGTCGAAAAACGATTAGAGCTTAAATTATCAAGAAATGTCGAAAAACGATTAGTGCTTAAATCGTCACAGAAATGCCGAAAAACGATTAGTGCTTATATCGACTGGAAATGCCCATAAACGATTAGTGTTTAAATCGTCAGGAAATGCTGAAAAGCGATTAGTGCTTAAATCGTCAGGAATTGCTAAAAAACGATGAGTGCTTAAATAGACTGAAAATGCCGAAATACAGTTAGTGCTTAAAGCGTCATGATAAGCCGAAAAACGATTAGTGCTTAAATCGTTATGAAATGCCGAAAAACGATAGGTGCTTAAATCGACTGGAAATGCCGAAAAACGATTAGTGCTTAAATCGTCAGGAAATGCCGAGAACGATTAGTGCTTAAATCGACTGAAAATGCCGAAATACGGTTAGTGTTTAAATCGTCAGGAAATGTCGAAAAACGATTAGAGCTTAAATCGCCAGGAAATGTCGAAAAACGATTAGTGCTTAAATCGTCACAGAAATGCCGAAAAACGATTAGTGCTTAAATCGTCAGGAAATGCCGAAAAACGATTAGTGCTTAAATCGTCTGAAAATGCCGAAATACGGTTAGTGCTTAAATCGCCAGGAAATGTCGAAAACGATTAGTGCTTAAATCTTCAGGAAATGCCGAAAACCGATTAGTGCTTAAATCGTCAGGAAATGCCGAAAAACGAGTAACGCTTAAATCGTCTGGAAATGCCGAAAAACGATTAGTGCTTAAATCGACGATAAATGCCGAAAAACGATCAGTGTTTGAATAGTCAGGAAATGCCGAAAAACGATTAGTGCTTAAATTGTCAGAAAATGCCGAAAAACGAGTAATGCTTAAATCGTCTGGAAATGCCGAAAAACGATTAGTGCTTAAATCGTCAGGAAATGCGGAAAAACGATTAGCGCTTAAATCGTCAGGAAATGCCGAAAAACGATGAGTGCTTAAATCGTCAGGAAATGCCGAAAAACGAGTAATGCTTAAATCGTCTGGAAATGCCGAAAAAGGAGTAATGCTTAAATCGTCTGGAAATGCCGAAAAACGATTAGTGCTTAAATCGTCAGGAAATGCCGACAAACGATTAGTGCTTAAATCGACTGGAAATGCCTAGAACGATTAGTGCTTAAATCGACTGAAAATGCCGAAAAACGATTAGTGCTTAAATCGTCAGGAAATGCCGAAAAACGATTAGTGCTTAAATCGTCAGGAAATACCAAAAAACAATTAGTGCTCAAATCATTAGGAAATGCTGAAAACCGATTAGTGCTTAAATCGACTGGAAATGCCTAGAAACGATTGGTGCTTAATTCGTCAGGAAATGCCGAAAAACGAATAATGCTTAAATTTACCGAAAATGCCGAAAAACGATCAGCGCTTAAATCGTCAGAACTGCCGAAAAACGATTAGTGCTTAAATAGACTGGAAATGCCGAAAAACGAGTGCGTAATTCGTCAGGAAATGACGAAAAACAATTAGTGCCTAAATCGACTGGAGATGCCTAAAAACGATTTGTGCTTAAATCGGATGAAAATGCCGAAAAATGATTAGTGCCTAAATCGTCTGGAAATGCCGAAAAACGATTGGTGCTAAAATCGACTGGAAATGCCGAAAAACGATTAGTGCTTAAATCGACTGGAAATGCCTAATACGATTAGTGCTTAAATCGACTGAAAATGCCGAAAAACGTTCAGTGCTTAAATCGTCAGGAAATGATGAAAGACGATTAGGGCTTAAATCGACTGAATATGCCGAAAAACGATTAGTGCTTAAATCTTCAGGAAATGCCGAAAAACGATTAGTGCTTATATCGTCACGAAATGCCGAAAAACGATTAGTGCCTAAATCGTCAGGAAATGCCGAAAAACGATCAGTGCTTAAATCGTCAGGAAATGATGAAAGACGATTAGTGCTTAAAACGACTGAAAATGCCAAAAAACGATTAGTGCTTAAATCGCCAGTAAATGCCAAAAAACGATTATTGCTTAAATCGTCAGGAAATGCCGAAAAACGATTAGTGCTTAAATCGACTGAATATGCCGAAAAACGATTAGTGCTTAACTCTTCAGGAAATGCCGAAAAACGATTACCGCTTATATCGTCACGAAATGCCGAAAACCAATTAGTGCCTAAATCGTCAGGAAATGCCGAAAAACGATTAGTGTTTAAATCGTCTGGAACAGCCAAAAAACGATAAGTGCTTAAATCGACTGGAAATGCCTAAAAACGATTAGTGTTTAAATCGTCAGGAAATGCCGAAAAGGGATTAGTGCTTAAATCGTCAGGAATAGCCGAAAAACGATTAGTGCTTAAATCGACTGAAAATGCCAAAACACGAATAATGCTTAAATTATCAAGAAATGCCGAAAAACGATTAGTGCTTACATCGACTGAAAATGCCGAAATACGATTAGTGCTTAAATCGTCAGGAAATGTCGAAAAACGATTAGGGCTTAAATCGCCAGGAAATATCGATAAACGATTAGTGCTTAAATCGACTGAAAATGTTAAGAAACGATTATTGCTGAAATCGACTGAAAATGCCAAGAAACGATTAGTGCTTTAATCGACGATAAATGCCGAAAAACTATCAGTGTTTGAATAGTCCGGAAATGAAGAAAAACGATTAGTGCTTAAATCGTCAGGAAATGCCGAAAAACGATTAGTGCTTAAATCGACTGAAAATGCTAAGAAACGATTAATGCTTAAATCGACTGAAAATTAAAAGAAACGATTAGTGCTTAAATGGACGATAAATGCCGAAAAACGATCAGTGTTTGAATAGTCCGGAAATGCCGAACAACGATAAGTGCTTAAATCGTCTGGTAATGCCGAAAAACGATTAGTGCTTAAATCGATGGAAAATGCCGAAATACGATTAGTGCTTAAATCGTCAGGAAATGTCGAAAAACGATTAGAGCTTAAATCGTCAGGAAATGTCGAAAAACGATTACTGCTTAAATCGTCAGGAAATGCCGAAAAACGATTAGTGCTTAAATCGTCAGGAAATGCCGAAAAACGATTAGTACTTAAATCGTCGGGAAATGCCGAAAAACGATTAGTGATTAAATCGTCAGGAAATGCCGAAAACCGATTAGTGCTTTAATCGACTGAAAATGCTAAGAAACGATTAGTGCTTGAATCTTCGATAAATGCCGAAAAAAGGTTAGTGTTTAAATCGTCAGGAAATGCAGAAAAACGATTCGTGCTTAGATCGTCACAGAAATGCCGACAAACGATTAGTGCTTAAATCGACTGGAAATGCCTAAAAACGATTAGTGCTTAAATCGACTGGAAATGCATAAAAACAATTAGTGCTTAAATCGTCAGTAAATGCTGAAAAACGATTAGCGCTTAAATCGTCAGGAAATGCCGAAAATCGATTAGTGCTTAAATCGACTGAAAATGATAAGAAACGATTAGTGCTTGAATCAACGATAAATGCCGAAAAACGATGGGTGTTTAAATCGTCAGGAAATGCAGAAAAACGATTCGTGCTTAAATCGTCACAGAAATGCCGACAAACGATTAGTGCTTAAATCGACTGGAAATGCCTAAACACGATTTGTGCTTAAATCGACTGGAAATGCACAAAAACGATTAGTGCTAAAATTGACTGGGAATGCCGAAAAATGATTAGTGCTTAAATCGTAAGGAAATGCCGAAAGACGATTAGTGCTTAAATCTTTAGGAAATGCCGAAAAACGATTAATGCTTAAATCGTCAGGAAATGCCTAAAAACGATTAGTGCTTAAATCGACTGGAAATGCCTAAAAACCATTAGTGCTTAAATCGTCAGGAAATGCCGAAAAACGATTAATGCTTAAATCGTCAGGAAATGCCTAAAAACGATTAGTGCTTAAATCGACTGGAAATGCCTAAAAACCATTAGTGCTTAAATCGTCAGGAAATGCCGAAAAACGATTAATGCTTAAATCGTCAGGAAATGCCTAAAAACGATTAGTGCTTAAATCGACTGGAAATGCCTAAAAACCATTAGTGCTTAAATCGACTGGAAATGCCGAAAAACGATTAGTGCTTAAATCGACTAGAAATGCCGAAAAACGATTAGTGCTTAAATCGCCCGGAAATATCGAAAAACGATTAGTGCTTAAATTGACTGGGATTGCCGAAAATCGATTAGTGCCCAAATCGTCAGGAAATACCGAAAAACAATTAGTCGTTAAATTTTCAGGAAATGCCGAAAAACAATTAGAGCTTAAATCGGCTAGAAATGCCGATAAACGATTAGTGCTTAAATCTTCAGGAAATGCCGAAAAACGATTAGTGCCTAAATCGACCGGAAATGTCGAAGAACGATCAGTGCTTAAATCGCCTGGAAATGTCGAAAACGATTAGTGCTTAAATCGACTGGAAATGCCCAAAAACGATTAGTGCTTAAATCGACCGGAAATGCCTAAAAACGATTAGTGCTTAAATCGTCAGGAAATTCCGAAAAACGATTAATGCTTAAATTTACCGAAAATGCCGAAAAACGATTAGCGCTTAAATCGTCGGAACTTCCGAAAAACGATTAGTGCTTAAATCGACTGGAATTGCCTAAAAAGGATTAGTGCTTAAATCGACTGGAAATGCCTAAAAACGATTAGTGCTTTAATCGTCAGGAAATGCCGAAAAACGATTAATGCTTAAATTTACCGAAAATGCCGAAAAACGATTAGCGCTTAAATCGACTGAAAATGCTGACAAACAATTATTGCTTAAATCGTCAGGAAATGGCGAAAAACGATTAGTGCTTAAATCGATTGAAAATGCCGAAAAACGATTAGTGCTTAAATTGCTACAAATTGCCTAAAACGATTAGAGCTTAAATCGACTGAAAATGCCGAAAAACTATTATTGCTTAAATTTACCGAAAATGCCGAAAAACGATTAGCGCTTAAATCGTCGGAACTGCCGAAAAACGAATAGTGCTGAAATCGACTGGAAATGCCTAAAAACGATTAGTGCTTAAATCGACTGGAAATGCCGAAAAACAATTAGTGCCTAAATCGACTGGAAATGCCCAAAAACGATTAGTGCTTAAATCGACAGAAAATGCCGAAAAACGATTAGTGTCTAAATCGTCTGGAAAAGCCGAAAAACGATTGGTGCTCAAATCGACTGGAAATGCCGAAAAACGATTAGTGCTTAAATCGTCAGGAAATGCCGGAAAACGATTAGTGCTTAAATCGTCATTAAA
Source organism: Ocypus olens (assembly GCA_910593695.2). Lineage (NCBI taxonomy): Eukaryota > Metazoa > Arthropoda > Insecta > Coleoptera > Staphylinidae > Ocypus > Ocypus olens. Next base: position 19,888,861 of record OU343061.1, read on the forward strand.
TGACGAAAAACGATAAGTGCTTAAATCCACTGAAAATGCTGTCAAACAATTACTGCTTAAATCGTCAGAAAATGCCGAAAAACGATTAGTGCTTAAATCGACTGGAAATGCCTAAAAACGATTGGTGCTCAAAACGACTAAAAATGCCGAAAAACGATTAGTGATTAAATCGTCAGGAAATGCCGAAAAACGATTAGTGCTTAAATAGACTGGAAATGCCTAAAAACGATTAGTGCTTAAATCATCAGGAAATGCCGAAAAACGATTAGTGCTTAAATCGTGAGGAAATACCAAAAAACAATTAGTGCTTAAATCATTAGGAAATGCTGAAAACCGATTAGAGCTTAAATCGACTGGAAGGGCCTAAAAACGATTGGTGCTCAAAACGCCTAAAAATGCCGAAAAACGATCAGTGCTTAAATCGTCAGGAAATACCAAAAAATGATTAGTGCTTAAATCATCAGGAAATGACGAAAAACGAAAAGTGCTTAAATCGACTGACAATGCTGACAAACAATTACTGCTTAAATCGTCAGAAAATGGCGAAAAACGATTTGTGCTTAAATCGATTGAAAATGCCGAAAAACGATTAGTGCTTAAATCGACTGAAAATTCCGAAAAACGATTAGTGCTTAAATCGTCAGGAAATACCGAAAAACGATTAGTGCTTAAATCATCCGGAAATGCTGAAAACCGATTAGTTCTTAAATCGACCGGAAATGCCGAAAAACGATTAGTGCTTACATCGTCAGGAAATGCCGAAAAACGATTAGTGCTTCAATTGTCAGGAAATGCCGAAAAACGATTAGTGCTTCAATCGTCAGGAGTTGCCGAAAAAGATTAGTGCTTAAATCGACTGAAAATGTCGAAAAACAATTAGTGCTTAAATCGTCAGGAACTGCCGAAAAACGATTAGTGCTTAAATCGTCAGGAAATACCAAAAAAACTATTAGTGCTTAAATCATCAGGAAATGCTGAAAACCGATTAATGCTTAAATCGACTGAAAATGCCTAAAAACGATTAGTGCTTAAATCGCCAGGAAATGCAAAAAAACGATTATTGCTTAAATCGCCAGGAAATGCCTAAAAACGATTAGTGCTTAAATCGACTGAATAAGCCGAAAAACGATTAGTGCTTAAATCTTCAGGAAATGCCGAAAAACGATTAGTGCTTATATCGTCACGAAATGCCGAAAAACGATTAGTGCCTAAATCGTCAGGAAATGCCGAAAAACGATCAGTGCTTAAATCGTCAGGAAATGCCGAAAAAAGGTTAGTGCTTAAATCGTCAGATAATGCCGAAAAACGATTAGTGCTTAAATCGTCAGGAAATGCCGAAAAACGATTAGTGCTTAAATCGTCAGGAAATGCCGAAAAACGATTAGTGCTTAATTCGACTGAAAATGCTGACAAACAATTACTGCTTAAATCGTCAGGAAAAGGCGAGAAACGATTAGTGCTTAAATCGATTGAAAATGCCGAACAACGATTAGTGCTTAAATCACCAGGAAATGCCGAAAACGATTATTGCTTAAATCGACTGGAAATGCCTAAATATGATTAGTGTTTAAATCGACTGAAAATGCCGAAAAATGATTAGTGCTTATATCGTCAGGAAATGCCTAAAACGATTAGTGCTTAAATCGTCTGGAAATGCCGAAAAACGATTGGTGCTCAAATCGACTGGAAATGCCGAAAAACGATTAGTGCTTAAATCGACTGAAAATGCTGACAAACAATTACTGCTTGAATCGTCAGGAAATGGCCAAAACCGATTAGAGCTTAAATCGATTGAAAATGCCGAAACACGATTAGTGCTTAAATCGACTGGAAATGCCGAAAAACGATTAGTGCTTAAATCGACTGAAAATGCCGAAAAACGATTAATGCTTAAATTTACCGAAAAAGTCGAAAAACGATTAGCGCTTAAATCGTCGGAACAGCCGAAAAACGATTAGTGCTTAAATCGACTGGAAATGCCCATAAACGATTAGTGTTTAAATCGTCAGGAAATGCCGAAAAGCGATTAGTGCTTAAATCGTCAGGAATTGCTAAAAAACGATGAGTGCTTAAATAGACTGAAAATGCCGAAATACGGTTAGTGCTTAAAGCGTCATGATAAGCCGAAAAACGATTAGTGCTTAAATCGTTATGAAATGCCGAAAAACGAATGGTGCTTAAATCGACTGGAAATGCCGATAAACGATTAGTGCTTAAATCGTCAGGAAATGCCGAGAACGATTAGTGCTTAAAACGACTGAAAATGCCGAAATACGGTTAGTGCTTATATCGTCACGAAATGCCGAAAAACGATTAGTGCCTAAATCGTCAGGAAATGCCGAGAAACGATCAGTGCTTAAATCGTCAGGAAATGCCGAAAAACGGTTAATGCTTAAATCGTCAGATAATGCCGAAAAACGATTAGTGCTTAAATCGTCAGGAAATGCCGAAAAACGATTAGTGCTTAAATCGTCAGGAAATGCCGAAAAACGATTAGTGCTTAAATCGACTGAAAATGCTGACAAACAATTACTGCTTAAATCGTCAGGAAAAGGCGAGAAACGATTAGTGCTTAAATCGATTGAAAATGCCGAACAACGATTAGTGCTTAAATCACCAGGAAATGCCGAAAACGATTATTGCTTAAATCGACTGGAAATGCCTAAATATGATTAGTGTTTAAATCGACTGAAAATGCCGAAAAATGATTAGTGCTTATATCGTCAGGAAATGCCTAAAACGATTAGTGCTTAAATCGTCTGGAAATGCCGAAAAACGATTGGTGCTCAAATCGACTGGAAATGCCGAAAAACGATTAGTGCTTAAATCGACAGAAAATGCTGACAAACAATTACTGCTTGAATCGTCAGGAAATGGCCAAAACCGATTAGAGCTTAAATCGATTGAAAATGCCGAAACACGATTAGTGCTTAAATCGACTGGAAATGCCGAAAAACGATTAGTGCTTAAATCGACTGAAAATGCCGAAAAACGATTAATGCTTAAATTTACCGAAAAAGTCGAAAAACGATTAGCGCTTAAATCGTCGGAACAGCCGAAAAACGATTAGTGCTTAAATCGACTGGAAATGCCCATAAACGATTAGTGTTTAAATCGTCAGGAAATGCCGAAAAGCGATTAGTGCTTAAATCGTCAGGAATTGCTAAAAAACGATGAGTGCTTAAATAGACTGAAAATGCCGAAATACGGTTAGTGCTTAAAGCGTCATGATAAGCCGAAAAACGATTAGTGCTTAAATCGTTATGAAATGCCGAAAAACGAATGGTGCTTAAATCGACTGGAAATGCCGAAAAACGATTAGTGCTTAAATCGTCAGGAAATGCCGAGAACGATTAGTGCTTAAAACGACTGAAAATGCCGAAATACGGTTAGTGCTTAAATCGTCAGGAAATGTCGAAAAACGATTAGTGCTTAAATCGTCACAGAAATGCCGAAAAACGATTAGTGCTTAAATTGTCAGGAAATGCCGAAAAACGATTAGTGCTGACATCGACTGGAAATGCCGAAATACGATTAGTTCTTAAACCGACTGAAAATGCCAAAACACGAATAATGCTTAAATTATCAAGAAATGCCGAAAAACGATTAGTGCTTATATCGACTGAAAATGCCCATAAACGATTAGTGTTTAAATCGTCAGGAAATGCCGAAAAGCGATTAGTGCTTAAATCGTCAGGAATTGCTAAAAAACGATGAGTGCTTAAATAGACAGAAAATGCCGAAATACGGTTAGTGCTTAAAGCGTCATGATAAGCCGAAAAACAATTAGTGCTTAAATCGTTATGAAATGACGAAAAACGATTGGTGCTTAAATCGACTGGAAATGCCGAAAAACGATTAGTGCTTAAATCGTCAGGAAATGCCGAGAACGATTAGTGCTTAAATCGACTGAAAATGCCGAAATACGGTTAGTGCTTAAATCGTCAGGAAATGTCGAAAAACGATTAGTGCTTAAATCGTCACAGAAATGCCGAAAAACGATTAGTGCTTAAATTGTCAGGAAATGCCGAAAAACGATTAGTGCTTACATCGACTGGAAATGCCGAAATACGATTAGTTCTTAAATCGACTGAAAATGCCAAAACACGAATAATGCTTAAATTATCAAGAAATGCCAAAAAACGATTAGTGCTTACATCGACTGAAAATGCCGAAATACGATTAGTGTTTAAATCGTCAGGAAATGTCGAAAAACGATTAGAGCTTAAATCGCCAGGAAATGTCGAAAAACGATTAGTGCTTAAATCGTCACAGAAATGCCGAAAAACGATTAGTGCTTAAATCGTCAGGAAATGCCGAAAAACGATTAGTGCTTAAATCGACTGAAAATGCCGAAATACGGTTAGTGCTTAAATCGCCAGGAAATGTCGAAAACGATTAGTGCTTAAATCTTCAGGAAATGCCGAAAACCGATTAGTGCTTAAATCGTCTGGAAATGCCGAGAAACGATTAGTGCTTAAATCGACGATAAATGCCGAAAAACGATCAGTGTTTGAATAGTCAGGAAATGCCGAAAAACGATGAGTGGTTAAATCGTCAGGAAATGCCGAAAAACGATTAGTGCTTAAATCGACTGAAAATGCGAAGAAACGATTAGTGCTTGAATCGACGATAAATGCCGAAAAACGATTAGTGTTTAAGTCGTCAGGAAATGCAGAAAAACGATTAGTGCTTAAATCTTTAGGAAATGCCGAAAAACGATAAGTGCTTAAATCGTCAGGAAATGCCGAAAAACGATTAGTGCTTAAATCGTCAGGAAATGCCGAAAAACGATTAGTGCTTAAATCGACTGAAAATGCGAAGAAACGATTAGTGCTTGAATCGACGATAAATGCCGAAAAACGATTAGTGTTTAAATCGTCAGGAAATGCAGAAAAACGATTAGTGCTTAAATATTTAGGAAATGCCGAAAAACGATTAGTGCTTAAATCGTCAGGAAATGCCGAAAAACGATTAGTGCTTAAATCGTCAGGAAATGCCGAAAAACGATTAGTGCTTAAATCGACTGGAAATGCCGAAAAACGATTAGTGCTTAAATCGTTACAAAAATGCCGAAAAACGATTAGTGCTTAAATCGTCACAGAAATGCCGAGAAACGATCAGTGCTTAAATTGACTGGAAATGCTGAAAAACGATTAGAGCTTAAATCGTCAGGATATGCCGAAAAACGATTAGTGCTCAAATCGACTGGAAATGCCTAAACACGATTAGTGCTTGAATCGACAGGAAATGCCGAAAAACGATTAGTGCTTAAATCGTTACAGAAATGCCGAAAAACGATTAGTGCTTAAATCGTCACAGAAATGCCGAGGAACGATTAGTGCTTAAATCGACTGGAAATGCTGAAAACAATTAGAGCTTAAATCGTCAGGAAATGCCGAAAAACGAGTAGTGCTTAAATCGACGGAAAATGCCGAAAAACAATTAGTTCTTAAATCGACCAAAAATGCCTAAAAACGATTAGTGCTTAAATCGACTGAAAATGCCGAAAAATGATTAGTGCTTAAATCGTCATTAAATGACGAAAAACGATAAGTGCTTAAATCGACTGAAAATGCTGACAATCAATTACTGCTTATATCGTCAGAAAATAGCGAAAAACGATTAGTGCTTAAATCGATTGAAAATGCCGAAAAACGATTAGTGGTTAAATCGACTGGAAATGCCAAAAACGATTAGTGCTTAAATCGACTGAAAATGCCGAAAAACGATGAATGCTTAAATTTACCGAAAATGCCGAAAAACGTTTAGCGCTTAAATCGTCGGAACTGCCGAAAAACGATTAGTGCTTAAATCGACTGGAAATGCCTAAAAACGATTGGTGCTCAAAACGACTGAAAATGCCGAAAACGATTAGTGCTTAAATCGTCAGGAAATGCCAAAAAACGATTAATGCTTAAATTTACCGAAAATGCCGAAAAACGATTAGCGCTTAAATCGTCGGAACTGCCGAAAAACGATTAGTGGTTAAATCGACTGGAAATGCCAAAAACGATTAGTGCTTAAATCGACTGAAAATGCCGAAAAACGATTAATGCTTAAATTTACCGAAAATGCCGAAAAACGATTAGCGCTTAAATCGTCGGAACTGCCGAAAAACGATTAGTGGTTAAATCGACCGGAAATGCCAAAAACGATTAGTGCTTAAATCGTCAGGAAATGCCGAAAAACGATTATTGCTTAAATTTACCGAAAATTCCGAAAAACGTTTAGCGCTTAAATCGTCGGAACTGCTGAAAAACGATTAGTGGTTAAATCGACTGGAAATGCCAAAAACGATAAGTGCTTAAATCGACTGAAAATGCCGAAAAACGATTAATGCTTAAATTTACCGAAAATGCCGAAAAACGATTAGCGCTTAAATCGTCGGAACTGCCGAAAAACGATTAGTGGTTAAATCGACTGGAAATGCCAAAAACGATTAGTGCTTAAATCGTCAGGAAATGCCGAAAAACGATTAATGCTTAAATTTACCGAAAATGCCGAAAAACGTTTAGCGCTTAAATCGTCGGAACTGCCGAAAAACGATTAGTGGTTAAATCGACTGGAAATGCCAAAAACGATTAGTGCTTAAATCGACTGAAAATGCCGAAAAACGATGAATGCTTAAATTTACCGAAAATGCCGAAAAACGTTTAGCGCTTAAATCGTCGGAACTGCCGAAAAACGATTAGTGCTCATATCGACTGGAAATGCCTAAAAACGATTAGTGCTTAAATCGACTAGAAATGCTCAAAAACGATTAGTGCTTAAATCGACTGGAAATGCCTAAAAACGATTAGTGCTTAAATCGTAAGGAAATGCCGAAAAACGATCAGTGCTTAAATCGTCAGGAAATGCCGAAAAACGAGTAATGCTTAAATCGTCTGGAAACGCCGAAAAACGATTAGTGCTTAAATCGTCAGGAAATGCCGACAAACGATTAGTGCTTAAATCGACTGGAAATGCCTGAAAACGATTAGTGCTTAAATCGACTGGAAATGCATAAAAACGATTAGTGCTTAAATTGACTGGGAATGCCGAAAAACGATTAGTGCCTAAATCGTTAGGAAATGCCGAAAAACGATTAGTGCTTAAATCTTTAGGAAATGCCGAAAAACGATTAGTGCTTAAATCGTCAGGAAATGCCGAAAAACGATTAGTGCTTAAAACGACGGAAAATGCTGAAATACGGTTAGTGCTTATATCGCCAGGAAATGTCGAAAAACTATTCGTGCTTAAATCGTCACAGAAATGCCGAAAAACGATTAGTGCTTAAATCGACTGGAAATGCCAAAACACGGTTAGTTTTAAATCGTCGGGAAATGCCGAAAAACGATTAGTGCTTAAATCTTCAGGAATTGCCGATAAACGATTAGTGCTTAAATCGTCAGGAAATGCCGAAAAACGATTAGTGCTTAAATCGTCAGGAAATGCCGAAAAACGATTAGTGCTTAAATCGTCAGGAAATGCCGACAAACGATTAGTGCTTAAATCGACGGGAAATGCCTGAAAACGATTAGTGCTTAAATCGACTGGAAATGCATAAAAACGATTAGTGCTTAAATTGACTGGGAATGCCGAAAAACGATTAGTGCTTAAATCTTTAGGAAATGCCGAAAAACGATTAGTGCTTAAATCGTCAGGAAATGCCGACAAACGATTAGTGCTTAAATCGACGGGAAATGCCTGAAAACGATTAGTGCTTAAATCGACTGGAAATGCATAAAAACGATTAGTGCCTAAATTGACTGGGAATGCCGAAAAACGATTAGTGCTTAAATCGTTAGGAAATGCCGAAAAACGATTAGTGCTTAAATCTTTAGGAAATGCCGAAAAACGATTAGTGCTTAAATCGTCAGGAAATGCTGAAAAACGATTAGTGCTTAAATCGTCAGGAAATGCCGACAAACGATTAGTGCTTAAATCGACGGGAAATGCTGAAAAACGATTAGTGCTTAAATCGTCAGGAAATGCCGACAAACGATTAGTGCTTAAATCGACGGGAAATGCCGAAAAACGATTAGTGCTTAAATCGTCAGGAAATGCCGACAAACGATTAGTGCTTAAATCGACGGGAAATGCCTGAAAACGATTAGTGCTTAAATCGACTGGAAATGCATAAAAACGATTAGTGCTTAAATTGACTGGGAATGCCGAAAAACGATTAGTGCTTAAATCGTTAGGAAATGCCGAAAAACGATTAGTGCTTAAATCTTTAGGAAATGCCGAAAAACGATTAGTGCTTAAATCGTCAGGAAATGCCGAAAAACGATTAGAGCTTAAATCGTCAGGATATGCCGAAAAACCATTACTGCTTAAATCGACTAGAAATGCCGAAAAACGATTAGTGCTTGAATCGACAGGAAATGTCGAAAAACGATTAGAGCTTAAATCGCCAGTAATTGTCGAAAAACGATTACTGCTTAAATCGTCACAGAAATGCCGAAAAACGATTAGTGCTTAAATCGTCAGGAAATGCCGAAAAACGATTAGTGCTTAAATCGACGGAAAATGCTGAAATACGGTTAGTGCTTATATCGCCAGGAAATGTCGAAAAACGATTCGTGCTTAAATCGTCACAGAAATGCCGAAAAACGATTAGTGCTTAAATCGACTGGAAATGCCAAAACACGGTTAGTTTTAAATCGTCGGGAAATGCCGAATCTTCAGGAATTGCCAATAAACGATTAGTGCTTAAATCGTCAGGAAATGCCGAAAAACGATTAGTGCTTAAATCGTCAGGAAATGCCGAAAAACGATTAGTGCTTAAATCGTCAGGAAATGCCGAAAAACGATTAGTGCTTAAATCGTCAGGTAATGCCGACAAACGATTAGTGCTTAAATCGACGGGAAATGCCTGAAAACGATTAGTGCTTAAATCGACTGGAAATGCATAAAAAAGGATTAGTGCTTAAATTGACTGGGAATGCCGAAAAACGATTAGTGCTTAAATCTTTAGGAAATGCCGAAAAACGATTAGTGCTTAAATCGTCAGGAAATGCTGAAAAACGATTAGTGCTTAAATCGTCAGGAAATGCCGAAAAACGATTAGTGCTTAAATCGACTGGAAATGCCGAAAAACGATTAGAGCTTAAATCGACTGGAAATGCCGAAAAACGATTCGTGCTTAAATCGACTAGAAATGCCGAAAAACGATTAGTGCTTAAATCGCCTGGAAATGTCGAAAAACGATTAGTGCTTAAATGGAAAATCACCAGGAAATGCCGAAGAACGATAAGCGCTTAAATCGTCGGAACTGCCGAAAAACGATTAGTGCTTAAATCGACTGGAAATGCCTAAAAACGATTAGTGCTTAAATCGTCAGGAAATGCCGAAAAACGAATAATGCTTAAATTTACCGAAAATGCCGAAAAACGATTAGCGCTTAAATCGTCGGAACTGCCGAAAAACGATTAGTGCTTAAATAGACTGGAAATGCCGAAAACCGAGTGCGTAATTCGTCAGGAAAAGCCGAAAAACAATTAGTGCCTAAATCGACTGGAAATGCCTAAACGTGATTAGTGTTTAAATCGACTGAAAATGCCGAAAAATGTTAGTGCTTATATCGTCAGGAAATGCCTAAAACGATTAGTGCTTAAATCGTCTGGAAATGCCGAAAAACGATTGGTGCTCAAATCGACTGGAAATGCCGAAAAACGATTAGTGCTTAAATCGACTGAAAATGCTGACAAACAATTACTGCTTAAATCGTCAGGAAATGGCGAAAAACGATTAGTGCTTAAATCGATTGAAAATGAACGAGTTACGTTCTTGGAGAAAGAAAATATATCGTTAAAATTAAACAATAACTGTTCAAAAACCACCGTTGAAATTATATCTGAAATTGAAGATAGAAAAAACCGATCCAAAATGTCATTGTTTACAACCTGCCTGAATCCACAAAATCCAAAGTCACCGAGAAAATTGAAGATGATACTGCGGCCCTAAAGGCCGTTTGCAAAGATATTGTAAATATAAATCCGATAAAAATATTTCGAATTGGTAAACTATCTAACGCACCTCACCGGATGAAAATTCAAATGCAAAACAGTTGTTAGTAAAAAGTAAATGATTCAAAGTTGGTGTTAACATAAAATCTGACTTAACACCTCAGCAACTAAACTATTTAAGGTCAGTAAAATCGGAACTAACACGTCGTATAGATTCCGGAGAAAAAAACCTTACCATTAAATATATTCGAGGAATCTCTACAACTACTAATCGGGAAAACCAGAGTTTTCTCAACAGGCAGTTAATTTTCATATATATTAACAAAATGTTAACGGATTAAACACAAAAACTATTGAATTCTATAATAATGCAATTAATAAATGATTTTTATATAATTGCAATAACCGAAACATGGCTAAAAGACACTAATTTCCACGTCTTCAGGGCCGACAGAAAAATACGTAAGGGTGGCGGTGCATTACTTGCAATTAAAAGCTGGTTTAAATGCCTCCGTTTAACAATACCTTTTTACATCGAAAATAAAGATATTGTCGCTATTGAGGCACATATATGTAAAAATAAACCAGTCATTATCATGTGTGTTTATGTTTATGAGGCGGTATGCCTCATACAACGCTTGATACAACCTATTATTCAACAAGATAGAACAAAATTTTAATGTAAATAATATCGTTCTGCTGGGCGATTTTAATCTGAGTAACTACATAAACTGGGTAACAGATAAAGTGCATCACAGTAGTATACTGCCATTCTTAAATTTTACGTCATTAAATAATTTACGACAGCATAATTTCATTCGGAATTCTAACGATAGAATCTTGGATCTGGTTGTGACCTCATATGAAACTTGCAGTCGAAAAATCTGAATGTACTTTGGTTGATGAGGATTGCCATCACCCGTCTTTGCTAATAGATGTAGCAGTTCCATAAAAAAGTGAACCAAATTTTTTCGCATCAGATCGCAACCATGATTTTTATAACTTCAGGGCAGCAAATCTTCATCCACTCTATGAAGAACTTTCTCAATTAGACTGGTCCGAAATCGAAAAGTCATATGATACGCAGAAATGTTGTAATTTGTTCTATGAAACATTGTACACAATCCTGGACAAACACGTTCCTAAGCGTAAACGGCAATTTAATAGCAAACAATATCCTCCATGGTTTGACTCTGAAATTATGACTTTAATAAAAAAAAAAGTTATTTCAACATATTAAACATAATAACTACACCTTAGAAGAATACAGATCCGTTCGTCGACTAATAAAGCAGAAAATTAAATTAAGCCACGTCAAATATATTGCAACTGCTGAGGATAATATAAACAACGACCCAAGTAGGTTTTGGAGATTTGTTAATCATAACAAGCGCCAATCGAGAATACCTGGACAAATGAAACACTGTGATGTAGTTCTTGATATACCAGTTGAAGGCTTTGCTACACAATTCAAGACTTCATATCTGCCCAGTGATGATTGCGATGTCAACATAGAAATGCGTAAACGTGCCCTGGGGAATTTCTCCATTGGCGAGGACCAAGTTTTGCATAGTCTACGCTGCGCCGGCTGCAACCTAAGCTTACCATGCTTATTTTGTGCGGCCGTTAAGGGCAGGGAATTCGTACGCTTCTTGAAACTTCATATTGTTCTCCTAAAGTTGACCTTGTAAACAGTTAAGAAACCAAAAATTATAAATAAAATTAAATTGTTTATGTCTTGAACTATGTGTTATTGTAAAAAAAAAACAAATTCTTATTTGTTTGTCATTAATTAGCGTAAAATTGTTTTATAGTAACTTATTTTGAGTTTGATGCATAGATAATTTCATTTAAAGTGACCATACTAAAACTCATCATTATTGATTGCCAATTACTCAACTTCAATAAGAAGTTAGATTTCTTAAAATTGCTTAAAAGTTGTATGCGCGCGAAGAAATTTAGTTCAACGCATTCCTCAGGAGTAGCGCTCATCCCCTTCTCTCCAATCAGGTGGATGCTGATAACGATAATATATTCAAGGGGGCGTGATTATAGGTCTCGCCTTTGTGTGAGCCACGCATCGTATATAGCAAACAAATGGAAAGGGTAGATAGGTGATGTAGATAGGTCTAATATTGAGAATTATAGACCTATTGCCTTAATTTCCAATCTAGCAAAGTATTCGAATTTATCCTTGCCGATCATATTTATTATAAAGTAATTAATGTACTGAATGAAAGACAATATGGATTCATTAAAAAGAGATCAACACAAACCAACCTAATTAATATAACTCAATTTATCTCTGACCATTCAGACCGTGGTAAGCAAGTCGATGTAGTATATACAGATATGAGCAAAAGCATTTGATCGGATATCCCATAGTATATTAATTAAGTTACTCCAGAAGTGTGATATTAGCGGCAATATAGTGTCTGTACTTTCATCTTACTTATTGAATAGAGCTCAATTTGTTTCATATATGGGGATAAAATCCACGACATATATAGCGAACAGTGGGGTTCCACAAGGTTCTAGCCCGCTGATGTTCTTAATATTTATTAATGGTGTTTGTGATGTATTTGACAGCGAATTTCTGGTATATGCTGAAGATATTAAGCTCTATTCTGTTATACACAATCTCGAGGACGCTGTAAGATTACAAAATAATTTGACAAAATTAAATAATTGGTGTTCTGTAAATAGTATTAATATTAATACACTGGCGAGAAAAAAATAGAGGTCACTTTAAAATCATGACTTATTTTTGGAATTTTTTGTTTTAACTTTATGTTTGCAAATTGTAAACCAAAATAGGCGTTTAATAATATATTTCCTGACAAATGTTATCTATCTGTCAGTTACTATCACCGTGTTACAGACTTTTATGAAACAACATCCATTTCGCTCTAATTGAAAACCTACGTTTCGTTGTGGTTTTCTTACTTAGTGTTGACTTTTCTCTGCAAAACTTGTCATTCACACGGTGTACTGTACTTAACAAGTTATAATGCCTTTAGGCCCTATTGTTGTGGCAAGAATTATAGCGTTGATTGAAGATGGGCGAGGAAAACATGAAACTGCAAGGATTGTTGGCAAAAGCCTTTGTGCTATACAAAAAGTGTATCAGAGTTACTTGGATACTGGCCTGATAACCAGAAGACCAGGATCCGGGCGAAAAAAAGTCACCACGATCAGAGATCAGAGACACCAAAAAACGGTGTCTACAAGTTTGCGGAATAGAACAGTTTCTGCAGTTTATCTACGAAATCAACTCCATGAAGTTAGAGATGTAAATGTTAGTGAATGGACCTTTAGGAGAAGGCTTCGGGCTGCTGGATTGTCTTGTAGAAATATGGCCACAGGTCCACCTTTACAACGCCGACATCGTGTTGCAAGATTGGCTTTTGCCCGAAATCACCGGGCATGGACTAATGAGGACTGGAGCAGGGTACTGTTTTCAAGTGAGTCACGGTTTTGCCTCAATAAATCAGACGGACGTCGGAAAGTGTGGAAAAGACGCGGAGAAAGATACGCTTCAGTGTGTATTGATGGGCGACTTCCATTTGGCGGTGGGTCGGTTATGAGTTGGGCAGGAATTTCTACCGAAGCACACACAGAGTTGATTTATAGAGAATGGCTCCCTGACAGCTCATAGATACATTACGGAGGTTCTCGAAGATCATGTTATGCCCTTCATGACAACTATAGGCGAGCACGGCATTTTCATGCAAGATAATGCTAGACCTCACATAGCCAAAGTTGTCAGAAATTATCTGGATGAAGAGGGAATTTCGCGGTTCGATTGGCCAGCTCTCACCGCGGACATGAATCCCATAGAACATATATGGGATGAGGTGGGACGACGTATCAGAAAGCATACACCTGCTCCAAGAACTGCTCAGGAGCTAAGACAGCTGCTTTTGCAGGAATAGAATAATATTGTCCAAAATGTGATCGTTAATTTAATGCAAAGTGTTCGTCGTCGACTTCAAGCAGTCATTAATGCAAGAGAGGGTAATACTCGTTATTAGTGATAAGTTTTTTTCATTATTTTTTGTTCCATATTAGTCCTAGGAACAAAAATTCGAACTTCGTCTGAACTATAAATTTGTGATATTTCCAAAATAGGCAATAAAAACAATAAATATACTTTACGATTCAACATTGATTTTTTTAATTTAGTGTGCAAAATACAGTACAATTGTTTACAATTTGCATAAAGTTAAAACAAAAAAATCCAAAAATAAATCATAATTTTGAAGTGACCTCTATTTTTTGCTCGCCAGTGTATATCTAAATGTAATATCATGTCATAAACCCGATCAAATGCACCCATTTTACATAATTATACTATAGACAACTATGTTATCTGACGCGTAGACTCCATCAAAGACCTGGGGATTTATTTTGATAGCTAATTAACTTTCAATATGCACATTGAAAAAATATCGCTTAGCTGCTATAAAATATTAGGTTTCATTATAAAAAAACTATCGCCAGTTTCTGTCAACAAAAACAATAGTTCATATATACCAGTCGCTGGTTTTATCTAAAATAACATATTGTGCTACTGTTTGGTCTCCGGGATATCTAAAATATGTTAATATTTCAGAAAAGGTGCAAAAACGTTTTCTCAAATTTCTGTACTTCCTTAAGCACGGCACTTGCCCTGACTTTAACTTATCCTATCAAGCGCTACTATACCTCATTTAATAACCAGGCGGACTAAATCAAATTATTGCCGCCAAAATACGTTGTTGTGATTGGCTAAAGGGGCGCCGTTTTTACACAGGCCCAAATTGCATAAAACAGTAATGGCCGTTGTTATGATCAGCTGATCGCTCACTGTTCCTTGTGTCCCACCGATTCCACGCGTTTCGGCTCAGTTTCTGTGTTTTTAGTCAGTTATTTCTTCCGTTGATCGTGTAAGAATGGATTCCTCTCATCCCGCGATTTTCTTGGAAATAGTTATTTTATTTTTAACTATAGATATATGCCGGCACAAGTTTGGTGTCATTTTCACCCCCCAAGAAGCGGAAATGCTTGGATTTTGGAGCATTAACGCTCGAGGAAAAACAATCTAAAATTATCTTATATAAAACTTTAATGCAAGTGGCTTTAAAACCTACTGCCGTCGTACACAAAATTGTCGATTCATTAGATAAGTGTGGCGCAAGTTATTACAATATGGAATCAAATCATAAACATACATTATATTTAGGATTGGCTAGAGGTATGGAGTTTCACACAATTAGGGAGTGTACGGAGATTGGGGCAGTAACAAGTCCTAAATGTTTTGAAGGACTTCCAGCGACCGAAGATATCTACAATGAAAGCAGCAAAAATTTTGTGTGCGGAGAATTTTTCTTTAAAAATTAAATTGCTACATTGAATTAAATATTAATTGAATTAAAGAATAGAGATGACTTGCCAAAGAAGTCCCGTTAAACATTATATACATTAATGAAAGAGATTTATTTTAAGTAAGTTATTATACGTTTTTAAATAGCAAATTGATTTAATTTAATAAAATTCTATTTCACGACAATCTAGTATTTATGTTTCAAACCTTTTACAGAATCATATGTATTTTTAAAATATACCTAATACTTCAATCCACTTATATGTAAATAAATATATGTACAACTTGACTTTTTCAGTGTGCCCCTAAATTCTTAAGAGGGTCTCGTACTTATTTTAATATTATATACTATATCATTGACTATATAATCAAGAAAGTTTGCCTAGAATTAATTTATTTGTTGATATAATTGTTGAATGAATGTTATGGATAAAAGAATTTGAAATAATTTTATTTTTACCGCCAAAATATGTCTGGTTACTTTTCTGGTGACTTTTTATAGTGTAAATATGACTTTCGCATTTAGTCCGCCTGGTTATTAAATGAGGTATAGTTGAGTTTCAGATAGAGACGATACATACCAAACACAAATTAATATCTATCATCGATGTATATAGGATTGTACATAATTTAAGTGATAATTCGGACATGCTTAATCAAATTGAATTTAATGTGCCCAGACTTTCTGTGAGGCATAAGCGAACATTTTCCTATAAAACACCACGCAAATCATAATGAATTCTCACCGCTATGTACGATGATCCGTAATTATCACGACGCTCAATATTGTGTGGATATATTTTGTGCAAGTTTAAGATCATTCTCTAATGATCTAAAGTCTTGTTTGTTATAAAACTTGTTAGTGATAAGATTATATTTAATTTGTATCCATTAATTGCGGAATACCTAATAATTATCTTATTTTATATTGTGTTATCCTTAAGTTGATTATTGTAATGTATTTCTCTGTAATAAGGCACTGCCTGTTGAGAATTAAATTAAATTAAATTAAATTAAAGATGTGAATTGCGTGCCATTATCTGTCACCAGCAGTGACGGTTCGCGGGTTTTTTTATGGTACGGCCGAGGAACAAGAGGTAGTAATACAGATAGGTAGGGTCAGTTGCAGAGACGGCTGGCTGCGTGACCGCACCTATCTGTATTACCACCTCTTGTTCCTCGGCCGTACCAGAAAAAACCCGCGAACCGTCACTGGTCACCAGTATTTTTAGAAATCAAAATCTTGCGAATGTCTCCTGCAATTTATCTATTGTATTTTGTGTAGTAATATTTGCCATTAAAAATACCACCCATTTAGAAAAAGCATCGGTAATAACGAGAACATACTAACCGAATACTGAACCTAAAAAATCTAAATGGACATGCTCCCAAGTGTTGTTTGCAATGTGCCAACTTTTTAATGGAATTGTATTCGGCGTGCTTCTAAAATATTAACAAATTTCCCAAGGTTTACATTATTTCTCTATATCTGTATTGAGAGAAGGCCACCATACATAAGAACAAACTAAAGATTTTGTTTTTACCATACCTTGGTGAGTATTATGTGGTTCCCTTAGGGCCGTTGACCTAATATATTATTTATTAGGAGAATAAATATATTATGGAGATCAATGCCATTTTAATACTACGGTAGCTATTAGGTACCTACTAAATAAATGTTGGTAACATTCCAAGGTTGGCTATCCTTTTGAGTGATAATAAAAGAGAGTTTTTATGTGTTAGAATGAGATGAAAAAGATCGGTTGAAGTTGTAAGAAAGCTTTTGACAGTAATTTACCACTTATTATCTGCTTCATAATTTGTAATAATGTCCACAAAACGAGTTCCTGCTACTAATTTTAGTGCAGTAGAGGTTAGAATGCTGACCAATATTGCGGTAAAGTTTAGTGGTATTATTGAAAATAAAACAACCGACGCTGTAAATTGGAAACACAAAAATGAGGCGTGGGAGAAAAAAACTGTGCAATTCATAGGGACTGCAAAACTTTACGGTTGAAATATGATTGTATAAAAAGGAAGTTGAAAGGGAAGATATCTAAAAATAAATTGGAAATGTATAAACTGTGCTCTTAGTTGTACTATCGCTGATGTTACACGCTTTAAAATATGCCCTGCGGTTGTTCTGTGCAATCCGCCAAAATCCCCCAAAACAATTTGAAAACTTCCGCAAGCATAA
The DNA here is from genome assembly GCA_910593695.2 of Ocypus olens. Lineage (NCBI taxonomy): Eukaryota > Metazoa > Arthropoda > Insecta > Coleoptera > Staphylinidae > Ocypus > Ocypus olens. The sequence goes on from OU343061.1 coordinate 19,906,376, forward strand.
AATATTAATGCTACCAGAAGTTGTGATACTGCAATATTTCTGTTAGTACGGTGTTTTATATTATTTGTTGTTAATTCCAAAATATATGATACAGTTTCTTTTGAAAAACGGAATCTATTACAAAAATCTAAATCGTTCCACCTATTAAAATGATCATTTCTATTTCCTACTACATGTGGACGTCCATTAATTAAATTTAATTCTTCTACCTTTCCAATAAGTCATCCAGTTCTTCAAAATTCATCGATAAATTAATGTTCTCAGGACAAATTCATTGATTTTCAGGTTATTTTAACCTGTACTTACGTTATTTTTCTGGTATCAGATATATTTTTCACGCGTTTTAACACTTTGTTAAAAGTGTATTAGTCCATATAATGATAATAATAATTATTTTACAAATATTTTCAAATTATCCACTTTATCAGGTGCTTCGGCTGACTACTAATATATTTGGCTAATAAGGAGCTTTATAAGACAGATACTATTTATTAGGAGGTGGATATATGACACAAATATTTATTAGCTAAATTATCTTATTATATGGTTTATGAGGAGATGGATATCCCGGCCCTTAGAATAGTTTCTTGCAGCCTGGTCGGGACTATTACTCTATATCCCCATAGCAAATCATTTTCGACCGTAATCTCATGCCTATGGCTAAAATAGGGTTGAAACTGTGAGCATTTTTGTGGCCAGCCATTTTTAACAAATTCTTTTATTTTTAAATGGTGTCATCCTGTAATGATTCATTTTTTATATTTTTAAAATTAAATGCTGAATTTGAATCGCTTAAATAATTTACGAAATTAAAATTTCCCATGACCTCAATATTTTCTTTTGGCTCCAGTTCCACCCGTAATCTTGACAAAATGTCTGCCCAATTTTTGTTCGATTTTAGAAATTTAATATTGAATTTAAATCCGCTTAAAAAAATTGCATAACGTTGCAGTCTATTTGCCGCTAGCGTTGGTATACCACGCTTGGGCCCAAAAATTGTTATCAACGGTTGGTGATCTGTATATAAATTAAATTCGCGCCCATAAACATATTGGTAGAATTTTTTTACCCCATATAAAAGCTTCCTTCTTTATCTGCGAATAGTTTTCTTCCGCGGAAGATTGCGTCCTTAATCCATATGCAATTACTTTCTCATCTCCGAAATTTGAGATAAAATAGCTCCCAAGCCCACTTGTGAAGCATCTACCGTCAAATTTAATGTTAAATTCGGATTATAATATGCTAATGAGTTTTCCGACATTAAAATTTCCTTTATTTTAATAAATGACTTCTGACATTCATCTGACCAATTCCATTTTGTATCTTTTTTTATTAGATTATAAAGTGGATGTAGGATTTCCGACATATTTGGAACAAATTTGTGATAATAGTTTATCGTACCTAACATAGACCTTACTTGTGACACATTTTTCGGAATTCCCATATTTTGAATGGCTTTCAAGCGTTCAGGTGATTTATGAAATCCCTCACGGTCAATAATGAACCCCAAATAAGAAATTGAATTTTGAAAAAATATACATTTTTTCGCCTTTATAGTGATCCCGCAGTTTTGTAAAATGCTTAATACATTATGATTTTTTTTGCATGTTCTTGTTTTGTTGAAGCCGTAATCAAAATATCGTCAAGATATACGCAAACTCCCTCTAGATGCCCTAAAATACTATCCATAATTCTTTGAAATTGTGCGGGAGCCGAGCTAACCCTAAACGGCAAACGGTTATACACGAATGTACCGATATGTGTTGAAATCGCTGCCATTTTCCGAGATTTCGGATCTAATAATACTTGCTGATATGCGTGCGTTAAATCTATTTTAGAGAATTGTTGTCCGCCCTGCAACCTTGGAAAAATATCCTCAATTCTCGGAATGGGGTGTCGCTCCGACTCCAAATAAGGATTTAGTGTGACTTTATAATCACCGCATATTCTGATAGAGTTGTCCGATTTTAATATAGCAACGATAGGAGTGTCCCATTCTGAATGATCCACTGGAGTGATAACTCCTGCCTGCACTAACCTATTTAATTCCGACTCTATTTTTTAATGAGTAGGGCAATGGCATTGCTTTGTAATATTTAGGATTACTATTATTCTTTAATTTTAATTGAATTCTATAATTTTTTAAGGTGCCTAATTTTTCAGAGAAGACCGATGGAAATTTATGCAATAAAGTATTTAAATGGTCATCATTTTGCTTTATATAATTCAACTCTCTTAGCCCCAAGTTAAACAATTTTAAAAAATCTCGTCCTAAGAGTGGTGGACCTTCTCCTTTAATTATGTAAATATCTATTAATTTACATTGATTATTATAAGTCAAGTTTACGGATACTTTTCCAACTGGTGATATTTTACCACCGGTGTAATTTACCAAGTTCATTTTTGTATTGTTTAATTTTAAATGTTTAAATAATTTCAACCATACATCATGAGCAATTACGGAAGCTGCTGCACCCGAGTCAAGCTCCATCCTAAGTGGTACATTATTTATTTTCACATTAACAATAATCGGTTCATAATATTTATTATACATTGAAAATAACGCCAATCCATTTTGATTTGTATCATCAGCTGTATTTATAAAATGTATTTTCGGTTTTTTTACATACATAGCTGAGATGACCTTTTTGCCGACAGTTGTTACAATTATAATCACGATACCTGCACTTATTTGTAGAATGATTTTTCCGTCCGCAGCAGAGACAAGAATGAGACGTGCCGGCGCAGAGTGGACGAAACGTTAATCTAGCTGAACATTTCGCCGAAAATCAACTGTTTAGAAATCCATTTTTTTCTTTAAATATGAGTAGTACAATGTCCAGAGGGTACGCAGGTAAAGCCATAAAACCCTCCGACCCTTTTCCCAGTAGTTATCTGTACCCAAAGTGCACGCTTCGTTTAGGTCGTTTAGTTGTGAATTACACGCGCTTCAAACGTGTACGTTTAACATTTTTTTTTACATTTGTGTTTAGTGCAAAATTAAAATTAACGATGGATATATATCCTACTGGTATGTGTACAACCTAGTTTTAATTATTCTTTGTTTAAATTTAGTCAACACATAGATACAATGATTTTAATTTAGTAGAGAATCCTACTGTAATATTTTATTATATTTTAATAAGGTTAAAGTTTATTATACCCGCCGATATCCGCAATGATTTTTTTTTGTATACATATTTTTTTAGGCAGCGTAACCGTTTCCCGGAGAACATTATTCGACATTTGGCGCGCTCACCAAACGCTAGAAGAAAAAAATAAAGCAGTTTTTTTCTTTGTGATTGACATTATGAAGATTGATATTGAATCGGACACTGGAAATTTACATTCGTTGACACAAAAAATAACACATTTTACGTCAAAATTGGCAATGAAATGGCAAACTTCTAATGGAGCATTTTCAAATTTTGAAAATAAATATTCAAAGTGGCTAAATGAAATGGAAGTGTTCTCTACTGAGAGTTTACCAAATGAACTCCAACCTGGATCTTCTAGTGGTAAATCCAGAGGTTCGTATAAATCTTTTACTAAATTGACGGATGTCTCAAAAACGGAAAATTAAGCCGCTGGTGGAAAATTACTCCCAGAAGGAACTAGCATTTGCCACGCGGTTCAGTCTTCGACAATCTGGAAGAATTGTGAATAATTTTATAATTAAATAAAAACATGATGTAATATAATTTTTGTTTTCTAAAATTTGAAGTTTTCAATTTTTTCCAAATGTTTATATTTCAGTTACTATTTTTAGATATAAATTGTATAACAAAAATGCTAATAGTGAAATTATCTTCTAGATTTGTTTGAACACTTTTTTCGGCTAAAGTAAAAAGTAAATGGGGGATGCTGGAGGGTAGAAGGGAAGAATTATTTAATATTGAATAACATATATTTATAATAAACTATTTTCTTTGACTACGAACAATTTTAATTAGAATAAGACGCTTTATAGCGAAATGTTCAGCTAGATTCGGCATTTCGGCCTGTGTGCGGCGCCTCCTGCGAATTGTTGTTGTTCCCTCGCTGGTGTGCCTCCCGCTCGCGCCGTTCCTCTCGCCTGTACTAGACACTACAAAAATATACACATTTCTTTTAAAAGTAATAAGAGAAAGCAAACGTTTAGCCAGAAATCAAGTGTTCCGACACTTTTGCCCAATTTACACAGTGATAGATCATTGTGCGTGAATAAAAACCAGTGAATGCAAAGCGGTAAAAATGAATTGAACAAAAGAGGTACTCTCACTCATTGCTAGCTATGTATACAGATTCACTTTCTGGCGAGGTATCAAACAAACATTTTTTAGCTAAAAATACATTGCCAAATAAAACCAAACAAGACTTGTGCAAATTGTTTTTTTTTTATTATTTATTTATCACAATAGTATATACAAGCACTTACACATAATAACTAATAATAATATTATTTATATTATGTATATATTAATAAAATAAGTATTCACCAATAACACTAACATATAGGTGCCGCAATAATAATCATAATCAATAATAACCGAACAACAAATGAGTGGATTTACAAACGGAATTTGAATCATCCCCTCCATTATTAGTATTTTCATTATTATTTTATACACGTAATGCTCTTACAAGTATTTACAAACTTACAAATTATACTAGTTACTCCCTCCAAATATAGATACTGAATTTACAAATTGTTTCGTTTTCCTTTAATTCACTTAATTAGTCGAAAATGGTTGTAGAAACTAGCTAAAACGCCTCCCTTTTTCTATTAAAAGAATTGATGATCCAATAAGGGTTTATCACAAGTAGCGAGAATTTTTCTTAGTATTTCGCAAATTGAAGTATTTTGCCTGTTTTGATTTACTCGCCTCATGTGACAGAGCTTTTTGAAATTTGACATATGCGCAGACATTTCTTTGTTACGGTGCACAATGGAGGTGGTTGAGCTTTTCTGTTTGGTTTTGTTTATTTTTTTCTATTTTCGTGATATGTCTTACACCCGCCCCTTACACTCAGCAAAAATAAACGTTGCAGCCATTTACAGCACGATTAGGATTGATTTTCTTTGGTTTAATTCGTAAAATTGTAGAAAATAGAAGCTCTGTCTCGGGGGTGAGTTATTTTTTTAATAATAATACGAACATGACAGCCCTAATAGAACAGGTGTGCTCAAGGTAAGCAAAGATTATTAAGTTAAGTTAAGTAGGATGCAATTTGAGGATTATATTCGGTTATAGGTCATTCTAACTATAAGAGATAAGTCATTTAAAGTAATAGGGATTATGCTAGGTTAGATTAATATTATTTTTCGAATACTTTGCTTTAATACGTTTATTACGCTGTAAATATTTAGAGCAAAATGAGGGATAGATCATGAAAGTTTCTAATTATTTTTGAAATACCAATGCGGAAATTATTTTCACTTGTTGAATTCGAAATATTGAATGTAATATATATTCTCCGAGTATTAATTACTTATCATTATCCGATCACGAGCCATCCAAATAAATATCTACCTTTATTAACCATGAGTTATAACAGAATTTGCTATATAAGAAATTTAATTTAAGAAGCTTGAAAATTAGCCAAGGAGCTTTGCTTTAGGTTAAGATCACTGTTGAAAAACAATCATCATCAGCATCAATCATGTAAAAAATTAACATAACTAAATTTTAATTAGCATCAGAAAATGGGCACTTTATTAACTTTGCTCTTCAGTTCATCTATTAAAATATACTTTCGTAGTTAGATTTCTGATATGGCAATATGAATTGCCAATTACAAATTAATTAAAATCGGTTTGATTTTTTTGAAACGCATTTATTAGAAAAAAAACGCAGTTTTTATGCCATATATGTTTTAACGGAAATCCCAATTTTTCATTGTAAAATCTAAAGGGTTATACTAAATTAGTACTATTCATAAGCAACGACAACAAGAACATTTCCCAAATCAGCAATTGTTTGCAATGTATAAGTTATCTCGCTTATGAAAACAACAAAGTGTGTGCGTGTGTGGTGTGTTTTTTTCAATTATTATACATGGCGAATAAAGAATAACCCCTCGGATGATAGTGCCTAAACAATTTAAAATAGAAAAAAGGTTTCAAGAGTTATTGGAAAGCAATGTTTTGCCTACAGTTATTTTTACATAAACTATATGTTACATATGTATACATTAAAAAAAACGCAGGCGTAAATTAAACAAATAGGAGTATTAATTATATGCTGCAGGGTGTATATAAATTTGTGGAAACGCTACCACGATAAGAAGGGAATATTGTTCTAGGCTTGGCTGAACATACCAAGCTGCCTACTGGAACAGATTAAGATTTTGACAATTTAATTACATCGATTGTTTTGTTGGACATGCTAACATCGATGGACAGAGAAGCATATTACATCTGAATAAGGTCGAAAAATTGACTTATATACAAGTCATTGTTTTGTTTAATATACGCATGCGTAACGCGTAGTTCATTCCAGTTTTGGTTTCTACCACCTCCACTGCCCTGTAGAATGGACTTTATCAACGAGGTCTACAAATGAAATTAATTATGAAAAACTGTAATTAAATGACAAAGCTGCAGTAGGATTTAAAATATAAAACACAGCCATAAATGGTTTCATTTAAAACAATATGACCTTGACATGCCACTTTTATATCAGGTATCCTTTATATGAAATAATAATTTTATTTAACGCTTTCTTTTGTATTTTAAAAAGTTTAGGTTTTTGCTCACTCGCGCTGTGAGTAACAAAGTTGTTTTAATAATTTGTTTCTTAATACTTCTTTTATAATGTAAAAAAAGTTGCCTAATTGTATTAAACCAAATAACGGTTTAAATAAATACATTGGGGGTGGCATTTAAAAAATTATTAAGGACATCGCAACTTGCTGTTTTAAGTTTCGTTATTGATTTTAGTTCTAGTTCCGTTCTATTTTGGATAACCTGTATATTAGATTGGAATAATGTAGCCAGTTCCTGTAATGATGTTTGTCACAAACGCAAGCAATTATGAATAATTGGGTTGAATACATTTAAAACTTCTTATCTAGAGCCATCGAAGAAGTAAAAAGTTTTAAGCGCTAGCGACCTGTAATGATATTTTTTGCCTGAAAAATAGACTTCTTTTGAACAATTTACAGCACGGAAAGTGAGCCGAAATCGCCCAGTAAAATCAAAATCGTCCGGTAATTTTTCAATTTCCAGCCATAGTTCTGGGTATTGGAATAAACAAAGTCTGACATGTCCTCATTCATGAGAAACATCAATTTGTTTACATTTTTGACCCATTTTCCAAACGGTCACAGAAAAAAGAGTATACCTTACTCGCCAGGAAAGTGGCTTTCTAGTGGAAGAGCAAATTCAAGCTCATTTTCATACCTCTCGGATTATCTACTGGAAAATGCTTCGGGAATAAAAAATAAACAGAAAATCAACGCAGAACTTTCACCCATAAATTCTCATCCGCGTTAAATCAAGTACGGGTCCGGCATTGGAATGTGACACATTTTAACGCGCTACTGCCTGACACATGCGTAGGTGGGGGAGTACTGTTCATGACTGATGTGTTTGTTATTGTATGCAGTTTAGAAGCTATGGAGGATTGGCCGGTAAATCGACGCGTGTTCGCCGTGACGGCTTACATTGAAACGAAGTCTGTTATTACGGTCCAAAGACGATTTCGGGCTGAGTTTAATATCCCAAGACGTGGTCGCATTCCATCGCGGAACATTATTTTGCAATGGTTTAAAAAGTGGAATGCGCATGGAACTGTCTGTGATAGGTTTGCTGGTTCTTCCCGTACTATGCGAACGCCTGAAAATATTCGAAGAGTTGAGGAAGCAGTAACAACCAGTCCAACACGTTCAGCGAATAAACATGCAAGGGCTCTAAACCTATCAGATCGTACAGTGCGCCGTATTTTGCATGATGATCTTAAGTTTTATTCTCATAAAATACAGATCAATTATCCCCACAAGATCCACCTAACAGACTTGCATTTTGCAGGGAATTTGTAACCAGATTTGATGGATAATTTAATTATGTCGGATGAAGCTAATTTTCATTCATCGGGTTTTGTTAATAAACAAAACTATCGATATTGGTGAGCAGAACAACCAATGCAGTTGCATGAGAAACCTTTACATGCTGAAAAAATTACGGTTTGGTGCGGTATTGCAACATTTGGGATTATTGGACCGTATTTTTTTGAAGAGAACAATCGAACTGTAACCGTTACCTCGGAGCGATATTTGCAAATGCTACAAACATTTCTTACTGCCGAATGACGTAGATTGAGAGTTGAAGATCACGAACTATGGTTTCAACAGGATGGGGCAACTAGTCATACCGCTAGAATAGTTATGCAGTTTTTAAGGAATAAGTTTCCTGGGAGATTAATTTCCCGAAATGGAGACCTTGCCTGGCCAGCACGTTCTCCTGACTTAACGGCTACAGATTGTTTCTTATGGGCGTACTTAAAGTCTAAAGTGTATCTAAAGAAGCCCCGCACACTGGATAAGCTATAGAACAACACAACTGAGGAGATAAGAAGAATTGATGGAAGACTTCGAGGCGCAGTTATGAACCACGTCCGAGAAAATATTGAAAAATGTATAGAGTTTAATGGTGGACATTTAAATTCTGTAATTTAAAAAAAAAAATAAAACTTTTAAAAACTGCATTCAATGAGTATTATTTTTCAGATTTTTACTTCTTTTTACAACAAAATATCTAATCACTACAGTGTAGCGAAAAACGTCACATTCCGCTGCCGGACCCTGTATTTACATTTGAATAAATAAAAATTTATATTTAGTCGTAACAATAATGATCATTTATAATTACAAATTTTCAGTAACTATAAGAGATAGATGGTTGGTTTAATTAAGGCAAAGTTGCGCATTTTAAAGCTGAATAATTTTTAGAAAGAAATTTGAAATATTCCGACTATTTTCGAAGGTATTCGATAAAAACCGAAAAAGTCAATTTCCGTTGGTTGACTTTCTTACCGGTTATTAAAAAAAAACCAAAAGCACCGTCTTAAGACGCTTGTAAATTCTTCCCGAAAATAATTTTATTTTTCAAATACGACGTTTCGTTAATTAGATACCCACATCAACTTTATTTATGAATAATATCAGAGACGTATACACAACAACCATGGACTCGACCGAATACTTCTCGATCCCCGAAAAATCTTTCGGCCGGGCTGGGATTCGAACCCACACGGCACGCAGGAGGTATTTGAAATTTTTAAGAATGTAAGAGTAGGTGTTGACTTTGAAACATGTATTTTAAAGTGTGCCCCAACTTTGACAACAGATAAGTGTTTCTTAGCTTTGATATTACCTAAATTAGATTCAGTGCCCTTTTAAAAATGAGTTTCAAACGAAGGAAAACGTGATACACTTAATGTTTACTAATTATAACATTTATGTATAAAACCTGCAGCAAAATTTTCATCAATATCCCAAAACAATCGACAAGTGTATTCAAGTCAACGGCAATCTTTCTGAACATCTAGAAAATTAGACGTTGTTACTTTGTTAGAAATTTAATAAAACAAGTTTGTTCACGAAAATGTTATAATGTGCGCATTATTTAATTCTATGGGCAACATTAATTAACATTATTTAACACTCAATTTCATTAAACACGCATTTGCGTGTTTAATATGGTTATTAAACACACTAATTCGCGTTATAATTCACAAAACGCGATTTATGATAATATTTTGTTTACCCTATTTAATTTTAACTTCGATTTAAAAAAAAATTCAATTGTCATTGTAATTACAACTTTAATTTTGATTTTGATTTTAATTTTGATTCTAATTGTAATTTTAAATTAAATTTTGATCTTGATTTTAATTTTCGTGAACAAAGTATAGTGTACAATATACTATTGTCAGTTTTTTGTTTAAACTCAGTTTTATAAATAAAGTTAAATCACAAACCTGCACTGACTTTGAAAAAGCAGCCTTTTTGTCTTCAAACAATTAAAACCAATAAAACCAAAATGGTTAACCTTGTTAAGACCTGACTAAAAATTTGTCATAATAGATAGGGTGAGATTTAAATTTCTTATGTTGATAATGACATCTAATAAAGTAATAAACGAAACGCCGGAACAGAAAACTATATTATTTTTTGAAGAGCATTGAAAACGAATCTTCGTTATTGTTAAGGCACACTTTGTTGTTTGTTTCAACGTCAATGCCTACTCTTCAATTTTTATAAACCTCTAAATAATTCCTATAGCAAACAATTTTGTGTGACACATCATTAGTTTTAGAAAGGAATATCTGAATAAGGAAACGTCGTATTTGAAAAATATAATTATCTTCTGGAAGAGCTTACAAAAGTTTTTTGGGAAAGTGCTCTTCGTTTTTCAAAATTACCAGTAATAAAGTTGTAAAAAAATAATAACCAAAATTTACTTTTTCAGATTTTATCTAATATCTCCGGAAGTAGTATTTTTAACAAATTATTGAGCATTAAAATACGCACCCTTGCCTTAACTTAACCCTCTATTTCTTATAATTACCGAGATAGCAATGCTAATGCATGGAATTTGTAGCACCCTGTATATTAAATTTACTTTCTGTCTAGCATTGCCATTAACACATTGCAGGTTTGTATTATATACGTACCAACAGTTTCAGGTAATTTTAGCAATTTTATAAATGGTGCTAACCATTTTCCTCCTTCGTTAACTGTGATAATTTTTGTATTAATGAAGCTTGCTGTTTAAAAATTGTTAATAATGGAACACGACGCCCTTTTTAATGTATATGCTTATTTTTAGGATTAAACAACTAAATTGAATTTTACGCTTTGTATGCTCTTTTAACTAAAGGCATTATAATTTGCGAATTTTTTTGCTAGATGATAATACGTATTGAATAACTTAAAAGGTATGTTACACCGATTATGATCATTTAACGCATTTTAGGTTTGAAATTTTATAGACGTCAACGTTTAAAAATAAATTTCACTGAAGCTATTAGAGCATTTGCATTATAACAACAATGAGATATTTCCAAAAGGTTGCAATAGAGGAAACGGACTGATACGGATTGTTTTTTTGGTTCGAACATACCTACTCGCGAGATCTAAGATCTTAATGCTGCGAGGTTGGCGGACCTTAAACTTGACAACCATGTTCTGTCTGATGCGGAATTTAGAGCTGATTAGACGGGGTTTTGAAGGTATTTGATTTGAATATTATACCTGATTTATTTTATTTTGATTGTTTTAGTGGCGCCAATCCAAAGAAAATTAGGAAACAGTCCGCTTAAAATAGCATACTCGTATCATTCAACAAAACAAAAGTTGTATATTGTCCTATATATGAAACATCTATGTTTTATAACTTTTTTAATTTCATTTTCTGACAATTGTTATTAAACACAATGTTACAATTAGGAGTATAATGTAAATGCACCATTATATTAAATTAAATTAAACTTCTGTCTTTTGATTTACCAGAATAGTCATTTACGTAACAAGTTCCGAAAGTGATATTTTACGACGAGCCGTAGGCGAATTCTGTCAGTCCCGTAAAATCAGTTTTGGATCGTGTTACGACATTATTTTTTCTGCAGCCGTTTTTGGAATGGAAAATCAAAAACACAAACGAATGTTACATGATAAGCTCTGTCATAATTAAATACAAAGTAGATGGTATTATTGTACCATTTATTTAAAGTGGTACTTTCGATTTAATAAATAAAATTACGTTGGACATGATTTTCCTCGACTTCGTTATGTTAAATTGTGCTGTTTAAAAAAGAAAACACTTTTTAGACTTAATGCGTCGATTAATTCTAAATAAATGATCCACTTGTATTAAGTGAGGATTACGAATTACGTATATCTAGTTATCTCAAATTTTGTTAATTCAAAGTGTATCGATTTATTAAGGAGGAATATTTTCGGCGGGGTCAGTTTGGTAGATATTTCATAAGGGAATAAGGTTATAATAGATCACTGTGAGCCATCATGTTCGTATTACACATAAATATCACCTTATATTACGTATCATAAGTAATCATTATTTAAAAAAAATACCGTTTTCATGAAAAAAAAAACAAATTATAATCCTTCACCCCCGAGGCATCCTATCGGTATAGTCGCATGTATACGGTGACTTCACTTCAATACCCATATATGCACTTTATTATCTATCATCATTTTGTTTATTAGTGGATACCCCTAAAATTATGTCTATAATATTTTCATTAAATATATATTTTATATGTATATGGCCGGCAATTTTCAATACATCATTTTTAAAGTTACTCGTAAATATTTTATAAAGACCAAAAACATTATTGGTTGCAATTTCCGCTGACTAAAAATATGCACAGATCGTTATATACAGAGAGACAGTATTTAATTAAGTTCCACACAGATTTAGACGATGACTGTAGGCTTCGCTGCTTCAAGATCTCACACCTCATTCATTTTATATTTCTTTTAATTGCAAAATTTTGGCGTTGCTGTCCAAGCACTCATACACACCCATACAATTGCGCTCGACTGTTAATAATCACAAAAGCGGCATCCTTAATAATTGTAAGTTATATCAATTGCACTATCTTTTTTGGTTTCCATAGGATTATTTACAAAAAGCGTGTGTTTAACTATTTCGTCTTGCGTTTCTCAGCTTCTTTCAAGTTACTAGTATAATCGATTTTAGGAGGAACACATTTTTATTAAGTATATTTATTGGGTTGTCTCGTGTCCTGTACTCGGATTGGATAATTCCGTCGCCGTTAAGTTTTAACAGTTTTGGGCAAAGTAGAAAAGGTTACATTTGTCTCAAATATTTTCTTATGCACTAAGTAAAAAATTGTTTACTTATCTATGAGTTTTGCATAAAACATACGAACGGCTCTTTCATTCAAATGACAAAATATATGTTATTTTGATAAAATTAAACGTTGCTAAAAGACACAATTAAACAATGTAAACATTAAATCTTTTGAATGTATATAACTTTTACAGATTTTTAAGGTTCTTAATTGCAGACTACCACGTACTAACGGTCGCAACTATCCTCTTCATTATTTTAATAGTGTTGGATAAATACAGTGCGCGCCTAAAGTATGGAATATATTCAGTAAAACCAAAATAAAATATTTTTCGGAAAAAATTCTCGAACAGGTCGATTTTCTTTTATAAAAATACACATTTTTGCATGAAAGTCGATTTTCAGTCGTCATTTGTTTTTGATTTATGACGTCCGCCATTTGGTTTTTAAATGGCAAGCCCCTATTTTTCTTCTTGATTTTGAGAGATCTTTTCATTGTCGAACTGGCAGTATAAAAATATTGAGATCTTACATAAGACATTTTTCGAGTAAATGACAGTTGATGGTGAAAACTTGAATTTTGGAGTTTTTGCAAAATTACCTTGTTACAGCGCTTTTTTCCAAACAAAAATGAATTTGAGCTTCCATATTAAATATGGTTTCGGTTTTTCAATTTTTTTTTTGGTCATTTTGTCAAAAATTGAAAAATATAAATCTTGTAGGAATACAGCAAACATTTTTTTAACATCAGGAAACACCATTCTTTCGAAATAATTTTAATTTTAGAAAAATGCACAACTTTTTTAGAGAATTTTTCAAACTTTTAGATATCGACTTGTCGACGTTCGAACAAAAGAAAAAAAGAAAATAAATATAATACGCAAGGATAAAACTCTACGAAAATTAAATTCGGGTCAGGAAATGCCGCCTTTTTAAAATAATTTTGGTTTTTGAAACCCCACCGATTTTCTTGGAAGTTATATAATAATAATAATAATATTCTCATTCTAAACATTATTTGTCATTAAAATTTTATTGTAGGACTTCTAGAAACAGAGATACGCAAAATTATATTTTTGGTAAATAGTGCTTAAATCGACTGGTAACGCTAAAAAAAAACGATTCGAAAATTTTTGTTTACGAAAAATGTTTTCTTTTTTGAACGGAACTCATTCTGAACACTATTTGTCCATAAAAATTTTTGTGGGACTTCCAGGAACGGAGATACTCATAAAAAAACGAATAAAAAAATTTTGCTTTCAAATTCTTTTTTCTATTTTTTTAGGGTCTATGAGCTCATACTGAATACTATTTGTCTATAAAAAATTTTTGTTGGACTTTCAGGAACGGAAATACGCAAAATTACATTTTTCGTAAATAGACGATTCCAATTTTCTGGCAAGTTGTGTTTTTTTTTTTTTTGTTTGGATACGTTGAACACTTGAACAAGAAATATTTAAAATAAACACAAAACGCCGAAAAAGAATTATATTTAGTTCACAAAACACCGCCCTTTCAAAATAATTTTGATTTTTGAAATTCCACTGATTTTCTTGGAAGTTATACGGTGCGCGCCTAAAGTATGGAATATATTCAGTAAAACCGAAATAAAAGATTTTTGGAAAGAATCCTCGAATAGGTGGATTTTCTTTTATAAAAATACACATTTTTGCATAAAAGTCAATTTTCAGTCGTCATTTGTTTTTGAGTTATGACGTCCGCCATTTTGTTTTTAAATAGCAAATCCCTATTTTTGTTCTTGATTTTGATTGTCGAACTGGCAGTATAATTAGATCTTACATAAGAAATTTTTCGAATAAATGACAATTGAAGGTGAAAACTTGAAATTTTGCAAAATGACCTTGTTCCAGCGCTTTTTTCCAAACAAAAATTAATTTGAGCTTCCATATAATCATATAATACAATATGGTTTCAGCAAGACGGCGCACCCCCGCACTAGGCGCGTTTATTGACAATTGCTTTACGAATAAGTGGATTGGCAGATGAGGACCGATAGAGTAGCCCGCGAGAGAGATGAATGCGCAGAATTAGCCTGGAAAATATTCAAAATGTTCAAGAAGAATTTCTACTTGTTCGAGAAAAAAAACGCCTACTGCGGGGGATGCACCGTCCTGCTGAAACAATATTGCATTATATGGAAGGTCAAGATCATTGTTGTTTGGAAAAATTGCTAGAAGCGCTGGAACAAGGTCATTTTGCAAAAACTCTAAATAATCTTAAAAAAACATTACTTAATGCTCTATGCTGTGAGATATGTTCGCAAACTGATATTTGCTAAACGTTTCACTAAAGATATATTCTTTGAACATTTAATATGATTTATTGGATTGCAGCATGAGTTTGTTTGTACATTCGATGGTATTTTAATTTAATATCAATTGGAAAACCTAATCATCATATTTATCTCGGCTAGATTCCTTGCTGCGGGGACATTTCATGAGTAACATTTATGCAATTCAAGTGGATTCTTTAGAAGATTTAGGACATCGTATTGCTAATTATTGTCGTTAAGTAACTTCACGAATACCTCATAATATGCATAATGAGCAGATGCATCATCACTGTTACATTACATTGACCTTCAATACAAATACTGTGGAAGAGCTAGTGTAAATTGATTGGCTTCCCTAACCATGCTGGTTTCGTGTTGGGACACCCTGCTTTTATATGCTTTTCACATTGATAAGGAAAATATTGTTCCCCGCAGTAAAACTATTAGAAGTCAAAATTCAGACTCAGTAATGTAAGTAATACCGAAATTAACTATTTGCAATTTCTCAGCGTATGTTTAGTGAATTAAAAAGAAACAAGAAGATAATAAGCCAATATAACTCGAATAAATACATTTTTTTTGAGAAACTAAACTTGTGATGCTCATACTTAAATGCCTAAATATTCAAAAAAACAATTTTGATACTTTGGTATTGTGTAATCAAATCAAAATCAAAAAGTTTTTGCTTTGTGTTTTAGAAATGATTTAGAAACATATACACCATCGTTTTTAATTAATTTTACTTGTAGCTCGTGTATATGTTTGTCTTGATCCAGCGAGATTCTTGTGATTTTGTATGCAGATGTATAATTGAGTTTATAACTTTCGACGAGCGAAGCGTAATTTATTGTAAAATCCCAGTACTGAAAGTTTTAGAATAAGTAAAAGCAACTGACGTCTAATATGACTCATATTAGCTTTTGTAGGTCACCGGCCTATTTAAAAATAGGTGTTTATTATATGTTCAATAAAACTCCTCAACAAATTATATCGACCCAGGGGGCGCACAGAACTGGGGGCGGTGGGCGATCGCCTCCACTGCCCCCTATGCGCTACGCCACTGTACATACCTTTTCACTTATGTTAACTAAATCTTTAGCATTTATAATAATATTTCAATCTACGCGAATTACCTTTAGCTTGGTAGCGCATCAACAATTTTGATTAACATTTTCATTGTTTTTATATGGAAAACGAATATTTTTGTTGTATATAGATTCGCCTCATCGTCACCAATTACCATTTTTGTTTTGTACTAGCAATTCAAAAATACTCTATGCCGTGAGATCAACAAGTCGAAATTAGTTGGCAGTCCTTAAAATATAAGGTAACTAACCGAACTTCAATAAAACAGAAGTAAATGTCTCTCGAATGTAAAAGTCTGTTTGCAGACGTGAAAAATAATTAATAAAATAAGAATTGGAAATAAAAAAGAGGTAGTTAACATTTTATTTATCAAGACTGCAACAAAAACAAACATAATGCAAAACTGGGTGTGCTGTTTATTCAGCTTTTATCAGTTGGCATGCTTGTGTTGAAAGTATTTTGAACTGTCAGTGCTGGTACTTATCTTTTAACAAAATGCAAGTAACACATGTAGCCAGAGCAGTAGCTTTGAACGAAGATGGACGCAGTATTCAATACATCGCAGCTGTCTTGAATATTCCCAGGAGTACGGTCCAAGACGCAATACAGCGACATCGCCTAACTGGGAAATATACAAGAAGGCCAGGATCAGGCAGACCTCGCACCACAAACGGCGAGAAGACTGTTTTATGATATTGTCTACACTACGCGATCGTGGTTTACCATCAACAATTTTGTCTCGCCAAGTGGAAGATGTTTATGGTACTGCAATTTCTGCATTAACTGTTCGCCGAAAATTGAAGGAATACGGATTGAAGTCAAGAAAACCTCCTGCTTGCCCACTTTTGCTCCCAGCTCATCGTATTGAGCGTCTACGATTTGCTCGTGAACATAGAGACTGGACATTAGAACAATGGAGCTCCGTATTGTTCACAGATGACTCTCGTTTTTGTCTACGTTCTCCAGATGGACGAAAACATATGTGGAGAAGGCCGGGTTAACAATTTTCAGTTGTATATCTCCGAGAGTGCCATTTGGGGGTGGCAGTATAATAGTTTGGGCTGATGTGTCACTGTACACGAAAACTGAGCTTGTTCTCATTGAAAATGGTGCCACAACGGCTGTTAGATACATCAACGAGTGTTTAGCTGATCACGTCGTACCATTTGCTCCATTCGTAGGTGAGAACTTTACTTTAATTCACGATAACGCGCGACCACACATGGCACGGCTGGTTGAGCAATATTTGGATGAGGTTAACATTTGTTGTTTGTAATGGCCAGCTAGAAGCATAGATTTGAATCCTATCGAAAATCTCTGGGATTCGTTAGGGCAACGTATTCGGCACTGACAACCTATACCAGTAACCATCTTCGAATAGCTCTTCATGAGGAGTGGGAAAACATTACACAAGAAGAGGTCTACAACTGCATTCAAAGTTTACCGAGCCGTATGGCAGAAGTCATTAAAGTTCGCGGAGGTAGTACACACTATTAATCACTTAAATCATGTGACAACGTAGATGTAAAATCTAGCCAATGAGACCAAAGGAATTTTGCAATTTTGTATGACTCACTGTTTCCTGACATTTTCTTATTGAATAAAATGTTTAGTACCTCTTTTTTATTTCCAATTCTCAATTTATCAATATATATTTTCACGTCTGTAAAAAAAAATTTTTTTTATGCCAACAGACATTTACTTCGGTGTCCGGATTTTTTTGTCCACGAGTGTATTATTAGTTGTAATGGTCAGTTCTGAAAATAACAGCTAATGTTTAAAATAGGCAAAATCGGCAGAAACACACGAAACTATTTTTAAAACAATTAAACAAGTAGTCTTAAAAAAACACGAGATGTTAAAATCAACAAAATATACACTACACTGCATTGGAGAATTCTAGAGAGCCAATATAATTTTACTTGAATGGGGATTTTCAGAAAATCTGGTGCCAACCATTTTTGAAATTTTGATCTCACGACATATGCTAACGGGCAAATAGGTTAAATCATATTTGTGTTAATTTTATCAACGAAATAATTTATTTCTGTGGTCGTTTGACAAATTTGTCTTGTTTTATACAATCTAAAGCAAGAAAAGTTGCCCTTAATATCGAAATTAATACGATAGTGCGGTTCTTCGGTACATTTTATAGCGGAGTAAGAGTCGGACAGTTACGAAAATTTGTGCAGAAAACTTAAAACACGAATTGCTCTCACCCTGTAAAATAACATGCTCTCAGTTCGCACCACCGGGCAAATAAACATAATATAAAATTATATTTCCTCTGGAAATGAACTGCGGTAAAGGGTTTTTGTGAAGTACATTGCTTGACTTGGTAATGATGCTGTGACTCGCCCGAGGCAGGCGGCCTTAATCAGATTTGCTTTATTAAATTCGCTCGTGCGTACAGTTGTGCATGTTTATGGGGATTTTGTTTTGCTCCGATAAAATTATTCGGAATAATAGTAATAATAATAATAATGCGCTATATTCAGCAAAAACATTTATTGAATTATATTTATTTCTCGCATCAAATGATAGATTACGACATTTTTTACGTAGTCATCTCTTAAATAAGGCATTGATTGAAGACATTTGTAATTTTACGCCAGAAATAAGCAAAAAAAAAAATTATTTGTAAAAAAAATCGTAGAAACGAATAAAAATCAATTTGATTATCAAATTCCATTCTATTATTTTCTATTGTGGTAATGTATGAATGTTTGTAACGACAAACAGGATTTTTTAAATTACAAAAAGAAAAAAAATGAAAAAATCATTTTTTTTTGCTAATCGAAAAAAATGTTTCGAATAAAAACCTAATATATTTTAGAGTAGAAGCCAAATCTGCTATAAAACATGGGGGTAACTATTTAAGATTTCAAAGTAATCCCCCATCCAGTCCCAGGGGGGAGGGGTGGTGGTTTAAATTTCACACTACATGACAGCTCAAAAAAATTTAGACGTAATTTTTTGTATGTCGTTAATTTGTATTTCGCGAGATATTTTGGGTGTACGGGTGGTCTGAAACACCCAGTATATATATATATATATATATATATATATATATATAAATTAAATATAATTTATGATTAAATATATCTTTTCTGTTTTCTATCATTCGTTTTTGTAACTTCATTTTTCAGAAACCAAGGAGATTTTTGGAAGAATTGTCTTTAATTTCCGTATAATTTCACTGCTGCATTTTATATTTTATTTGATTATTTCGTTTCGCTGCTTCGATATGCCTAAATTTATATTGGAAAATTCACAATTCGCATGATAATTGTAGTGTTTTTAAAAAGAAAAATGTGTGAAAAATTAAGATTTCCGTTTTGAATGAAATTTTGCCACAGTGCCTAATCAGGATTTCATTTCATTCCGATTGTTAATTTCGTTTAGATATTTGGCACTTTTACACATTCGAATTGTATCTGATATTATGTTTGTTCGCTTTTTTGCTCTAAAACAAAGTATTAAAAAAAATTACAAATCGTGTGAATTCGACAAATTTTTTTGAAATTTCAGCTACTTTTATATTTTTATCCTTTTTTTTTAGGAAGTCGCTTAAAATCAAATTTAAAAAAATATACCTTGCTTGAATTTGTTTGGAAAAATGTAGTTTTGTGAGTTGATTTACACTTTAGTAGTATGTCTCAGCGTTTAATTTTTCAGTAAAAATTCTCAGCACACCTGTGGTGATAATTTCAAAAAGAGAGAAGTTTTTGAACAGATGTCGCTTTGGAATTAAAAAGCTATTTTCTAAAAAGACGCTTAAATATTGAACTACCTGACGATAAAAAAATAGTTCAAAATCATAATCTACTGAAAAAGATGTTTTAAGTTATTTGAAAAGAAAAACGTCTTGTGTATTCAGAATTTATTTGAATGTCCGAAAAATATCTTATAAGTTCACACTTCCTTCAAAATTTAATAATATTTGGATCAAACAAAATTATATTGTTAATTTTTGGAGATTTGTAATTTTTCTTGACGCTGGTAAATCGAAAATATTTAGGTGTTGTTGGTAATGCTTAGTAAATATAAATTTGGGCAGAAAACCTGAAACAACATTAAAATATATTCAAATATTATACTAATTATACTGAATCAGTGACGGCTCGTCAGGGGCGGCAGGGTCGGCCGGGCCGTACCGTTAAATTCAATTAAAACAAATATTATAAATGTTTATTTTCTGAGAAAATAAATATTGCGAATTTTTTATAATAAATACATAATATGCTTATAGCCAGTAATATTAATAAACACTCAGTATAAGGCCGATAAATGCGGGAGTTTATTTTCATTTAATATATGTCTACTACGCAAGTTCGTATCCGCAAAATCGGCCAGCCGTTGATTTTCAGAGTATTAAGATTAATGCAAGCGCTACGTCCGCACGAATGTCAGTGCAGATTCTGTCGTCTCATTTCGCCTGCAGCATGAACGTACGACCACAAATGGTTTACTCCAGTACGGCAAATTCACCGGGGCCGTACTCCGTACGCAATACTCCGATGCCCATGACTCGATGCACTCTTTAATTCGCTTGCGTTACAGGTCACATTTTAGAACTTGTAAATTTATTTATTAACGTATTTCTGATTATTTTCATATTGTTCGATTTAAAAGTAATATATGTACTTACTTTAATACAAATTGGTCATTAAGGCCAACAATTGACCGGTATTAGAAAACACATTATTCCTTAAAAAAATATTTCAGAAATCAGAATATATTTCGCATTTTTAAAGAGAAGGCAAATCTTAATATAAGTAAATATCATTAAACAATAGATGTAATGTAAAATGCAAACAATAATTAAATGGTTTGTAATTTACAAAATAATTACCATTCTAGGTAAATTTAAGGTAGTTTATGTGAAATATATCAGTGTATAATTAACCATTTTATGTATATAACATGTTTAAAGATGTTATTGTTACTCCGACAACATTCTCTCACTGTTAAAAGTCGGGCGAAATTATTTAATGTGTATCGTTCTAACGGAGGAGTATGGGTACGGCTGGCCGTTATCCACAGTGCGCGTGTGCCAGCATAGAAATCATCAGATGACAGAATCACTTTGTCTTTTCCTTAGTCCCGTCCACATGGTGCTCGTGTATGCGATTATTAATTATTGTATTATTTGTTGAAACTACGATGGCTAGTGTAAGGGATATTGTAAATACTAACGCTGATTTGGTTCATTATTTTTTACACAATAAATTTAACAGATTGTCGTACGATGATAAAGTTTTCATTAAAAATGTGCCAGTTCCACACCCGTTGTTGACTAATCTCGTTCAAAGAAAACAAGATCACAATCGCACTTTTTCTGCAACACTCTACACAAAGTTTATTTGGCTAACTGGTAGTGAGATTTGTAACAAATTATTTTGTTGGCATTGTTTGTTGTTTTGTGAAAGCAAAAACCCTTTTAATTCATGCGGTTATGACAATTTAAAAGAAGTTTATCGCGCTATAGCGAAACATGAACTTTCAAAAGATCATACGTATTCTGCCTTAAAATATAAATTATTCGCGAAACATAATATTTTAAATGCACTTGATACCGCTAGACGAGAACTTATAAATAAACATAATGAAAACGTTCGGGAAAATCGAAAAATGGTCAAACATTTAATAAACATGGTCATTTATTTATCAACTCAAGAACTTGCATTCCGAGGTAACGACGAAACAACAAATTCAGACAATCAAGGGAATTTTAAAGAATTAGCTCATTTTGCATCTAGTTTGGATGAAAATTTTAATAAATTCATTGATCCATCCATATCTTCAGTGTTTACCGGACTGTCAAAAATGATTCAAAACGATTTAATTGATTCCATAACTACGGTTTTAAAGCAGAATATTTACGACGAAATTAATAGAGCTTCTTGTTTTTCTTGGGAAATAGACGAGAGTACAGATATACGCTGTTTTTCTCAGATGTCAGTGATTTTTCGTTACGTTTGTGAGGGGAAAGTAATAGAACGATTTTTGGGTTTCTTCAACCTTAGTGAAGGTCGAACTGCAAACGATATTTTTAATGTACTCCAACAAAACTTCAATCATTTCAATATTGAACCCAAATTAATCGGCCAAACGTATGATGGTGCTGCTGTAATGGCGGGAGAACTAAATGGATTGCAGCAAAAAGTTAAGGCAATTGCTCCTCAAGCACTTTTTACGCACTGTTACGCGCACAAAATAAATTTAGTTTTACAAGATTCATGTAAAAAAATTAAAGAATGTAGGATATTTTTCTCAAATCTCTCGGGCTTTTCATCTTTTTTCACAAAATCTACTAAGCGCACTAATCTTCTGGATACAATTTGTCAAAAGAGAGTTCCGAGTAACTCAGAAACCCGCTGGAACTTTAAATCATGCATTGTGAACACTATATATAATAATAGAATTAATTTGATTGAAGTTTTCGATCATATCATTGCAGATTTGGATCAATGGGATGATATTTCAATTCAGCCTCCATGCGCTAAACGACGTAAAACGCACAGTAATAATGATGATTCGATATCTACGAAACGAATCTTTTTTGAAATTTTAGATATGCTTATAAATCAAATTGAAATACGTTTTAAAGATATTTTCTTACTTAACTTTCTGGAATTGACCAATCAAAATAAATTCGATATATTTAAAATTTCCGGAAAAACAATTTCAATCTTTGATTAATAACTACAAAACATTTTTTAATAATGAAAAATTAAAAAGAGAATTGCAAGTTTTGTATACTGACAAATTTATTTTCGGTAATTCCCCAACAGTAGGTGACATGACAGAATTTATTTATAATAATGATATTATTACAGACGTTCCGGAATTATATAAATTATTTTGTTTAATATTGACTCCCACCAACATCTGCATCGGTAGAAAGAAGCTTTTCAGCATTGAAAAGAATAAAATCCTACAGTAGGAATACAATATCCCAATCGCGCTTAAGTAATGTATCTATTTAGCAATAGAAAGAGGGTTGGTTAAAAGTTTAGTTAAGAATGATAGTTTTTATAATAAAATTATTGACGATTTCGTTACAAAAAAATCCCGGCGAATCGATTTAATATTTAAAATGATTGAAATAATTCAAATATAATATATTTAATTTGTTCACATACACGGGCACCACTGTTATTTCCTGGCAAAATCCCTTTAGTTTTGAGAGTTTTTATTTATTTTCCTGACATTAAAAAGAATTGACTTTTTTTTTGTTGAGAGATTTGTTTTATTTTATATTTTATTTATTTATTTATTTATTTTTTAAGAGTAAATATTTTATTTTTCATTTCTGCCATTTTTATATTCTCTTCAAAATTCGGTTTTAGTTTTATTAATTTTAGTTTTCATGTTTCAGTTTATTTAATTTAATATTTTATAGGTAAATATTTATTTATTCCTGACCCCTATCTTTCAAGTTATTCACATTTGTAAGAGTGTTATTCTTTTTTTTATATCCTCCACCTCAAATGTACTTCACTTCTGTCAAATCCAACTCCCATTCCATATCCTGACAAGAGTGCTGTAGACCTTCCCGTGGTTCTTGTCGGACGATTTAATTTTTTGGCACGCCTACTCTCCTACAGTTGGGTTTTACTTACATTTGCCTAATTATGTCGCGTTAGCAATATTTTTTTTACTATATACTGCACAAACAACCATATTGTTACATATAGCAAATGATTGGTTAATGTTTACCATTGTAAATAATACGCTTCCACGAAGATACAGTATATAAATGATACTTAATAACTACCAAAAAATTAAGTTGACTAACTGCAGCTTGCCTACATTCGGCCGACCCACTTCCGTAGGTCACGAGCCGTCACTGTACTGAATACGATTTTATTGTTTAGCTTTGTTGAAACCATAGTAGTCTCTACTAGACCAATATAAATATAACAGGATCAAGTAACAGTTAATTAAAAAAATTAATTTATATCAATTTATACCGTGCGCCCAAAGTATGGAATATAGTCAGTAAAATCGAAATAAAATATTTTTGGAAAAAATCCTCGAACACGTCGATTTTCTTTTATAAAAATACACATTTTTGCATGAAAGTCGATTTTCAGTCGTCATTTGTTTTTGAGTAACGACGTCATCCATTTTCTTTTTAAATGGCAACCCCCTATTTTTGTTGTTGATTTTGAAATATCTTTTTATTGTCGAACTGGCAGTATAAAAATATTGCCATCTTACATAAGACATTTTTCGAGTAAATGACAATTGAAGGTGAGAACTTGATATCTAGAGTTTTTGCAAAATGAACTTGTTCCAGCGCTTTTTTTCCAAGCAAAAATGATCTTGATCTTCCATACAATCATATAATATAATATGGTTTCAGCAATTGTTCGAAAACAAAAAAAAAAACAAAAACAAAAAAACAAAAAAAAACAAAAAAAACGCGCATAGTGGGGGCATGCGCCGTTTTGCTGAAACCATATTGTATTATATGAAAGGTCAAGATCAATATTGTTTAGAAAAATTGCTACAAGCCCTGGAATAAGGTCATTTTGAAAAAATTCTAAATATCGGGTTCTCACCTTCAATTGTCATTTTCTCGAAAATATTCTTATGTAAGATGGCAACATTTTTATACTTCCAGTTCGACAATGAAAAAATTTCTCAAAATCAAGAATAAAAATAGGAGGTTGCTATTTAAAAACAAAATGGATGACGTCATTACTCAAAAACAAATGACGACTGAAAATTGGCTTTCATTCAAAAATGTGTATTTTTATAAAAGAAAATCGACGTATTCCAGGATTTTTTCCAAAAATATTTTATTTCGATTTTACTGACTATATTCCATATTTTAGGCGCGCATTGTATAATAAAAACCGATGTAAAAATTTAGATTTAATCAAGGGAAATTTTTAGGGTTGTTAAAATGAGGCACTTGGTTGGTTTCACAATTTTTTATTCTGACTAGTTTCGATGTTTATATTATTTCTATCATTATGCCTAGATAATGATATGAAAATCGAAATTAGTCGGAATAAAACACGTGAAATCAACCAAGTGCCTCATTTTAACAACCCTAAATATTAAAATTGTTTCACCACGTGATAAACGAGAACCAAATTCAACAAACAAGGGGAACTTATAAATCCAGATACGTACCATTTGGGGATAAGTTATAACCGCAAAAAATGCAACTAAACATAGGATTTTCCGATTTCCAGACTCCTAAATTAATTGATAACATTACACTAATGTAAACTAAAACTTATGAATTATAATGTGAACCTTAGGTAAGCCTAGAATAAATGAACCATCCTTTAAGGCAGTCAAATCTAGGAGAGATTATTTTAGTTTAGGATTTATTAATAAATAAAATTTGAATGCATTGTGCTAATTTTATTTCATTCAAACTTTATAAATTTGATTATTATATTTCGGATTCATTATTGTACTTTTATGCAATATTGTCATTTTCGAAAGAGCCAATTTAGAAAAGTTTACCTTTTCCAGCTTTGCCAAGTGTAACAACAAATTAAAATAAACGTCATGAAACATCCATCGCCCAAGAGAAAAAAAACGTTCGTATTATCACAGTTTAAAAACGCTCAAAAACCCACGCCCGCCAATAAGAGTCCACAGGACACGAGTCTGGATGTGACTTTAAAGCCTTTGGTGTTCTCAACGGTGCACCCTAAAAACCATTTTCTTTCCAATTCAACAACAACAACGACACGACGATTAAAAATACCGAATAACTTTTTTTGTACTGAAAGGAATCTACATGTTGACAAGCGACCTCTTTTTCTTGGCAGATTCAATGCGAAATAACTTTCTTGGAGGTTACGGCAAAAACTCAATTTTACGGAATACACTCCACAATGGCATTGATTTATTATGCAGAAATGTAACTGGAGTACTCCGTCGCGGCTGACGTACACGATTGCGTCATCGAGTCTTATATAACAAATTTAGCGGCGTTCACATATCGCCCTAGGAAACGCCCCGCATTACGGTTGTTAAATAGCCGATTTTCGTTAATCACTGGCTTAATTGAACATTTTCTTGAGCATTGTTCATGTGTTTCTTCATTACGCTATGGAACTACCAGACATTGTAGTGATGCAGGTCTTCTCGCAGGAATCCGTGTTTTCAGAGCTAGATCTTACGGCTTTTGGCGTTGTTGGAAGTTGCTCTATGGTTTCGGTGTTATTGTTGGTTGAAGCTCTCCTACCAACTTCTCTCGCTGCCGTACGGACGTCGAAGACCGAACACTCGCTTTCCAAATCACTGCCCTCCAACTGCAAAACATTTAACTGCAACCAATCGAAGTATTAACTATGAAAATATTTTTTTAAATTCATTATTTGCTATAGTTTGTCTACATATTTCTTGAAATGATATAGTTTAATTTTTTTTAATGTTCGAAAAATAGACCTAGTAATTTATTGTGAACTCCTTATGGTTCTTTTAGAAAATTTGAAATTTTGTACGTATCATTTACGTGTAATATAGACATAACGATTTAAATAAATAAATACGCGGTAAAAGCAGTATACGCAAAAACTAGATATGAAAACTATCAACGTGCTGGTGATTGGCATTTTCTTCTCATGTATCAATAACATTTGTCTAAAGTGAAAAAATCGTGCTGCAGTGACATTTTCATCTCTTTAGTCATCAATTTTGGTATACCATGATGTATCAAAAAAGTTTATTCAAAAATTTATAAGCGAGAGGATAATAATTGAGAGGCATGTATATATTAGACGTCTCAAAAAATTTTCTCCAAAAATGTTTTCAAAGCGACGGATTTTTAATTTATTGAATTCTAGAGCAAAAATTGCAAAATGTTTAGAAGCGAAATGTGATTAGAATTGGTTAATTGTAAAAATGCGTATAGCGCCATTCTGTACTTACCCGGCTCTGTAATTAGCCTTTAATTTGGAATAATACCTGAATATTGAAAACGACACTAATTAATGGTACCCGTGGTATACCAGATGTATGGTTAATTGTAAGCGTTCACCACAAATTATAAGTTTGTAAGTATAAAATTAAATTACCAGGTGACTAATTTATTGAGGCTTTTTTAATGAGTTAGCAATGATTTTGATAGAATTTTTTCTTTGTTAGTTGGTGTAGACAAAAAAATAAAGGAGGTATAATAAATGCCACTTTGATAATTAATAATTTGTTAAGTGTGACCACAATTTCATCTCAAAATGGTTTTTACTCTTAAATACAAGACGTTTATTACTATGGCATATTTTTGATTCACCACAATGAATGAAAATGGTGTTTTGGGGAAATTCAATCCCTTACGTCAAAGTAATGCTAACTTCATACAAAAGTATCAATTACAGCACCCGGTATTAAAATATTGAACATTTAAAGGGTACGTTAATAAAGCAGGGGTAGGTCATAATTGAAATTCTTTTGCTGTGGCTGATTAAAATTAATCCTATTTCTATATTTTCAGCTGTTTTTATGATAAACAAAAGTTTAAAATTAACAATCTTTCAATCATAACTTTATTGTAGATCATTATTATTTCCTATTTCGCGAAATGACTTTTATGTAGAAAATAAATTGAGGAATAGAGTGATGATTGATCAGATCAATAATAGCCAACAAATGTACAAAGGGCTGTTTTTATACTTCTAGACAAGGCATAAAACCAAATGACTATGGAGAGCAACGGTCAAACATTTTTTTTAAATAGAGTTTCCTTGCTTCTGAATACAGGTACCACATCGTTTTAATAACATCTTTAAACCATTGCAAAAATATGCATTTGGTTTATCGGTAGAATGGTCCTTAACAGTTGCTATAAGTTCACATTTATCTCTTAATTGTGACCCTCTCAATGGTTGTGAAATTTGCAGAAAATAGTTGGTGATAAATCTGACCTGTAAGGTGCATGTTCTTCTTTAAAGCCATGATCAGCTATAGTAGTTGTTGAGAGTTTTGACTTGTGCTCTGGGGCATTGTGGAGAAACAACACGCTTTTCTGCGCGAGTCTTCTAATTTTAATTTATTTTTTTGAGGTGATGTATTAAATATGCCTAATACTCTCCCGTTACCATAATTAACATTGAGATAGTTAGTCAAGAAAATTCCTTTACAATTCCAAAAAACTTTGACCTAGACGGGGGAGTCATCATCCAATGATTCTCGATCAAGTTTAAACAATTTAGACCATTCTTTGAGGGCCGACTTCGAAGGACAATATATCCCGAACACAATCAACATTTTTTCAAGATCAATTTTTGATATAAAAACAATAAAATCAACAATGCTCGAATTGGTACACAAGTTACCAAGACACAATGCAAAATTTAAAATTTAAACCTGACTGGCAATATACGCTTATATAGAAAATTTCCCTCGTATTAAAAAAAAACTTGTGGATAGAATGCACCATTATTACAAATAACTTTTTGCATCTGCTACGAGACCATTTTCTATTTTTATAGGTATATTGTATTCAAATACAAAGCCAAAAGTTCGTTTCAAACTCAACTGTAGATTATTCCCTTAATTGATTTTAGACAAATTAAATATTAATAAAAGAATGAGGGCTAAAGGACTAGGTCGGTGGCCCTTTATAACATATGTATGTTTTGTATGTATGTTGGAATGAAGTTCATGTATATATAAAAGAATAAAACTTTTTGCAATCTACAATAATAAATACTCACACAAAGACTGGAAAATAGAAACTAATTATATTTTTAAACCATTACTCTGGATAATGCTACGACAAATATTGAATTGTGTAATAAATAATTCACAATTAATAACAAAACTATCTAAATATTACAAGGTCAAAAGTATGTATTACTAGCCATATCAGTGCCTTCCAGGAGCGGGATTTTGAGAACCAGGCCCGGCCCGAGAGTGAAAATTTTAAACCCGGCCTGACCCGACCTGATGAAAATAAAATGTACAGCGGGCCCGGCCCAGTGTTAAAAATTCAAAGAGGTACCCAGCAAAGGCGCTATTCGAAGACAGCGCAGGGCGCAAAGAGAGGCAGACATCGCCTCTGCAAAAGAACACGCCGCAAAAATTGCGCGCGAAAATCAATCGAAGATTTCAGAACCACAGCATTCTCGCCCCGAAAAGCGCCATGCAGTTTCCGATACGACCGCCAATCCGGCCAAAAAAGCAACCATCAACTCCGGTGATCCCCCTGCAGCTAATTCCTCAAGCGCAGCAGGAAAAAATCTGGCCATCCATCCAAAAACCGACCCGAGTCGGCGGTGCTTGACTCCGACGATCGACGGTGCGGAGCAATCAACCTCGGCCAACAGGGAAACAATAATGCCCCTGCCCATTCTGGCTATAAAAGGGCCCCTCCGATCGTGCTATGCACAAAATCTCGCTGGGTGGCGCTATACCAGCACCTCACTGTTGCGCTTAAAATTAACATCCTCCGTTCCACGCCATGCAAGGACGGAATAACGGTGCAGGTCGCATCCCCGACTGACTTCCGAAATGCTACTCGCTATTTAGACGAGAGAGCTGTGCCGTATCACACTTACCAACTAGACGAGGACAAAAGCCTCAAGGTGGTGCTCCTACAAGATACTCGAATTGGAGCACTTCGTTCACCAGCACAAGATTCATGTTGAGCTTGTGAGCGACACTTCTCAGTGCAAGTCAAGTTCCAAAGATCAATGGGTATCAGATACCTCTCCTCACTAGAAATGCTACCGGGCGTGGCACCGCTATCTACATCAAAAGGGGACTCGACCACTCACATCTTCCCATAGACGGCCTGACCAAGCTTGAGTCCACTGCCTTGATCCTCAACACCACAGACGGTCCGCTAAAAATCGTTTCGGGGTACCAATCCCCCAGCAAGCCGCTTCTCGATGCAGATCTCAACATCATCTTCAACGATGTCATGCCCACCATCTTGGCAAGAGATCTTAACAGCAAAAGCGTTGCTTGGAAGAGCAGAGTTACCAACGGACGCAGTAGAGTTCTCGAAGCCTACATCACAAACTCGCCTCACGAGATAGTTGCCGCGGCTCCAGATAGCCCCACATACTTCGATCGCAATGGCTGCCGGCCCGATATTCTTGATATTGCGCTGCTAAGTAACGTCAACGCAGAGTATCAACAACTCACCCTATTATATCAGGAATACGGACTGGAAGCTTTTCAGGCAAAAGGCTGACAAACTCCTCTCTCCTCTTCCAAACATTAAGACAATAGCGGACCTAGATGCCGCAATCGCCAGCCTCACTACCGCTATCCTCACAGCCCCTGAAGAATCCTCGACCACGAGAATCTCGACAAGTCCACAGTGAGAGAGATCTCTCACACCCATATGCTGAGAAGGCTGACTTCCCTCGAACATCAATTCACCCTTAACCCTAGCGAGGATTTTGATTTCGAGGATGAAATAACATCCGCAGTTAGTTCATATCTAACAGCAGACAATGGCCAGTGGACCATAGTCCCCGCCACCAAAACCGAAGTCGACGACCTCATAAGAAGTTTCCAGCTAAAGAAGGCCGTAAACTCGGCAGAAAAGGTAGAGTCGCTATCCTAAACATCGCGAACGCGTCTATGAGGTTAGGATACTTTCCGACCTCAGTTCAGCTTCAGCTGGTGAGAGTCACAGAGTTCATCACCAATGGTTTTGCCCATAACAAGAATACGGCTGCGGTCTTCTTTGACATCGCCAAGGCTGTTGACAAGGTCTGGCCAGAAGGTCTAATCTACAAAATAATCCTCCTCGAGTACCCTGAGTACAACTAATCCACTCCTTCATGCGCCAGCGACGGTACAGCTGTAAAGTAAATACTGCTCTCTCCACAGTGAGAAACGCCGAAGCCGGGGTTCCTCAGGGGTCATGCCTCTCCCCGACACTCTACAACATCTATGTGAGCGACATGCCGGATTTCTCCCCTGCATGGTCGCCCAATACGCAGACGATACGGCCCTCCTGTAGCAAGGTCGCATCCGAAAAGCCACAAAAATCAACCTTCGCGATTTACATGGAGAACACGCTCGAATCAGCTATCGATTCCTTCGAGGAACAAGTGGCGCATCGCGATCAACCCGAACAAGAGCGTGGCCGTGCACTTCACACGGCGTCAACGCCCCAAATCCCCGATCCCTCCCTTGAAATTTACATTCGGTAGGTCCTCGATAGCCCTCAAAGATCACGCCTGGTACCTGGGGTGCACTCTTGACCAGCAACTAAACTGGTCTAAGCACATTAAGACCGCCATTGACAAAGCTAAAGCTACACTGCACGACCTGTTATAATAATAAATAATAATAAATAAATAATAAGTCCAGGTTATCCACCAAGAATCGGGTTAACCTTTACCTTTATCTATCATGAGACCTCAGATGTTCTACGCATCATCAGCCTTCGGTTACTGTTCTCCAACGACGCTCAATAGGATCCAAACCGGGCAAAAAGTTATGCTGAGGCAGGTGCTACGAGCACCCTTATACATGCGCAACTCACAGTTGCACAGAGACACAAAAACGCCTAGTGTCCTGGATCATATCAACGAGCTCTCCAGTAAATTTTTCGAAAGGCTGGATAGCAACCCTCGGGAATTTCTTTCCCACGGTACGACAGGCCGTCCAGGTGTAGCGAAGCCAAACATCTCACCCCTAGAGACATCCTAAGGTAAAACTTAGAATTTCCCAAACTCTCATTAATTTAAATTAATTGTTTCGCCACCATAGCGTTACACCCCCTGTCCCCCCACTGCCCTCACAGTCCACGAGGGTGGCTGGGTTCGGACCGCCGCCGGTAGCTACTCGCTTCTCTGAGATCAAACATCTCGACACGCTAGAACATGCCTCCGGTCAGACTAGCCCTAGCACCGAGCATATGAGGAAAGGTTTTAGTTGGTAAGCGCGATCCCGGAGTGTGGAACGTATCAATCGCGCTCGCTCCCAATAGCGATTACTAGCAATCGCGCGCCGTTGTACAATCGGGAACGCGACCGCGATGAGAAACGCAAAATTTCACATTTAGTTCCAACGTAACGGTATTTTATCGCGGTATTTTGAAGTGGTACTTTCTTGGAGCGAGCGCGACTGTAACGCTCCACGAGTGGAACCGGTATTCTCATCTCTACAGCATACTAGAAAGTCCTCATATATAAAAACGTGTGAAGACTTAGTTCACGGATTATGGAAGAGGATATGGTTGATGAACAGCATAGCGAATTATTTAATATTTATAAAAATAGTACTTCATTTTACTAGAAGATTCATTTACTTGATTGCAAGAACGATTTCATTAGTTATAGCATGACTTCCTTTAATTTATATATTAGTGTGTTTATGCTATATAAAAAGGCAATATCCCCAACACTGGTCACAATCACACTTACTCAATAAAATATAAAGATAATATAAATAAATAAATTAAGGAGAACTTTAAACGACCAGTAATTATTCATCCATAGTTTTTTAATCCTACGGCTATAAGTAAATATTCAGATATAAAGTTCAAAAGTTTATTGACCAGCTAAACCTTTTTACACAATCAAGGAATTTATCAACAGCGAATTTCAAATGCGACACTAATTTGTGTACACGCTGCTTACAATCCGAATCTATGACCACAATTTATTCTTGTTCATACATATATTTCATTTATGTCTGTTATGACAATACATTTTAAATTTTAACTATGTACTCATTTGTTTTTCTGAATTTGACACCAATTTCATTTAATTTTAAATTATCCGGTTCGGTTTAATTTTTTTTTGTAAATTGTTATAGAACACAACTACGATAGTATATTGTACAATAAATGTTAAAATTTGACCAATTGCAAGTGAGTGCAAGTTTTCAATCACTGGCAATTTGTAATTGTGACAATTACAAATTTTACCTACTCCCACTTTGTAATTGATGCATTACCAAACTGTTTTCACCAATCGTAAGCGATCCATTACGAATATATAGAGCATATATAAATGTTAAATGTTATACATAAATGTGTAACATGTACTATTACCACTTATGTACCTCGCTATATTATATACTTATTGGCCAATTACAATTAACGTCCGCCGAGTCCCTCTGCATTCGTCTGTTCGTCTTTAAATATCAAAAGTGACAGTGACATTTAAACGTCAGATTACAATTTATTGGTTAACACAATAACCGACACAATAAACTCCACGCTATGCCTTATTGGTATTTCCATCATAGTGGCATCTTAGTAGATTAACACTTCAGAGTGAGTACAACGATCCGTATCCTTAAATGTGTTCAATCAATGTATTGGATAATATGTTATTCGACGGAAAATTGTTCGAACGGTAATTCGTTTGTTTGGTTGTAGTCGTCCTACGTTGCCATTACCGGCTAATTGAATATAAATGTAAACGTCACCTGACAAGATTCAGTTTCAATATGTCTTTAGTTTAAGCGAATAAATGTAAGGTCGAAGGTAAAGTATAGTACATAACGCGAGTTGTACCGCAATTACGCGCTCGTGAAATTACGTTACTCGCTGCTACGCAGCTCCTACGCGCGTAATTTGCTACTTACAACTCTAGTTATGTAATATACTATTACGTGTTATTTGTTACTATTTCGTGCATAATAATGCAGCTTTCGTATAAAATGACATTGCAAGTTTAGTTATCTGGAATTTGTTGTTATAATAAGTGAACGCGATAACTTACTTGAATGTACTAGTGAAATGGAAGCTGTCCCAAATATATCAACTAACGATTTGCCCAGCAAACGACCTCGGTTGAAACATATTGCCTGTATAGCAAATAATGATTTTTTTTGACACATGACAGCAACCACAAAGTGTCACTTTGTAGAACTTAAAACAGTGATACTAAGTGAGAATTATAATGTGGAAATAGAAAAACTGATTTTTATTCAAATAATCAAAAATTCTTGTAAATGTATCTATATAATTTAGCTGACTTTGAATTTTTATCATTTATACTTCAATTCTAACGAGTGTAAATCAAAATTGGGCGGGGCAAATATTGATAATACAGTACAATATTTCTATAATACCATCCAACATGGTATGGATAAATTCATTCCTCACAGAATCTATAATAAAAATAGCAATCCCTACCCAAATTGGATCTCACATGATCTTAAACCACTGATACAAAGAAAGAAATCGGCACATGCTCGTTACGAACAAACTGGTCATCATTACGACTACTCATTATTCAAAACCCTGCGTAGCCAATGCAAAATATTATCTTACAGTTTATACCTATAATAATTACTTAGCAAAGGTTGAATCAAAATTAAAAGATAATCCAAATTAATTTTGGAAACATGTTAAGAATTTAAAAAGTGAGGAGGGATACATCTCTAATGGAATATGAGACAAAGAAATGTTCAAATGGTGAAGACGTTATTAATTTATTTGCGGATTATTTTAGTACCGTGTATACTTGTGAATCAGCTACATCCGGTAATAACTCATCGACCAACTATTCCCTTGTAAATGATTTTAAACTGATGACTTCTAAAGAAGACAGTTTTAACCATATTCTTAGCCTTAAACCTAATGGACCTGATGGTCTTGTTGGCTGCTTCTTGTTCAATTGTATCTATTCAATGTGTGGTCCTTTATATGATATATTTTTTAAATCATTAATGTGTGTTGTTTTTCCAGCAATCTGCAAATTTTCGAGTCAGGCAATCGTCACGTGGTTCCAAATTATAGAAGAGTATGTCTGCATCTTTCCCAAGATGTTAGATAGTATAGTTGCGAATTTATTGGATGTCTAAATCAAAATAATCAATTAATCAACATGGATTTGTACCAAAACGTTCAACAGTTTCCAATCTTCTATGTTATACCCAATTTTTATCGAATGCCTTGGACAATAATAACTAAGTTGATTCTATATATTTAGAAGGCCTTTGATAGAGTTAATCATACTATTTCAATAGGTAAGATCCGATCACTCACATTCAAGGAGTCAACAGTTCGTTGGGTCTCTGCATTTCTTCGAGATAGGTGTCAAATGGTGAAAATATGCCGATGATATAAAGATTTTTAAACCTGTTAAATCGTTAGATGATTGCGCCTTATTGCAGGAAGATGTGAACAAAATAAATGATAGGTGTCATTTGAGCAAACTATTTTTGAATGATGAGAAATGCAACATAGTGTCATTTTCCTGTAAGCGTTCCACTCTTGAGTACAATTATAAAATTGGTGATAATAGGCTTCCGAAATTACATGAAATTAAAGACTTGGGAGTCACATTTGACAATCGATTAACCTTCAATTCGCACATTATTAATGTGTGTAGTAAAGCGTTAAAAATGTGGGGTATTGTCTGAAGAACTTGCTAGTATTTAAGTTCTGATTGTTTAAAATGTCTGGTTTGTGCTTTAGTTCGTTCGAACTTATAGTATGCTACTGCAATTTGGTCACCCTTTTATTTAAATCAAACTAATAGATTGGAGATGATACAGAAGAAGTTTCTGCGTTCCATCGAATACAAGTTGGGAAGAAGACATGTGCAGGGTTCCTATTTCGGTATAATGAAAGAGTTAAATTTGAAAAGTTTAGCTGATCGCAGTCAAATCAATGATTTGTGTTTACTGCATAAAATATTTAATGGATCCATGGAGTGTGCAGAGCTTCTACTGCATCTAGATTTTCTATATTTAAATAATGATTGTCGGCTTAGGACTATGCCAATATTCCGAGTGCTGACAATCTCTTCAAACAGGAGCTACGACAACTTTATCAGTACGATGATGAGATCGGCAAATTTAATTAATAGACACATATGGTGCGTCTTGAATAAACTTCATTGTGTATAAAGTGATATGTGTGCTGAATAAGCCCACGGACACAAAAGGTGCATGTGTGAGCTATCTTTAGTATACAGGGTGGGGCACCGTATACGAACCGGTCATTTTAAGGAAAACCATGCAACTTCGTGTTATTTTTTTCAAATGGATAGATGTAGAATAGTTGTATGCACAATTTAAAATTATTACGAGATATACAGGGTGTCCCACAAAAAAAGATACACATCAAAGTTATGTTTTTTTTAAAGGAACACCCTGTATTTTTTGACATTTTTGAATTCTAGGGAACAAACAAGGGTGAGTTACTTCAATATTCCCTATACCTATCGTTTACCGTTTTCGAAATATTTAAAGATTAGTTGAAATGCATGGTACGGGTGAAATTTTATATTTGCCTCAGTGATTAACGTTGAATCATTACAATCATTTTTATTGTTTGGTTGAAGGTTCGAACTACAGCGCCAACCAGATTTAGTATAAAAAAATATACAGGGTGATAAAAAACACGTGGTAGAAAATTTTAACTTATAAAGTTGAATAACTTCATTTTTTTCAAATGGCAGACCCTGTATTTAGTAACGTATTATCACGTAGAATCCAATTATCTGTCAGATTATAATAATAATTATTGATATGAAAATCGCCAAACACAAGAAAACTATTGACATTGAGAACAGAAAACCCCAATACAATCTGAAAGATAATTGGATTCTACTTGAGAATACATTACTAAATACAGGGTATGCCATTTGAAAAAACGTTAAGATTTTCTACCACGTTTTTTTTTACCACCCTGTATAATTATTTATACTAAAGCATGGTTGGCGCTGTAGTTCGAACCTTCAACCAAACGATAGAAATAATTGTAATGGTTCAACGTCAATCACTGGGGCAAATATAAAATTTCAACTGTGCCCTTCATTTCAACAAATCTTTAAATATTTTGAAAACGGTAAACGATAGGTATAGGGGATATTGAAATAACTCACCTTTATTTGTTCCCTAGAATTCAAAAATGACAAAAAATACAGGGTGTTCCATTTAAAAAAAACTTAACTTTGATGTGTATCTTTTTTGTGGGACACCCTATATATCTCGTAATAATTTTAAATTATGCATACAACTATCCTACATCTACCCATTTGAAAAAAATAACACGAAGTTGCATGGTTTTCCTTAAAATGACCGCGTCGTATGCGGTGCCCCACCCTGTATAAGAATATATTTGTATCGTTAGGGTAGGTCATAGTCTTAGCCTCGTTAGTATCACAGTATATTCCATGCATTAAACTAAATAAATTGTTTTTAAAAAAGTAAAGTGCAAACAGCAAAACGATAATTGGCGCAGTTGGTAGGATCCACCAGGAAGGGCTGTTTTTCCTGAGCGAACATCAGAAGAAAGAGAACACCACCTTTTTCGTCTCTACGATTAACTGGCGGATCGATCATCACCTCAACCCCACGAGTCAACAGTGAAGACGAGGTTATCCTAGACGAGGATCACACAATCTTCATGGACATTTATTTCACGCTGTAAGTGCACATAGTTTCAGTGGCGGCTCGTCAGGGGAGGCAGGTGAGGCACTGCCTCACCATTAATTTTCAGGCACTGCCTCACCATTAATTTTCTATTTTATAAAAATATAAATCTATTCAATAAATTTCTTCCGTGTTGGCTTTAATATTGACAATTAATTATACAGTAATTATAAATGGATGTATTAACGAAAAATTCCCGATTTTTAATGATCAGAATTAGCGCGCCCATCCAGGCCGAACTTGCGGCAGAAATGAACCAGAGCGGTAGGAATTTATGCAACTTAATATGCCTCCACACAGTTTACCCATATCACATTCGAAGTAATGTGCAGATTTATTTCGATATCGGAGCTGAGCCTCACAGGCTTCTCATTGGTCGGAAATCACCCGCGTGATAGAGAGAGAGAACCTCGCGGCACTCGCAATTGTCAGCTGTGTTAGTAATCTATTCATTTCACTCCGCCGTCCGTTGATCAGCGTTAGTTATCAAAGGTAATCTTATTGATATTTATTAGTAAATAGTATTTATTCCTATATTATAATGGATGACGGAAATAGCACTCTTACAGTGAGAAATTGTAAAGACATCGTAAATTTCTTGCTTGATAATCCATTTAGCCGGTTGTCGTACGATGATAAAGTTTATGTAAAAGGTATCAAAAGGCCTTGTCCTGATCTTAGTTTATTATTGATTCAAAAACATCGATCATTTAAAAGTGCATGGTTTGACAAATGTAGTTGGTTGACAGGTACAATGATTAGAAATAAATTATTTTGTTGGCCTTGCATATTGTTTTCAAATAGCAATGAGTCGGTATGGCATAAAACAGGTTATGACGATTTAAAAAATTTAGCGCGTTCTATTGATAAGCATTCCAAAAGTAGAGATCATATATCATCAAATTGTAAATTTCACATTTTAGGTAAACAAAATATAGTTAATGTTTTAAGTACGGCCCGGCAAATTGAAATCGAAACGTACAATAACAACGTGAAGGAAAATAGGGGGATTTTAAAAAGATTAATCGATGTGACAATATTTTTGTGCAGTCAGGAATTGTCATTTAGGGGGCATGACGAATCAGAAACCTCAAATAATAAGGGGAATTTTCGAGAATTAGTTTTGTTAATGAGTAAAACGCAGGGGATTTAAAAAAAAAAATTAGATGATGCTTCAATTTTTTCGGGGCTTTCAAAAACAATTCAAAATGAGTTAATTGATTCAATCAGTTACACACTGAAGAATCAAATAGAAAGTGAAATTTTAAATTCCAATTTTTTTTCATGGCAAGTGGACGAAACTACTGATATCACTTGTATTTTTCAATTATCAGTTATATTTAGATACGTCATCCAGGGAACACTTGTTGAAAGGTTTATGGGATTTTATGATGTAAATTCTCAACGAACGTCAGAAGATTTATTCACCTTGTTAACAGAAACATTTGGAAAATTTAATATCAAAGAAAAATTAATTGCTCAAACTTATGATGGTGCTGCTGTTATGGCTGGTCATTTGAATGGTTTACAAACCAAAGTAAAATCAGTAGCTCCACAAGCAATTTTTACTCATTGCCATGCTCACGTTCTAAATTTAGTGCTAAGTAAATCGTGCAACTCAATAAAAAAAGTACGAATATTTTTTTCAAATCTAACAGGATTTTCTCCTTTCTTTTCAAAATCAACAAAACGAACCGCAGTATTGGATGAAATTTGTAATGCAAGAATACCATCTAATGCACAAACACGTTGGAATTTTACATCTCGGGTTATTTTTACAATTCATGAAAATAAAAATAAATTAATTGAAGTATTCAATTTTATAATTAATTCAGACAAATTTGATAATATATCATACGGCTTAAAATCATTGTTAGAAGACAACCATTTCTGTTTCTTATTAGATTCCTTCAAACTTATTTTTGAACAAACAAGTGTTGTATTTTTAATTCTTCAACACAAACTAACTGACATCACGTATGCAAGAGGGCGTTTAACTTCACTTATTTTAAAATTAAAGGAATTTAGAACCAATGAAACATATTTTAATCATATATACGAAAAACATTTTTCTGACATAGAAAATCCTCCGAAAAAGCGAAAGCGCTCTGATGATGCAGATGATACGGGATTACAATATAAACAGATATTTTACGAAATTTTAGATACAGTGGTAGGACAAATCGAAACAAGATTTTTTGATCTAAGTAAATTAAAATTCTTTGATTTAATTTCTGTTAGTAAGTTTGAACTGTATTCAAAAACGTTTCCATTGCAGTTGTTTGAAGAATTAATTAAGCAATATCCATTTTTTGACAAAATACAATTACGAAATGAACTGTGGGTTCTATATTCAGATAAGCTTCTTGGTGAGTCTAAAATGCCAATGGATATGTTAGAATATATAAAGAATAATGACTTGCAAGTATGTATGCCTGAATTGTACAAACTAATTTCTTTAATAGTAACCATACCGGTAACATCTGCATCTGTGGAAAGAAGTTTTTCCGTATTAAAACGAATAAAAACATGCACAAGAAATCAAATAGGCCAAAATAGGTTGTCAAATATGTCACTCATTGCTATTGAAAAGGAATTTGTGAAAACACTTTGTAAAAATGAACATTTTTACGATCAAATTATAGATTATTTTGCTGAAAATAAGAACAGAAGAATACCATTAATATATAAAAACCATTAAATTTTTTGATTACATTTTTCTTGAAACACTTTTGTGCAATCTCTTTAAATAAATAGGATCCGTTTTCTTTAATATTCAATATACACATTTCTAGTTTTGTTTAAGAATTTATTTATTTTCAAATGAATAGTTTTATGTTGTATTTTATATTTAATATTTATTAGAGTATTTTTAAGTTTGTTGTCCCATTTATTTCCATAACACATTCCATTATTTATTATAAACCTACGTAGAGTTTTATTTTTGTTATAGAATTTAAATATTTATTTATTTTTATTTAATAGTTCAACCTTATTATTTCCTTTCCAATTTTCCCATCCGGGAAGAAAATCTTCACACCTTCTCGTGGTTCTTGCTGAACAATAGAATATCTTAAAGATATTCCGGGTGACCCAGGGTTCCGTAAAAACCCCATAACTTATTTGCTATTTAAGATACCGACTTCTATTTTTCATAAACTAGTACCCACACCTATTCTATATATTTTAAAAATATGTATGTTTTTGTACAGGGTGTCTCAGTATAAGTAACAGATCAAAGTTATGTTTTTTAAATGGAACACCCCATATTTTATACTTTATTTTTAATCCTCTTAAGAAGCTGATAAAAATAGTATAAGATAGTATGGACGGTATTACAGACTAAGATTATGGACGGTTGGTTAGTTATGGGCAAATTTGTGGCAAAAACATGTTCACATTGAAAACATTGCAGAAGCGTTCCTAGCAAAGATTGCTTCATTTTTTATACACTAGAAAATTTTCCAAATCAAGAAGAATAATGCACATCGGCTTTAGTCCTTTTTTGTTCATACTGCTATACAGGGTGTCAACATACGCAAAATAATGGATAACTATTTTTTTCAAATGGAACACCCTATATATCAACCTTCTGTTGATTTTTGGATTTTCAGCCTAAACTATGCATTTTCTGAAAGAATAATAAGAGACCAAAGTTGTAGAGCGGAATTTTTCCAGAAAATGCATAGTTTTGGCTGAAAATCCATAAATCATCAGAAGGTAATAAAAGAAATATGTTTTTATTGATAAATCTCAAGAATCCTTAATATTTTGTTATGCAAACTCTATATCATTGGAAAGCTTATCAAAAATGCCATAGATTGGTGGCAACGTGGTGGTGTTTTATTTGAAAAAAATAGTTATCCGTTGTTTTGCGTATGTTGACACCCTGTATAGCAGTATTAACAAAAAAGGACTAAAGCCGATGTGTATTATTCTTCATGATGTGGAAAATGTTCTAATGTATAAAAAATGAAGCAATCTTTGCTAGGAATGCTTCTGCAATATTTTCAATGTGTACATGTTTTTGCCACAAATTTGCCCATAACTAACTAACCGTCCATAATAGACCCATAGTATCTTATACTATTTTTATCAGCTTCTTAAGAGGATTAAAAATTAAGTATAAAATATGGGGTGTTCCATTAAAAAAAAAAAACATAACTTTGATCTGTTACTTATACTAGGACACCCTGTACAAAAACATACATATTTTTAAAATATGTAGAATAAGTGTGGGTACCAGTTTATGAAAAATAGAAGTCGATATCTCAAATAGCAAATAAGTTATGGGGCTTTTACAGAACCCTGGGTCACCCGGTATATACACAGATGTTTTATTAGCCGAGTGAAGTGTCGACAATATTAAATCTGTGCCTCACCAAACCAAAAGTTGACGAGCCGCCACTGCATAGTTTTTGTAACGAGGTCTTATTGCATGAATTCCACTGTAAATTCAGATTTAAATTCAAAATTATCTAGAAATCGGTATTTAAATAATTTAGTTATTCAAAAAAAATAAAATGACTCAACCGCTTAAATCAGAATATTTGCAAATGGTCCCAGAATTTCGGGGGGAACCAGAATTACTTTCAAGGTTTATAGAAGTGAGTGAAAAATTAATAACTAAATTTTGGAACTTAACTGATCCGACCGATTTTCAAAACGATTATTTAATATCATCTATTATTTCAAAAATCAAAGGTGAAGCTGCTTCTAATATTTCTTTATCAATTATTAACAATTGGCAAGATTTAAAAAATGCATTATTAAATTCATACTCTGATAAAAGAGATCATTACAGTTTAAATTTGGAAATTACCAAACTTAAACAAAATTTTAGCGAAACATCTTTCAATTTCTATAACAGGATCCTGAATTTATTAAATTTACAAATTTCCTATGTTGTAAATAATATTGCAAGTATAAATGAACTACACCATTTAACTAATTTCTTCAGAGGCAATGCATTGCGAGTTCTTTTAAGAGGTTTGCGAGACCCCATTGGTTCGCAAATGCGCGTAAAAAATCCAAATGACCTTTTTGAGGCTCTAAACGTGTTAAAGAATGATTTCCAAACGGAAATTGACCAATTAAATAGGCCAGATAAATCAAAAACTACGCAGAAACAAAATATTCCGAATAGACAGAATAATATCACTCGCGGCACCTGGGTGCAAAATTACAATCAGCAAATTCCAAGATATAATAATTCTCGACCATTTATTCGACAACAAAGTAACAACAATACCCGACCATTCATTCCGCAACAGAGTAATAATAATACTAAAAATAATTATCAAAGATTTGGAGGAAATAATCCCCAACAAAATTTGCCAAAACCAACTCCTATGTCAATCACAACGCGTAATACAAACAGGCCAAATTTTAATCGAAATAATCAAAATAGAAATTACATTGCTGAAGAATTACATAATTTAAATCAGGGATTCGTAGAAGAACCACCTGTTGATCCAATTTTTTTAGGCGCAGACGCCTCGGGAAATTAAATGTTATAGAATAGAATCATTACGCGATCTTTCGTCAATGCTAACATTGCAAATAAATTTTTTAAACATTTTATTACAAATGATCCATTTGAGGTTGCCACTGTACATGGCACATCACGTGGAAATTTAAGTACGAAAATATCGTTAAAACAATTATTTAACACGGACGTATCCGCAAACTTAAAGTTTTACTTATTTAATTTTCACTCGAGTTTTGACGTGTTACTCGGGATTGATAATCTTAAGAATTTAAAAGCCCACATAGATTTAGAGCGTGATTTAATAGTCGCATCAGGAGGCGAAATTAAAATTAATTATTATAAAAAACTTAGCGATGAACCACAGAGCCCGAAATGTATAGTGCCTGCTAGGTCAGAGCAAGTAATTCAGGTGGACATTCAAAATGTAAAAAATGGAGATGTCATAATTCCTTATATGAATATAAAAAATATTGAAATACCAGAATGTGCAACTTGTGTTGTTAAATCCTAATGAAGTGGATTATAAAGTTACTCTTAAGAGATCGTTTATAGTAGAAAAAATCAATGAATATGATCTTCAATCTACTCCTAATTTTAATATGTTCAATGTAGATAAAGTAAAATTTGATACTTCAAAAATTCGTTCAGAGCCTATGAACGTTGAAGAGAAACAAGCTATTTTTCAACTCATTAAAGAATACTCAGATATTTTTCATCTAGATAATAAATGTTTAACATTCACTAATAAAATCAAACACGCAATTAAAACGTCTGATGAACTTCCAATTTATAATAAATCATATAGATATCCACAGATCCATAAGGATGAAGTAAACAAACAAATAAATGATATGTTAAATCAAAACATAATCAGACCATCGTTTAGTCCTTGGTCTTCACCAATTTGGGTAGTTCCCAAAAAACTTG
Source organism: Ocypus olens (assembly GCA_910593695.2). Lineage (NCBI taxonomy): Eukaryota > Metazoa > Arthropoda > Insecta > Coleoptera > Staphylinidae > Ocypus > Ocypus olens. The sequence continues at coordinate 19,950,341 of OU343061.1, forward strand.
ATGCGTCTAACAAAAAAAAGTGGCTTGTAGTAGTTGATTACCGCAGACTTAATGAGAAAAACGATAGGAGACCTTTACCAAACATAAATGAATTGCTAGATAAATTAGGCCGTTGCCAGTACTTTACAACACTTGACTTAGCTTCAGGGTTCCATTAAATAGAAATTGAGGAACAAGATATTCAAAAAACCGCATTTAACATAGAACACGGACATTAAGAATTTTTGAGGATGCCTTTCGGACTGAAAAACGCACCTGCGACGTTTCAAAGAGTAATGGACAATGTTTTGAGGGGCATTCAAAATGAAAAATGTTTAGTATATATGGATGATTTCATATTTTTTAGTACTAGTTTACAAGAACATTTAGTTAGACTCTGAGAAGTATTTGACAGATTAAGGGAATCAAATTTTAAAATTCAACTGGACAAATTAGAATTCTTACGTATAGAAGTTTCATACTTAGGACATGTTATTACCCCTGACGGTGTCAAACCAAATCGTGACAAAATAGTTGCTATTGAAAATTATCCAATCCCCAAAACGGTAAAACAGATAAAAGGTTTTTTAGGACTTCTCGGCTACTACAGGAAATTTATTAAAGATTTTGCTAAACTAACAAAACCCTTGACTAAACGTTTAAAAAGGGATGCTATAATAAATGTAACTGATTCGGATTATATTAATTGTTTCAATCTCTGCAAAAATTTACTTACTAACGAACCGTTACTTCAGTATCCAGATTTTTCTAAACCGTTTGTCCTTACGACAGACCCTAGCAATTACGCAATAGGAGCGGTCCTCTCTCAAGGAAAAATAGGCTCAGATTTACCTGTAGCTTATGCAAGCAGAACCTTAAATTATTCTGAAATTAATTATTCAACCATCGAAAAAGAGTTACTAGCAGTAGTATGGGCTGTAAAATATTTCAGACCCTATTTGTTCGGCAGAACTTTTCAAATTATTTGTGACCATAAGCCATTACAATGGCTTGTCTGTCAAAGAACCCAACTCAAAATCTGAATATGACTACTCTATAGTATATAAAAAAGGAATTTTGAACAAAAATGCTGATGCTTTATCTAGAGTTCAACTTAATTTAAATGAAGATGCTCAAGATTTTTATGTAGATAATTTTAATGAATCTTTGTTAGAAACGGATTTAAATGATTCAAGAGAATCACTAATTGTAGAAACAGGAGATAATGATTACCTTGATGATTTGCAAAACGACAATAATGATGATGATGGAAAAACCATTCATTCTAATGTAGAAAACCCGATATTTAATATCCCGATAAAGGATAAATCTGTAAATTTAGGGATGAATCAATTAATTATTTCTGAAGTCAATGATTCACCATCTAAACCAAAAAATGATTAAATTATTTGATAATAAGAAAATGCGAATGTTATGTTACAACTATCAAAATCTAATTTTGAAAATTATTTATTTAATTTCATTTAAGAATATATTTCGCCAAATGTGAAATATCATTGATATTTCAAAGATCCAATTTATGAGAAATTCATAGTAGTACTTCAACAATATTTTAAGAACTCTGGTATAAATTTCATTAAATGCACACAACTTGTGATGTAGAAACTGAAGATTAAATAATTGATACAATTAAAAGTTATCATGAGGGTAAAACAAACCATAGGGGTATAGATAAAACATAACTACAACTAAGACGTCGTTTTTATTGGTCTGACATAAGCCGTACAATTCAAAATTTTATTAATAAATGTGATGTTTGTTTAATTAGTAAATATGATAGGAAGCCCTTAAAATTAAAATTTAACATTATACCTACGGCTTCCAAACCTTTTGAAATTGTTCATATTGATATAATCAGTTTGGAAGGAACGAAATTCCTAACGATTATTGATTAATTTTAGAAATATACATAACTCTATAAATTAAATTCAAACCAAGCTTTAGAAATTGTTAATAACTTAATTACATTTTTCACACATCATGGTGTACCCAAACAAATTATATCTGATAATCATTTAAGCGGCCCTTACACGTTCATTAATACTGACATTACTTTATCAGAATGACAGTAATAATGATCGTGTAACGTCGACAAAGTTGGAATGACGGGGGGAATGATGCGAATCCGTATTTTCTGATCTCGGCACATCATTTACTGTCATTACTGGTAATGTCATTATTAATGACCGTGTAAGGGCCGCATTAGAATTTAAAAATACGATTATTTTGGAACTTTTAGAGTTACACAAAATTGATCTACATTATATAAGCTCACAACTAGGGCTGTGCAAAATAATCGATTAATCGATAAATAATCGATTAATCGATTAATCGACAGTTCGATTAATTCTAAAAAATAATCGATTAATCGATCATTTGATTAATCGATTAATCGATAATTTGATTGATCGATTAATCGATTAATCGATAATTTGATTGATCGATTAATCGATAATTTGATTGATCGATTAATCGATAAATTGATTAATCGATTAATCGATAAATTTATTAATCGATTAATCGATTAATCGATCATTTGATTATTTTATTATTTTAATAACCGCCCAATCTGTTATATTAACATTAAGCCATCATATCCACTTTATTCATTACATTTATTAAATTGGTAAGCTGTAAATATGTGGGTATAAATACTAATGGAAGCGTATTACAAGTTTTCGAGTTTCATCCGAGAAAAAAACGTCCGTTTATAAAGAAACCTATGATTCGGCCGCCGCCGCCGTAGACTTTAATGTTGCTTAATCGACAAAAAAATAATAAGAACCATGTGTGAAATGTACACTTTGGTATGTCAATAGAGTTATAAATCATGTGAATATAAATAAATACACCGGTGTTTATACTTTCTGCGAAGAAAAGTCTGCACCAGCAATGCATATCAATGAAAAACAATTGTAGTCTATCGGTTAAATCTCATTTTTATGATGCCGAGCTTATATTAACATACTGTGACAATTATTTATAATAATTTATTAATATGAATTAATATCTCCATATTAAGTGCGTGTTTCTAAATATTGTCTATTTTTATTCGAATAAAGATTATTATTATCAAAATTACAGAATTTTGACTCCAGTGTCCAGAGAATAATAAATTGATTCATTATTGTTAATGATTATTTTAATAATCTATCAATAGATTATTTTTTTTTAGATCCTTTGAATAATAGATGTATTTGAATTATCGGACTAAACGAACTTATAATAAGAAAAACAAAGAAAATTGGGAACATTATAAATATTTACATAAGACTAATACTAATGAGATCGTTGGCCTTTCATTTTGGCAATATTTTCAAAGGCGGGATCATCCGATAAAAGAGATATTTATACACACTGATCGGATAGTTAAATAGTTATTAGTTAAAGAATTTCTTATTTTTAATTCTGGAATACTCGTCAGAAAATGAGGATTCCGCCAAATAAATCCAGCCAAAGCAAGACATTTGTCAAGATTGGGTATTTCCTAAAACAATTTTTGTATTTCAAATACAAATAAATTTGAAGTTTGATTATTTCAATTTCTATCAATTCTGATTTGCATCAACTATGGTAGAGATTTGTCTTACAATTCCTTCTATGTTGATATGTTATTGAAAAACATTTGAAGAAGATAGTGCAATATTTTCAATCTTACCAAAATCTTCAAATTTTCTATTGAATTTTTCTCTTCTCAGCAACTTTAATTTCAAGAATTTTGCTTGGGTTAAAGCAAATCATTGTTTGTTTATCTGGATATATTTTTCAATGCTTGGGAAATGCTTGAATTTTGTATCCCTTAAATTCGCTTTCAACAGTATCATAAGTTGCTGATGAACACAATATGAACATTGCTGAGTATACGCAGAAGTCCTAATTTTAACTTCTGTCAAAGCCAAGACTATTTTAAACTGATTCCAAATCAATAATCAAAAAGCATTGCGACATTATTATATTACGTCTGTTACATTAATTTAAAAATTGTGCGATAGTCTTCCGAATATCCCGCGTGCTGGATATTTTTTTGCTCGTGCATTTTTACCATTGTAATCGGTTCTTTTCTTCGTCTCATGCCTCGTGATTATGAACGCAAAGCACTCGCAAAAAATGATCCGTAATATTTGAAGCACTACGGATGTTATATGTGATAATGTCCTAATTCAGTCGAATTGATTACAGCTTCCAATTTACATTAATTAGATTGAAAAACAGTATTCACGAGGCTGTGCAAAACTTTGATGTTTTGATTATTACTCGAGAAATATTCAATTAATCGATTAATCGATAATTTGATTTTTCATTAATCGATTAATCGATTAATCGATTAATCGATTAATCGATAATTTTATTTTGATTAATCGATCATTTCGATTAATCGATAATTTTGATTAATCGATTAATCGATAATTTCGATTATCGATTAATCGATCAATTCGATTAATCGATATAATCGATAATTAAAAATAATCGAAAATCGATTATTCATTTCCATAATCGAACACCCCTACTCACAACATCCCCGATCCAATGGTATAGTAGAAAGAGTACATTCTACAATTATAGAACACATCCGAATTCTCAATAATCGAGATATATTTAAGAAAGAATCAATAGAAACAAAAGTTTTGTATGCAATACTCGCATATAATAATTCAATACATTCTGTGACAAAATGAAAACCCTGTGAAATAATTTCAGGACATCTAGATACATAATCTCCATTAAATATAAATTTAGAAAATCAATTAATAAGTAATTATATTAAAAATCATTATGGAAAAATTAAAATGTTATATTCAAAAATTAATGAGAATACACAAACAAATAAAGAAAATATTATAAGTAAACTTAATGAAAACCGGGAAGAGTTACCTGATATTCCAGAGAAAGTGTTTATTAAAAATAAACACAAACAATCGAAAACAAAAACTAAGTATAAACCAGAGTTAATTCAAATCATTCATCCAATATTAAAAACTGCAAAAATAAATACAAGACACCACAACACTATAGAAAAAATTCATTTAGAAAATGTAAAAAGACCAAGAGCATCTTATAAAAAGAAAAAATTTAAAACCATTGCACAAGATAATAATCTATATAAGATTTTTGAGAACTGTAGAACAAAAAATGAAATTCCCGAAAACAACAACGTATTTGAAATATACGATGATCTGTTTTTCGCACCACCGGGCACTTCATTCGCTTACTGTGTAAGTGCTGATCTAAAAATGAACGCCGGCATAGCTTTAGATTTTAAAGAGAGATTTGGGCAAATAGAACTATTAAAATTACAAGATCCCAAAATCCATTCCCTGTGCTACTTAGGAGATGAAAATCGATATATCATATATTTAATAACAAAATTGAAATTTCATCATAAACCGACACATGAAGATTTATTTTTGACATTACTTAAGTCTAAAGATTTTTGTATCTTAAATCAAATTATTAATATAGCCATCCCAAAATTAGGCTGTGGAATTGATAAATTAAGATATAATATTGTCAAAAAGGTGATTGATTTTATATTTCAAAATACAAATATAACTATTTGCATATATTTAGGCTCTTATAAACCTGACAATTCTCTAGCAGGACCTTCCTATTCGTGATGACACGGGCTACGGAAATAAAAAACATTACTCAAAATTTAGGAGTACTACCTATCAAAGTAGGTAACGCCAAATTATAAAGCACAGAACATACATTCGTTCACTATTACAATTTGACACCTCTTTATGAGGAATTTAATAAATTAAATGACCAGCATAAATATTTACAATTGACGATACAAAATATTTCAACTTTTAAAATAGACTTTCAAAACTATAAATTCAATACAACGAAATGTAGCCTGAATATATGAATATCCAACCTGTTCGTAACTCTGCAAGCAAAATTAAGTATTACTAAGACTATAAACAAATAATTTATTGAAACAACTACTTCCCTGGCCACGCCGAATATTGAATGATACAAAAGAAATTTGCACGTTATTACTAGTACTACTAGCGAAATAACATTGGTTTCAGATCATTTATTTCTACCCACAGGACTAACATGAAAATTAAACTAAATTGAATTTGAAAACTTTAAACTATAAAACTCAACCCTAAAATATGTAAAAATTAAGTAAAAAGCCATCTGCAGACGCGTTTCGAGATTTGTCTCTCATCAGTGCAGCTTCGCATTTAAATTGAATGTTAAATAATAAAATACACTTACGTGAAGGTGATCTTGAACGTGAGGAAGTCGTAAACGACTGAGGAGATTATGGAAGGTTTGAACGAGTTTTATACCTAAGTGAGAGGTGATTAGTAAAAGTACAGATGTGAAGAAATAAATGATCTTGTTTTCAGTTGAAACCGAATATACGATTCAATAATAAATAAATTAGAAAGAGACTTACTTGTTGCAGAAACGAACAGGTTGAATATTCATTTCGTTGTATTGAATTTATTTAATGCTTTCTGCAACAAGTAAGGTTGTTTCTAATTTATTTCAAAACTATGATAAAATACTGACGTATTTTGAAAATAATATTAAAGATAAAATTGAAAATTTTATGACACATTCTAATAGGAAAAATAGAAATAAAATCAACGGCTTAGAAACCGTAGTAAAATTCGTTACTGGAAATTTAGATGCAATTGATATCTCAAGAATCAATACTATCTTAGAACATTTAAAAGAAAATCAAAACATTATCAATAATCAAATAAAATTTGGATATACGCTAAATACAAAATTAATAAAAAAATTGAATACTACTTTAAGTAGTATCGAACACAACGTGTCGCTACTGAAATCTCGCATTATACAGCTGAACGTTTTATTAAACGGTGAAGTTGAACATCAACATGTGTTATTTACCAAAGATTTATTCAACCAACTTATAGTAATGTATAATACAATACTTGATATTCTGGAAAACGTTGAGAACTCGATTTCATTCTGTAGGTTAAACATCCTACACCCATATATAATTAGACCAATAGATCTATTTACAGAATTGCAAAAGATTAATGCATTTTATAAATAAGAATTACCTTTTGAATTAAAATTGGAAAAAAATCCTTGATTTTGAATCTGTAATTAAGGTACAATGCAAAATTGAAGAAAGCAAAATTAGTTATTTTCTTTCGATTCCTATAAATTTAAAGGAAACATTTGAGCTATTCTATTTAATTCCAATACCGACAAAATTGGAATCAAAATTTATCACAATCATACCAGATCTAAAATATCTTTTAAAGTCAAAATACGGAATTCGACCTCTTAACGATATGTGTATAAAAGGCAATCAATATTTCCAATGTTCGACCCACTTTCTTGCTAGTCACCATGCAGAATGTGAAAAGGAAATTATTATAAAAAATTAAAATTAAAAATGTCGATTTACTACATTAACATCAATCACAAATCAGCTGGAACCAATACCCGAAATAGGGTAATTTATGGTAAAATTTACGGAAACAGAAGAAATAAAATTCATCTGTGAAAAACAAACGGAAACCAGAAGACTCGCTGGGATTTGCTTAATCAGGCCCGGAAAATGTCAAATTGTTTTCTATGATCAAGACTTATCGATTTACGACACTAATTATGGAGTACCCATCCTTATCGACAACCCGGACATTCACCTACCAAAAGTCAATTTATCCAACCTAAAAATTAAACTTCGAGGATTAAGCGTAGAGGATGTTTCTGCCATACAACAACAACCAATATTCCAGGAGTTCCAAACATCTATACATCTAGTATTTGGTCTACATTCTTATACTTAATTTTATTGTGTATCATGGGATACCTAACCTTCAAGTGGACTAAGAAAATTTGGACTCAACTACCAGCCAAAACTTGGGTCTTCACTTTCCAGGAGGAGCTCCAATCTAAGGGGGGAGGAGTAACCTGGTGGTCACACCATAGACACATATGGTGCATCTTGAATAAACTTCATTGTGTATAAAGTGATATGTGTGCTGAATAAGCCCACGGACACAAAAGGTGCATGTGTGTGTTATCTTTAGTATATAAGAATATATTTGTATCGTTAGGGTTAGTCATAGTCTTAGTCTCGTTAGTATCACATCATCATGCACTAAACTAAATAAATTGTTTTAAAAAAAGTAAAGTGTAACAGCAAAACGATAATTTATATATAATAAATAAAAATAAAATAAATACTTGCGTCAAAAAACATAATCTTTGAACGTATGCCGAGGTCTCTGGATAACGACCATTGCTGTTAACATACTTGAACGCCTTGAAAATGGCATTTTCATTTTTAATCACTTTATATTTGTTTTAAATATAATTAAAAAATATCATGATTTGCTTTAATAATAGTTGATCGTGAATATGTAGTATTATCAATAAATACATTCAATTTAGTGTTTGATCGTTTAGTTAATTGTAACAAGCAAATAGTTTTTTGACAATTTAGTACTCTTCATGATATTAGGCATGAAAACCCCCTTTATATGCAGATTTAATACACATTATGAAAAAAAAATTGCAGATGTAGATGAACACAGCTGTAGACCTGAGGTCTGTCAGCCTTCATTTTTAAGCCCTCATTATTTCTTCTCTTCAATAGAGCGTCAATTGTAAATGTAAATGGAATTCGGCAGATTTTTAAATTTTGAACATATTATTTTTTCATTTTAATAAACAGTGTAAAGTTTCAAATTTAATTTTAGAATAATTTTCAAGTTAGTCCTGTACGTAGAAATATTATTAACATATTATTTCTGAGGTCGATACTGGTATAAACGTAAATTAAATGGATGATACATTTACAATTTTTAATTCTCTAAAAAATATTTTTTTACGATTTTTTTCTAAAATGAATAGGGGAGCTAATAATTACACATATTTAATTTTACATGTCAAATTTCTATGTTCGCCCCTTATCCCAGACACTTGGTATATAAACTGTGGATATGGTTATAATAAAAATCCAAATGTAAATGAAGATCCTCAGACTTATTAGTCAAATAATTTTATGACAAATGGAGAGGAAGAAGTTCAATTGAGCGGCCAGCCAGGTTACCTTTGGATTTTTTTGGGACACTTCAAATCGAGAGTATTTTCAAGTGAACCGGTGAGTTTGGAAGAGTTGCGCGAACGAATTGTTAATGAGTGCCAGGGGCGGCTCGTTATATAGAGCCAAGAGCCATGGCACTACTATTCAGCAAGAATTTTTAATTAATTCTTAAAATTCTTTTTGTTTTCCATGTGTATTATTTGATGGTGAAGTTACGTGGTCCAATAATGGTGTTACCTTTTATGAACTCAAAATAATCTTAGAGTATGAAGATTAATCGTTAAAAGTGAATTGTTTTATTTAAATTATTCAAAATGTATCTACTAAATCTAAAGTTATCGAAACTGCCGGCACAAAAGGTGAAACGATAAGGTGATCCCAACAAAGTTAATGGTTTAATTTGAATTATTTTTCGAATTAGTTTCACTAATTAAAAAATTAAAGAAAAATATTTTCCGATTAAAAAAAATTGGAAAATGATGAGTAATTTTTGAGACTAATTTAAACCATTTTCTTACTAGAATATTCTGCATTTTTTTTATTATAAAGCCTGTATTTCTGATTTGTTTTTTGGCTAAATTTTTGATCATTTGGCCTAAATATTCTTTATTTTGACCTAAATTTTCGATTTCATTGTTAAAATTTTCGACTATTTGGTCCGAATTTCTGATTTTCCAGCCGAATTTTTAATTTTTAGATTTTTGACCTGTATTTTCGATTCTTTTGGGTCTAAATTTTTGATCTGTTGACCTAAATATTCTTTATTGTGACATAAATTTTCGATGATTTTTTGGTCCGCATTTTTGATTTTTCAGGCCGAATTTTTAATTCCAGTTCCAAATTTTTGACTTCATTTTGGTTAAATATCTATAACCTGAATTATTGATTTATATGCGAGATTTCTTTTGATTTTTTCCTGTATTTTCAAGTTTTGTTTATTGAAATTTTCGATTTTTTAGTGCACTTATTATCTTCAGGCCCGAGTTTTCGAAATACTATCTAAATTTTTGACTTTCTAGCCAACATTACAGATGTTTATTAGTTTTTTAAATCTATTGACCTAAATTTTTCTTTATTTTAACATAACCTTTCGATTGTATTGTTAAAATTTTCGATTTTTTTGGCCCCCATTTTTGATTTTTTATTTTAAGCTAAAAGGAGTTATTTTTGGGGCTGAAAATGGCAAATGATTTTTCTATTGCTTGTATTTTCAATTTTTTTGGTCTGCATATTTATTTTTAAACCAGGTTTTTTGATTTTTTAGCCGATATTTTAGATCTTCGGCTGTTTTGTTCCAAATTTTTGATTTTTTGGCCAAAATATTTGATTGGTCTAACAAGATAAATGTTTCTTTGTTTCTTTAAAAAAGGAGGGGGGGGGGAGTATTGTATAAGTGGCTCTACCATCAACATGTTCCACGAGCCGCCAGTGATGAGTGCCATCTAATAACGCAGGCAACTCAAACCCAAATGGAACAACATTTTTTTCTATTGCATGAAAATAGGAGGCGGACATTTTGAACATTTAATAAAATTATTTTGATGAAAAGTTGTTTAGGAATAGAATCAATGTTATCACAATGTGTTGATCTACATTTAGAAGAAACGATAATTTGTTCATTGCTAATTTGCGTTGGATATGTTTTTTTTTAATTAAAAGAAAGATAAATAATAAATTACCAAACATGATTCCCATTTTCAGATTTTGGGGACCAAAAGACCTTTGAAATGATATGTCACTCGATCCCTATTCTCATTTGACATTTTTTAAATGGAGGTTCTTCAGGGGAGAGTGTTGAAGTGACAACTTGCATTTTTATATCTAAAAATAAAAATAGCAGCATTTTTTGATGAGATCATTTTTACAAGGATTACTCAGGGTGGCTCCTTTAAAATTGGACACCCTGTATACAAATTATTTATTAAAACAACAACTTTTCTGAGAAAAGTCTCATTGATTGTTAAATTATACAATAAATCATTTTCGTTTTAAAAATAGCAAATATGTCAAAAAAACAAATGTTAAATGATTTTATTGCTGCACACATGCATTAAATAAATACAAAAAATAAGGTTGGCACTAATATTTCAATATTCACTTGAATTGAGATAAAACGAATTCAACTAAAAATTAGATTATTGATCTATCTTTGTACGCGTTTCAAGCTTTACCTCTCATCAGTATAATTTTGCAAAATCTAGAAAACATTTAAGTACAGTCATGTGTAAGTTACTCTTTTAGTTTTTTGATGATTTTCTAAAAACCAAGTCAAAATCCTGAATAGATATTATAGAATAATATACATATTTTAGTCTATATAAATAGATTTTCCAAATACTTTGTAATGGGTGTTCTTTTAGTCCTGGGCGGCTGTGGAATCAAACATGATTGTCAATTCTTACTTTGCATTGTTGAATTCATTTGTCAAATAACTCGAACAACAAATAAATTCTTATTTACGTAATGCGATAGCAATTGTGTAACGTTTTCGTGATATAGAATCCCTACAATATACACAAGTTGCAGCTAGGCCTCTTGTCTTTAACTTAGGCCTCGAATCATAATGTCTAGTAACGATGTGAACCGCTGGTGGACCCGAAAGCGCCCAACCAAAACACGAACGTTTTTACTGAGCGTTCGGGTCCACCGGCAGTTTGCTTCGTAACTGCACACATTATAAAACCGGACATAAGTCCTTTTCTGGAATTAATTTTAATTTTACAAATGTTCAATAATTTTAGGTGAAGTGAGAATCGATATACAAGTCTTATTTCACGGCCACCTACGACGGCCACGACTAAAAGTCTTAAAAAACACCGGTTATATGAAATTAACCCGAAATAAAAATTGAATAATGATTTATTCAATAAAACACACTTTTACTTAGTTAATATATTAACCGGCATACTGTTCAACGCGGTATAAATAAGATGTTTCTTTGTATTTACTTTACTTATAGTTTGATAATGATCATTGTTTGATCGAAACTGCAGTCACTATCAATACACAGTGTGATATTAACTAAGTAAAAGTGTGTTTTATTTAATTAAAAATGTATCACGAAGTAAGTGCCGCCATCCTCAATCAGTTAATGATTTATTCATTTTTAGAAACAGAAAGAAGCAGTTATTATTACCTACTCTAAAATCAACTCACTTGTCTGGTATTGAGGTACAATTCGCTAGAATCCGATCCACAACTGGAACTCTCACTGATTTCGGTAGTAAACTTCCTCTGCGCTCGTGGACTTGGGGGTGGTCGCCTGGTACATACTTGGGCTTGGATGTGTTCGCACACCCTCCTGAAGCGCCTAATATTGCCTGAAATAATATGTTCTATGTTATAAAAGGACGAAGATAATAATTCTGAATCTGTTAGGAAAGTAATAGGTATAACTATGAGTAAGAGTAATAGAATGACCGAATAAATGAATTTTGGGTTTAAGATGCATTGATAACTAATGTCATTCGCACAGTAGGATGAAGAAATTACAAGTTCTGTTATTACAGATAAAATAAACTTAAATACTAAAGTTTTGGCAATTTAGTTTGGCATAATAAATACATAATCACAGAATAACTATTTAAGTTATACAGACGAAATAACGGTGATTTTCAAAATGTATTTCACATTACATTAACCCACATATTTAATCATACGCATGACAGATACATCTTTGAGGTTAACTGAACCAGGGACAAATTAAGTTAAATGCCTAATTTATTTTGCATTCTGTTCTTACAAGTGTACCTAATCTACCAGAATACAGCTGGATTACAATTATCTCTCACTCTCTGCATATATAGAACATTAATATAGCAGTGTAGCTGAGTGAAAGCTAACACAATATGGTGTCACACTTTTGACCGAGTTATGAACATTTTTCTTACGACACTGAAAAATGGTGAAGTGTGGTTTTGTGAAATTTCGTACACCGGAAGTGGGTGTTTACCATAACCGTTTTTGTTTTATTCCGATAATGTTTTTAAATATGAAAAATATTACAGAAATATTTTAACAAATATTTATGTTAACAAAGTAATTAACTGTTTTGTATATAAATATTTTTCCTATAGTGATTGTTTTCCGAAGAATATTGATTGATTTTTTTTTAAATTTTGGTCTATTATTATTAAATGATACTAGTTACATCAAATTTATATTAATAATAATTGTAGCGAATGCCAAAATGAACCACTTATAAACAACAAGTCTTTTCTAAAACTCATTAGTTTTTGAGTAAACTGGCGGTAAAGATGATTAGAATTTGAAGCATAATTTGTCATTTTGTCTCTCATAATGTTGACCTTTAAAACGTCATTATCATCCGATCCTACAAAACGATTGATGAACAATTGCGGCGAAAAAAATAGGATGCCAAGTGTGTCTACTAGTGTGAATCAATCTTCATTTGAATTTTAATAGTAGGTGGCTATAGCCACAACGTGTATCAATTTTATTTATAATATGAAAGCATCAAAACACAAATGGATGGCATATCTGTATTTTAGCTCTTTTTTACTCTATACAGAAATTGACATTTAATAATAATGATATGGCACCGAAACCCAAATTACAAGAATACATTTTAGAAAAAAGACTAGCACCAAACTATAGAGGTGTCCTACTATTTTTCGTCGTATTGTGTACTTAAGGTATAATTTAAATTTATAATAAACCACGAGAGTATAAATGTAAATAATTATTGTACTATCAAATCGGAGAAAGTAATATAATGGCCACATCATATTTTTTTTCAGAAAAATTTTTGGCATCACCGAGAGTTTGTTAGATTTTGATAGGTCGAAAGTGGTATCGTTTAAAAGGTATTTAAAAAACAAGCAACTTTAATAGGAAAAATAATTTTGGTACTGGCACCCATTTTGAATTATATCTGATTAAAGTTATAAAATTTCAATTTTCCATGGCTAATTTATTTTAAAAGTTTGCATATCAAAAGATAGTTAAAAAATATCAGATGTGTTCAAATTGTCTTACATTCACTTATACACATTGTTGAGCTCTTCTGGTGACACTATCAGTCGCCCTAAGTATCTCTTCTGTTATTAATGATTGTCAAACAATTCGAATCCGCTGAATCATTCTCTCATTGGAGGCCACGTGACTATACTTTCTCCACCAATACACCGGTTGGGATATAGTGGTATCATTTAAAGACAGCCACTTTCGGCCGACAAACTGTATTTCACCGCCTCAAGTGTGCGGGGAATGATTTTTTCCCGAAGACGCGATAAGCTCCACCCACAACTTTTCGGAACTTCGTTTATCCATGCGGCCAGACTAGTTTTGAACCCTTCGGAGTTAACATCAGAAATACTCATGAGGAATACGCCGTTAAACGAACCGTTGTCGAACTTGTGTAATATTGTGCAATTGTGAATTTTCGTGCGTGATATTCCACGCTAAATCTGACAAAAACCGCTATATTCGATAGCCAAATTTTATTCCACTTAAATTAATTAAACAATTCCAATATTAAAAAAAAATCAATTGTGGCAAATAATATCGAATCTAATTCATAATTTATTTATTTCTAATAACAAATGATTAAAGTCTAAATCTATTTGACTTTGAAATTCGTAATATTCGTCTTGTTCGACTAATGGAAGCCGTATAAAAAAGTTACTCGTCCGATAGAAAATTGCAACAATTAAATATATAATGGGAATTCGTCCGTGAAAGTTCAGATCTGGTCATTTCACTTTAGAAAGAACAGCCAAATCAACAAACTTTGTTTGATTTTCGTTACATTTTTTAACGAAAATAATCTCAAGAATTACAAGGCTTTTGGTAAAAATTTGTACACCGGAAGTGGGTATTTGCCTTGAAGACAACAAAAAAATAGATACCTTTTGATTATATAAATGTTTCTCAAAAACTTTTTTATATAAAAAAAAATAAGATAAAACTGTTTGTAGTTTTTGTCTATAATTATGAAATCAAAAACGTTATACCAAATTTACATTAACTAAAATATTATAATGATAAAAAAGAGCACTTTTCATTTCAAAAGGGAAAAAAAAAGTTATCTGATTCAACACTCTTCGTCCGTATTAATTGACAGTGTTATGTCTCAAATTGTAGTAGTAATATATCGTATTAGTTTGGCAGAAAAATTCTCCAGCATTGTCGGATTTTTTTACTTGCCAAACTAATACCCATTGTCACTGCAACAATTATTGTAATATAACTGTCAATTCCTAAGTATTAAGAGTATTACTACAGATAATTTCATTATTATAGAAAAAAATCTGAAATATTTTGGAAAAATTAGATTTCTTTCTTTCAAGATATTAATGAAAAACATTAATAAACAAGGAGTGAAAGAGAGTAAACACCACCTTCTAATATGTGAAATTAATAATACACACTGTTATTTTTTATACTATTCCATTAGATCGTCTACTTGAATTTTCATAGGTGAATGGCTTGTGTTTTGCGAAATGTTTTGACCATATTTATGAATGTGGAATCAATCATTATTTTTTGACGAAATCGGAGAGATAGATAATTTGTACCATATTGGATGATTTGAATAAGTAGTTTTAGAATTGATGATATTCGATTTTATCATTTTAAAATTTAGAATCGGTTTTTATCACTGAAATATATTTTTATATTATGAAAATATTATTACAAATTACAAATCATTTGACGTATGATTGCAATTTGATTCGAGTAAACTACTGTTTTTTTTTCGGAGTATGATAAACTCAAATAGCATTACCTTGATTTAATTTTTTTACAGAATTCAAATTTTTATGCCTTAAAACTTTATCAGCCATTTTCTTAAAATTGGTGTCATTAAATTATATTTTTCTTCTATTTTATGTAATATAAAATACATTCGGATACCTTTTCACTATTCTATAACAAATATATTCCAAATTATGGTTGAATTGTCCGATTTTTTGGCGTCTTGCAAGAGAAAAAAAATCACTACACCCGAGGTGGGATCAATCTGAAGGTGAATTTAGCCTGAAAAGATAGAGGACACTTGGGACTATCACCTACTGTAAATTTGGCGACACGATTTTTCATATAAGCAACTTTTACTCTTTTAAAATCAGAAATTAGTTCGAAATTTCTACAAATTTCAAACTGTTTTATCTTAAAACTTTATCAGACATTCTTTTTGTAATTAGTACCAATGAATCGAATTTGTATTCAATTTTACTTGATATAAAATTCATTCGGAAAACATTTCAAAATTCGATAAAAATAATATTTATATACTAGGCTGAAAGACCTCTGGTCAATTGCCTGTTGAGGTCATTTGTAAAAGTGTCTCAATAAATGTATTGTCTCTCTCTAATATTTATTTCTGGTGCAATTTTTGCTTCAGTTAAAAAAACAGTCTACTTGAATGCCCGAATAGGCCATATTGGTTTAGAATTATGACTCAAGAATTTAAATTTAGGGGGTTCATAAGTGTTGCGAACATGAATCCGTTATTATTATTTTTTAATAACTGACTTTATTTTTGCCCGATTTTCGACCCGCTTGGCCACATTTCTCGCATTTCTGGACACTGTACGGCGTCTCATCTGTTTGGTAAAATAACATGACGTAGGCCGTGAAGTCTCACCTGATTGGCTCATTACTTTTACAGCCTAAGCATAAATAAGCATTTTTAAAGCCCAGTCGGCAAAAGTGATATTTCACGGCCCAAAAGCAGTCCGCAAAATCTTACATTTCATATCAATCCGCGAAAAATATATTATTTTCTATTTTATCGCTACGCTCACTATTTTAAAGGCGGATACTATTTGCGCATGATAATTTGATTTATTGTGTAATGTGTGTAACGGAGACTGATAGTTAGTTTTAGCTTGGCGAAATATGATCAACAAGTGCGCGTCGTTATCGCGCGTACAAGATAAGCCAGAATCGATTTGGCACCAAACGCACGTTCAGAGAGCGACCACCTCTCCTGCATCCCTCTAACCGCGCGCCTTACCTCGCGCCACACCACGGTAGCGTATATCCCAACCAAATGCCGTGCCAGTTATAGGTAGAGATGTAAATACCGGTTTCACTCGTGGAGCGTTACAGTCGCGCTCGCTCCAAGAAAATACCGCTCCAAAATACCGTTACCTTGGAACAAAATGCGGCAGCGCCAGCAGTTATATGAGTAACGCCGTCCCGTTCCCATCTGTACAACGGCGCGCTATGACTAGAACCGCGATTGGGTGAGAGGGAGACAGCGCGACTAATACGCTCCGCACTCCTGAGAGGAACGGTATTTACATCTGTCGTTACTCGTTCCAAGTTCCAGCGGAACGCTTCTCTGCATTCGCTCCACAATAACGGGGTATTTTCTCATGTGGACATTGACGTCGCGTGACGGCAAAATACCTCTCCAAAAAAAGTTACTGAAAAACCGTATCATTAATACTAACAACACAAGGCGAGACATTGTTTGCATGAAATAACAATTAGTTTTCTGACAAATCTGCCTTAATAATTTTTAAACGGAAGGTAATATATTCCATTTATGGAACAACTAATTTAATTTGATTTATTTTCTCGTTATATGAGTAACGCCGTCGCGTTCCCGATTGTACAACGGCGGCACCCGATCACTAGTACTGCGATTGGGAGCGAGCGCGACTGATACGTTTCACGCTCCTGAGAGGAACGCGTATTTCCATTTGTCGTTACTCGTTCCAAGTTCCAGCGGAACGCCTCTCTGCATTCGCTCCACAGTAACGCGGTATTTTCTTGTGTGGAGCGCGACGTCGCGTTACCGCAAAATACCGCTCCAAAAGAGCGTTACTGAAATACCGTATCATCTCTAGTTATAGGGTGGCCGTTAACGGCGCCGCGGCGTTGCGTTGGGAAACAAATTAAAATATGTTACATCGCAATCCTCATGATTGCAAATGGTTAAGATATTATATCACATACATATAATATGTAATTATTGTATATATGTATGTGCCCATTTGACAGTCAACAAAATGTTCATTTTAGTGTTGTTTCATTTACGTTGAGATATAACTATTTCTATAACTGTTAGAAATGTATAATCGCTTTTATATACTAGTTTGTTTATTTTTATTCTGAAATAGAAATTTTCTTATCGAGTGTATCCTGTGCAATGATAAATCCTTATAATTTTGACAAAATACCCTAAAATGTTGTTTCAAGTATTGTTACTTTAGTAATTATCGCGTAATTATCGTTGCTCTCGGTGGATTAAAGCCGATAACTTTAGAATTCGAGATTTAAAAGGAAATCTCTATTATGAGCTCTCCGCCGAGACGAATTAGTCCATTAAAAAAAAATATTTGTGTATATCTGCTCATGAGCAGTGTAACTCAATAACACATGCAGGTTTTAAAATAAAATATGATTGATTCTTGAAGCCATTACTTTGTGATATAAACTTGCGTGCATACTATACGTCGCTATGAAGTTTTATAATCGACTTCCAAATAATCTTAAGGCCATAACTAATCTAAATGTTTTTAGAAACCGCTTGTACGAATATCTGTGCGCAAAAGAACCTTATTCCTTAACCGAACTGTAACAATTCAAATCAATTGTAACTATGTAGCCCCATACCTTTTAATTCTCGCTAGATTACTTTAATTGGTTTTATTTGTTAATTCTGGTTATGCTTATTATATACATATATACCGTATTATTAACTTGTGGTTATTACACTGTACTGTACTATCTTTTGACACTATTTCATTAATTTGTATTGCAAATTTGTATACTAATTTTTGAAAATAAAGACTTAAATAAATAAATAAATAAACTTTTGACTAACTATTTTTTTTAGAAACTATTCATTAGATCAAAAAAATGTATGCTGTTTGAAAGAACAATTCAATATGCTTTAATATGAGTTAGAATTGATCAAGAGTGCTTATCGTTTATATGCGTAGCAACCGGTAAACATCTGAAAGGTATTTATGTGGTAGTTATAACGAGAATAACAAACTTGTGAAAGATTGAAATTATTGCCTTGGCAATTGAAATTTGCACATTATTCGTTTTCATAATTTGATTAGTTTTCAAGTATGTTAGTGTAATGTATACTATACCGGCAAAAGCCACTCAAGTCAATCGACTATGGACTTAGCCATCGAGCTGTTTCTCGACAACTGGATACGACACGCGCAGCGGTTTGAAGAATGTGCCAACGTTATGGGGAGACTGAATCATTTCTTAGACGACCGGCAGAAAACGATTAACAACGGCTCGCGATAACCGCTTGATTGTGTTAACAACATTAAGAAATCGTCGCCTTAATGCGGTGCAGGTGCAATAACAGCTCCGTGAAATACGAGGAGTGGCTAGTAGTCAGTGGATAGTAAGTCGAAGACTGCGGGAAAATAACCTGACTCCTAAAACACCTGCGATTGGACCAAAACTTACCCCAGCTCATAGTCAAGCACGCCTGCGTTTTGCACGGGATCATCTGAATTGGGCAAAAGTACAGTGGGGTCTATAATATTCTCGGAGGTCAGGATCTGCCTCTATGGTAGCGACCGAAGAAGAACAGTGTACCGGAGACCAAGAGAACGATTTGCAGAATGCTGAATTGAAGAGCGGATTGCTTATGGAGGTGGTTACTGCATGATCTGGGGTGCAATTTCTACGGGAGCACGAACCGACCTTGCTATCATCCGTAGGGGTGACCGTGTTCACGGGGTAGGAGGTTTAACGGGTGCTAGGTACATCGAGGAGAGAAGTCGGTTTTCGGGTCATGTGGCCAGCATGCAGTCCCGACCTAAACCCGATCGAACATTTATGGGATGAGGTAAAACGAAGAATTCGAACTAGGCTTCGTACCCCAACCTCGATTCTAGAGCTTATTGTTGCAGTAGAAGCAGATTGGCTTAACATCCCACAAAAAACAATAGCGAACTTCAACTATGCCTAATCGTATGAGAGATGTTATTAAGGCAAGAAGGGGTCATACCCATTATTAAAAATTAAGTGTTAATTTATATAATTATCAATAACTACACTTCTTTACGCAATAAAAATTAATTTCACTATATTTAACCGACATACATTTCAATTAATTTTAACTTATATTATAGCATATTAAATTGTCTTTCAAAAGACATATTTTTGTTTTGATCTGATGGATGGTTGCTAAAAAAATAATTAAAAAGTTTTCAGTTGGCCGATTTCTATGCATGCAAGTGTATATTGAATTACTAAGGAGGTTGAATTAAACACTTTACTGGTATCACGGTAAAACTTAAGCTTTATTTGACAATCCGAAGAACTGAAGTGATTTTGTTATTTTTTTTTAAACGGCAAGTGGGTATGATCGTTTTATATTTGATAAATATTACAAAAAATGTTGATGGGGCTTCATGTTACTTTCTCCGACTTAATGATATCATTTATATTTACGCTTTTATGGTTTATTTTCAATTTAAATCATATTTTAAATGTAGTTACAATTTCTATGTAACAACATTTTGTGCTTCTATGCGTTCTCGATTTAAAAAGTAATAAGTTGAATAAAAAATGTAGAAAATCGAAAAAGTTCGAATTTCGGAAAACTAAAACTTGCATTTAGTTGTACCCTGAACATTTTATTGATATTCTATGTAACGAAATTTTGTACAACTACACGTTCTTAATCTAAAAACTATGTTGAATACAAAAATACAGAAATTCGAAAAAATGTTCGAATTTTTAAAAACTAAAATGCACGCTCAATTGGGTCCTGAAAATATAATATTGATTTTCTATATAATTTTTTTTTGTAGGACTACGCGTTCTCAAACTAATAAATAATAAGTTAAATAAAAAATAATACGAAAAATCAAAAATATTTTAAAGTTCGAAAGAATAAAACTTGTGCTCCAAAAATATAATTGTTTTTATCTTAGGCAAAATTTTGTAGAAAAAACGTTCTCAAAATAAGAATTAAAAACTTAAACAAAAAAATACGGAACTGAAAGTCTCTAAACAACGATAAACATTCGAAAAAATTTGAAAATATAATTATATAAACCATAATTGTTTTTCTCTTAGTTCTTAGAATTAAAACTAAAAAATTAAACAAAAAAATGTACGGAGAATCTTCTCTATTATTCATTTATAAGTACAATTATATTTATAACTTCGTAAACGGGAAATCAACGAATATAAAAAAATTGTGATGAGGCCATCGTCATACTTTCTCCGACTTGATGGTATTATTTATACTTACGCTTCCATGGTTTATTATCAATTTAATTCATATTTTAAATGTACATCAAGCGATGAAACTGATGTTTAACACGTCAAAATTATGAAAGTTGGAACAATTATACTTAAAATTCAAAAACTCAGTTTACTCAAAAACTAAAACGATTTCGAAAAAAACGTATTCTTTATAAGTTGTTCATTTTGATATTCCCTACAATTATTATTAATATAAATTTGCTGTAACAATTATCGTTTCATAATTAAAAACCAAAAATGAAAAAAAATAATAATTATTTTTCTCGATAATAATGATTTTACGAAAAATATTTTTATACGAAAGATGTTCATTTCTTTATTGTTTTCAATATTTGCTTAAATGTTTTTTTGATATTTTTCATGTTGAAGAAAATATTGCTGAAAACCCAAAAAACAGTTAAGGTATACACCCACTTCCGGTATACGAAATTTCACCAAAAGCTTTTCAGTTCGTTGGATTATCAAATAAGACGTACGTTCAAAGTTTCATATCAATTGCTCTATTCGTTTTTGAGATACAGCGCGCGCCCACACACACACACACACACACACACACACACACACACACACACACACACACACACACACACACACACACACACACACACACACACACACACACACACACACACACACACACACACACACACACACACACACACACACACACACACACACACACACACACACACACACACACACACACACACACACACACACACACACACACACACACACACACACACACACACACACACACACACACACACACACACACACACACACACACACACACACACACACACACACACACACACACACACACACACACACACACACACACACACACACACACACACACACACACACACACACACACACACACACACACACACACACACACACACACACACACACACACACACACACACACACACACACACACACACACACACACACACACACACACACACACACACACACACACACACACACACACACACACACACACACACACACACACACACACACACACACACACACACACACACACACACACACACACACACACACACACACACACACACACACACACACACACACACACACACACACACACACACACACACACACACACACACACACACACACACACACACACACACACACACACACACACACACACACACACACACACACACACACACACACACACACACACACACACACACACACACACACACACACACACACACACACACACACACACACACACACACACACACACACACACACACACACACACACACACACACACACACACACACACACACACACACACACACACACACACACACACACACACACACACACACACACACACACACACACACACACACACACACACACACACACACACACACACACACACACACACACACACACACACACACACACACACACACACACACACACACACACACACACACACACACACACACACACACACACACACACACACACACACACACACACACACACACACACACACACACACACACACACACACACACACACACACACACACACACACACACACACACACACACACACACACACACACACACACACACACACACACACACACACACACACACACACACACACACACACACACACACACACACACACACACACACACACACACACACACACACACACACACACACACACACACACACACACACACACACACACACACACACACACACACACACACACACACACACACACACACACACACACACACACACACACACACACACACAAACTTTGTAATTAGGGTGGGGGAAATAACCGCTGACGAAAACTGAAATTGCATACAGAAAATTCAATTTTTTTTTATTCCTTTCACTTTGGATTATGCCATTCAGTCACGACATGGTTTTTATCTTTGATGAGAGCTACATTAGGAATTTTATAGAACTATTATTAAATAAGAACAGTAATTATATTTTGGTTTTTGAATTGGTAATAGAAAATTTAATTTTAAGCACAAAATAAAGAATAACATTTTTTTACATTTGCTTCATTAAATATATTAATTTAGGTGATAAAAATTATGCTGGAGATCAGAAAAAAAAAATCAAAACAGGTCATGAACGAAAAGCTGAAATCGTACACAGAAAATTCAACTTTTTTCAATGTTGCTTTATCGGATGTAATAATTAGAAAAATTAGTCAAAGCACATCATGAACAAAAGGCAGCATGTATTTTCTCACTTCATAAAAAAAATTGAAACTTTAAGTTTGACTTTGTTTTTAGAAATTAAGAAAAGACATGCGGCTTTTTCATATATGAAACATCTTTATTGACAGACAGAATTTTTTTTACATTAATATTTACATATTACACTTATGATGAACTGTTAAGGGCTATCGACCATAGGTCTTTCTGCCCGTCTCTGTCAGTCTTGTCTCGTCCGTTATTCGCTAGTCTGTTGTATGAAATGATGAAATGAATTGATGAAGTGTTTGGATAGGAAATTTGTGTTTAGATGGGATATTGGGGTCGCGATGGATACAGAATTGGCTAATACAGTATTGGTCGGGTTTTTTTTTAAACTTTTCAGCAAGGAATAGTGTGCGTTCCTGAAGAGGAATTATATTTGTGGTGGCATATAGGACTTCGTTTGCTGGGTTGAATAAAGGATTGGTGGGGTGGCGGATTTTGGTTAGGATTCGAAGGGCAGCGCGTTCAGCAACATGGAAGTTGTTAAGTGTGGGTGGGCGGAATTGTGAGAACAGGATTGAACCGTAATCAAGCAGGGGACGACATATAGATTTATACATATTTACTGCAGTTGTTGTAGATATGCCTTTATCTTTATAGGTAAGAGCTCTAAAATGTCACGCCCTTGTACTGACTCTGGTTTTAATGGATTGGGAGTGGGCTTTAAAGGATAGCTTGGAGTCGTAAAGGATACCTACTTAGATACTTGCATGTAGGGGATGGGTGTATGGGATTTTGATTTACTAGGATCGAGGGAGATGTGGGTGTGATTTTGTGATGTAGCATTAGGAATTGGGTTTTGTTCGGATTAATTTGGATGCGCTATTTTGAGAACCAGGAATTTACTCTGTTGGTGAGTTCTTGCAGTGATTGTATTGTTAACGGGAGGGTTTTGTTATGGGAAATTAGTGCAGTATCATCTGCGAATTGAAGGATGTATTGGTTAGGATTAAACACATTAGGATCGGGATTGTATATGTCTACGCAAAATATGTTATATAACAGAGGGGAAAGTGGGGAACCTTGCGGGACACCTTGGGCTGGATGGAATGTGTTGGATTTGGATTGTAGAATTTTTACTTGTAAGGATCGGTTTGATAGGAATTCGTGAATTAGGACGATTAAATTGTGAGGTAGGTTAAGTAAATGGCATTTGTAAAGCAAACCTCGATGCCACACCGAGTCAAACGCCTTCTTTATGTCAAGGAATAAAGCGGCGGACTGTTTACCTTCGAGGTAGGCTGTTTGTCAATTGGATACAAGGATTGTGGTTGGGAGAATAGTTGACTTATGCAACTGGAAGCCAAATTGATAGTTTGGGATTTTCTCGGATAGAGCATTTAGGATTTTTTGTTTGAGGAGGGATTCGAACAGTTTGCCTAGGACAGGTAGGAGTGTGATAGATAGGTCTATAGCTTGATACGGAAGTTGGGTCATTTTTAGGTTTGGGGATACATACAATTAATCCAGTTTTCCATTAAGGAGGAAAATATTGGTGGGAGTATGAATAATTAAATATATCTATGATATAGAAATGGATGTTTTCTGGGAGTTTTTTTAGAATGAATCGAGGAATTTGGTACCAGGAGCATAGTTTTTACCTTTATGAAGAAGTATGTAATAGTCTGTTGGGTCAATTAGGTCATCTATCGGTGAAATATTGTTTGTTGTGCTGAATGAGTCATACCAATTGTTTACGTGTTTGGAAAATACTTTGTCAAAGTCAGTATGGTCAGTAGGCTCGTATATGTTTTTAAAATGTTTAGCAATGCATGAGCAATGTCCGTATCGTCAGTTAACTGTTCGTTTGTTATTGGATCGTTGATGTGCTTAATTTGCTCTGTCTTTTTATACTTCGTCAGTTTTTTTTAATTTCGGTCCAATATGTCTTGCCTTGTTTTTGTTCAATTTCTTGACAAGTCTGAAGCCATTTGTCTTTTTTATATTCTAATATAAGGTAATGAATGTCTTTGTTTAGTTTGTTAAACTTCGTCTTTAGAGCTGAATCGTTCGTCATTTTAATGTCCCTGTATAACTGTCTTTTGAATTTAATTACTCGAAGGATATATGAAGGAAGAGGGTATTTATAGGGTTGTTTCTTAATTTTGGGATTATGTTTTTGGGTAGAGTTGGATAGTAATAAATTAAATTGTTTTATTACTTCTGGGTCGATTATAGGATGTGATTGGATGAATTCTGTCATGTCTTTCGCTACGGCATCAACGTCACAGAAAAGATATGCGAATTTTTGTTCATTATCTGCGTTGACTATTTTTTTTGTTCTCTCAGTAGTACCATTCGGTAGTTATTTTTTTTACTTTCTCCGTTACGAAGTACGAGAAAGTAATTTTTTTCAATTTTTTTTTTACGGAAATATCCGTTTTGGAGTCCCTAGATGCCATTTCAACAATTTCTGTGTGTGTGTGTCTGTGAGCTCTGTATCTCAAAACTAATAGAGCAATTAATATGAAACTTTGAACATACGTCTTATTTGATAATCCGAAGAACTGAAAAAGTAAAAACATTGTAATAAATGTTAGATAAGATAAAGAAAAATGTAATATCTGTTAATGTCATTAATGTATTTTATGTACGAAAATGTGTTCTCTTCAGAATTATAATTTTAGTAATAATACAAAAAATTATGACGCTCATTGAAAAAGGTTGTTAAAAAACTGAAATTATGATCAATATTTGTTAGACATACCTGATAATAATGTAAACGTAATTGCAAATAGGTGTTCTTTCGAGTTTTCACTAGATTGTTTGGTGATTGTCGAAATGTCCACTTGGAATCGGACATGACGTTGAAACATGGCAGGGCCAGTAGATCCTCGCTTATATTCCACACGAAATGACATCGGACTTGATACTGAATGACTTAGTTCCGCTATCTGAAATTTAAATAACGTTTGTCAATGTTTACTGGTTATTGCTGTTTGTTTTTATCACGCACCGAAAGAAATGCATGAATTAAGTCAGCTTTTACCGTAGCTAACGGCTTTCCTTTCACTAATATTGTGAATGTTTCATCCTTTTCTGTGGTCATTAGACT
The DNA here is from genome assembly GCA_910593695.2 of Ocypus olens. Classification (NCBI taxonomy): domain Eukaryota; kingdom Metazoa; phylum Arthropoda; class Insecta; order Coleoptera; family Staphylinidae; genus Ocypus; species Ocypus olens. Next base: position 19,976,969 of record OU343061.1, read on the forward strand.
ACCAAACCAGGACTTTTTCGTTAGTTCAGGGGACGATTCTGGAGTGAGATGCACTTCTTCAGAAGAAGCTACAATTTAAATGTTAGTTTAGTTGATAATCTCGAGAAATTGATTACCTTACCTTGTAATTTCCTTCTATGAAAACGAGGTGAACCCAGGAAACTATTCTTTATAGTGGTAAGCCTCGTTCTCCAGTGATGTCCCGTCGTGCTCGAGTGCGGAGATCCAGGCGGTGTCATAGGCGTCAGAATCGTTGGGCCTGTCAATTCGCGGAAAACGGTGTCATTGGTCGTGTTCGAGGTGGTTTTTGTTCTTAAGGGTTCACCTGTTACTAAACTAGTGGTATCGCTTTCGGGCGAGGTAAGGGTGGAGAGGAGGTACGGCCCGGTAGTACCACCACTGCTGTTCGCCCGGTGATGGGTTGGGGTAGACGGTGGTGGTGTTACGGTCACGTGGGTGTTGGACGTCACGTGCGTCGAACTTCTGTGTGGGGTGTGATGGGAGGACGATCTTTGACCGACCGGCGATGACATCCCTGCTAATTACAGTTGTATCATGATCGAAATTTTGGTGCGCCCCAGGGTCCCAATTATATATTCCGTGATTGCTCAAAGGGCACCCACATACCCCGCGGTTTTTTTCGGCAGATTGAGAGTTGATTGTGCCGATTTCCCGAGGGCTTATATATGTGTATGTACAAGGAGTTGAGAGGGCGAATGTGTGTATGCAAGAGGGTGCGGAATGAAAGCGGATACTTACTGTGGGCGTTCGTCGGGGTTGTGCTGTTGAAGTGGACGGGGCTCGAAGCCCCTGATGACGACCTCGTCGGCGAGTGGATGCTCAGGCTACTGTGGGTGCTTCCCGTTGACGGACTTCTCCTTGCATGATGCCGTCTAAAAATAAACATATAAATAAAAGGAAAAATGCGCGTCCTCAGAGTCAAGTATAATACAAATTCTTGTAACAAATGAAAAAGTACGCGACGAGTTAATGATACCCTCGAAATTTGTTTTCCAAGGGATCGGTTGGCCGATCGCAACGGCTAATACTGGTTATTAGTTTCCCGGGGTAGAAACGAGAACGCGAAATTTGCGGTTTTTAACTCTTCTACTATCCATTAATTATACCCCTAGCGACATATTGAAGCTAGCGAATGATATTCGTATTTACTCGCTGCTTTTTGGCATTGCGTGTTCAAGGGAGAAATTTATAAACATCCCGGGGGGCATTCGTACGTACAGAAATCGTAAATTGATCTTCTATTCGTAAACAGGGGGGTTAAATGAGGGATTGAGTGAATAAAATATATCTGTCAGTTCGTATTCATGTTATATCACGAGTCTGGTATTTTCCGATCATTTGCACCAACTTCAATTCACTTACTAATATTATGTTAAGCTTTATCACAATTGTGTTATAAATTGGCTACAGAAATATGTTAAGAACATATTTATTAGTCTTAAAATGTAAACAAATTTAATTAGAAACATTTTCTTTGATATCAATCCCGACTTACTTATAATGCGACCTTCGGGGCGTTAACGGAGATCCTTCGCTGATCTGGCCGAACTGCAAGTTACTCTGCCCATTGACCCTGCACGTGTCTATCCTTTTCCTTGGGGGATCCGAAGCGTCCGTCCTGATTCTCAGCATAGAATCTGTGTCATCCTCGTAAGCGGGCCTTCTTCTCTTCCGATCCAGCAGCAGGAAATATATCACTTTCTCCGTATTGTGGCTGAAATTGAATCAAATTAATTTTAGTTTTAATTTTCAAATAATTAATACTGTTGACGCAACACACTTGATTGAACATACACGAAATAAGAGTAAAATTTGGAATACAACTCTTGCTGTTTCATATTATTGTATTCAGTTTCCTGACACGTATTTGGACATACAGTTAAAGTGCACAATCTGTACCGGGTGGCCCAAATTAAATGTTTTTAAATTATATCTCGGTAACCTTAACAGTCAGAAAAAATCTGATATATACGTTATGAACTCTTTCTCTGAAATAATAATATTGGCATTAACAGATCATGGCTAACTTGATTACTTTGGGAGATATCAGGCGTTTTACAAAAAAAAATGCAGTTTTAAAATACGTTTTTTTCCAATAACTGTAAGATATGCAAAAAACAGTTACATAGTTATTTGCGTGGTCTTCTTCGCAAAAGTCAGTGGCATGCTTATGTTTTATTTTAACTTTTAATTTAAAAAGAAACAAAGTTGCATTTTTTTAATGGAACACCCTGTATATATTTATGTCATTAAATAGATCTTTAAAGCTGCTTAATTTTGATATTATAATAAAAAATCATGTAAATTAACGAGAAAAAGCAATAAAATTAAGAAAAATTGTATCTTAACTAAAATTAAAAGTGGAAATAAAAAAAAATTAACAAGTCACTGAATTCTGCGAAGAAGACTACACAAATAACGATTTAACTGTTTTTATGTATATCTTACAGTTACTGAGAAAAAGATGTATTTTAAAATAATCAAAAATTGAATAACGCCCGATATATTTCAAACTAGTCAAGTTAGCCATGATCCGTTATTGTTATTATTATTTAGAAAAATGGTGATGTGGCCATCATGTTACTTTCTCCGACTTGATCGTATGATTTACATTCACGCTTTTATGGTTTATTTTTAATTGAAATCATATTTTAAATGTACATCGAGCGTTGTGTAAACTCGCATGAAACTGACGTTTAAAACGTCAAAATTATAAAAGATGGAAAAATTATACTTCAAATTCAAAAACTCATTATACTCAAAAACTAAAGGGATTTCGAAAAAAACTTATTCTTTATAAGTTGTTTATTATAGCATTATCTACAATTATTGCTAATATAAATTTACTGTAGCTATTATCGTTTTATAATTATAAAACAAAAATTTAAAAAAAATAAATTCTCGAATAACAATGATTTTATGAAAAATATTTTCAAGCAAAAGATGTTCATTTCTTCGTTGTCTTTAATGTTTGTTTAAATGTTTTTGTGATATTTTTCATATTTAAGAAAATATTGGTAAAAAACAAAAAACAGTTAAGGTAAACACCCACTTCTGGTGTACGAAATTTACTAAAAGCTTTTCAGTTCTTCGGATTATCAAATAAGACATATGTTCAAAGTTTCATATCAATTGCTCTATAGTTTTTGAGATACAGCGCACATAGCCAGACACACACACAAAGAAAGACACACACACACACACACAGATACAATTTGTTTTCCAGAAATTGTTGAAATGGTATCTAGGGACCCAAAAACGGATATTTCCGTAAAAAAAATTTTGAAAAAAAATCACGATCACAATATTTTCTCGTACTTCGTAACAGAGAAAGTAAAAATAGGTTATATTGTGTGAATTTTTATCAAAATTTATTTTAAACAAAAATCTACTATTAATTGGCAGGGCACATAAATAATTTATTTTTTCCAAATTTATTTCTAACAAAAAATACTATTATTCATTTCGAGAGATTAGAATACAATTTTATCAAAATTAATTTTTAGCAAAAAATACCATTAATCAGACAGTTGAATACATTTTTTTTTAATTTATTTCTTACAAAAAATTACCCGACTCTTTAAATTTAAGTTATAAACAAATTTATTTTCAACTAAAAAATACAATCAAACGGCCTGACAAATTAAAATAAAGTTCAATCAAAATTTATTTCTAACAAAAAAATAATATACTGGGTGGCCCAAATTCGATGTTTTTATCTCGGTAACCTCAAGAGTTAGAAAAAAATCGGATTTACCTCTTTTTCTGAAATAATAACAACAGCATTTACAGATCATTAGTTTGGGATATACCGTGTAGAAATTAAGTAGCGGATAAATTCGGTAAACCCGAAATAAAATATTTTTGGAAAAAATTCTAGGTAGATTTTCTTTGATAAAAATACAAATTTTTGCATAAAAGTTCATTTTCAGTTGTCATTTGTTTTTGAGTAATGACGTCATCCATTTTGTTTTTAAATGACAACCCCCTATGTTTGGTATTGATTTTGATAGATCTTTTTATTGTCGAACTGGCAGTATATAAATGTTACCATCTTACATGAGAAATGATTTCGAGTAAATGACAATTGAAGGCGAGAACCCGATATTTAGAGTTTTTGCAATGTTTCAGCACTTTTCCCAAACAACAATGATCTTGACTTTCCATATAATAGAATATGGTTTCAGCAAGACGGCGCACCCTCGCGGTATGTTCGTTTTTTTGAACAATTGCTTTATGAATAGGTGGATTGGCAGGCGAGGACCGATGGAAGAGCCCGCGAGAGAGATGAACTGTGCAGAATTAGCCCTGAAATATTTAAAATGTTCAAGAAGAATTTCTACGTATTCGAACTGTGGATGGCAAAACATTTAATTTAATAATCGCATTTGCTTTCTAAAGATGTTTTTGTTTATTTTGTGTTAACAGTAAAATTTATAGTTTCTCACTTTCAATTGTCGTTTACTCGAAAAATTTCTTATGTAAGATGGCAACATTTTTACAATCGATCGACAATGAAAAGATCTCTCAAAATCAAAAACAAAAATAGGGGGTTACCGATTTTATCCGCTACTTAATTTCCACACTGTATACATATACAGTATGTTTTTTTTTATCGTGGGCCATAGGATTTTACATGCTAAAAATTATATCTTATGTTAATGTATATTTTATCGTAAAATTTTGAAAGAAATTTTAATTTGTAATAAATCAATTATTTTTCTACATGATGCTCTGCATTAGAATAACTTAAACACGTTTTATTCCAGTAAAAATGAAATTATTTAATATAAATAACTGAGCAAAAATAATCAAAGTACCTTGAAATTCCGAAATGTCAGATTGATTAGTAAGGCAAGTAATCAAACGGATTTTATTCTTGAAAATCTCCATTTATACTCTTGAAGAACGAGTGGAATTTGTAACGGCATTTACAAGAGGTTTGTCCAGCAGGGAAATAATTGTATTTTTCTACAAGAAGTCAGGGAATTTTTATTTTAGGGGAAATAGTTGACAACTTTTCTGCAGCGTATCCTGATCATCCTGTTCCGAGCAAAAGCACTTTTTAATGGAATCAAACATGTTTTAATTATTCTACTTAAGCGCATCATGTAGAAAAATAATTCATTTATATTACTAACTAAAATTTGCTGCAAAATTATATGATAAAATATACATTAACACAAGGTATAATTTTCAGCATGTAAAATCCTATGGCCCACGATAAAAAAAAAACATACGGTATATTAGAGGTTATTCAATTTTTGGCTATTTTAAAATACATATTTTTCTTAGTAAATGTAAGATATACAGAAACATAGTTTAATAGTTATTTGTGCAGGGGATTGGGGAGGGAAGAAGACATACATCACACCACGGGGATCGTCAGTGATTGACTATGTAACAATCAAGGGGATTTAGGGAGAAGAAGTGATGAGATTGGAGGTAGAAGAAGCTAAGGGATCGGATCATTTACCAATAAATGTGGAGAAACAGATGGACAAGGGGAAAGAAGTGGAGCAAGAACAGGAAGGTGGGAGAATAGAGAGTGGGATAAATGCAATTAGGCATATGAAGAAAACGCTGCAAAAGGTGCAGTGGAATGAAGTTGGATCAATGGAGGACATGGAGGAGGTCATAGTGGGATGCGGAAGAAAAGTGAAGGGAAAAAAGGAGAAGGAGAGTACGTGGTTTGATGAAGAATGTCAAAGGGCAAAGAGTAAAGAAGGCAATGAGATAATGCTTAGGGAGCGGAGGGGAAAAGAAGAAGGAAGTGGAAATTCAGGAGAGGCAGGGAAGTATCGCGAAGAGTGAATATAATGATATGTATGAGAGGTGGCAAGTGCATGGGAGGCTGCCGAGGTATTTGAGTGAGAGGCAGTTGAGTAGGGAGGAAATGGTGGCGTTGGCAAGAGCCAGGTGTGGATTAGCAGAAAGATGGAGGAAAAGATGGATGTATGTAGAGTAGTGATGCGCATAATCGAATGATTCTATTCGAATTAATCTGAAGAAAATCGCTTATTCATTCGAATGATCATTCGAATGACAATTCGAATGATCATTCGAATGATGTGAAAATCGATTATTTATTCGAATGATCTAAAAATCGATTATTTATTCGAATGATCATTCGAATGATATGAAAATCGATTATTTATTCAAATGATCATTTGAATAAAAGTTCGACTAATAATTCGAATGATCATGAATCGAGTATTTTTATTGTTAAGTGGTATAAACATATCGGAATGATTACTCAAATTATCGTGACTTAAATACTAAAAACAGAACTCCTGTTATTTCGTTAAAATCGTTCATAAATACTTGTGTTCTGATTTCAGCAATATATCATAATAAAAGTATAATATAGAATATATTGTGAACAATATCAGAGTACTTCGCCGTAATGTTTCTGTAGTGTCTACGGTTACTTTATAATTAAATGCTTTTCCAAAACTAAACTTTATTCTCAAAACACGTGTACACTCTACAAAATCCAGGATACGATTGCCCCTTGTCATGAGCGCGCACATCTCGGTGCACGATCTTTGCAATGATATGCGCACCAATTTTAAATACTAATCCTAATACACTGCATCATTACCCCCTAAAATTACACCTATATACACAATTTAATATTGAAGCCGATTGGGTGGCTTCCGCAATCTTTGAGGGCGAACCGGCGCTTCTTGGCTTACGTGTGTAATGTCCTCTATGATAGGTTCAGGCTGTTTAGACAAAAGTAAATTATTTTCATTGCCCGATTGATTATTGCAGCCTGGAACTATCACATCGGTACCTAAAACTATCTCTGCGCACTTATTTTCCGCTTCACTTCCACTGTCTTAACGTGGCACTATCACATCATCATCATTACGATCACTTCGCAATAACTGATTTGCGTGCCGTTTCCATAAAAGATCACCCGCTTGTACTTGGTATACATTTGATCCTAATGTATTTACAATTTTCCCTGGAACCCAGCATGGTTTCTGATAGCGATAATCTTTACACAATACTTGATCCCCCACACTAAATTTTATAATTCTACGCCCTTTGAAATTACTTTCATTGCGTCTCTGGGACTTAACCAAATTATTTTTAATGGTACCAACTACTTTATTTTTCCTATAATTGTTATTCGGTTTAAGTATATCTAGTTTGGTTCTCAAGGGTCTCCCAAACATGATTCTAGCCGGAGATTCACCAGTAGCGCAATGTTCAGTAGTACGGTACCGCAATAAAAACCTTGCTAATAATATATCTAATTCAAATTGACTATTCCCTACAAATGTTTTAATTAAATATTGTTTTACGGTTTTTACGCTATTTTCAGCAGCACCATTAGACGCGGGGTGGTAAGGAGGTGTATTTATATATTGAATATGATTTCTTTTTACAAATTCTTGAAATTCGTTTGAACTAAACTGAGTGCCATTGTCCGAAACAAGAGTCTTTGGAATTCCAAATCTTGCAAAAAGCTCCCTTAACTTTCCAATAGTCGCATATGACGTAATTTTAACCATTGGATAAACCTCTAACCACTTTGAGTATGCGTCTGTGACGATTAACAAATTAAATCCCTTAAAAGGACCTAAAAAGTCTAAATGTACCCGCTCCCATACACCCCCTGGTATTGACCAATTTTGCAAGGGTGTTCTATGAGGGGTCTGTCTAAATTTTTGACACTGAGTGCATGCTTTGCACAATTTTTCTATCTCTTGGTCTAAGGATGGCCACCACACATAGGACCTTGCAAACGATTTTGTTTTCACGATACCCATATGGGTATTATGTAACTCGGTTAATATGGTTTTGCGTAATTTTTGTGGAATGATCACTCTGTAACCCCACATAAGAATTCCTTTGTCACAATTAATTTCATTTCTTCTTAAATAAAATTGTTTAATTTCATCATTATTCTGCGTAGGCCATCCATTCATTACATAATTAAAAATTTTGCTTAAAATTGGATCATTTTTATACTCGCTTCGTATCGACTTTATATCTATGTTGAATTCAGATTCCCTAATGTAATTTAAATGGTTGTAACAATTTCCAATTTCTTCACTTGAAATTGCATTCCGTTCTTTAATTGGTAACCGCGATAAGCAATCCGCGCTATTTTCCGAGGACTTAGTGTAAACGATATTGAAATCAAATCCACATAAAAATATTGCATACCGCTGCAATCGATTTGCAGTCATAGTCGGTATCCCTTTTCCTCCCCCGAAAATTGCAACAAGCGGCTTATGATCGGTAACTAAATTAAATTTTCGGCCATACACATATTGGTAGAATTTATTAATTCCGAAAATAATTGCTAGAGCTTCTTTGTCAATTTGGGAATATTTGCTCTCAGCTGTTGTGAGTGTGCGTGAGGCGTACGCAATTGGTCTTTCCGCCCCCGACTCAAATACGTGCGATAAAACTGCACCTAACCCGAACTGAGAAGCATCAACTGTTAAATTTAATTTAAGCTCTGGATTATAGTGGACCAAGAAATTTTTTGACATTAATATTCCACGTATATTATCAAATGAATTTTGACATTCTTGTGTCCAATTCCACGAAACATCTTTTTTTATTAATTTATATAAGGGATGCACTACGTTTGGCATATTCGGCACGAACCGATGATAATAATTTACCATACCCAAAAATGAACGTAACTGTGTTACATTCTTTGGTATTGGCATTTTTTCTATGGATTTCAAAATTGTAGGTGATTTATGTAATCCATCTTTGTCTATTATATGCCCTAAGTAACTAACTGAATTCTGGAAAAATGAACATTTTTCCTTACTAATCGTTAACCCGGAATTTTGTAAAATATTCAGAACTGCTTCCAATCTTACTAAATGCTCTTTTTCTGTTGCCCCTGTTATTAAAATGTCATCTAAAAATGTGCATACTCCCTCTAATTTTCCCAACAAACCGTCCATCAGCCGTTGGAATTGTGCCGGTGCGGGACTCACCCCAAATGGTAATCTATTATATATAAAAATACCACGATGGGTTGAAATAGCCGTGAGTTTCCGCGACTCGGTATCTAATAGCACTTGTTGGTATGCATGAGAGAGATCTAACTTTGAAAATTGGTTGCCCCCTTGCAATTTCGCAAATAGATCTTCAATTCGCGGTAAGGGGTACCTATCAACCAATAAGTGTGGATTTATAGTGACCTTGTAGTCGCCACAAATACGTACCGTATTGTTATCTTTTAAAATAGGGACAATTGGTGTTCCCCAGTCACTATGCTCAACGGGCGATATCACCTTGGCCTCAATTAATCTATCTAACTCTTTATCAACCTTACTTTTGAGAGAATATGGCAATGAACGTGGTTTACAAAATTTAGGGCTTGTATTTTCTTTTAATTTTAAATTCAATTTTGCTTTATTAAAAGTGCCTAATTTATTTGAGAAAACATTATGGAATTTCTTAACCAAATCTTTGCCAGTCCTTGCTTGGCCTTGTAAATAATTTAGCTCCTTAAAACCAATGTTGAAACTATCTAAAAAATCACGCCCCAGGAGTGGTGGGCCACCCCCTTTTATTATATAAATATTTAGTGGTCGTGTATTTTTATTAAAGGTCAAGTTTATTGAAATTTTTCCAATGGGTAAAATCTTTCCCCCAGTATAATCAGTTAAAGCTAAATTTGTTGCGGACAACGGCCACACATGTCGTAATTTTTTTTTTTTTAAATCAAATGAAATAACCGACGCTGCAGCTCCAGAATCCAACTCCATCTGAACGGGAAGTTTATTTATCAAAACATCAACCATTATTGGTTTTCCATTTTTGGACTTTAAATTAAATATTTCCCTATCAGATGTGCTAGCGTTCAGAAATTTAAAATTAACATTTTTCTTGCAAACATAACTCACGTGACCTTTCACTCCACAGCTGTTGCAAATATAGTTTTTGTACCGGCATCCATCCGATGAGTGATTGCTGCGCCCGCATCTTGTGCATGCGCATCGAGTGTACTCACGTGATGCTGCTCCAGGTGACTGCGCGATGTTCCTGCTACCGCCAGCGCTCCTCTTCTGCGATGCCCACGATTTTCCTCCCGCTGCGGATTCTTTTCTTTGTCCCAGGCGGTGAATAACCAAGGGCTCCGTTTTAACAGGTCCGGTCCCGGTATCTGCGACTCCATATCCCAGCTGTGCTGCTTCCGTGGTCTGCGATAGTGCTAATGCCTTCTTATATGTCATGTTGTCGTCTTCGGCGAATAGTTTGTCCCGGATCCTCCCTTCTTCTAATCCGCAGATAAACTTGTCCCTCAATGCAGTCTCCAAAAAGGCCCCGAATTTGCAGTCCGAAGATAAATGTTTTACGCGCGCGCCCCATTCTTGCAACGATTCGGTTGGGACTTTCCGCGCGGCGTAAAATTTATATCTCTCCGGGAATATTGCTTTTTTTCGTCGTAGAAATCGTCCATACACTTAACGATTTCTTCATACGCACATTCGTCGGGTTTTGCGGGTATTAGTAGATCTACTAACAGTTTGTACGCGTCTTGCGCTAAACTGTTTAAAATCACAGCCCGTTTTATTTCGGCGTTACTTATACCCAGGGGGGGTTAATTGAATAGGGAGAATTGGAAACGTGACTTCCACGCCATCTCACAGTCATCTGGCCCAACTAACGCAATGCAACGCTGCCAAATCTATGTAGAAATCTTTGTAACCAAGCAATATGGTCATATTTTTGTTGGTTAAATTTATTTTAGGTATTTAAGAACATCCAAATATCTGGTAATATTCAAAGTCCACTAGTGTTAATTGTTTGTTTAAGTCTATTTGATAAATTTTAAAGCAAAATAGACTTTTGAATAATTTCACAAATGAGATATGACAACATCTATTTCCCATCAAATTTCCGGCCTTTTTATACATAACCTCATTAACGTCACGAGTTGAATTGTTATTCGGCCAGGTATTTATAATTCAAATTTAAGCTAATATTCTTAAACTTAAAAGAGTGTGCAATGGGTAAATTAAGTACTCCTAAGGCACCTTATTGCAGTACCGTTTGTATCCGTAAAGTTTTCTTTACTTATCCGAAGTGTGCTAATCGCAGAGGTGAATGGGTTAATTCCATTGAATGTATTACTCTAAAAAAATTCCACTTTCAAAAGTTATGCACATTTGTGAGGACCATTTTTTAAGTATTTATTAATTCCTGTAGAAAATATTTAAATTGGAATGCAATTCCGACAATTTTTAATATACCTTCTTGTAGTACTTCTTCCAGTACAGTTCCTGCAATTTTTTTTTAAAACGGCCCCTTCAAGAATGTAGCTCACTTCATGATTTAACATCTGCCCCAAAAAGAATTCGTTTGGAAAAAATTTCAAGGGAATTTCCTTCAACATCATTTAGAGCTTTACTTTTTGCGTTTGATTAAGTCTAAGCTCTTTATAAAGCAAGTGTCTGCGATTTCCGCTTTTATTTGGATGCGTCGCACTGATGAGAACCAAAAAGTTTGAAACACTTGCAAAAATGAATTGTAAAGTCGCAATTTTAAATTTCCCGCTGGCTCGATGTGTTTGGCCAGATGACTCGCAGACGGCGCTGATGGCGTTTCCAAAAGTTAACATTGAACTGTCCCTCTTTATCCTTAATGCTCTGTGCTTATACCATTCGCAATGAAAAACTGTTCCATGCGACTTTTATGAATTGGCCACTCACTGTATTTTGGATTAAATTCAATCTGCATTCCGATCGTCGACTTCGCTTTTGGTTCCGCCATTTTTAGCACGTGCGATTTCTTCTTGTCTGTACCACTGCGCTGTTTCTACTTCAATTAAGTCCGTTTTTCCTCGTCGCCACTGTAGTGTCTACGGTTACTTTATAATTAAATGCTTTTCCAAAACTAAACTTTATTCTCAAAACACGTGTACACTCTACAAAATCCAGGATACGATTGCCCCTTGTCATGAGCGCGCACATCTCGGTGCACGATCTTTGCAATGATATGCGCACCAATTTTAAATACTAATCCTAATACACTACAGTTTCGTGGGAAAGATATCCTATTAATACACTAAGTAAAGTTTCGCATGGTCATTGAGATTATCCCAATAGCTAGTTTTCGAATTGTTCATTCGAGTACCGATCACTCAAATAAATCATTCGAATGCCATTCGAATGATTATTCGAGTATAGATCATTCGAATTCTCATTTGAATGATCATTCGAATGATCACTCGAATACTGATCATTCTAATGATCAAATTAAAAAATATGTTTTCGGGATAATAGATTATTTTGACAATTGCCCTCATTTACTTACTAACCAATGAAATCGAATAACTTTGATGAGATGATCCAATAAAATTCTAATTACGATGCGTAACAGACCACGCTCTATGTTATGCATGGCAATTTACCCTGGGTCGTATCTAATCAGATAATCTCCCATGTTGGTATTGCCTAGCAACGCGTTGGTTCATTTTCTATAGCGTATAAAACGTCAGTTATTGCCGGACTTTTAAGCAGTTTGCTCCTGAATTCGATCTGTTTGTATTTTCGGGTGAAGTGTTAGTGCTTTCATCAGTAATAGTATTCATAGGCATTTCTCAAAATCTTGGTAAGCTCATTTTTACTACAATTATTGTGGCGCAGATAAATACACGTCTGACACTTGGTGTCACTAAATTTAATTTTTTAAATTAAGAAGTGTGAACTTTCTGTTCGGCCAATTGTCTTCCCGAATCTAATTCGTGACTGATTTTTCCTAGGCAATTATTAGCGTCTGGATCACTCTTGCTTGTTGCTTCTAGAAAATCGGGACTCCTGCTTCGCAGTCGTGCCGATTTTCGTCGCAACAAGCAATCGTGATCCTGCCGCTAATAATTGCCGGCAAAATCATAGGCACTCGTTATATTACTGTTGACAATTGCCCTCATTTATGTACTAACCAATGAAATCGAATAACGTTGATGAGATGATCCAATAAAAATCTAATTATGATGCGTAACAGACCACGCTCCATGTTATGCATGGCAATTCACCCTGGGTGGTATATAATCAGATAATCCATCATGTTGTTATGCATGTCAATTCACCCTGGGTGGTATCTAATCAGATAATCCCTCATGTTGGTATTGCCTAGCAACGCCTTAGTACATGTTCTATAACATATAAAACGTCAGTTATTGCCGGACTTTTAGCAGTTTGCTCCTGAATTCGATCTGTTTGTATTTTCGGGTGAAGTGTTAGTGCTTTCATCAGTGATGGTATTCATAGGCATTTCTCAAAATCTTGGTAAGCTCATTCTTACTACAATTATTGTGGCGCAGATTAATACACGTCCTGGTGTCACTAAATTTAACTTTTCAAATTATGAAATGTGAACTTTCTGTTCGGCCAATTGTCTTCTCGAATCTAACTCGTGACTGATTTTTCCTAGGCAATTATTAGCGTCTGGATCACTCTTGCTTGTTGCTTCTAGAAAATTTTCGTCGCAACAAGCAGTCGTGATCCTGCCGCTAATAATTGCCGGCAAAATCATAGGCACTCGTTATATTACTGTTGATAATCGAATTAATCGATTATCGTCAATCGAATGATCCCATCACAAATGTAGAGTATGGAAAATGTGTAATGTATGAATGGGGGAGGGATACATGGAGACATTTGGCAGAGGATGTGATGAAGTGCGTGAGGAATGGGTGGTAGGGGGAAAAAGAGTGAATTAATGGGTAAGAGAGGACGGAGCCGGGGCGAAGACTCTGGCGAGATTGGGGTGGGAAAAAGCGATGAGAAGGAAGAGGCGATAAAATAGTAAATGTAGTATATGCCAATTAAGGTTTTTTTTTCAAGAATAATGACATAAAATGTCTAATATAATCGTTTTTGAGTGTCAGTTTATTTTTATTTATTTTTATTAACTACGTCATATGATGTAAAGCTGAGTTAAAGTTATATTCAATGACATAAAAATATACAGAGTGTTCCATTTAAAAAATGCTACTTTATGTCATAACTGTTAAATTCAAAGTTAAAATAAAAAATAAGCACGCCACTGAATTCTACAAAGAAAACCTCATAGATAGCTATTTAACTGTTTTTGCGTATCTTACAGTTATTGAGAAAAAGATGTACTCTAAATTGCCATAAATTGAAAAACGCCCGATATCTCCCAAACTATATAAAACATCGAATTTGGGCCACCCAATACAGGGTGTCCCACCGAGATGGTACAATAAAAGTATATGGACTTGTAATTAATGTATTGTAATGAGATTTTCAGCGTTTACGTAATTGAGGGTGCCCGTTTCAATGAACAGTTTCAAGATTATTCGACTTCCGGTAATACCGGAAGTCAACACCAATTTCCTTATTTTAAAAAGAAAGCTATATTTTTTATTACAAATTTGGATCACACATCAAATTCTGTGAAAAAAATTATTAAGTAACATAATCTCAAAATTTAAGCGTTTTCGGAGTATTTGACATTTTAAAATTTTTTGTGCTTCTTCATAATTCACTTTAAAAATACATACCTCCGAACAATGCAAAATTGAAGGGATGTAATGTTGGCCATAAAAAGACAATACCCAAAATAAAATTAAGAGTGTTCAAAATTTCATGCCACAATTTAGTCAATTTGATCTATTCTAGCATTCCCTATGCCTATTTTCTTTCGTTTCCAAGATGTTTGTAAAAATACGTCAATTTTCTGTGCAATAGAAAAATAATGTTAATGTAATTTATCCAGTGGGCCTAGAAATAAAATTTAAGAAAAACAAGTGTTGTTGATTTAAACAGTTGTTGAATCAGAACGTCAAACGTATTGTTGTTATTTGGTTTAATAGTGAAGTGAAGCTAAAATAAATCCTATAGATAATGACTCTAACAGCGATATTTTGAATTTATTTTACATTCACGGTGAATGTCTACGAGTTGTAGAGAGGACCTGCCAAATATTTAATGAGAGATATCCCTATTTAAAACCAATGAATAGACGGAGATTTAGTGGAATCGAAGCGAACTTTCTTCGAACTGGTTCACCAGGCCTTAACAAGAAATAGATTTGTAATTGACGAGGAAGCCAACGAAGTAAGTTTGCAAGCATATTTTTATGTAAATTTACATGCTTCAATAAAATCTGCGCGCGACGATCTTGGAATAACACGATCATCTATTCAACGTGTTTTAAAGAAAAATAAAATGCACCCATATTCATTTTTGCGCTACCGTTCTATATTGCTATGCTTACTGTGTGTGTATTTAGTCACGTTCGAATGGCTTTCCCGGACTAATTTCGGTTGCTAGGAAACTCACAAAATAACAAGCTTGTTCTGAGTCATGACAGTCCTAGTACCGTTATGGGTTAGATAAAAGAGCAGCGATTTTTAATTATAAAAGTCGTTTTGAACTATTTTTTTTACTATTTTTATAACTATTTTAAATCGGTAGCGCAAAAAATATTATATAACACTCTGTTTGTTAAGTGCATTCAAACAGGTCTCTAAAATTACAAATAAAATGATTCAAAATTGGCTGTGAGTTAAATACGAATGCCGCATATTAAAAATTAAGACATTTAGCCTACGGGCTATAGGAACTAATATCTACAAAAAAAGGGTTATTTGGAGAAAATAAAAAATTGTAAGATGGGTTATATGCCCACCATATTCATAAAAGCCATTATTTAATAACACAAATTGTCTCGAGTTTTTTTTTAAGCAACAATTCACGTCATGAAAGACTTGTTCAGTTGAATTTAAAAAAAATCACTTCAAACATGACTGCTATGTTTCTCTCTCTTAGACATGGCCATCTCGGCAACAAAATTTAGTGGCTCACACCTTATAAAGGTTAAAGAGTTACAACCACAAGGCTACTCAAGATAAACTTCATCGCTGTCAGATTCTCCTAAAGTTATTATTAACGGCTCTAATATTTCATCAATAATTCCATCGTATACATTTTTCATTTTTCCAGTGTATACATTTTGTCTTCCTCCTTGACAATATGTTCAATACACCTTTTCCAGTTAACAACTGTAACATTTGCTACTGCTTCAAGCATTCATATTATTGAGTTCACAGTAGTACGGCGGTAATCGTAACACGGTTTTGTTATATTTTGCAGCCATTTCGTCAACAACATATTTGTCGTAGTTGTTTCTTTGCATTCTAATAATTTGTTTTCGCCATTTCTTCTTCAAATGGAATATTTTTGGATCTTAACAAATCTTGCATATCCCTCTTCCTTGTGCAGGTGGTTGGATTTTTAAAAAAGTTTTCTACTGTGGTAGGATGCATTGTCCATGACAATCACTGCGTTATCGGGTAAAGTTTTTAGTAAACCTTCAAACCATTTTTCAAAGACAGCTGCATTCATCTCTTCATGGTAGTCTCCAGACTTCTTACCTTCAAAAACTAACAGATGTCCATCAACAAACCCCAATTCCGAACCAACATGTAGTATTATTAGTCGCCTTCCTTTCCCCGATAGACTTTTAAGGCTTGGGTTGTACTTAAACCTTTAATGAAGGTATCTCTTCTACTTTGTCTTGTGTCTGTCCACACTTTGTCTTTCGTGTGACCTTCGTTCAGCCACGTATCATCAAGGTTATATATTAATTTACCTGCCTTTCTATGTTCTTTCGCCGGTTTTAAGTACTTTCGTCTCAAATGATCACATCTTTCCGTTCTATTCAAATGCTTTTACTATTTCTTTTCAGAAATCTGCAAACATATCCCTATATAAATATATTTTAGTTAATTTCCTCCTCCAAGACGTTTAGGACTTGTTAAAGCTCTAATTTCCTTATACTCCCTAATTGTGTGATACACCGTACTTCTAGCCAATCCTAAAAATAATGCATGTTTACGATTTGATTCCAATTGCAACAACTTTAATATGGACTACTTTTCCACTAGGGTTAAAGCTCCCAAATCCAAACTCTTCCGTTTCTTGGGGAGCGAAATCGACGACGAACTGGTGGTGGGTACAGCATCCATAGTTATAAACAAAATAACTTTCCAAGAAAATCACGGGATAAGCTCTTAAAAGAACTGATTTTTTACACTACCAACAGGAGAAATAACTGGTAGAAAACACCAAAACTGAACGAAACACACGGAACCTTTGACTATATACTAATGGACTACTATTCCCCCTCCATTTCCCATATGATCACTGCTCCAAAAGTTGTCCACGAGCTGGAGCCCGATATAAGTCCCGCCCCGGAGCCGAAAATGGAGCGTAATTTAAAAACCGGAAAGCAAAAAAAAATATTTCTCGAGGGATCAGCTGATCATAACAACCGCCATTACTATTTTAGCAATTATGGTCTGTGTAAAAACGGCGGCCCTTTGGCCAATCACCACAACGTATTTTGGCGCCTATAATTTGATTTAGTCCGCCTGGTTATTAAATGTGGTATAGTATACATCAATGCAGAATTTATTTCTGCGTCGGAATATGTAAAAATTAACAGGGTGTTCCATTTAAAAAAATTGAGATTTAATGCTTTAAAGTTGACTAAATGTGGTATGAAATTTTGAACTCTCTTAATTTTATTTTTCCAAAGATAAATCACCACTGGCTACCTTCGGGTATTGGCTTTTATTACATCCCTTCAATTTTACATTGTTCGGAGGTATGTATTTTTAAAGTGAATTACGAAAAAGCATAACATTTTTTAAAATGTCAAATATTTCGAAAACTCTTAAATTTTGAGGTTATGTTACTTAATAATTTTTTTCACAGAATTTTATGTGTAATACAAATTTGCAATAAAAAAAATAGCATTCCATTTAAAATAAGGAAGTTGGTGTTGACTTCCGGTATGACCGGAAGTCTAATAATCTTGAAAATATTTTCAGTGAAAAGGGCACCCTCAATTACGTAAACGCTGAAAATCTCATTACAATGCATTAATTACAAGTCCATATACTTTTAATGTACCATCTCATTGGGACACCCTGTATACTTTCAGGATGACAAGTATTAATCGTAATACGAGTCAGGAAACTAAATATTATCCAATAATATTAAATATAACACCAATTTTATTTCAAATGTGACCCATAATTGCATTACAAGTTGGTAATTATGCAAAAGTGTAGAGTAAGCCAGATATAATTTTTCCTACAACAGATGACAGCGGGTCTAGGTGTGTTTCTGTAGTGATGTTGGATGGGACAGAAAGGTAAAAGCATTAATTTGAGATAAGGAACCATCGGGAAAACCTATAAAGTTACAAGTCAACCTCGTAAGGAAATCATATACTGGGTGCTGTAAAAATGGCGGATTAACTCAATGGCACGTTGTTAGGGATGACTTCGAAAGTAAATGTGAAGACTGAAGTGTATATTATTTTATTGCTAAAAATCTGCATAACATTAATTATTTACACTTCAGCTCATCAAATAAATTTTGCAGAGATGCATACTTTCATGCCTGTCAATATTATGTACAATTGGTGTTTTCAAATGCAATAATTTGAATGTTTAATAATTGATTTCCACATTCAAATAAACCTGGCATCAGTAGGTTTATTTGAATGCGAAAATCAATTATTTAACATTTAAATCTTCGTATTTGAAAATATCAATTGTATATAATATTAACAAGTATAAAAGTATGTATCTTTGTACAATTTAGTTGAAGAGCCCAAGTGTAAGTTATTAATGTTATGCAGATTTTAAGCAATGAAATAATTTACAATAAAATCTTCACATCTCCGAAAAAATACAATACCGATTTTTTTCATTATTTTTTCCATACTCGCGAAGTAATCCTCGACAACGTACCATTGAGTTAATCCGCCATTTTTACAGCACCTTGTATACTCGTAAATATAATTGTTCATAAAAGCTAACGCGATCAACGCTTATGCTGCAAATTCAGCTCGTAAATAGTATAATCCTCTTTAATCTCTTGGCTACCTTGTTTGTCTGATTTGATCCTACTTGATTTTTCTTTGTGGAATCATGCAAAACTGTTTGTCTAAGAGACACCTGTCGAGATATCCAGGTAAGAATATTAGCTGCCTGCGACTTCGTCAGCATGACTACAAGGATTAGACCGGACGTGGCAGTTTTTGCAGCTTAAAGGTAATTTAATTAGAAAATTCATAATGAAAGATTTTCAGGTTTTCTTATTTCATCTAAATTTCACATTGGCTTTGATTCACAACTGTCAACTGAGGCATTTCCGGAGCCATCATCAATTTCATTCAAATCACAGACTATTGTTATGATCACACAATGCATACAAACTAATTTTGACAGTCAAAATTATTACGCCCGGTTTCTCCAATGAATCTTAAGCAGATATCTTAGTCGTAGAAGGTCAAAAATGGCATCTTAAAATCTGAATTCTAACCTATAAAATTAGCAATTTTTAACAACGTCCGTCTGTGTTATTGGAAGTACATTGAAATGGCTAATAATTTATTAGAAGTGATGGATGCATTTGCATTTGACGTAGATGCTGTAGAAATTGCAGATAATCCACATTACTGTCCAAAGGATTCGACTACCCAAGCACCGATTTCTCATTCATTAATACCTCCACCAGTCTTAGACAGTTCTCTTTTTCTTTCTGCAACACTTTCTTATTCCATGCTTCATGTTTCTCCCTGCACGTGATTAGTTCCTGGATTATAGAAAATGGAATACTTCTGTTTGTTTGTGGCAGCATTTGTTGTTTTATTTTCCAGAATTTTGTGGACCGATATCAACGACGCTAATAAATTTCGTTCTTCTTTCTTATCAAACTACTCTAAACTCGACAACATGAGGGTTAAAAATGGTTAGAAATGAATTTGACATAGAACGGCTTGTCAAGTTTACGCGAAAATACATCGTTGCCACGTGTAATGAAATCTTACCTAAGATATGTATAAATTTGTTTAGTGCAACAGAACAAAAAGTTGAGAACTACCTAAAAATAAGACATACTTAAGTGAGACGTATTTTAAGATTCGTTGGAGAAACCGGGCGTTAATATTTTACAGTAACCTGTTACAACACCGGCTATGGAGGATTTCCTCATATTTGTGACATAAATACAAAAATGTTGTATCATGCCTCATGGGCCATCAGGAGCCATTTAAAAGAAATGTACATTTGTCAACATAGCATTCACGAGCTGTCCTGTTTTTCAATAATCTCATGAATTATGTGGGTTGGGTCAGAGAAAAAGAGTAATAGTGATAGAGCGGAGTTTATTTACAGATGTATATGCAAGGTAAAACAGATTATGAGCAAATATTGCCTAGAGAAGTTTATTTTGACACGCCGGAACTAATACCAACTGATAATAACTAGGAAAGCATAATTGACACAAAATTAGAACTAGCAAGTTTAAATTAATTCGTTGTGTCAAAACTGACATAAGCGGCTGTGGACACTGCCGGCTCTACTTTTTATGAAAGTAAGCTAATTAAGAAGTGTTAAAAATACACGTTTTAGATAGAAAGATAGCACATACTGACAAATAACTTTCAAACTACACTACTCAAAACAAAAAAGTACTCACTTTTTTTAAATTAACGATATTTCAGTTATTTATTAAAACAATTTTAACAAATAAAAAAAATACAATAAAAAAATTAAAGCCTACTACTGGATTTCATGAATAACAATGTCAGAAAATAAAGTGTGTTAACTTTATTTTAAAAAAAAGTATGCTTAGGTGCTTAATTTTGGGCCATTTTGTACCTGATATCTAGTGTTGCCTCCTCTAGCCTGTACAAGTGAGGCGCAGCGTCCAGGCATACTACGTATCAGCCTGTGGAAAGCTTATTGAGCGATATTTTCCCATTGCTCAATTAAAGCTTGTACCAGTTGCACAGTTGTAACTGGAGTATTTGGACGTTGTCGAATACATTGCCCTAATTGATCCCAAACATGTTCAATAGGATTCATGTCTGGGCTGCATGCGGGCCAATTCATTTTAACAATATTTTAATTGTTGAGATATTCAGTGACTATTTGAGCGGTGTGTGGTCTGGCATTATCCTGCATCATAATGAAATTTTGACCAATATTATTTGCTTGAGGTATCACTTGAGGCTGGAGAATCTCTTCAATGTACCTACGAGCAGTTAGTCCGCCATTGCGAATAATTACAAGATCCGTGCGAGCGTTAATTTAAATGCCACCTCACACCATTATGGATGCACCACCAAAGGAGACAGTCTCTTGTACTGTATTTGGCATAATACGTTCTCCAGGCCTTCTCCAAACTCGTACACGTCCATCATTACCTGACAGAACAAACTTAGACTCGTCACTAAACATAACGGGAGACCAATGACGAAGTTGCCAGTTTAAGTGTTCTCTCCCGAATTGAAGTCTTCTCTGCCGATGTTCTCTTGTTAATTTGGGCACTTTTGCAGGGCGCCTTGATCTTAAATTAACCTCTCGTAGTCTATTGCGCACTGTTTGGTCACTTATACTTGTTCTTCTTACCCTTACGAGATCTTCTTGAAGGTCCCGTGCAGTAAGTGTGCTTGCAATCGCAGAAAATGGTCATCATTTGGTGTGGTTTTTCTAATTCGACCTGTACCTGGCCTCCTCGTTACAGTACCTGTTTCTCTGTACCGTTTCCAAAGCTTCCACACTGCTGGGCAACAAAATGTTGGGAATATCTTTCCTGAAGTAAAGTTACAGCTCTAGCTACTTCAGTTACTGTTAACTGATGTCCATTATTGTGGATTATCTCAGCCATTGCTTTTTTTAAATGACATTAATGACAAACAAACAAAAATCGCTTAAAGCCTACGTCAATTTTTTGTTTACTTTTCTTTTGCATTTTATATTCCGTGTCGTTCAAACATTTTATGCTATATCTTGTTTATTACAACGAGAATTAGAATAAAGTTTAGGTAATACTTAAATAATAAATAATTCAATATATTCACTGAGTTTGATGTAAATCTATTAAGATATGACGGAAATATTGAAAACCTAAAAAGTGACTACTTTTATGTTTTGAGTAGTGTAGTTATACTAACGAAATTGCAGGGGTTTCTGTAAATTAATATCGAATAATAACGCATATTAAACAACTGGATGTTCAAACATTGAGGACCTCGTGAAGGCTCAGGAAGCATGGTACAACATTTTGGAATTAAGATAAACTGCTTAGAATTTCTGTAAGAATATCGTCACGTGTAGATTATCCGCCAATTTATACACACCCGATATAAAACATGATGTGGTTATCAATGTTATTATAATTAATACAAAACGATTAACTTTGTTGGTATCACTTTATTATATAATAAGAGTATAAAGTGAAACCAACAAAGTTAATTGTTTTTATTTGAATTATTCAAAATACATCACGAAGTGAAAGCCTCCACAATTACTTATGTTATTATAATTATTAAAAATATTAACAAAACCAACGAAAATAATGTATTATTTAAAAATGTATCAGTATCTGCAATAGGGTAAGAATCTTAAATTTAACCAAACTATTGCTATTGATTTATTTTCCTTAATATTCATTATTGTTAAGCGGCGCCTATTTTTGCCAATAATTTGTGACGCCTTTTGTCTTTTTACCTGAGTGTTCTAAGCTTATTAGATCAAATGTCTCTGATATTATGGCTACTGGAAATTGTTGTATTTTAAACATATATCAAATTAAAACATCATTTAATCCTCATCATCTCAATCACCTACTTCGGACTAAGAAGATGCTGAATCAGTTTTTCCCTCTCCTTGAAGCATCCTAGGCTACAGATGGCTTGTAGAACATCAGGATCTACGGATTCTATAGATGGTAGCACGTGTGTCTGCACAACTTCCATCATAGGAAGCTCAAGTTCCAATTCACCCTTCCCTCCTGCCGTCACCCATGGATGCTTATTGATCTCCGACAACTAAAACACGCCAACTCTTAACATTTTTAAATGAGAAAATTTATGACAGCACTGACAGTTAATCGCTTTTCCGGATTCACTTCGATCATCCCCCGCAAGAGACTCTGACAATCTGGTGGCACAAAGTGCGGAATATGAAAAACGCCCCGCTTCACTTTCTCCAGCAGTTGCCTGAGGTTGTCATCGTCGAAGGGTAAAGCGCCCACAAGAAGAGCGTAGAGAATTACCCCGCAGGACCACACATCTGCCCTTCTGCCGTCGTATTTCTCACCCTGCAACCAAAACGGGAATGTTTGTTGAAATAAATTGTCTTGAAGTATAATTAATGAAGGATGGTAGACATGGTGTGGAAATGAATAATCTTACCCGGATCACTTCTGGACAAGCGTAATGCGGAGAACCACAACTAGTTTCGAGCATGGAACCCTGCGGTTGCAGAGATGCCATACCAAAATCTGCGATCTTAATATTGTTTTTCTCGTCCAGTAATAAATTTTCAGGCTTCAAATCTCGATGGCTGTAACAAACATATATTTTAGAACTAAGTAGAGTATATTTTTAACTGGATTCTCATTAATCACTTGATGAAACATGATTTAATATTTAAAAAACGATTAAATTAAAGAAAAATCACTTGGTATGTTTCACTTACTAAATTATTTATTCCGACTAGTTTCGTCAGTTTAATAAGTGAAACATACCAAGTGATTTTTCTTAAATTTAATCGTTTTTGAAATAAGTAGACTATTCATATTTTGTACACAATAATACATTAAATTAATGAAATTTATTGGACATTTTTATAAAGTCTTTTAGAACAAAAACCTATTCAAACGACTACTCTTCTGGCAGATGCGTCACGAATATTAAATTATACTACATACATTTTTATTTCAAAAATAGTGAATCTACAAATGGTCATTGCCATCTATTTACGCGTTTCTTGATTGATATAGCTTTGCAATGAATAATTAACCCGAAAATAAAAAGATGACTATTTCAAATGCAACTCTACTAATTACTTTCTCCATATGTACAAAAAAAAGGTAAAATATTTTTGAATCCGACCGTGTTGCGTACATTCTGATGTAGTACAAAGTACGTTAATTTCATACCTTTTAAAATTAATTATGTATTGTGCAAATTAAAATTAAGCCATATTAATAATTAATGATTATAATATTTATTTCATAAGGATATACATTAACTTCAAATGACATTAAGTATACAGTATGTTTTTTTTATCGTTGGCCATAGGATTTTACATGTTAAAAATTATACCTTGTGTTAATGTATACTTTATCATATAATTTTGAAGCAAATTTTAGTTAGTAAAAGTTATTCCATTAAAAAGTGCTTTTGCTCGGGACCGAACGATCGGGATACGGTGTAGAAAAGTTGTCAACCACTTTCCTAAAATAAAAATTCCCTGACTTTTTGTAGAAAAATACAACTATTACTCTGCTAAACAAACCGCTTATAATTGCCGATACAAATTCCAAACGTTCTTCAACAGCATAAAAAGACATTTTCTAGTATACATTCGTTTATTTACTTGCCTCACTAATCAATCTTTCGTAAATTCAACGTACTTTGATTATTTTTGCTCAGTTATTTATATTAAATAATTTCATTTTTTAATGGAATCAAACAGGTTTAATGCAGCGCATCATGTAGAAAAATAATTGATTTATTACCAACTAAAATTTTCTTCAAAATTATATGATAAAATATACATTAACACAAGGTATAACTTTTAGCATGTTAAATACTATGGCCCATGATAAAAAAAAACATTCTGTATAATTAAGAAAATAGTCAAAAAGCAAGATTACAAAAAATGTAATAATAATAATTTTTATGTCACTTTTAAATTTGTTAATTTAAACAATTATTTGAATTATGCGGATTTGAGTTCAGATTTCTCATGAAATGGTTATTTGTTTAACAAAGCAATAAAGTGACAGATTTGCGGACGCGGCTTGAGTGAATCCAAGCCAAGTCAGGAAATCTACTTTATTGCCGTGTTAAATACATCATTTTTAGCGGATTGTTCAGGAGAAATTAATAATGACTTGCATTGCCATAATTTTCAATATATTTAATTTTATCAACATATCGCAGGTAGCTTTGTAAAAATTTCGTAGGTACCCAAGTAAAACAAAAATTGACATTTATAATAGACATTGTGGTGTCCGCTTTTTGACGGTGTGTGTGGTGTAATCATTTATAATCATAATGATCATGATTTCGTAAGTGACTACAATGAATATTTAAATCGGACGGACCGTATAATTATTTCGATTAAAACTCTTCAATACGTTTCTTTACTGATACGGTTGATGGAGAAAGCCATTACTTTGTGATACATTTTGATTCAGGAATTCTGGAACTTTTCAATAAAATGCACTTTGTTGGTATAACAAACATTTCTTTACGATTAAAACTATTAAAGTAAATATGTTCATATTATTATTGTTGAATGATTCAATTGAGATAAAACTTACATAATCCGTAACCTTCAAATAATTTTTCCAATTACTGCTCGGGTTTAATTAAGTGGAAAAGTTAGGCAAACACACGGTGGTTGGAGCGGGGTTGTTAATACTTCGCACTAGCCGTTATTGGGCTACTTCCACAGGGCACATCAGTAGAAAAGTCTCTCGTTTTACTGTGCCTGGAAATAAGTGCGCCGGTCGACGGCGTTTAAATGTCAATTGCCGAGCCACTAGGAGCCGGTCACGGCAAGCAAATTTTGCCACCGTTCCGCGACTCGATTTTTGTGCGTGGATTAGTTAAGGACTCGCATGGAGGTCGGGGAAAACAAACACGGTGTTGTTAAAACTTGTTTTTGGTACAGGAAATTCGAAAGCAACTCTCAATTAAGCGAAAAATACATTGTAATGTCAAACAAATTTCTGGGCGGCTTCTATTGGTCTCAATCATCTGATTAGCAAAATAACATGAAGTAGGCCTTAAAGTCTCACCTGATCGGCTCATTACTTTTACAGCCTAGACATAAATAAGCATTTTTGAAGCCTAGTCCACAAAAGTGATAATTCACGGTCTAAAAGCCGTCCGAAAAATCTTACATTTCATATCAATCCGCGGAAAATGTATTTATAAATTCGTTAGATGTAACTCACCGTGAACAGGTCATAAACAATCTAAAGTGTTGTATCTCGGTGAATAATCGCATCATTGCTTAATAACCTCAGCTATAGTAACTGTAGTGACTACTCCGTGTATCAGAATATATAAATTGTAAGTAATTATTGCTCTATTTACAATAATTCACTATTAACCTCAAATATATTACTAGCTTACTAGGACCTATTCGATTTAGAGGTTAGTCGCACGAGGAATTTTTAATTGTCTTTGCCTTTGTTTACTTTTCTTGTTACCTATCCCTGGTCTATTCTTCCCTATTCGTCTCTTTATTAGTCACCACGAAAGACCGCGTGGGTGTAAAGAGTGTATCCCTGTGCAATAATTTCCCTATTATTATAATAGCATATATTTCGTTTTTTTTTTAATACTAAATTAAATAACCAAAATGGTCAATTTGTGTGGAATTTGTGCTAAAGCGGTCACTCCTAACACACCATACATTAATGTTGCAAACATATTCATAGTAAATGCACCGAGTTGAGCGCATCGGAATTTTCCAATATTATTTTTTCAAAATCTAAATGGTGTTGCAAAAAATGTACTCCAGGCTCAACGGCCGACCCGTATCGATTTATTCCTTGTATAAGTTAATAACTGATCAATGTAATATATTTAGAGCTGAATTAAATGAATTAAAAATACCCATCACAAGCAGATTTGATAACATAGAATCGCGTCTAATAGATCTCAAAAGCAGGCATACTGATTATTAATCGCAGTTATCTGCAATAAAAAGTGGGCCCGAGGAGAATCACGAAGACATTTTGGCGGAATTAGAAGATAGGAGTATCAGATTGTTTAATACTATCCTCTTTGATCTTGTTGAATCTTCGTCTTCAGATAAACACGAATGTATTAATCACGATTTTAAGGCAGTCAGCAACATACTTGTGTCGCGAAATATAGACACTAAACCGATTAAAATGATCAGATTAGGGAAAAAGTTAAATGTTAAGAGTCCTAGGCCATTAAAAATAAATCATTTTTAAGTCGCAAGAGGAAACAAAGGAAGTTCTTAGAAGCAACTCTACCAAAGGACCCGAGGATCGTTACTTATTTCAATCTGATCGCACTAAAAAACAAGTGGAATACTACAAAAATCTCAAAAGTGAACTGGATAGAAAGAAGAGCGAAGGAGAAACTAATTTGCGAAGTGCATATCGCAATGGAGTACCTTATATAACTGTAACTAGCAACTCTAATCAACTCCAAAAAAAAAACTGAGCATTTACTTTCAGAACTGCAGCGGTATTAGAACTAAATTAAAAGAATTTGTAATTAATGTAAATAGTTCAGACTACGATTTACTTATTATTATTGAAACATGGCTATACGAAAATATTTTAAATAGTCAACTTCAACTTTCTAATTACAACATTTATAGATGCGAACGTTCCATAAGCGGCGATATTAGAGGTGGTGGAATCTTGATTGCAATTAAAAAATGTTTTACATCTTCTCTTATTTCATCTGATAATACTATTGAAAACTTGTTTGTTTCGTTAAAACTTAATAATATTTTATACATTGTGGGCGGTATTTATATTCCTCCAGCTTCGTCATTTGATAAATACCAACGTCATTGTAATCAGTTAGAAGAACTATGCGAACATTATAATTGTAGCAATCTTTTAATTTGTGGTGATTATAATTTACCTCACATTAAATGGGATAATATGACTAATGTAACCTCATGCGCTATCACCAATGTTCTGCTTCACTGTTATATTTTTTTAAATGCTCATCGGGTTAACACTATTCCTAATTCACGCGGCGTTTTTTTGGATATATGTTTTACCACTATAACTAATGCATCTATTTCTATTAGCGATAACCCGCTTTTGTCAACTAGTGTGCATCACTGTTCATATGTTATTATGTTTTCGCTTACTTGCTTAATAAACCATTTCTAGTTTTGAAAAAAACTATGTTTCATTTAGCTAATTATGATATTATCAACTCATACCTGAGCGCTGTTAACTGGGATCTTGTTTTATCAAATGATGATATTAATCACGATGTGGACTCATTTTATTCGATCATCTACACTGTTATGGAAGAGTTTATTCCTTTTAAATTTGTATGTACCAATAATAATAACACGTATCCTCGTTGGATGACGAATGAACTAAAATCTTTGATAAAGGAGAAGAAATTAGCTCACGCGAATTTTAAATCTAGTGGCCTGCAGACTGATTATTATCATTTTTCTAATATTCGTAAACAATGCAAAAGCTTATCTAGTTTGAATTATAGTAATTACGTAACACAGATTAATTGTTCCCTTAAATTGAATCCGAAGTTTTTCTGGAGATATATAAAAGATCTTAAAAAAGAAGACGGTTATCCTGCCGAAATGTTGTATAATAATATTAGTGCGAATACTAGTGCCGATATAGTAAACTTATCTTCTGATTATTTTTCGTCAGTTTACACCAATTTAGATTACAATTCCAACTCGAATCAGGTATGCACTTTTTAATATCCAGTTGAAGACTATATATTAACAGTTAGCATCGAAGAAGTTTTCCACTCTATTTTAAAACTTAAACCATCACACAGCCATGGTCCTGACGGTATATCTAGCTATTTCCTTCAAAATTGCATGTCGCCCTATACACTCTTTATTCGTTAAATCACTAAGTCTGGCATTATACCACTAAACTGGAAATCTAGCTATATTGTACCTATCCACAAAAAAGGTCCAAAGAATGTCATTGATAATTAAGAGGGGTGGCCATCCAGTCCGTAATACCTAAACTTCTTGATGAATTGGTGGCGTGTCAATTGCAATGGCATTCCCGTCAAATCATAATTAATAATCAACATGGGTTTACAGTTCCATTACTTCAAATCTTCTTGAATACAAACAGTTTGTATCGAGTGCCTTGGAATTACAATCGCAAGTGGATACAATTTACACTGGGTCCCATTGTGGGCCCATACTATTCATTCTGTTTATTAATGATATACATGACACTCTCAAGCATTCTAACTTTCTAATGTACGCTGATGATTAAAAATTATTTAAAATTGTTAATAGTGCCAGTGACTGCCAATTAATTCAGGAAGATTTGAACCGTCTCAATGAGTGGTGTTCAAAAAACCATTTATACCTAAATGTTCAGAAATGTTATTCGATGTCCACCACTACACGTCGATCGAAAGAAGATTTCGACTACAGAATTGGTAACTCTTCAATCAATCATGTTGACACAATCAAAGATTTAGGGATCACTTTTGATACCGAACTATCTTTCACCTCTCACATTACAACAATATCTAATAAGGCGTTACAAATGTGGGGTTTTGTATGGCGTAGTGGCAAAGATTTGTACATGCTTGAAAACATTGTTCTGTTCGTTAGTGCGTTACCACCTTGAATTTGGTTTTTGTATTTGGACACCATCAACACCAACTAATATAAATTCAATTGAATCAGTTCAAAAAATATTTCTTTGCTGCATGGAAGGTGTGCGACACGATAAGGGAAATTATGACACAATTATGCAGGATCTTAATTATACACTCTCCATGGAATTATAAATGCGTCCTTGAATTTACCCTTACTACTTGAAGATGTACCATTTTCCGTACCTAGAAGGAGAACTAGCCAAAATCAGCTATTTTACTTAGAAACACATAAAACGTCCCTTTGTTTCCAAAACTCGTTGTCACGTCTAATGTCCCTCTGGAACGAATATTGTTCTAACGAAAAACTAGATATGTTTAATATTAACCTAAACCAGCTAAGGCGCAAACTAACCGGCATATTCGCTATTCAAATATAAATATTTGAATCATTATACATATTTTCGCAGTTACTTTAGTTGGTTATTAAGACATGATTTTATATATTAATTGAATCTTACTTTAATTATTACAACAATTGATTATTATGTAAAAAGGTGTTGTACCGTTTATTTAATAAATAAATAAATAAATAAACAGCATAAATAATTGAGATCAACTTATAAATGAGACGTACTTAAGAGGATGGTTGTGTCCGTTATTATGGTAATCCATAATTAAACTGAATTGAAAAATTCACTTCGGAGTAGATAGTCGCTTGTTTTGATTTCTCAGACATATTTCAGTCCGATAAGTGGGATATAATAGTCTCAGAGGCTGTAAAAGGTTGCTAGATAACTTACCGAACTGTTAGTTTGTAGACAATATAAAGCGTTAGATGTAACTTTTCTGACAAATTTTAATCAAACATAAATACAACCTTCGTTACGTTTATCAGGGTTATAAACTTCTTTCTATTCACAAAAATGTCGATACACCTTATCACGAAATCATGTACAGGGTGGGCAAAATCCGATGTTTGTGTAGGGAAAACCATAATAGATAGAGAAAAACGGATGATAGTTGATCTCTCTTTTTCATTAGTAATTTGTATTGTATTTATTTGATGTTCTGATTAAATTTAAAATCTGTCATTTCTGACACTGACATAAGAGTCCTATTTACTTTAGCATTATGTACTAGTACGAAATGTATGCATTTTGGCCTAAAAACAAACGGCAAAAGTTAATACTTTCCTACAATCGAATATAATAGTATATTACGTAACAAGAGTTGTAAATAGCAAATTACGCGCAAGTGAAAAAATTGCGTACGAGCCGCGTAGCGGCGAGTAACGCAATTTCACGAGCGCGTAATTGCTTTACAACTCGCGTTATGTAGTATACTTTATCTACGACCACTCTCACCTTAATTTATATTTGATTCTCCAGTCCATAAATGTTCCTTAAACATTTTTGTATCGCGAGGCGTAGCAGGGAGAAACTTGTTGGCCGCTTATTTAATCATTTTCGTTGTTGCTGTTACTGGACATTATTTATCTTGCAAGAATTGAAAAGAGTTTCATTAACAATGGTTACATACCTCATTATTTGGTACTTACTTCTGGATATCATTGAATTTGAATGAGAATGTGCGGAATAGCGAAGTGACAGCTTCGGGGTGCGTGATGTGACGTTTAACAATCGCGGACTACTATATTTAATAAAAACGAACAAACGCGCAACTCTCAACCAATCAAAAGTTCGTAAACGAAACTCACTAGTACCTTTAATTTACAAGCGGGCTCTAACATACGTGGGTGTTTTGGTGTATTTACGCAGTACGCGCATTGTACGATAATGGGCATTTACAGTAGTGGTCGTAGATAAAATATTGTACGTTACACGTCAGTTGAGTAATGCTGCAATACTCGTTTACAAATTCCAGACTGAATATATAACTCTGTAACACATCACTTACCGAACTAGTGACGTGAATAACTTTTACGAGGGTGACATAATAACTCGTGCATTTATAATCAGCACCTGATGTCAGGAAAATAAATCGTGACGACGAAGATTGGAATTTAAAAGAGTAGACATTTATAAAATATGTTAAGTGGGCGATTACACTTGGGAATCGTATGTAATGATTAATAAATCGCAAAATTCCATTGTTACTTCAAATAATGATTTGCGTTCCGGTTCAGCACAAATGAATTATCTAAATATTTTCTGTTTAATGTTGGCGGCGTTTACTTCGTGGTACATCTTGGTTGTAGATTGGAATAAAACACTTAACTTTTTTATACCACTATATTTTATTTATGTGACTAGTTTCGACTATTCACTGGTCATTTTCAAAACTCACCTTGACATAACACTAAAACATAACTACTTCTCTTTCAATAACAAATTTTACTCACAAACAGAAGGTTTAGCAATGGGCTCTCCGCTCAGCCTATTACTAGCCGAAATATTCATGGATAACCTTACTAAATTAATACTAAATTCACCCCTAGGCAAAAAACATACTCCTATTAATTTCTGGTATAGATACGTCGACGATATCATCGCATTCTTTAAAGGAACAGACAGAAAGATTAATCAATTCTTAAATTTTATTAACTCGATACACCCCTTTATAAATTTTACCGTAGAAAGCGAGACTGAAAACTGCATTAACTTCCTAGATCTTTCACTTACAAGAATAAATAAAAAACTAAACTTTAATGTTTACAGAAAACCTACTTACAGAGACTCCATAATCCCCATCCATTCCCGTCACCCTTACAAACAAAAAATAGCGAGTTTTAACTCAATGATACATAGAGCATTCAAACTGCCAAATCCTTTACAATTAAAAAATGAAATTGATACTATTAAATAAATTGCCAGTAACAATGGGTGTGCGTTACGCTGATCGGGATCGCGTCGAACGCGTAACTTGCTATAGCCTTTAACGAGATAAACTTGTACGTTTTACAAATTTATTTTTATTATGTCACTCTTGACAGACTAATAACTACTTGATAAATTGTAGCAACGGCAAGGTCGTAACATGCCGCCTCCCTTGAAATGACTCATTTCAAAATAATTAAATTTAGAAATTACAATTGCAACAAATTGAGTCTAAGGAAGTAGTACTAGTGCTAAGCCTCGATAGGCAAGACACTCAGCCGCACTGCCGGTCTTTTGTATACTCCGCGCACAGTTTTTATGGTGGCGGATCTGATGACTCCATCGGCTGCTGCGTGGGTTTCCAGGATTCGCCCTAACTGCCAACAACGTGACGGGGTGTTATCTTCGTAGATTAAGACTAGATCTCCTCTTTGAAGAGCAGGACCCTCAGATGTCCTCCATTTCTGTTGTGACTGTAATTGTTGCAGATAATCCTTACTCCATCTCTGCCAAAACTCCTGCTGGAGCCGTTGTATGTACTGCCATCTGGATAACCGATTCATATTTTCGACTCGCAAGTCGATCTCAGGTAAAGCTCGTAAATAATCACCAACCAAGAAGTGGCCAGGCGTTAAGTAGGAAAGATCGTTGGGATCGGGCGACATAGGTGTTAGAGGTCGTGAATTGAGAACGCACTCGATTTCAGTAAATAAAGTATACATTTCGCTAAATGTGAGTTGCGCGTTTCCAACAATTTTATAAACATATCGTTTGAATGCCTTGACGGCCGCCTCCCATAGACCACCCATATGTGGAGCCCGCGGGATATTAAACTTCCAGGCAATACCCTGATTGGCCATTTCTTGAACAATAGAGTTTTGATTTGCGGGATCATTTAAAAATGTTTCATTTCACGTATTGCGTTAGCCGCACCCACGAAATTTGTCGCATTGTCGCAAAAGATTTCCTTGGGTAAACCCCTGCGCGAGATAAAACGTTTTAGTGCGGCCAGAAAAACTTCTGTGGTTAAATCTTCAACCAGTTCGCAGTGCACCGCCTTCGTAAGCATGCATACAAGAATGCATCCGTAAGCCTTCGTGGTCCTACACATTTTCCGCGAGCCTTCCTTCACCAGGAATGGCCCGAAATAATCGATGCCCACCCTTGAAAAGGTACGAGCAATCTTTAAGCGAGACATGGGTAAGTCTGCCATTTTCGGCTCACACAATCGAGGATTATGTTTAAAACACGTTATGCAACTTCGAACTATTTTACGCGCAGCGTTTCTACCAGCCACAGGCCAATATCGTAAACGCGTCGCGGCCAATGTGCCTTGCATTCCGCTGTGCAGGCTTCTAATATGAACATCTCTTATTATCAAATCGCAAAGTTTTCCTTTGGGTAGTAAAATTGGATATTTTGAGTTGTATTCCAATTCCGAATTACGTAAGCGCCCACCTACGCGCAGTATTTGATTTTCGTCCAAAAATGGACTTAGCGAGAGAATTTTCGAGCCTTTCGGCAATTGTTTCGAATTTGACAATAATTTAATTTCCGACGGGAATGAAATATTTTGTACGAATTTGATACTTGCAATTTCCGCGTTCTCTAACTCCTGCACCGTCAATACGCATAACCGTTTCGAGACTCGGTTTTTGCAATACGCTCCAAAATGTCGGCAAAAAGCGATAATTCTAAGTAACCTCAGAAGACTAGAGAATTTACCAAATAAGTAATTCTCGAATTCTTCCGATTGGTTTGCTTTGTGAATTTGTGCGATTAGTACCCTTGCCTCCGAAGCTACGTGCTCAAGATTTGGCCTAAATGGTTTTGGTGCAAAGCTTCGATCGGTTAAAAATTCGGGGCCGTTCCACCATAAGCAATTAGTAGCCAATGGCTCGGAAAAACAACCGCGTGATAACACATCTGCCGGATTTTCGTGTGTGGCCACATAGCACCACGACCCAGCGTTGGAATTGTGTTGAATTTTGGCTACTCGGGTAGCTGCGAATGTTTTCCAGTGGCTTGGGCAAGCATTAATCCAGCAGAGAGCTATGGTTGAGTCAGAATAATAAGTTATGTTCGCAATTTCGTACCTTGCATCCTTATTCGTAGCACGTAACACTTTGTGCACTACATCGGTAAGTAATAATGCTGCACATAATTCAAGTCGTGGTATACTTAGAGTCTGAAGTGGCGCAATTCTGGATTTAGCGCACATCAATTTACATATTACCGGCTTGTCGAACGCGATTTCTCGTAAATATACGCAAGCGCCGTATGCACGCTCACTGGCGTCAGCAAACCCATGAAATTCGAGTTTAGAATTTCTGCGGCTAATTAATTGCCTCGGTATGGAAAGATGCGATACGTTACGTAATTCGTTTGTAAATTGCTTCCACCGAGTGAAAATGTCGAGAGGAACCGATGCGTCTCAGGATAACTTTAGCTTCCATAGCTCTTGCATAATCATTTTAGCCAGAACTATGACGGGACCGAGGAGACCCAAAGGGTCGAATATCTGCGCTATACTACTATTTTAAGTTCTTTTCGTCGTTCGTGACGATTCTAATAGATTGCTCCTGTACTTGAGTGTGTCAGGAACGGGAGACCAGGAAATTCCTAGAGTCTTCAAACTTTCTGATTCCTTGCACTCTATGAGTAAATGAGTTTCTCGTGAAGTTAAATTGCTTAGAAGATTCTTATTATTGGATACCCACTTTCTTAAGGTAAATCCTGCGCCTTCTAATAGTTTAATAATCTCGTTACGCAACAAAATTAGTTCATCTATGTCATCGCCACCCGTAATCAAATCGTCCATATAGAAATCTCGCGCGATAGTCTCGGACAATAAACGATTCTTTTCTCCAACTTGAATGGCAAGTTCCGTTAAGCAACGTGTAGCGATAAATGATGCGGGACGGGTACCATAGGTTAAAGTCTTTAATTCGTATATCATTATGGGCTCATTTACCGAAAATCTATATAAGATTTTTTGATAACACGTATCACTTGGGTCGATCAGAATCTGACGATACATTTTGCTAATGTCCGCGCTTAATACGTATTTATGCAACCGAAATCTGATTAAAATACTAAAAAGGTCGTCTTGAATTACTGGCCCCACCATAAGGGCATCGTTAAGAGATTGATTGGTCGTGGTCTTGGCAGATGCGTAGAAAACCACGCGAATTTTCGATGTGGTACTCTCGGGCTTGTATACTGCGTGGTGAGGAAGGAAATAACCAGTATCTTCCGCGCCCTCGAATGTGTTTACTTGTGTCATGTGACCGAGCTCCAAATATTCTTGGATAAATGTGTCGTATTCGGCTTTAGCATCGTGATTTTTCAACAATTTTCGTTCTAAAGCCAAAAACCGTCTTTTGGCTATTTCTAGCGAATTGCCTAATAATCTAGGGCTGGATTTCCACGGTAGGGATGCGATAAATCTGCCCGTCGAATCGCGTTTGATAGTACGTGTGAAGTGTTCTTCACATTCAGCCTCTTCGTTAGAGCGTAGTATTGATTCCGATGTACTCTCAATTTCCCAGAACCTTGCAATGTTGTTATTTAATGCTCGCAGGACGTTTAACTGACACGAAACTGGAACATTATTTGAGACCGTCTTATCAGCGATTGCGCCTGAAATTAACCAACCAAATACAGATTTTTGAAAGACCAGGCCCGGTTGGCTGGTACGGATTTGTCCAATACATAATAATTGGAAGAACATTTGCGCTCCTATCAAGAGGTCAATTCGTCGTGTTTCATAATAATGTGGATCAGCTAACTGAATATTTCGAGGAACATTAATAGAGCTGGCGTTAATAGATTTCGCAGGAATATTTGTAGCGATGTTGTCTAGAACATAAAACTCTAAGTTAACGCTAAATTCCAAGAATTTCGAGCGTATGTTTGCGTCAATTACTGAATCCGCCTTAGTACAATTATTGTCGATACCAACGATTGGTAAATTCGTATTCCTACTCCTTAATTTGAGTGTTCGAGCGAGTTCCTTAGATATAACATTAATTTGTGAACCTGAGTCCAGCATGGCGCGAGCGTTTTGATAACTGCCCTGGGCGTCGCGAATTTCCACGATGCAAGTAGACAAAATAACATTCGACGGGCCGTGATAATGGTCAAGAACTTGCATCGATGTTACTGGGGGCTGTTGATCGTTGCCAGTGTTATCAGGATCTTGTCGTGCGGTGCTATCAAGGTGTAAAATTGTATTGTGCAACCGATTGCATTTTCTACACCGCGACGATTTACAATCTTTAGAGGGATGCCCATGACGTAAGCAATTAAGGCATAAACGTTTCGAGCGTACTCGTTCTATGCGCGCGTTTACAGGTAAATTTAATAGATCGGGGCATTGATTTGTAAAATGAGTATTGTTTTCACAAACTTTACAATGGATTAGCGATTTGCCTGCATTGGCATGAAGCGATACGTATTTCGTATTAGGTTTCGTCTGTTTTTGGCTTTCATTTAGATTTAGCGCCTCTAACGTGTGACACTTGTGTGTCAAAAAATCTATAATGTCCTGATATGTGGGTAGTTGTGTGCTAGGAAGCTTTTCTTCCCATTCTTTCCGTGTATGAAATGGAAGTTTCGCGATAATTAAATAAATTAATAAATCATCTTGGTCGACGTTTCGACCCATGATTTTCAAAGAGTGCGTGTGCTGTGTTACAGCATTCAAAATAGTTCTGAATCCATTATACGACTCTTTCGTGGCAGGAGCTAACTCAAATAGCGCTCGAATGTGATTTGTGACGATTACTCGCTTGTTTTCGAATCTCGCCTTTAATAAATCTCTGGCCTTTTGATAATTATCATTCGTGATCTCTAAATGCCTAACTGCGTCGGCAGCTTCACCTTTAAGGGCTGATATTAAGTACTGCATTGTTTCTATGTTGGCCAGGGATTTATTAGAGTCGATTAATGAATTGAATCTCTCGCGAAAGGAAAGCCAGTCACTGAAGTTGCCTGAAAAAGTAGGTAAATCTGCTCTTGGCAGCTTAACAGTTGATTGAGCTACTTGGGGTAGGCCGATGATAGGCGCGGCTGGCGTTGGTGCAATAAGTAGATCCACCCGTGCCTTCAGATTAAAAAATATAGAGTCAGTAATTGACTTTTCATTAAATGCGTCATCAAACTTTGATTCATGATCTATTTCGTAAATATTCTCTAAATACTCGTCGCACGTATTCATTGACTTTTGGCCAACTGAAAATTGCCCAACAATCTTTCCTAAATAGTCCGGCGCGTTTGCGGGACCATCCAGGTACTGTTTTAAAATTGTTAGGCTGCGTTTAAAGTATGCACGCTTATTTTTGAGTATTTTCAAACTCTCTATTACTGAATCGAGTGAGCTCTCCGCAATGACAGGACTATCGGGAGATGCCATAATAAATTAAGGATTTCTTGAAATGGGAAAAATGGATTGATCTGACCTACTATTGCCTTTGGCCTTATGGAGATTCTGGCAGTGTGAACGAGTCTAGCTTGAGCGAGGGATATGGATGCTTCTTATGACCATCCGTAGTTTTCCATGCGGACCTATGCGTCGGCTGGAGTGGCTTCTCGGCGTATTTTCGATGATTCGATGAATTGATGAATTACCATCCGGTTCGAAGGACCAAATGTGCGTTACGCTGATCGGGATCGCGTCGAACGCGTAACTTGCTATAGCCTTTAACGAGACAAACTTGTACGTTTTACAAATTTATTTTTATTATGTCACTCTTGACAGACTAATAACTACTTGATAAATTGTAGCAACGGCAAGGCCGTAACAATGGGTATTCTGAATTACTAATTAATCAATTACTCCACAAGTTCAAAATGAAAAAAAATCATCAATATTTATACCCAAAAGTAAATTCTCTCGACAAAACCTCATTTAAACCACTAACCTATTTTGGTATGGTTAGTTTAAAAATTAAAAGAATCACCGAGAAATTCAACGTAAATGTGGTGTTTAAATCTTATAATAAATTAAGCAACTTAATACATAATCCTAAAAACAGAATAAATAATATGGAAAAATCAGGAATATATAAATTAACATATCCGGATTATAAAAGCGTATACATTGGTCAATCTGGTCGAAACTTTAATACAAGACTAAAAGAGCACGAGAGTGCATTCAAATTAAATCAAAATAAATCCACCTTCTCGAACCATTTGTTCGGCAAAATTCGGCAAAATTTTGGCACAGATGTACTTTCAGTGATTCATTTAACGGATAAAGGCCGAAAAATGGATCTACTAGAAGCACTCGAAATACACCAATACACGGTTGGAAGCGTTGTAATAAATATATAAGAAATGCAAAGCCGTAATTTAATTGGTCGAATGGTCGAAACTAGTCACATAAATAAAATATAGTGGAAGGTAGAAACGCCAAAGTGGCGAAATCTATTGCCTGAATGCTGTACTTGAACCAAATCCGGGTGGCTTTAACACCGACAAGATATGGACATGGCCAAAGTGGCCGTTTCCCCATCAGCAACTAACTACTCTGATGAGACCTGAAAGGTCGAAACCGGTCTGTAGGTGTTCTGATGGGGGAACAATATTTAATGTTCACATTTATATTGTTATATTTGCCGCCGCTGGCAATGTCCATATCTTGTCGGTGTTAAAGCCACCCGGATTTGGTTCAAGTACAGCATTCAGGCAATAGATTTCGCCACTTTGGCGTTTCTACCTTTAACGGTGTTTGGAATATTTATATTCCAATAGTAATCTCCGTTTCCCCATCAGCAACTAACTACACTGATGAGACCTGAAAGGTCGAAACCGGTCTGTAGGTGTTCTGATGGGGGAACAATATTTAATGTTCACAAAATATAGTGGTATAAAAAAGTTAAAGTGTTTTATTCCAATCTAAATATTTTTTGGTTATGCTTTCGATAGTCTCAATTATTTAAATAATATGTCTGTAGAAATACTATACAAACAACTCAATATTGTTCAAATCACAATTCACTTGTATTTTTTTATGGTAACAACCTTTATTTATCAGGTATGTACAAATTAATTATTATGCCTACAATAAATTTAGAAACTTTTCTTGATATTGACTTTGGGTCTTTCTGCTCAAGTTATGAATAATAATACAATTTATTCAACAAGCAGAAATACAAAATACAAATTGCGATATTGACGTACAGATAAATTAACATAATTCACGGTGTACTTGTTCGCCAGCTTGAACAGGTAAAAAAACGTATATAAGCTGTATAAAGTAAAAATAGGTCGAAGAACGCAATCAGCACAAAAAATCAGACAGCTTGTAATATTCTTTTTCACTGAGAAATATTTTAAGTTCTTTTTTTTGGTTAGACATAGAATCCGCTATAGCGCATGTCTACCTTGACACAACGCTCACCAGGGCCGCCAGTCATCCGTCAGTAGCGTGCACTAACCGTATTTAATTTGCAAGTGTTCGAGTATTTCTGTTTGTTTTAGATTTTTATTAGTTCTTGGTGTTTTTTATATTTTCGCAGTCTTTTTCGTATTGGTTTCGTTTAGTATAAATAAGTGTAGAAATAGTTGTTTAAAAAAAAAAAAAAAAAAATCTCTCCATTAAACTGTGGCATTTACAAAAACAAATTGATTTTGAATAAGCGATACTTCGATATTTTTTTATGGAATGTTGTTTGCGCGTTTTATATTTTTTCTGCGATGTTTTCATTCAAGTGCTCAAAATGATAAAATTAAAATTTTCAAAAATCCATATCTCCATTAAAAATTGCTGAATTTACAAAAACCAAATTAATTTTGAATAAGTGATTTTTGAGGGTATTGTTTTAAGGAATTTTTTCTACGGGTTTTTTATATTTTTTTCTGCGATGTTTTCACTTGAACGCTTAAAAAATAAATAAAACGAAACTCTTCAAAAATCCATATCTCTATTGAAAATTGTTGAATTTACAAAAACCAAATTCATTTTGAATAAGCGATACTTCGACCTTTGAGGATATTGTTTTATGGAATTTTGTCTGCGCGTTTTATATTTTTTCTGCGATGTTTTCAATCGAGTGCTCGAAAAAAAAATTTTTTTTTCAAAAATCCTTATCTAAATTAAAAATTGTTGAATTTACAAAAACCAAATTAATTTTGAATAAGCGATTTTTCGACCATTGAAGATATTGTTTTAAGGAATTTTTTCTACCATTGAAGATATTGTTTTAAGGAATTTTTTCTACGCGTTTTATATTTTTTTCTGCGATGTTTTTCTTGATTTTTCACTGGTATTAAAAAATCACAGGTCGTTACTGTTACAAATAGGCGAATTTCACTGCTACTTAAAATAAAAAATAAATAAATAAAAAATCCATATCTCCACTAAACTGTGGCATTTACAAAAACAAATTGATTTTGAATAAGCGATACTTCGATTTTTTTTTATGGAATGTTGTCTGCGCGTTTTATATTTTTTCTGCGATGTTTTCATTCAAGTGCTCAAAATGAAAAAATAAAATTTTTCAAAAATCCATGTCTCCATTAAAAATTGTTGAATTTACAAAAACCAAATTAATTTTGAATAAGCGATTCTTCGACCATTAATTATATTGTCTTAAGGAATTTTTTCGACCCGTTTTATATTTTTTCTACAAGTGCTCAAAAAATTAAAACGAAAATCTTCAAAAATCCATCTCTATTGAAAATTGTTGAATTTACAAAAACCAAATTGATTTTGAATAAGCGATACTTCGACCAGGATATTATTTTAAGGAATTTCTTCTACCCGTTTTATATTTTTTCCTCTTTGTCTCGATATACTTCTCGAATTTTGAACTGAATCAAGGATAATCGTATATTTATTTGGTATAGCAGATAATATAACCAAAATATAAAATATTACCTTCAGTCACAAAAGGAACACTATTTACATAATCAGATGGACGAATATTAGCAGAATCATATCAAAAACATTTTTGAGAAACCATTAACAATTTCAGAAGGTGTTACCATGTTTCCTAACCGTGATCGCAGTCACAGTTTAAAATCACCGATATTAGAAAGTAGCATCCACACGTAGCAACGTGATTTAAAAGTAGCAGTTTTGCCGATCTCCAATACTTTGTCATCATGTATCACAATTTTGACGTTCAAAACGTCAGTATCATCCGACCCTGCAAAACGCTCCATCTACATTTAAAATATCATTAAGGCCCACTTGCACCATTGTAATTAAGCTATGCTTAAAGCATTCGTAAAATTTAAGCAACATTTAAGTGAGTATTTTGTTTGCACCATACTCAAAAAGGCCGATGGACTCGTCGATGATAACTCCGGAGACAATCGCAAGAAATCGGACAAAATCAAAACTTAGTTGTTGGTCAACTGATCTAGCTATAGCTAATAGCCAAGATATGAATATAAAAAAAAAAACAGAACCGCTTGGAAATCTACGGAAGTGGTGTGTGTTCATTAACCGGGATTATGAAAATGAGACATGATTTATATAGATTACTTACAAACACCACTTGAGACGAAATCCCATCTTGAAGATTTATTGGAGAAAATCAATTCTATCCAATTGAAATCAAAATATCGTGAATAATATTCGTCCTTTAAGATGTTAGTTCCTAAAGTAAATTTTATATCTATTGATTTCTATATTTAAAACTGAAAACAGTCTGCAAAACAATTGTGTATATCACGTGACTAGAATCCGTCTACAAATCATACTTGTATTCGCAAAACGTTAGTTTCTGGACTGCTATTGTATCGAGAAAAGAACCTGACGCTGTCCAGATGCAAAATGGTTTCTGGTACACCTTATTTTGAAGCGCTGAGGCATCATCTGTATAGTTAATTAACGTATCATCTATAATATTCACTTCTTGTTAAACGCTTATTCATAAGTTACGAATGAACTAACTATTTACCGTATTATCGATGGTATCTTAGTTAATCATAATTCGTTAGTTACGAAAATAAAAACGTTAATAGGAACGTGCACATTTTGAGGTTATTATTTTTGTATTAGACATTAGTACATTATTGTTTATTTTAAGTTTAATAAGAGGGTATATTGTGGCACGAGTGGGATTGATGCTCCAACGTAACGAGTGCCCCACAATGCCTCTTATTAAACAAGTATAATATGCTATTTTTTCTACTTTGGTTTTAGTTAAGGATTTATTTCTAAAATAAAATAAAAATCTATACTTAAACATAGCGAGTTTTATCTTTTAACATTTGACATACGTATTTCTACGGCCATTTCAATAGTTGATTTTAAAACTATTAAATCAAAAATATTACTTACGCACCTCCAGAAATAAGGGAAGTCGCTAAGGGTGCGATAAACAAACTATTTCCAAGTAAGTTGTAACCAATTTAAGTTTACAGAATAATGGAACGTACTACTAAATGTTAATCGAAATTTAAGGTTATGTTCATATTCGTTTCTCGTTACTCGTATCAGGCATCCATCGATGCTAATTAAAAATCTAATTTTTACATATTTTAGAGTTCAATTTTATAGTTTATAGTATATTATGCAACAAGTGTTATAAACGGTACTTTAGTCACGAGTTAATTAGGCACGAGCGGAGCGAGTGTTTAATAACGAGTGTCTAGAGAAGTTTATAACACGAATTGCATACTATACTTTTTCTACGACTGAATTGGTAACATTTTAAAATTATTTTATTATCTTAAATAAACATGGTAATAGTACAATATTATTAAATTAATCTACTTGGTTAAATATGCATTAACAGTTACGTTAAAGACATTATAGCAATTGCTAAAGGAAAAAATTGATTCTCCTAAATTTCTTTGATGTTGTGTATTACGAGTATTTATCTGATTTAAGTTAAGTTAAGTATTCCTTGTTTCATTTATTTTTTTTTTATTTTGACAGGTTGTTGATGAGCGACTAACTAACTTGATTTTGAGTTTCAAAGGATTTTAGCGATTTAAAAATCTGGAGCTAACTTCAGTCCATTACTAAAATGCACAAAGTCATAGTTTGTCAAGGTGTGTTTAAAGAATCACTTAGCGTCATGGAAACATATGCGATAAATGGCATTTTAGAGGTGGGAGTAGAAACAAGTTTAAAATCCAATTTAGTTTAATTTTCAAGTTAGT
Organism: Ocypus olens; assembly: GCA_910593695.2. Classification (NCBI taxonomy): domain Eukaryota; kingdom Metazoa; phylum Arthropoda; class Insecta; order Coleoptera; family Staphylinidae; genus Ocypus; species Ocypus olens. The sequence goes on from OU343061.1 coordinate 20,020,351, forward strand.
CCTGTGGGTAGAAATAAACGATCTTAATGTTATTTAGCTATTCCTCATTTAATAACCAGGCGGAATAAAGGCGAAAGTCACATTTACACTAGAGAAAGTCACCAGAAAAGTAACCAGAAATGTTTTGGCGGTAAAATTAAAATTATTTTAAATTCGTTTACCCATAACAATCATTCAATAATTATAACAATACATAAATAAGTTTTAGGTAAACTTTCTTGATTATATAATCAATAATTTAGTATGTAATATTAAAATATTAATTAAAATAAGTAGGGGACCCTCTTAATGATCTAGGGGCACACTGAAAAAATCAAGTTGTACATATTTTATTTACATATAAAGTGGATTGAAGTATTAGGTATATTTTTAAAATATATATAATTCTGTATAAAGGGTTGAAATACAATTACTAGATTATCGTGAAATAGAATTTTAATAAATTTGATATTTAAAAACATATCTTACTTAAAATTAATCTCTTTCATTAAGGAATATAATGTTCAACGGAACGTCTTTCTCAGGTTATGTCTATCCTTTAATTCAATTAAAATTTCATTTCATTTTTAAAGAAAATTTTTCGCACACCAAAAAATTTCCGATTTTATTGTAGATATCTTCGGTCGCCGGACGTCTTTCAGGACGTTTAGGAATTGTTACTGCCCCCATCTTCTTATACTTCCTAATTTTGCGAAACACCGTACTTCTAGCCAATCCTAAATATAATACATGTTTATGATTTGATTCCATACTGCATTACTTGCACCACAGCTAATGAATCGATAATTTTATGTACAACGACAGTGGATTTTAAAGCCTCTTGTATTAATACTTGATAAACGTTCATTTTGGATTGTTTTTCCAAGAGCGTTAATGCTCTCAAATCCAACCTTTTCCGTTTCTTGGGGGCGAAAATGACGCCGAAATAGTGATGGGAATATAACCATAGTTAAAAATGAAATACCTATTTCCTCGAAGGTCGCGGGATGAGGTATTAAAAGAACCGATTCTTACACTTTCAACGGGAGGCATAACTGGCTAAAAACACAAAAACTGACGCGAAACACGTGAAACCAGTTGGACACAAGTAAACGGTGATAGATTCAGCTGATCATAACAACGGCCATTACCGTTTTCGCAATTTTGGCCTGTGTAAAAACGGCGTCCATTTAGCCAATCACAACAACGTATTTTCGCGGCTATAATTTGATTTAGTCCGCCTGGTTATTAAATGAGGTATAGTAGTACCAGTAATAACATGCAAATTTCTTTTGTATCATTCAATATCCGGAGTGGCACTTCATTTCATTTCATTTACTGATGTTATCGACAAGTCTTACATAAGTCACAAAAAAAAAATAAATTACAAAACTACTTGCTAATACAAATGGGCTCCCAACTATGCCACATATCTATATACATACATGTACAATGGACATGAAATACTTAAAGTACCAAACTGTTGTACTGGGTATAAGCGCCTATCCGCTATATACAATTCAGGATTATAGAAATAAAAATAAGTAAAAATAAAGTATAACAAGTTAAAATTAGAAATAATACATGTAAAATCAGATTGAACGTAAAATTGCAACAACTTTAAAAACCAAGTAATTATCAGTAAAATCACAGCAAAATACAATAAAATGATCAGTAAAATCACAATAAAATACAATCAAATTTAAAAATTATGATACAAAAATAAGTTAAAGTATAAAAGTAAAAATAAAAGTAAAAACAAAAGTAAAAATAAAAGTAAAACTAAAAATAAAAATCGCAGATGGCTACAAAGAGATATCGCTACACAAAAATATCATCGAATGTATAGAAGGCAGATATATGAAGAAACGTTTTTATCTTTAGTTTAAACTCATTAAGTGGCAATTGCCTTAAATTGATTGGCAGTTTATTGTGAAATTTTATTGCAAAATAATTAGTGCTAGTACAAGATTTATTAAGCCTCATCTTTTTTTGGTATTAAGTGGTTTTGAACCTAGTCTTATGTTGGTGATGTTCAAAAGTCAAATACTTATTCGGATTTTTTTTATATACAGGGTGTTTCAAAATTCATGCCCCAAAAATTTTCTGCGTACTCCTCGTAGATAGAAAGAAAAAACCCTTATGACAAATATCGATTTTCAACAAAATAAAATGGATTTAACCCCTTCGCAGAAATATTAAAGAGACGCCACAGTTCCCTATCAATGAATACTTTCGTTCACTTGTATAAAAACAAACGGTGTCGATTTTAAGTGTTCACGCATGAATGAATGGACCTTATTTCGAGCGCGCAGTCGAAATATTTTTATCTCATTTTTTTATTGTTCCTGGCGGCTTCCTGCACTTGTGCATTTTTATTGCTTTGCAATTGTATCCCCTGCAGTCCTATTACTTAAAATCACGGGGGGTAGGTGCTGTAAAATGGCATCCTTTTGGGACGCAAGGCCAAGACCTAATTTAGAATAACACATTTTTAGAAAGTCCATAAAAACATCTGTGTTTCCAGGAAGACACAAATCGGTTTTAAAAATTCCAATTCCATACTCGATGGTACATTGAACTAATTTGTGTGCTGCGTCAATGAAATCGACACCGTTTGTTTATCTAATGCTGACAGTACAAGCTCGAGGGACGAAGAGCCCAGACCAGGCGAGCGCGAACATGTATGTACGTGGTGTTCTCGCCTCGTTCTACACGCAAACTAAAGTATTCATTGATAGGAAATAGTGGCGTCTCTTTAATATTTCTGCGAAGGGGTTTAATCCATGTTATTTTGTGGAAAATCAAGATTTGTCATAAGGGTTTTTTTTTTCTTTTTATCTACGAGGAGTACGCAGAAAACTCTAATGCATGAATTTTGAAATACCCTGTATAGCAATGATTCCAAAATATACATAGAAGGTAATTTTAAAATATTCAGAGTTTTAAAAAGCGGCCTACAATCTGATCTATAAGTTGCACCACTTGAAAGTTACATTGGAAGCAAACGAAGTCCCCCTCGGAGTTCTGCTTGACTTATCGAAGGCGTTTAACAGCTTGGATCACGATATTTTATTACTCAAATTGTGTAAGTACGGAGTTCGTGGGGTAGCGCTAGGCTTAATTAAAAGCTGTTTAAGTGACAGAAAACAATGTGTAAAAATAAATAATACTATCTCCAACAGTCTAAATATTACACAGGTAATCCCACAAGGAAGCGTCCTAGGACCATTGCTTTTTATCATTTATATAAATGATTTAGCGGAGGTTGTACAAAAGACAGGTTGTCATATTGAAGTTTACGCAGATGATACCAACTTATTAGTTTCATGCAATAACGTAGCAAATGCGGTCAATAAATGTAATGAATTACTGCTCGAATGTAATAAATGGTTAAACAAGAACAAACTGATTCTGAATATGGAAAAAACTGATGTCATTTTTTTCAAAACAAATCGTTCAAAAATAGTTTATCCTGAAAGCATAACTCTTCTGAATCAACAGTTTTTTCCTAAGGACTGTGTCAGATTTCTTAGGATAACAATTGATGATACTCTTAGTGGCACATCACATATTCTAAAACTAGAGAAAATATTAAATTCCACTTGCTACATACTGCGTATTATTAAACAAGCTGGAGCACCTTTGGACGTACTGAAGCTCGTATACAATGCGCACTTTTGTTCGCACCTAAGGTTCGGCATAACATACTTTGGTTGTAGCTATCAAGCTCAACGTTTGTTCAGCATTCAAAAACGAGCTATCAGAATAATTTTTGGTTTAAATTACTATGAATCATGTAGAACTCAGTTCAAAGAAAACAAAATACTAACTCTATATGGAATGTACATCTATGAACTTCTAGTACTTAACTATAAATCTACAGTGTCAAAGTTACTCATCAGCATAACCATAACACCAGAAACTATAAAAAATATGCCTTACCCATTCACCGATTATCGGTGTATGAAAAAGCACCATCTTACGCTGCCATGAAATACTACAATCGTTTGCCAAATGATATTAAAGCCCAAAACAATTATAAAAACTTTAAAAAATGTTTGTTTAATTTCTTGTGCGAGAAAGAACCATACTCATTACAACTCCTATGAATGAAAGCATGCCACTTTAAGTTTTAGTTTTAGGTTTTATAAGTTTTTTTAAAGTTTTTAGTGTTAACTTATTAAATTTAATTTTATCCTCATATGCCAAATCAGGCTTTGTCTCAATTGTCTCACCTGACAAGTTTTCACTAATTTGTACTGTGTACCTCTACCTGTACTTTTTTCTGAAAATAAATATGTATTATTATTAAATTCGCACTGGTCTCCTCTGCAGTCTGAAGATTCTATGCCTAGAGGCAGAGTGGCCCCATGCAAGAATCCCAAATTGTAGGTGTGACTCGATGGTTCCATAATAAGCCATCAACAGTGTGTTACTTGAAACATTACTTGATAGATTTCCCTGACAAAACATACTCTTGGTCATTACGTTAGCCAAGTGATTCCAGTGTTGATCCCAACGCAACGCAGTATCTATATGGAGACCTAAGAAGCAAGTACTCTCAGTAATTGTGTTATCTTTATGTAAAGAAAATAACAGTTTTTTTGTTTTTGTTTCATTCAATATCAGTTCATTTTGTTGACATCATTTCAATACTAGATTAGAGGAAAAAAGGCATTCCTCGCTTGCGCTCCATCCAAGGTGTTGCCCTCATCAAAGGTAGTGCTGTGATCAGTAAATAAAATTGCTTCAGAGTCACCTATTTCTGAAGGAAGATCGTTAATAAAAATTAAAAATAGTAGACCAAAATTGACCCTGAGGGACCACCTTGTGAAATTGGCGCAAGGGATGATTTGTTACCTTCTAAATGTACTGATTGGTATCGAGAGAAATGACTTCATTAGTTGTATACTATTATCATCAAAATGATATAGTCTCAATTTGGTAACTAGCAATTCATGAGATACACAATGGAACGCTTTACCTTAATCTTAAAATGAAACAATACTTTCTTTTTTTCAAATAATTCAAGAATTTTATTACAGAGAGCAAGAACATATTTTTGCGAAAACCGAATTGAGCCGCACTGAAAAGATTATGGTTTTCAAAATATTGTAAAATTTATAGTAATTCTACAATTTTTGATACGACTGCCAGAATAGATATTGGTCTATATTCGTTGACATTGTTCGGATCACCTTTCTTAAATACTGGAATCACTTTGGCAACTTTCAATATCATGGGAAACGTTTTAGTGGTTATTATTTGAGAAACACTGAATAAAACACTTACTTTGTTTTTTACCACAATTTAATTGATGTATGTACAAATATTACATATACATACATATCACGACTTAAGTTTCGACATTTTACTGTCATTATCAAGTGAAACAATTAATGGAAGAAGTTACATTTATATCAGTACGAGAATCGGGTGAGGGTAACAAAATGGTTTACAGTAAACAGGTGCAAAGATTTAAACATAATTAGTTAACATAAAGTTAACAAATTTTGAAAAGCGGCAAGTACATTAAATCGGTCTGCTCGTTCAACAGATTAACGAGGGGATTATTGCTTAGTCTGAAAATTTCGGCGGATTCAAGGAAGTTAAGCTTTGTACCTTTTGTACAGTTGTGCAAAACATTTTGGATTTCGGGAAATGAATGTTTACATTCTAAAGAATGTTAGAAAATGAACTGGAATTTTGATTTAATCTAAAGGCGCGGAAATGTTCAGAATATCTTTTTTCGAAACTACGACCGGTTTGTCCTATATATACACTATTGCATTCGGAACAAGAAATTTCGTAGACGCCTGATTTCTTTAAGGGATTGATTTTATCTTTTGAATTGAATAATATATTTGATAATTTGCAGCTAGGTTTAAACGTGATTTGATGGTTTTGTTTGAGGAGAATGTGAGCTATTTTTTCGGTAGTTTCACCATAATATGTTAGGGAAATGAATGGATCTTTGTTCAAATTTTCCTCTCTAGGATAAATGTGGGTCATTGTAATTTGATATCGTTTTTTGTTAATTAAATTTTGAATAAGGTTGACTGGATAACCATTACTTTTTGCAATGTCTAAAATTTTGTTCAGTTCTGTGGCTTGATTGTTAGGAGACAATGGAATTGAAAAAGCTCGGTATATCATTGAATGGTAAGCAGCTAATTTATGCGACATTGGGTGATTGGAATTATATGAAATAGTGGAATTTACGTTGGTGGGTTTTCTATATACCGGGTGACCCAGGGATCTGTAAAAGCCCCATAACTTATTTGATATTTGAGATATCGACTTCTAGTTTTCTTGAACTGGTACCCACACTTATTCTGCATATTTTAAAAATAAATATGTTTTTGTACAGGGTGTCCTAGTATACATTACAGAACAAAGTTATGTTTTTTTAAATGGAACACCCTATATTTTATACTTTATTTTCAACCCTCTTGAGAAGCTGGTAAAAATAGTATAAGATACCATGGGTCTATTATGGACGGTTGGTTAGTTATGGGCAAGTTTGTGGCAAAAACATGTACACATTGAGAACATTGCAGAAGGGTTCCTAGTAAAGATAGCATCATTATTTATATACTAGAAAATTTCCCACATCATAAAGAATAATACTCATCGGTTTTTGTTCTCTTTTATTCATAGTGCTATACAGGGTGTCAACATACGCAAAACACTAGATAACTATTTTTTTTCAAATGGAATACCCTATATAAGTTGCCACCAATCTATGGCATTTTTAATAAGCTTTCCAATGATATACAGTTTGTGTAACAAAATATTAAGGATTCTTGAGATTTATTAATAAAAACATATTTCTTTTGTCATCTTCTGCTCATTTTTGGATTTTCAGCCAAAACTATGCATTTTCTGGAAAAATTATAAGAGACCAAAGTTGTAGAGCGAAAAATTTCCGATCGATATAGGTCTTTCAACTTTTAAGATAATGCTTGCATTGCCCGCCAGAGCACGAAAAATCTTGACCGTATATGTATTTTACCGTTTTCTTTTCAAATTTTTTATTAATAAATTGCACTATACTTTATTTTCCGCACCCTCTAGAGGAACAACGGAAAATTATAGGGAAATTAAAATGGCCTGTATCGATTGAAAATGTTCCGCTCTACAATTCTTAATAGAAGCAATTTTTGCCAAAAATGCATAGTTTTCCCTAAAAATGCAAATTGAAAATGTATGTATCAATTTTTGCGTTTTTCAGGATTCTTGAGGTTTATCCATAAAAATGGAAAAACCATTGAAAAACGCAAAAATTGATACATACATTTTCAATTTGCATTTTTAGGGAAAACTATGCATTTTGGGCAAAAATTGCTTCTTTTAAGTGTTGTAGAGCGGGATATTTTCAATCGATGTAAGTCATTTGAATAATTCTATAATTACCCGTTTTTCCGCTAGAGGACGTGGAAAATAAAGCATAGTGCAATTAATAAACAAAAAAGTTGAGAAAAACGCTAAAATGCATAACCGATCACGATTTTGCGCACTCTGGCGGGCAATGCACGCATTATTGGAAAAGTCGAAAGACCCATATCGATCACAAATTTTCCGTTCTACAACTTTGGTCTCTTATTATTTTTTCAGAAAATGCATAGTTTTGGCTGAAAATCCAAAAATGAGCAGGAGGTGACAAAAGAAAAATGTTTTTATGGATAAACCTCAAGAATCCTTAATATTTCATTATACAAATTGTACATCATTGGAAAGCTTATTAAAAGTTCCATATATTGGTGGCAAGATATATAGGGTGTTCTATTTGAAAAAAAATAGTTATCCATTATTTTGCGTATGTTGACACCCTGTATAGCAGTATGAACAAAAAAGAACCAAAGCCGATTTGTATTATTCTTCATGATGTGGAAAAGTCTTTAGTGTATGAAAAATAACGCTAGCTTTGCTAGGAGCGCTTCTGCAATTTTTTCAATGTGTCCTTGTTTTTGCCACAAATTTGCCCATAACTAACCAATCGTCCATAATAGACCCATACTATCTTATACTATTTTTATCAGCTTCTCAAGAGGGTTGAAAATAAAGTATAAAATATAGGGTGTTCCATTTAAAAAAAACATAACTTTGTTCTGTTATGTATACTGGGACACCCTGTACAAAAACATACATATTTTTAAAATACGCAGAATAAGTGTGGGTATCAGTTCAAGAAAACTTGAAGTCGATATCTCAAATAGCAAATAAGTTATGGGGCTTTTACAGATCCCTGGGTCACCCGGTATATCAAATTCAATTTTGTTATTATTATGAATCAAGGTCAGGTCTAAAAAGTTAATTTGATTATTTTGTTCACGTTCCAGTGTGAATTTAATTTTGGGGTGTATATTATAATTAATAATAATAATAATATATTAATATATCAATAATATTAATATTAATATATCAGCCGGATTTATCCATTAAAAATGCATCAAATTCATTTATTCTATTTCTAATAGATTGACTATTAATAAATAAAAGTTTTAGGTACTTTGTAAAGTTTTCAACAAGTTCCTCCTGCGGATGATCATTCACTCTTGCATTCTCTGGCCATATGTTGGGATTTTTTTAGGTCATCCATTTGCAAAATTGGAACACCTACTTTGAAGGATCAGTATTCATTAGGACGTTTTGAGTTTAAATGATCACAACGAACTTGAGTGAAATTTTTATTTTCCAAGTATTTTATAAGCTGTTCGGAAGTGAGCTGGGGATCCAACATGTAAACATGCAGGTAATTAAAGCGCGTTATTCCTTTAATGGGACCGTCTTTCGATGTGCCATAAATGATCGGTTTTCTGAAACTGCGTTTCCTATTTATAGTTTTCCAATCATTTTCATTATTTTCACTTTGTTGTTTAGCTTCACCCACTGTTATAGTTTCCAGGTTCGTATTTCTAATATTTTGTTTCTTAGGTCTGTTTGTGTTAATCACTGTATTCTTTTTTCCGGTAGTAATCGTAAAGTTCCCATTTCGGTTACCAGTTTGTAACTTCTCATTTGGTTTGACACTCGGTGGATTAGAATTATTTTTATTTTCATTAACAGTTTATACCTTTGCTTGCCTACGTCTGAGTCAACTAAATCTACATTTGTTTCAGACGTCTTCGCATTGTTTACATTTGTTTCTAGTAAATGCATGGTTTTGTAAAGAAAACTTATTTTATCCTTTAGCTCCTCGATAATTACATCTTTGTTAACTATTATTTCCTTGAGATATTTAAGTTCCATATTGTATACAAATAACATATCATTTGTTACTATACCTGGAGAAGAGCCCTTAGTATATAGGTTAGGTGATGCATCCAGGTTATTGCAGCAGACAATGTTATTGGCATCAATGATATCATGCTTCTTCTTTAGCACACACGATAGGTGATAAACAGTCCCACACTGTATGCACTTCGGGCCTTTTTGGACGATTGCTTTATCGACGCCTTTACTACTCGACGCCATTTAAAATAAAAAACTAGCCAGGGAAGTAGTTGTTTCAATAAGTTATTTGTTTATAGTCATTAGTAAGACTTAATTTTGCAGAGGTACAAACAGGTTGAATTACATATTCAGGCTATATTTCGTTTTATTAAATTAAAAAAAAAAAAACAGTTTTCCTCATGTAATCTCTTGTAAACGGTCTTTTATATCTGATACTATTAATTTCCATTGGAAGCTTCAAATGCATGATTAGAATAGTTTATAATTATTATTGATACCCCACCTTTTAAGTAATTCGAGACAATTTAGTATGAATGTAATTCAGAAAATTCCATCCAATTTCCGTTCAAGTTTCTTGAATAGAAATATGCAGCTGGTCCTATTTTCCGTTCGATATTGGTCCAAATTCGGTACTGCCAACGACGAAAAAAAAACAACACGCATAGGTTGTTTGTGCAAGCAACATAACCTATATAACCTGGTGACCGCGTTTCTTCCATTCCAGTCGCAGTATTGTTATGTCAATTATTTTTGTCGCGGGTTGCAAGTTGATATTTTTATGATGTTGTGTACCATACTTTTTATTTATTGGGTTGGTAATTACGTTGTCCGCTAGTAGCGCCCTCTATATCGATTGCAATGAACTATAAAACGAACGGAAATCGAAAGCAAAACCTGAACGAAAATCTAGACGAAAAAAGACGGAAAAAGTATAATGTAATTCAAGCTTAAGAAAAGATTTATTTGTGAATATCTGACGCCCCTTTTAAGGAGAACCCCATGATTTGTAGCACACTGTATATTCATACACCGTCTTATCTATGAAAAGCCTAAAATATCGGTGGGTGTTCTTTCTCCAAATACAAACATGACCAGCCTGCAGAGAAGAATTGTATTAAAGAAATCCTCTTCTGATTCATAGGTCCGCAATTCCTCCTCCAAATAGAGCTGAACGAGGGAAAATAACACCATTGTAGATTCGCTGTAATCGGAAGGGCAATCGATAAGGCCCGTGAGAAATAGCTCCTGACATAAATAACTATGGTAAATAATGTGAAAGCACTATCGGTTGGCACTTTTTTCGGGGTATTATGTGATATAATAACGTGAAATCTTGCTAACGGATTGGGTTGTAGAATGAAAATCCAATAATAACATAAGACAGAATATATAGCGATACAAAATTACGATGGTCATATATGGAACAGTTTTAACTGACATTGTAGTTTAATGTAAATAAATACTAATGAGAGTGACATTCCTGTTTTATAATTAAATATATTATTGAAGAATACCCTTTCTTGATTGTAAATAAATTAAATAAAAATGATGATACGATACGTTTCCTAATCCAGAAATGAGTATTAAAATAAACAAGCAAATTATTATATAAAATAATATATCGATTTACTAGAACTAGAAGTGGCACTTTTTGTGGCAAGCTCGCGATTAACATACCTGCTGTGGCACTAAAAGTTATTTGTTAACAAAAAATTATATGTTCAACAAGGCAATAAAGTGGATTTATTGACGCTGACGAGCAAGTCAGTAAATCTGCTTTATTATCGTGTTTAAGATTTTTTTTTTCGTGGATTGTTCACAATAAGTTAACTATAACTTGCAATGTGATGATTTTAAATATTTTTAATTTTATCAACATACTCCTAGGTAGCTATGTAAACATTTTCTAGGTACCCATGTAAAACAAAAATTGACATTTATCATAGACATTGTGGTATCCGCATTTTGCCGGTGTGTGTGGTGCAATCAAAAATCCGCCAGAGATAAGAGTTATGAAGTCTCATCTGATTAGCGCATTACTTTAAAAGTCTAGTCATTAGAAACGAGTTCAAAAGCCTAATCAGTCGGAACAAATAAACAATTTGCGAAACCAAGGACCAGGGTAGGTTAGAGGAAATGATTAATAAAGTTTTGGCAACCAAATATATTTAGGCGGGATGGTGCCATTGAGACAGCAATTTGCATCTAGTAGAAATATATTTTTTTTCAAAAACGGCTGTGTGGCGATCCGCGCCAGGGCGCGCGAAAGACGTCAGTAGAAGAGTACGACGCTACTGCGTGGACCACCCGAGGCTATTATCACCAATCCCATCGACACCGCTATCAAATACTGTAAATTGGGCGACACAATTTTTCATGTAAGCAACTTTTACTCTTTTAAAATCCGAAATTAGTTTTCAATTTCTACAAATTTCAAACTGTTTTATCTTAAAACTATATCAGACATTCTTTTTGTAATTAGTACTAATAAATCGTGTTTTTATTCAGTTTTTCGTGATATAAAATTCATTCGGAAAACATTTCAAAATGCGATAAAAATCATATTTATTTCCGGTGCAATTTTTGCTTGAAACTCATCAGTTAAAATCAGTCTACTTGAATGCCCGAATACGCCATAATGGTTTAGAATTATGACTCAAAAATTTAAATTTAGGGGGTTTATAAGTGTTGCGAACATGAATCCGTTATTATTATGTTTTTTAAACTGACTTTATTTTTGCCCGATTTTCGACCCGCTTGGCCACATTTCTCGCGTTTCCGGACACTGTGCGCTGCCACCATCGCCGACAAGGACCCCCACGTATAGAACACCACGACGACTGAACCTGACCGAGGTCTTGTACACCGGAGTGAACCCGACGACCGTGCACCCACAGGACCCGCGCCGATTTTCAATCTGCGGCAGCGCCCGCAAAATCCGCGTCGCGATACCGACACCGCGCTAACCTTAATTATCTGTACCTGTATATATTCGTATTCTGTAAATAAACTGTCCACATCGAATTCTCTTGGATCCAACGAACTACGCAACGCAATCCCTACATTGGTGACCCCGACGTGATCCAAGAGAACCACGAGTGCTGTGAACTAGGACAACCACTAAGTAAATCGAGTGCGAATCCCGCCATTTTGGGCCGACGATCCAGACTTATGGTTCGCCCAGGTAGAGAGCTAGTTCCAGATTGCAGGCATCGTCACCGACGAGACGAAATACGGACATATAGCAGGCAACCTAGAAGCACGAACCTAGGAACAACGAACAAAGCAACTGCTGGAACGTGAAGAATTAGGAGACAGAACACCATCTCGATTCCTACGTCACTTACAATACCTAGCAGGCACCACCGTATCAGAAAAGCTTCTCCGATAGCTGTGGTTGGGACGACTCCCAAACCACATGCAGGCCATACTCGCGACACAAACTAAGGCAACACTGGAAGAAGTGGCAGATTGTGCAGACGCCATGGCGAACACAGCAGTCCAACGACCAAGGCAGTCAGTAGCGGCGACTGACCACACGCCTAACACCTCCCACCGTCGTCTATACGTTATCGATCGACAAACGCGAGTGCAATTCTTGATCGACACAGGAGCAGACGTCTATGTTTTCCCACGGAAACTCGTAAAGCGAACAGGCCACGCTGCCGTGTACAAACTTTACGCAGCGAATGGAACTGTGATAAACACGTACGGTACAGTAAACTTGAACTTGGATCTAAGTTTAAGGAGGAATTTCCCATAGCGGTTTGTGATTGCGGATGTACAAAAGGCGATAATAGGGGCCGATTTCCTAGCCCACTACGAGCTACTACCCGACATCAGACACCGAAAACTCAGGGACGCCAAAACCAGCATCACCACACCCGGCCAACTGATGACAAGCGACGAGGCAACGGTGAGCACGATCAACAACTGTAAAAAATACCACCAAATCCTGAGCGAATTCCCTGAGATCTGCAAATCAGCCGGGTTACCAGCAACCACATGACATGTAACAGTGCACCACATGCAAAACACAGAATGGAGACCGTGCGGCGATTACCACATATCGAAGATTGTGCCCAACAACTACATGGCAGCACACATTTCTCCACGATCGATTTGGTCAGAGCCTACCATCAAATACCCGTAGCAGAGGACGACATTCCAAAAACAGCAATCACCACGCCATTCGGATTATTCGAATTCCCATTTATGACGTTTGGTCTACGCAACGCAGCGCAGACATTCCAACGGTTCATGGACGGAATCCTGCGAGACCTGGAATTTTGCTACGTGTATATCGACGACATTCTGGTGGCCTTCAAATCAGAGGACGAACGCGAGAAGCACTTACGACAACTGTTCCAATGACTACGAAACAAAGGAATAGTAATCAACCCAGCCAAGTGTGAATTCGGAGCATCCAGGATAGCTTTTCTAGGATACATGATATTCGAAGAAGGAACCACACCGCTCACCGACAAGGTAGTGACCATCCAGAACCTGCAGCTACCCGAAACAGCGAAGAGACTAAGACAAATGCTCGGAATGATCAACTACTATAGAAGGTTCATTCCCAACGCTGCTAGCGAACAAGCCCCGCTGAATGACCTCCTGAAAGGCAAGAAGAAAGGCAACCAACCCGTCGAGTGGACAAATGACGCACGAGCCGCGTTCGCGCGATGCAAGCAGCAAATCGCAGAGGCAGCACTGTTGGTGCATTCAGAGCCCAACGCACCTCTAGCAGTCACGACCGACGCTTCAGACTACGCCCTAGGAGGCGTCATACAACAAATGCTACAGGGAGAGTGGAAACCGCTAGCTCTCATGTCACGGAAGTTATCACCAGCTGAACAGAAGTACGCAGCGTACGACCGAGGGCTTCTTGCAATATACGCCACCATAAGGCAATATCAGCACCTCCTGGAGAGACGAACATTCACGATATTCACAGATCACAAACCGATCACGTTTGCTTTCGCACAGAAGCCCGAGAAGTGCTCGCCGAGACAATTACGATATATCGACTACATCAGCCAATTTTCCACCGATATCCAACTTATCAAGGGGAAAGAGAACATCGTAGCAGACACTCTCAGCAGGATTGAGCGCATCGATGCAGGGATAGACTTTGCAGCCCTAGGAGCCGACCAGCAGTCCGACCTAGAACTGCAACGAATCCTGAGCGACACGAAATCCAACCTACAGCTAAAAAAACTCTTCCTACCCGAATATAACTGCGAAATTATCTGCGACACGACAACCGACACAGCCCAACCCTACATCAAACGCGACTACAGACAGGCAGCATTCAACAGCCAACATCAACTGTCACACCCAGGGGGCCAACGCAACCACGAAACTGGTCACACAGAAATTAGTGTGGTCCGGCGTACGAAAAGATTGCAAACGTTGGAGCAGGCAATGCACAGCCTGCCAACGATCGAAAAATACCCGACATAACGCCTCGACAGCAGGAGAATTCAGGCTACCATTAGCGAAATTCGAACATGTACACATCGACATAGTGGGACCACTGCCCAAAGCAGAAGGGAAGAAATACCTGTTAAAGTGCATCGACAGATTTTCACGATGGCCAGAAGCGATCCCAATGGCCAACATCGAAGCAGAAACAGTCACCCGACTATTAACTACGTATTGGATAGCCAGGTTCGGCACACCGGCAAGAGTCACGACAGACAAAGGATGCCAGTTCGAATCCCAGTTGTTTAAAAAACTTGAAGAAACCACAGGATTCATGAGACACCGCACCACGGCATATCATCCACAGGCAAACGGTCTAGTAGAGCAATTCCACAGACACCTGAAAGCAGCATTAATGTGCCACACCGATATCCGATGGACAAAGGCACTACCGATCGTCCTGCTAGGCATACGGATGGCACATTAGCAAATATGATGTACGGTCAGACACTGCGACTCCCAGGAGAAATGCTAACCAACCAAAGAGGCCAAAAGTCAATCGAAGCCAAAAATTAAGCTACCCAGTTACAACGTGCGTTCAGAACAATCAAACCCGTGCAAACGACACAACACAACAAATCGAAGCCCTTCGTTTTCAAAGACCTAGCGAGGGCTTCACACGTTTTCGTACGGATCAACGTGATGCGAAAAACTCTGCAGCCCCCCTACGAAGGACCATTCCGAGTGTTTAAATGAACAAAGAACACCATCACAAACGACCGGGACGTACAAACTACGATAGAGCGAATCAAACTAGCATTCACGGAACAAACTCATAATGACCCGACCGAGTGAACCGTCATCGCAAAACAGAACACGAAACCACCTATTATCACGCGTTCCGAACGAATCAGCAATCCCACGGTGCGTTTCGTAGAGTGACTTTATCATAAGGATGTCGCCACATACCCCCTATGTGGCGACCCGCACCTGGGCGCGCGAAAGACGCTCACCACTAGGGTGACTCACCACCAGCGGCACTCGCTACGCACGATCCCCCACCAAAGGAAAAGGGCCGCCCGCAACCTGAACAGAGGGCACGCCCTACGCTCGCACGACGGTTATGGCCGCACGACCCACTTAAATAGGGTATGTGCCCCCCCCCCCCATCTCATCACTTCGATCATCCCACTGCAATCGAACAGTCAGTACAGTCGGTAAGATAGTCTGAAAAGCGAGCTCACCAAGGCACGCAACACGAGCTCACCAAGGCACGTACCTAAACACACAAGCTCACCAAGGCACGTGAATCAAAGCAAGCACACCAAGGCACGCTACGACAAGCTCCCCATGGCATCCGATGCTACGCCTTCCGGTCCGGCAGCATCAGACTCGGAGCACATCACGCCGGAGTCGACGCCACGTTAGTAGAAGAGTACGACGCTACTGCGTGGACCACCCGAGGCTATTATCATCAATCCCATCGACACCATGAAGGCGAGGCCGAGAGTGAACCCGAGGACCAGCAAGGACGCACGCTATCCCGAGGCCCGTGTCACCACTGCCACCGTCACCGACGAGGACCTCCACGTATAGAACACCACGATGACAGAACCTGACCGAGGTCCTGTACACCGGAGTGAACCCGACGATCGTGCACCCACAAGACCCGCGCCGATTTTCAGTCCGCGACAGTGCTCGCGGAATCCGCGTCGCGATACCGACACCGCGCTAACCTTAATTATCTGTACCTGTATATATTCGTATTCTGTAAATAAACTGTTACGACCACATCGAATTCTCTTGGATCCAACGAACTACGCAACGCAACCCCCACAGGCTGGAGCAACAAATACACGGCAACTAATAATCAACGAAATTGTAGTTAAAACTATGCCTTTCCTTTTTATTTTTAATGTTATTTTTCTTCGTATGGCAGTGCCAACTTTATCTTAAGATAGCACAGTCATTTTTTTTTCTAAAACGGCTGGTACAACAAAATTAGCTAATTAGCAACAAAAGACCACTCAATTCTTACGCAAGTCCCATGTATTTGTGCTAAATTAGCTGTGCCAGCTTAATAGACCTGATTTTTAAAAGCTTAACTAGAATGCTGAAGAATTAAAACTTCCATACAGATGCGCACGGCTGTTTTTGTGTAAATCCGAGTCCCGCATATAAGAGTACAATACTTTTTGCATAATTATCCAATTCCCGCAGCGAACGCGTTAAAGAATTCGTTATGTCTTTATTTGGATTTTCCCGTCAGCAAATCTTCTAACGCAGCATTTTCAGCTGCGCGAATGTCAGGTAGCACCTGAAAATCAATATCTTCATTAACCAAAATATGCTAAACTAAATTTGACTGACGGAAACGATAAAACCTGACCCATTTGATTTCGATTGAATTTTAGTATCAATAGGAAGTTTTGATAATCTGGATAACTGGATTTTGACGTGCTCTTTTCGAATTTTCTCTTTGCCACCTCGTATCTTTGCCACTCGCGCATATTGTCATATTTTTGGACGCCATGGAAAACTTTCCAGGTACCCCTTTTTTGAGCACCAAACGACTTAACTACTAGTATACAAGACTCGTCAAGAAAGTATCTCGATCTGACTCACAAGGGAACTAACTCAAGTTTTTTACTCCCTTATCTGGCTATACCTTTTAAATAAATCATGATAGCTTTATTTTGTGAATGTACAAAATTTCAAAGCGTGTAAAAAATGTATAAAAAATATATTTAGTTAGGATTTGTTCAGAAGAAGTAGCAAAAAAAAATATAGCTGATTTTCGAGGAATGTGTTCATTCAAACATGATTTTTAGCGGAAACAAAAAAAATGAGTCCTTCAACAAATTAAAATCGGAAACGAACGCTTAGGTTAGTTCCCTTACCAGTGGTTTTAAAGAACTCGGTTGCACGGCGGTCTCCTATTCAAGATCCACCTCGCCCGGTAAAATAGATCTTTCTTGACTTTCATGTAAATATCTATTGTAATTAAATTATACATTTATAATTCCAAATAATTATGATGTATATTTGCATATGTCAAACTTTTTAACAAAATTCAATCAACTTAGCAAAGAGACCACAACAAAATAATTATTTTGAATGTCAGTTTTGTTCAGAGATTTTTGACAAATTTAAAGCCAATTGCCATTTTGATTTAAAACTTAAGTAGTCGTAGATAAAGTATTGTATTTAATTCACATTAATGAATATAATTAATTAGACTTGGGTGACTATACTAGACGATACTTTTTCTACATTGATTTGTATACGGCATTTTCTGTTCCATGCATAAATTTTTAGTAGATTACCTATTGTCTCTTCTATGATATTTCCAATAGATAATACTGCAGTATCATCAGCAAAGTTGGCCAATTGATTGCTTTCTGATACTGGAATATCGCATGTGTATAATAAATATAAAACTGGTCCAAGGATACCAAGGATCTTAAGAAACCACTGCACCTATTTTGTGTGCGGAATATTTGTTTTCTTGTATCACTCTGAAGATTCTCTGACTTGCAAAAGTTGGGCTTTATCAAAAGCTTGCGCAACATCCGAGAAGGCGGCCGAATATGTTCTCTTTTCCTCAAGGCATTTTTTTATATCTGTAATTCTTTGGACTTGGTCGACTGTAGTATATTTATTCCGGAAGCCAAATTGGTGGTCTGGAACCATTTGTTTGCCGGATCTGCTTCATTCTTTTCAAGGACAATGTGTCAAATAATTTAGATAGAATGAGTAGGAATAGGAATAACTTCATATGGGGTTTCCTGGCTTCAGTGTTATTATCACTTCAGAAGTTTTCCATAACTTTGTTGCATGTTGTAATCTAAATGCCACATTTAATAGATATGCTAATTTTAAAATGCTTTTTCTTGGCAAATGTATTAGAACTTCTCTTTGATTAGGTCAAATCCTGGGACATTTTTGGGTTTGATATAATTTTTTATTTCCTTAGTAAATTCCTTGAGTGTAATAAGTTTTATTTGTTTGATATATGTGACATTAATTTTTGATTAAATACTTCATGCTTATCCTTAGTAATATCCTTCAAGGGAAAATTTTTATGTAATCTACCAGCTATGAAGGTAAACCATTTAAGGCAAAGTAATTTTTTTTTCGACGTAGGTTCCTATTAAATTTATACATTTAGTGCAATGTTTCTCCGGTTAGCGGTACCCTCGAAAAAAATCTTTTGGCTGGTCTGCAAAAAGCACCTTCACAGTTGCTTTCGACTCCTCATTAGAGGATAAACGTTGTCCCAGAAATGTTTTTTTGAGTTCTGCAAATAAGAAATAATCGCTTGGTTCTAACTGTAGAGCGGATATGTCATCCCTAGAAAGGCACAATTGCTGATTATTTCTTCGATTTTTCGAACTATATGCCCCCTGCAATTGTCATGATACAGCATAATATTTGCTGCTTTCAAATAGTTAATTGTGTATTATTCATATAAGCTGTAATTTTAATACCTTTCTTCATTTATTCAACAAGCAATGTTCCCTCAGGATCCTAAAATATTATAGCTATATGTTTTCCTGATGAATATTGCGGCCTTGCCTTCTTTGGTAAAGGAAATCTCTTGTCTACCAATTGCAAAGATTCTTGTTTGGTTGGTGGTTCCCAGTTATATACCCATGTCTCATTACTCGTTATTTTTTTAATGGAGAAGTTCTTGTCATCTGCTAAAGCCGCCAAATATCTTTGCAAATTTTTGCCTACACAAGTTTTGCTCCGGAGTGCCCAACGTACAGAAACTTAATTCTTGCCCAAATCTTCATGCAATTTTTTAAGGATATTGCCGATGACATTCCCACTGCATTGACAATTATTGAAACCTTCATCCTTCGATCTGTCAAACCTTAATATTCAACTTTTTTGATGTTTTCATAGGTTCGTGCTTCCACAGGATTGATTTTCTGCCCTATCGAAATTATTTAACCAAAATTTTAATGCAAAATAAGACGGCGCATCATCCCCATGTGCGCCAATCATCATTTCATGGATAACTTTCTCTCCTTTGTTAAGAATTTTATAACGCTTATGTTCAAGATTCAATTCTCATTTTTTTACACTACTCAGAAATTGAATAATTTTTACGAAACGTAGTAAGTATATTTATTAATGTCACAGTAAGTTGACACTAAATAATGGCAATTGTCACTTGTTATTTTCACAGCTGGGTAGATTGCATTAAAATCTCTCCTAGTACATAATTTGCTCATTAAGTAAAATACATACTGCAATTTTGATTTGTATAATGCAATTATACATAGTAGTATACATAATGAGTAATATATTATACAGTGTGTATCAGCCAAATGAGATAAATTCGATAATAAATAAATATTCGAATAAACACTCGGATACGTCGATTAGCATTTTTTCCAACAGAAACTTTTTATACAGGGCGTGTCATATAACAGATGCCAATACGAACTTTCTTATTTTAAATGCAACACCCTGTATATTATTCAATTTTTTGGTAGTTCAGAAAATTCTGGACATATTGCATGTACCATGTCCTATACCTATCTTCAACTGTTTAGGAAACAAACACACACACACACACACACACAGACACATTTTTTTCCAGAAATTGTTGAAATGGCAACTAAAAATACTAATCGACGTATCCAAGCGTTTTGTCGAACACGCCCCCATTGATTTATTATCGAATTTATTCCATTTGGCTGATACACACTGTATAAAGCAATAATAAAAATGTATATAACTGACACAGTTAATAATGGATAATATAGAGACCTGAAATGTACATAAACAATGGTTTAATTTAATAATACTAAATCAATATTGGGAGTAATTCAAATAAAAATGAATAACTGTTGGTATCACTTTATTAACTCGTAGTTGCTATAGTTTCGAAAATTTTAGCTTGTCATTATCAAACTATGAATATTTACAGTACGATTGTACACAGATTTATATACCGTATGTTTTTTATTATCGTGGGCCATAGGATTTTACATGCTAAAAATTATACCTTGTGTTAATGTATATTTTATCATATAATTTTGAAGAAAATTTTAGTTAGTAATATAAATGCATTATTTTTCTACATGATGCGCTTAATTAGAATAATTTAAACATGTTTTATTCCATTAAAAAGTGCTTTTGCTCAGAACCGGACGATCGGGATACGCTACAGAAAAGTTGTCAACTACTTCCCTAAAATAAAAATTCCCTGACTTCTTGTAGAAAACTACAACTATTTCCTTGCTGGACAAACCTCTTATAATTGCCGTTACAAATTCCACCCGTTCTTCAACAGTATAAACAGACATTTGCTGGTATAAATTCGTTTGATTACTTACCTCACTAATCAAGCTGACATTTCGTAAATTCAAGGTACTTTGATTATTTTTGCTCAGTTATTTACATTAAATAATTTCATTTTTTAATGGAATGAAACATGTTTAAGTTATTCTAATGCAGCGTATCATGTAGAAAAATAATGTATTTATTACTGACTAAAATTTCCTTTTATTATAAAATATACATCAACACAAGGTATAATTTTTAGCATGTAAAATCCTATGGCCCACGATAAAAAAATGTACTGCATTTACAACGCATTGAATATTAGGTCGGTCTGAATTATTTAAAATGTATCAAGAAGTGAAAGCCTTCACAATTACTTATTTAATATTAGGAGTAATAATTTTCGTAATATTATGCGACCTATGACTACGGCCGTAGGATATTTACACTCCCGTTAATTAACAATCTAAGATTGCAGATAACGTTAAATTATTTTATGAAATGTCTGAGAATATTTTATAATTTTCATATTACTTGTAGGATGTTCTAAATCTGGAGGATATTTGTCATGTCTTCCCTTCGCAGTGAGATAATAGTACATTCTGTAACAAGGTTAGAATGGAATAGAGTGGAATATTCTTAGTGCTACCCGTGAGGCAACCACGAGCAGCCACGAGCATCAGAATTTCCATTCTTATCGAGTATACATTCTGCGCGACTATGGCAATGAGACAAATTAAACAAATAAAGTGATGAACACAAAGAATAATCGATTTACTATTACATGCTTATTGATATGTTTATAGTATTCTGATAATTGTGATATACGACGCAACGTGTTTCATTCAGAACGGTGTGCGAATTATAGTTATGGAATGAATTACCAGCAAACCGCATAAGCGCATAGTGTTTTCTTCCATAACAAGAGTGAGAATGATACGTTTTATGATCAAAATTGATTTAAGAATACTTAAATTCTACAGTGGTAGTGGAGAATAGTGAATTATTATGCAAATTTAATAAGAGGGTTCACAATGCCTCTTATTAAACAGGTATAGTTACGATTCCTCCACGACCACTGTAGAATTTAAGCATTCTGAAATCAATTTGAACCATAGAACGTACACATTCTCACTCTTGTTATGAAAGAAAACACTATGCGCTTATGCGGTTTGCTTCTAATGAATTCTAAAACAAGTTATGGAATGAATATTCTCACACCGTTCCGAATAAAATAATTCGCCTTGGATATCACAATTGAACTCGCCAATATGCATTATTGAACATTTTCAGTATGTAACGCATTGAAGCGTTCCAATTATCCTATGAATTGTCGTCAAGACAAGACAATTTTACATTTCGATGTCGACACCTGATTAATTGCGATTAAAATTTCATCAAAGATTGTTTAATAATGAACAAAAACTGTTAAATAATAAATCTCAGTGTTTAACAAATTTTGATAACAATAAATTCTTTATTAAACCAAACTAGAAAAAAACATATTTAAGCCTAATATTATATTAAGTATACAATTTTTTTCCTTCCTTTGCAGATCACTTTAAGGAATAACTTTTAGTTTAGCTAAGAATTTTAATTAATAATAATAATAATAATAATAAACTTTATTTCTCATTTATAAACATTATATAAATATTTCATAATGGATAAGTGAGAAAGTGCGTCAGGTAACAATATGCTAATTAATAATGCATTTTAATGTATCTAAAGATGGAGTACCTCATATATACATGTAAACATCAAAGCAGGTATTCATTAATACTATACAGTTCCTTAGTACATAAGAATTGGTATAAATGTTTCTTAAACTTTTTTGTACAGTTAATGCTTTTAAGGCAGTCGGGTAATTTATTAAAAAATATAATACTATTATAATGTAGTCCTTTTTGCGTCCGTGTTAAATTATGCTTGGGAATATTATAATTAATTTTAAATCTCGTTTCATAATTGTGATCGATTTCATTTTTCCTATACATTTCTTTATTCTTAGTTAGAAACATAATACACTCATCGATATAAATTGCGTATATTGTTAGTAAATTATATTTTTGAAAATATCCTCGACATGACGTGCGTGTACCCAAGTTGTACATAATGCGAATTATTCGTTTCTGTGACATAAATACTCGATTCATTTCTTTGCCTTTACCCCATATAACAACTCCAAATCTCATGTTTGACACAAAAACATTGAAATACATTGTTCTCAATGAATCCATGTCCAACATGCTTTTCAGTTTTCTAAAGGCGTAACATATACCACTAAGTTTGTTACAAAGTGTGTTAATATATTGATCGAAAGAGAGATATTCATCTAACTCCACCCCCAACAGTTTAACACATGAATCAGTTGACAATATAATATTATTTATTTCAATAAAATTTAGCGTGGGAATACTTTTATTAGTTTTAAAAATGACGCATTTTGTTTTATTAGCATTTAATGAGAGCTTATTTGCTTTAAACCACTGATCGAGTATAGTGAAATATTTTTCACATTCCTGTTTAATTACAGGGTAGTCAGAGCCTCTAATGATGATAGTGGTGTCATCGGCGTATGTTATAATTGTGTGTTCGCAATTTTGTATTTGAGTGCCAATGTCATTCATATATATAATGAATAGCAGTGGTCCCAAGATACTACCCTGCGGTATGCCTCGTATGACCATCTCACTATTCGACCTCACCTCCACTCCGTCAACATTGATTTTAAATAAATAAAAAAAAAAAAGACTATTAACAAATAACTGATTGAAACAACTACTTCCCTGGCTAGTGCCACGCCGGATATTGAATGATACAAAAGAAATTTGCGTTATTACTAGTACTAAGTACTTAGTGTATTAACATTGGTTTAAGATTCCTTATTTCTACCCACAGGACTAACTTGAAAAATAAAACTAAATAGAATTTGAAAACTTTAAATTATTTACTTAATTTTTACATATTTTAGGGTTCAGAATTTATTTGATACTTTCTGCAACAAGTAAGGTTGTTTCTATTTTATTTAACATTGAGTTTAACTATTTGTTGGCGATTTGTTAAATATGATTTGAACGAGGAGAGAGCGCTGCCCCTAACTCCATAGCGTTCTAACTTATTAAGGAGTATGGTATAATCAATGCTATCAAAAGCTTTTGATAGGTCAAGAAACATACCGCAGGTAATATCTTTGCTTTCCAGTGCCAATAATATATTATTTGTGCACTCATAGAGGGCAGTTTCAATACTTCTGCCTGGTAAAAAGCCATGCTGACAGTTGTTGATTAAGTTACAGGTTCTAAAAAAATGTAATAAATGAGTATACACTAATTGTTCCAATATTTTTGAGAAAGATGTGAGAACACTAATTGGGCGATAATGTTTAAGTATATTAGGATCGCCATTTTTATATATTGGTGTAATAAGTGCTGTTTTAAAAGCTTCTGGAAAAATTCCACATTCGATAGATTTATTTACGATATGTAATAGTGGAGTTATTATACATTCTAGACTTGCCATTATTAAGTGCATGGGAATATCATCAGCACCTGAGCTGTTTATATTTTTCATGCTCAGGATAGAATTCCGAAGTTCAGATTCTGTGACGGGAAACATGACAAATGATTTATGGTTTTCTGTATAACTATACTGCTGGTCAGTATGATTTGTATCGGCTAAATTATCCGCAATGTTAACAAACAATTTATTAAACATTTTGACTATGCTTTCATTTTTATCAACATTTGGAATAGTATTATGGACTACAGCTTTTCCCCGTTCCTTATTTATTATTTTCCACATTTCCCTACTTTTATTTTTAGGAGAATTTATTTTATTACGAAAGTATTGCTTCTTATTAGATAATAACAGTTCATTGTAAAGTTTTTGGTAATGTTTAAAAATATCATTGAAACCAGCATCAAATTTCGACAACATCTGAAACATCGACAATTTATGTTTTAGCTCTAATATTTCAGGAGTTATGTATGCTATTTGGTGTAAGTGCTTGCAGATTTGTTTTTTTTAATTTTTGGAAAATACGCATTAACATACATGTAGAATATATTTAAAAATCACAACTACCATTTACATTAAATGTTTCTTCAAAGACTCACTCTCCGTCATTACGCCTAATAATAATGAACAATGGTTCGAGAATCCCTGATGTGACACATGCGTCTCATATATAAAACAATTCATAAAATGGTCGTTAATAATAATATTATCAATACAGGTGCTCGAATGTGATACAATTCTTGTAGGTTCAGTAATAATTAGTTGAGACCCAAATGATGTTATGATGTTACAAAATCGGGAGGAAATGCCACATTTCACAAGCGTATTTATGTTAAAGTCTCCGGTTACGATATACGGGTAATCTTGTTTATTGAGTTTATCTAGTAATATTTCTAGTTTGATCAAAAATAGATCTATATCACCTAGAGGAGATCTGTATACACATATAATAACGCACTTTACATTCAAAATATTAATCCATACCGCACACATTTCAAAAACTAAGTTTTCCGCTAACGAAAATTGTACAGTACCGTATTTTTTAACAGAATTGTGAACATATATAGAGGATCCTCCATGATGCTTTGATGCTCTACAGAATCCATCGACTAGACAGTAGTTTTCAATGTTGGAACTCTTTAGCTCTAGATTACTTAGCCAGTGTTCTGTTATACAGATGACCTTACTGCTTATCATGTTGACTGCCAATTCTAATTCATTTATGCTCGTATTCAGGCATTGCACATTATGATAATATATATTAAATATCGCTTTGTTGTCTTTCTTGATATCATGTTTCTGATCACTAGTAACTACATATGTGGTTTCCTTTTGTTTATTAGTTCCTCTTGGTTCGGACGGAATAAAAAACGGTTGTTGACAGCATTTTTTGGCCATATTTTTGGTTGAAGTATGTCTTGTGAATACTCCATTGGTACAGAAATCTTGAATGAAGAATATTCGTCAGGATGTCTAGATTGCGACTTTTCGCATTTAGTATTACTTATACCATTATTGCTCAAATGCTCAATTATATCCGGTGATGTTGTATCTACCTGTAATCTATACAGGGTGCGTAGAAAGTACCGCACCAAATGGGATTATATGGAAACGGTTTGACATTCAGATTTGACATTTAGTAGATTTAAATTAGATATAATACCCATATTTTAAGATGAGTTTCATTTGTTTCGCACTACTTGCTTTTTGTCAGAGGCCGCCATGTTGAATTTTTCTAATAGCATCCTAGGTTTTTTTTGGTACTATTTGAAAGGTTATTTAATTAGAAGTACAACGTGGTATAATACTAGCATGTTTATTCTGAAATAACGTCGAAAATAAATAATTGAAAACAAAAATGAAATCAACAAGAAACCTAATAAAATCACAATAGGTGCTCAAATTGTTGTCCATTCACTTCTCGACAATAGGAAAGTCTATCAAGAAAATCGCCCAGTGTATTATGCAGATATGCTGGAGGAATGTTTGTTATTGCAACTCTAATTCATCTAATGTTGTTGACCTATTTCGATACACAACACTTTTTAAATATCCCCAGAAGAAAAAGTCCATAGGTATTAGGTCTGGAGACCTAGGTGGCCTCCGTCCGATCCATTGCCCTGCAAAATTATAATTTAGGAATTCTCGAACTTGATGACCGAAATTCGGTGGAGCACCATCTTGTTGAAACATTACATCTGGGTGCAAGACTTGCGGATTTATTGAATTTGGTTTAATCTCCTTTATTTTTGGTACAATTTGGTTTTGCAATAGTTCCAAGTAAACAACAGATCTTAATGTATCACGTAAAAAGAACGGGCCAGTTATCTACAGTTAATAATAATCATAATCTACAGTTATGCCTATTTACAAAACCATTTAACATAAATGCAGCTTCATCTGAAAAAAACTATGTTTTTGACAAAATTTTGATCAGCTCCTGTTCTTTCCATCATTATTTCTGCAAATTGTATCCTCCGATTAAAATTCTCTGGTAACAGTTAATGAAGTAAATGTGGTTTGTAAGGACGATACTTGGACCGATTTAATATTGTTCTAATTGATCCTTCAGACACATCATGATCTGCTGCAAGTTGCCTGGTTGAGGTTTGTGGTGTTTCACAGACATCCAGTAAAACTTGTAATGAAGTGTGATCATTTGTGGCTGTTTTCGGTCTTCCAGGTGTAAGACAATTCTTTACACCTTTTAGTTCTTCAAATCGTTGCACTGTTCGCGTTACTGTAGATCTGCTGATTGGATTCCTATTTGGATGACTATTAAACACATGGCAAGCTTCAGCATGGGTTCTTCTGCGATCACCAAATCCAACAATTATTAATAATTCAATGCGCTCAATTTCGGACAAATTCATTTTCGCTTACCTATCTTAACTTAAGTTTGACATACAAATGTCAAAACGTTTCCACATAAACTAATTTGGCGCAATACTTAAGTTTCTTGTTAATTTAAGTTTGTGTTTAAATTATTTATTTTTGTCGTTATTTCAGAATAAACATGCTAATATTATACCACGTTGTACTTCTAATTAATTAACCTTTCAAATAATACCAAAAAAACCTAGGATGCTATTAGAAAAATTCAACATGGCGGCCTCTGACAAAAAGCAAGTAGTGCGAAACAAATGAAACTCATCTTAAAATATGGGTATTTATATCTAATTTAAACCTACTAAATGTCAAATCTGAATGTCAAACCGTTTCCATATAATCCCATTTGGTGCGATACTTTTTACGCACCCTGTATATATGGTAGTGGTGGTACCTAGTGCCCCCCACCCCCCTAAGTGTACCATTTTCTGATGAACCAAATACCGATTTTTTCATTCTACGTTTATTTTTTACTTCTATCCAGTCGTTATGTCTTGCTTCTGGTTCGGCATTCGCTGAGTTTTCATTTGCAGTATGTTGTTTCTTCTTATCCTGGATGTTCTGCGATGTTTGCTTATTCCATGTAGCCGATGGTATTTCCTTGGATGCGTGGATGCTGCTGTTGTTGCCTATGGGGGAGTTCATGATGGGTTCTTCCTTTTCACGATTGTAATAAATGAACTCCGCCCAATAGGCTCTGCCAAAATGTATTATGTTTGTCTATGAATTGGTAATTTCAATATGATAATAATAATAAGAAAACTTCATTAAACTTTAAAGGAAACTATCAACAAAACGTAATTGCATTAATTTAAATCTCTACTCTTTTAAGATAATATTTGTATTTCGTTATGTATAGATATTCCATGTTTATTAATCTTTATTTAATTAGTTGTGAATTTCATTCTAAATAAAATTATTAAAAAAAAATGTATACACATTTTATATCTGATTCGAACGTGTAATATGTAATTAATTAAATCCCACAACAAATTTACTTTCAGCAACATACTCTGTCATCTAAATATTAATCATCCCAAATCGGGTAACACAAATTAACCCTATAAATATCTGTTACTGACACCGCAGTCGACATTAATAATACTAAATTGTAATTAATTTAAATTTTCCAACGCCCACATGTCTGGACGTCCTCGTATCGATTCAATCCCTAATATCCATGCAGCTATATGTGGGCCGATGACCGGCTGAATGCCTAATACCAAATCCCTTCCATTCTGGAGATGAACACCCATTCAGTCGGCGCCGCGACGCCACCCGGGAATGCAAATGTTACATTAAAGATTTGCATTCCTGCCAAGTGGGAGGATTTCATCATGGTTATGGGGCAATAAGAAAGGCGATCAGGGGAGGTTTTTATTTATAATGTAGACAAATCTAAAGATATGTCTACTAATTTTGCTGTTACAATATTTAGAGAATATGTGTCGGTGCAAATGGAAATATTAGGATATTAAACCCATAGAAATATTTCAAAGCCGTAACAGAAAATTTTATCACAAATTGATTGTGTCTCGCATGTTCTAGAAACAAGGAATGTTGAGAAATATTTCTCATCAGGAACATGGAATTCAACAAAAATAATCATATCAATATAAGAAAATATGTAAATCTAATATTTCTGAAACATTATTAAAAACTGATATTTATTTAGTTACGAATTCCATACACAAAAAAAGGAAAATATAATTTAAACTGAATTGAAAAATTCACTATGTTTTAACCACAACTAATTATTATAATAGTACATTATTATACAAGTTTAATAAGGAGGGCCACTGTGGCGCGAGTGCTCTAATGGAATGAGTGCCCCACAATGCCTCTTAGGAAACGAGTATAATATACTCTTTTATCTGCAATATGTGGCAGCATTGAAAAAAAAATTTTTGTTTTGAACGAATGTAATAGACATAAGTATTTTTAGGGCAATTTCAATGGTTTATTTTAAAAATAGTATAATAAATCTCAAATATTACTTGCACATCTCCAGAAATAAGTGAAGTTGCTAAGGATGCGATAAACAAACTACTTTCACGTGTTTCGATCGACGGCAATTAAAAATCGACGCCGAATAAAAACACGGAAAAGAAGGCTCTTTTCCGCTGCGAATAAACCATACATTGCAACCTTGCTGTTTCTTGGGTGATATTGGTTTTGCGAAGTGCTGAATACAATACACTTTTCACCAGAATGTGCCGCTTGAGAAATATAGAATTAGAAAATCTGCTCAAGATATCCAGCAGGGATTACTGCCGATCAGATCCCGGCCAAAATATGACTTCGCATACAAACAATATATGGAGAGTGTGTCAAGTTGGCACCCCAATGAAGAGTTCTGCTAGTTCTGAATAGAGTTCTCAATTCCTTTTGATGTATCTAGAAGTACTATCAACTTTTTAAAAAGAGTTCTGTAAAATTGGGCTCTCAGGAATTTTTTGAAAAATGGGGTGCCAACTTGACACTGCACCCCAACATTGTTATCGAATAGTTCTGAACTAGTTTTAAGATGTGTTTGGGTTAGTACAATAGTTCCTGATACTTTTAAAAAGAGTTCTGTTGAATTTCCAGAGATAAAAATTTTCAAAGTTGGAAATTCAAAATATTCAAATTCATATTACTCATTTAATATTGGTCGAATCTAAATATTTCATAACAACTATGGATAGAACTCACAAAGAACTGCAGGAAACACCAATCAGAACTATCAAAAATATTTTTTTGAAAAAAGTTGCAAAGTAAAAAAATGAGAGTTCTAGGAGTTCTGAGTTAATT
Source organism: Ocypus olens (assembly GCA_910593695.2). Taxonomy (NCBI): domain Eukaryota; kingdom Metazoa; phylum Arthropoda; class Insecta; order Coleoptera; family Staphylinidae; genus Ocypus; species Ocypus olens. The sequence goes on from OU343061.1 coordinate 20,050,498, forward strand.
TTCTATTTCTACTCATTGAGTACAATAATTCTTTCTTCTAAACAAATTTTTTTCAAAATGTTGATTTTTTTTAATAGTTCTGGGAGTTCTGATTTGACTGATGGGTTGTACTCAAGGAGTTCTAATGAAAACTCTAATGGAAAATTGCGATTAAATGACAAGCAATCGGTATTTTCGAAATTAAATTGTCCATTTTCGAATTTAAACTTTATTTAAAAGTGCTATAAATCGGAATTGTATCGAATTTGTTTATAAGAAAGAATTATTGTACTCAATGAGTAGAAATATAAAATTAACTTAGAACTCCTAGAACTCTCAATTTTTTTTTACTTTGCGACTTTAAAAAAATATATTTTTGATAGTTCCGGATAGTTCTGATTAGTGTTTCCTGTACTTCTTTGTGAGTTCTATCGATACTTGTTATGAAATATTTAGATTCGACCAATATTAAGTGGGTAATATGAATTTGAATATTTTCAAGTTCCAACTTTGAAAATTTTTATCTCTAGAAATTCAACAGAACTCTTTTTAAAAGTATCAGGTACTATAGTACCAACCCAGACACATCTTAAAACTAGTTCAGAACTATTCGATAACAATGTTGGGGTGCGGTGTCAAGTTGGCACCCCATTTTTAAAAAAATTCCTGACAGCCCAATTTCAGAGATTTTTTTTTTAAAGTTGATAGTACTTCTAGATACATCAAAAGGAATTGAGAACTCTATTCAGAACTATCAGAACTCTTCATTGGGGTACCAACTTGACACACTCGTATATGGATTGGTGTACAAGTAAGAATGTGAAAACTATCAATGAAAATGTTATGATTACGTGAATAAAAAACATTTCCAAAACTAAAAACCTTCAACATTGTAGACCACATGTTACAGTAACTTTTTTATAATTCAGACGTGGCCGCGCCGATGCGAAAACGTCACACGTCAAACGTCAGATAAATTAATTTACATGTTTGTATTCGGTATTTATTATGAAAAGGCATTTCAGTCGTAGAAAAAGTTATCGGTTCAACTCGAGTGGATATGAAAGCCATTATCTCACTCGGCATTGATGCACTCGCCTACGGCTCGTTCCCCAAACTTGCCTTCGTGAGATATGTGCATCATATTCACTCTTGTTGTACAATGTTCTATTTCCGTATAGTTGTAAATAAATAAATAAATAAATAAAACTTTGGGCACGCGTGCTCCACCGCTCGCCCTTCACCGCGACAATTGAAGCAACCGTGTTTGGCCTGACTTTTCCCGAGGTTCCGCCTAGTGCAAGAGGTTGAACACAAAACTGCACAGAACAGAACGAACAAAACACGTGTACTGACTAATTATGTTGTTACTTATACAAATGTGAGAACAAAGAAGCCATGGCGACGATTAAAGCCGATTCTGTTAGTGCAAAACCGTCCAAATGCAGTAAGTAAAAGCAAGTAGTTGCAACTGCAAGTGTGTGTAAAGGGTGCCAAAAACACTACCACCCATCCTGTTTGGATCTACATTATCCAGGATGCAATACAATCCGCACAAAATCCAAAAGTATAAGTGAGGTTAACGATGTTGTTTTGTGTCCAACCAGCGAAGAAGACGTAAGTACCCTGAAACGGGATAACGATTTATTACGCAAGTTAGTATGTGAAATCGAAGAGAAAACCAGATTAATTAAGGAAAATTATACATTAAAAGAGTATATAAATACTTTAGAACAAAAATTACAGAAACTTACAGATTCACTAAAATTTAAACAACCCAGTGAAGTGGTGAACCAAAACTGCTCTATTTATGGTTCTTCGTCCAAAAATAAGATGGCAGCATAGAAGAATGATAAATGCACATCGCAGGATTCTGCATTGCCTATATCAACAGCGGCATCTCCATCATCCAAACAGTCAAGTAAAGATGCGATTTTAATTAATAAAAGCACTAGTGCATCACCAAAATCACCTCCCGGTAAAGTGGCACGAAAACCACTGGAAAAAGAAATATCTACTAATGAGAAATGGAATCTTCAAACAAATCGCCGTAAGCGGTTTAGACAACCAACAATAAAAGGAACCGCTAATATATTCAATACCATAGTTTATTGGTGCCAACAACTTTACAGCTTTACACAAGTCAATATAGGAAAATAGAATCAGAGTATACATTTAAATAATTACAAAAGTCAATTTAACATGCAATTGAATTAATTAAATTAGAGAAGGCATCACGCCACTAAAATTAAAGATAAAATTAAATGTAAAATTTATATAATACAAACACAGAGCTAAAATGAAGTTTAAAATATAGATGTATAATTTAGATAAAAACTGAGTGTTTGAGACATTACGTATATATAAAAATATAAGTGTATAATTTAGATAAAAACCAGTGTATTTGAGACATTACGACATATTAAAATATAATTGTATAATTTGGATTAAAAAAAAACAGTGTATTTGAGACATTACGAACATATTAAAATATAAATATATAATTTAGATAAAAACTAAGTATTTGAGACATTACGACAAATTAAAATAGACCTATTGAAATGAATCCAACAGCGACTCCCAACTTTTAATCATTAAAACTGTTTAGGAATTCATCATAAGAATAAAAAGCATTTTTTACCAGATAATTCTTACACCATCTCTTAAATTTCTGAAATTGTAGTAGTTGAATTTCTAAAGGTAAAATATTAAAGAATTTGACACAGTAATAACGGGTCCCAGTTTTGCTCTTTGATAACCGAAAACGCTGAAATCTTATATCGTTTTTGGTTCGTGTCTCATGGTTGTGAAAATCTTTGTTAAGTGTAAATTCGTTTGGGTTGCGTTTGATATACATAAGGCACTCCAGTATAAATATACATGGAACTGTGAGAACATTCCATATTTTATATGCCTCCCGGCATTCTTCCCTAAATTTAAGGTCATCCAGGACACGTATAGCCCGTCTTTGAATACAGAAGGCATCACTCATTATTGGAGAGTGGCCCCATAAGATTATCCCATATAATATGTGGGTATTTATATGTGAGAAGTAGACGTTAACTAGCATATGGGAACCGATAGATCGCGATAATTTCGCAATAGATACACATTTTTCGATAGTTTCTTTTCTAATTCAAGTCCGTGAGTATGCCAGGTTAAATGAGAATCTATAGTAAGCCCAAGGAATTTACTTGACGATAGGGATACTGCATCAGATTATTTTAGTGAGCAAGTCAGTTCTACCGTTTTGTTGTTGTTTAATTTTAATTTGTTGCAGTTGAACCATTCGGTTGCGGTTTCCATATGGTCTAGTAATCGTTTACTAATGATTTCAGTAGAATTTCCCCTCAAAGACACGCTGGTATCGTCTGCATAGAGAACCATAGAGGCAGTTTGTATTTGGGCTGGGAGCTCGTTTATGTATAACAAAAACAACATAGGTCCTTGTAGTGACCCTTGAGCGACTTCGTGTGATATTTCGCGTTCACCAGAGATCTCGCCGTTGAATGAGACGCTCTGTATGCGGTTGCCCAAATATGACATTAATAGTCTGCAGCTGGCCGGGCCAAAATTGTAGAAATAAAGTTTTCTAAGCAATGTAGTATGATTGACACAATCAAAAGCTTTGCTTGGATCTAGTAAATTACTTATAACAATTTCCTGGTTTACAAAGGCATCTATTATGTGGTTTATAAATGTATGTATTGCCATAGTCGTTGATTTGCCATGTCTGAACCCAAATTGAGAGTCATTGAGCAAGGAAGTTGACTCTAAGTATTGAATTATCTGTTCAGACATAATATATTCAGCAATTTTTCAGAGAACCGGGAGTATGGACATGGGTCGATAATCGTTTGTGTTATTTTTGTCGCCCTTTTGAAAATCGGTACACATTTTGCTACTTTTAACGCATCCGGAAAAATGCACATTCTTATGCAACGATTTATTAAGTATGTTATTGGAACAATCAGGGTATCAATTGCTATTAGAATAATTTCAATGTTTGAATCATATACATCTTTACTTGATTTTTTTTCAGTTTCAGAATTGTATCTCGAACTTTTGTACACTTTACTCCTTGGAAGGCGAAATAATGATTAGTCTTATAATTAGAACATAACATCATTTAAATGGGATTCAGGTATGGACTCAATTACAGTTTGAGCTACATTCGAGAAAAACTCATTAAATTCATTGGCTGATATCTTTATATTATCCTGTAGGTCGATTTTATGTGGCATTTTTGAATTTATTAAGTTCCAGAGCGCTTTGGAGCGGTTGGATGATGAGGTTACGAAATATTCATTTGCTTTTTTTTGTTCTTCAAATATACGTTTTTTATACTGCTTATTAAATTTGTTGAATTGCAGTTTGGTTTGTTCCGTTTTATATATATATTGTTAGTATCTCTAAGTAAGTGTAGTTTATTCCTCATTTCCTTTAATTCGGATCCAAACGAGTAATTATCTAGTTTATTTATATTAATATTTTTTATTTTTTTTTTTTGGAAACGCAATGTTTAAAGCACTTGTTATTTTTTCTATTAACAAAATCCAAGCTGAATTTAAGTCTAAGGACTTACACATTATATCCAACCACTCATAGCTATCCAGAAGATTAAAAAAATCAATTTTACCTGATAGGGTGATAGGACGGACCATTCTCACTTTCATTTTCTGTGTGAGCTCAATAACAATGCAGATTCTTAGATGGTCTGAGACACCTATATTTACTATCTCAACGCTGTTAGTGTTAGTTTTGTTGTATGCATTTGTAAATATATAATCTATACAATTTGACTGCGTTGTAGGCTGAGTTGACTTTATAAAGGCCGTAGCTAGTGAACAGATTAGATAGTTGTTCTGCTTTTCTATCATTGCCATTGAAGCACACATTAAAATACCCACACACATATATTGGGTGGGCATATTTATTAATGCGGTCAAGCATTATCCCTACAGCATCAAAAATCTGAATAATTTCCACTTGGAGGCCTATATATAGCTATAATTATAATTGGCTTTGTCCCGTAAAGAACTAATCCGGACATTTCGCATATCACCGAAGGCCCTGTTAAAGGCGCAACTCGCAACTCGTACACCTTTCCAATATGGATCCACAACTAACCTGTGAGCAGTTACAAGAATACTTACTAGCCCAACAACTTGGAAATGCAGTTTGTTACCCCATGAAATCGAATTATCCGCAACTATACACTTCATTTAAAATAGGAGTTCCATCTACACTGTTCCAGCAACTTAAAGGTGCTGAAATATGGCCTGATAATGCTAGAATGAATGATTTTTTATGGCACCTCGAGAAGAGAAAGTTGAATACGTAAATCTCTTATTCTTAAATATTCAATCAGTAAAACATAAAACTAATGAACTGGAATCTTTACTTATTGATAAATCATATACATTTCTAGCTTTGTGTGAACATTGGCTATCTCCTCTTGAATGTGAGGTAGCAAAAATTAATAACTTAGAATCCAAAGCCTTCTTTTCACGCAAAACTAGTAATCACGGCGGAACAATTATTTATGGTGATACTAATGTGTTTTGTAAAAACTACAATACAATAACTAGTCAGTTGAATTTAGAAAGGGACTGTGAACTATCAGCTCTCTATTTAGATTCATTAAATATATGTATAATTTGTATTTACAGATCGCCTTGAGGTGATTTCACAAAATTTTTAGATATTATTGCGCTTTTTCTAGATAAAATAAATTACCGACATTATAATGTCATTTTGGGAGGAGATTATTAGATCTCATGTCATCTAATGGTCTTAGACCTACTGTTACTTTTAACACACGTCAATCTAATTGTATTGATAACGTTTTTACGAATATGGATGGTGCGTATATATCTGTAACTCCGATTGACACTTCACTGAGTGACCATATAGGACTGTCTGTGTCTGCAAAACTTGATCCAATAAAGCATACAATTGTTAAAAAAGTATATAGACCTTTAACAATGAAGGGAAATTGTATTTTTTATAACATGGTAGTAACTTTAAATTGGTCATTTACTCATACTCAAGATCTTTCAGTTGATGAAAAATGGAATCTCTTTAACGAAAACTTGTCAAATTGTATAATAAAATCATTTCCTGTAAAAACGGTTAATACTAATATAAACACAACAAATAAACTTACATGGTTCAATGAAAACATACAATTTATGCGCGAAAGATTTACATTCTTAAATCTCGTTTACAAACAATATCCTTCAGATATTACGAAACAGGCTAGAAATTAGTATAGAACGAAATATAGAAGCAACAAATCTAAGGTAGCTTGGAATATACTTAACGCAAATAAAAGAAAAAATAAGGCAGAAAGTAATATTGACTGTGATACGTTTAATATTTTTTTTTTATAAATGTCGTTGATACTTTAACCAACAACAGTACAAACCCAGATTTTAATATTGTTATCAACAACATGAATGTAAATTGTAAGACTAACTTTAGTTTTAAACAAGTCTCAATTAATAAAGTCAGAGATACTATTACAAAATTGAAAAATACCAAGTCTTCTGATATATATGAAATTACTGCTGATTTAATAAAATCTGTGAAACACCTTCTTGTAGGTCCACTTACAAAACTTATAAATTTAATTATAAAGACTGCGGTTTTTCCAAAGGTTCTAAAGCATTTTAAGGTAATCCTCGTCCATAAGAAAGGGGATCGTAATGATAAAAACAACTATAGGCCAATTTCGTTGTTACCTATTGTATCCAAAATTGTTGAAATGATTTTGAAAAAACAATTATTGTATTACTTTTAATCTAATAGCCTATTTAATGCTCGGCAATTTGGATTTCGGTCTAGTAGATCTACAATGCATTGATAACCTTCACTAACATTATAACTGAGTGTTTTGAAAATTAAAAAAAATGTGTAGGATCTTTCCTTGATATGAGCAAGGCTTTTGATTGTGTCCCACACGTACTACTTTGTGAAAAACTCAAAATGTATAATGTTGATTCTATTAGTGTTCAATTAATAACATCCTATCTTACTGATAGAAAACAGGTAGTATGTGTCGGTAACTCAATTTCTGAAACTCTTGTTGTTTAACATGATGTTCCACAAGGGTCAGTACTTGGACCAATTTTATTTCTCATATTTATCAATGATATTTACAACTCACTTTCCAGTCCAACTAATTATTCTGAGGTAGTTTTGTTTGCTGATGATACATCAGTCTTAAACATTGATGATCATTTGGACGAAGCGCTGCAAAAAAAGTAATTATACTGTTAATCGTTCTGTCTCTTGGTGTAAGAATAATGGTTTAACACTTAATGAAAATAAAACATCGCAAGTTATATTTTCCCTAGACAAATGAAGTATTATTAAGACACAGTTTGTTTCTTAGGTATTTATTTAGATTCAACTCTTAAATGGGACACTCATCGAGAATATATTGCAAACATTTTAACAAGGAATATATATTGCCTACGCTATATGTCCAACAAAGTGTCTTGTCAAACACTAAGAAGTGCTTACTATGCAATGTGTGAATCTCGTGTAAGGTATGGGATACTTGCTTGGGGTCATTCAACGGCCAGACACCGGTTGTTTGCTCTACAACGTCGTGCCATAAGGTTAATAGCTGGATCGGGATACTACTCCAACTGTAAACAGTATTTTATATACTTTAAAATTTTAACTCTTCCATCCATTAACATTCTTGATTGTTTACTATACATGAAACGTCACCTTAGTTCCTATCATGATCACCAGGGACATGGTCATTTCACCAGATTCAGAAGAAATTATAATCAGAGCCAGTTAAGACTTAAAAAATCTCATATCGGTACAAGATATTTCTGTATAATTTTTTTTAATAAGCTACCCAATCATGTACGAGACCTTTTAAAAAATTTAAACTTACTATTAAAACGTATTTGCTGAAACAAGCGTTTTCTAGTTATGATGAATATCTCACATCTGTGAGTTCACTTTAATTGTTTATTTTTAAGCTAACAGATATATGCGCACTTAAGCCATTTTATAATTGTATCGTCAGTTTTAATGATAGACTTTATATTGATTGTAAATTTTTAATTGACTTTTATTTCTGTGCATATGCTTTTATATTATTTTCTTAAACTGATCAATTATCTGTAAATGTGTCTATATATTTAATTTTCTGTATCGATTACATAGCTTTGCAATTTAGATAGTAAATTAAGTATATTTATTTATGTAATATGTCTTATTTTTAAATTATTTATTTTGTACTATTTGACGTGTGTAAAACAATTGTTACAAACACCAATAAACATTACATTACATTACATTACAAAATACGGCCAATATGCAAACCATAAAATGCAGGCACGGTTTTTAGGCAAACTGTTAAAAAACTGAAGTCAGCGCCATCATACGTTTGATCGTAGTACTGAGATATGACACCCAAAAGTCGTATGGAGTGAACAACCCCTGGTTGTATCCCATCAATTAAGACATATGATTGATATTTGTTTGACCTTTGAATGACCTTGAAACCCGCTACCAATGTCAACTTTGATTTTTTTTGCGGGAACTGGTACTTTTTATTTCCTATTCTTATAGCTGACGTTAAAACATTTAAAAAAACACCGCCTATTTGTGTAATTTGCACCATCGATTTCCGAAATATGAAGCTTTAAATATAACGTAGAACACCGCGGTTGCGATTACCGTCAAATAACAAGTAAGTTGCAAGAAGCAGCACTTAATTTATATAGCACAGTTTAGTAATACTATCTGCTATTAAACAATTCAACATTTAGCTCGAGGGATAGCGGTGTATGTTTTATAATCATAAGGAAATAAACGAAAATATTTACTTGTTATTTTTCCATCCTCAATATTTTCCTCATTTGCACCACAGCGCGCCACGCGTTTTAGTGAATTAATGCACCCGTTCAAACGGTGACAATTATGTTTTTTGCCCCGGTAAAAATTGAATAATATTACGCGAAATTACGCTTCCGTTTTGATTAGTGGTACTGGTGGCGAACTTTCCAATATGCATCATCGAACATTTTTAGTATGTAACGCATTGGAATGTTTCAATTATCCTGTGAATTATCATTAACGGCAATTTTACATTTAGATGTCTCCAGCTGTCACATTCCAAGTACTGCTAATCGCGACAACTTCAATTTCACCAAACATGGTTTAATAATGAGCAAAAAACTGTTAAATAATAAACCTCATTGTTTAACAGTTTTATTTAAAAATAAGGCTAATATTAAATTTAATATGTGCGATAATAATTTTTGACAATTGCCCTCATTTACTTACTAACCAATGAGATCAAATAACGTTGATGACATGATCCAATAAAATTCTAATTACGATGCGTAACAGACCACGCTCCATGTTGTGCATGGAAATTCACCCAGGGTGGTATCTAATCAGATAATCCATCATGTTGGTATTGCCTAGCAACGCGTAAGTACACGTTCTATAACATATAAAACGTCAGCTATTGCCGCATTTTTAAGCAGTTTGCTCCTAAATTCGATCTGTTTGTATTTTCGGGTGAAGTGTTAGTTCTTTCATTAGTAATAGTATTCATAGGCATTTCTAAAAATCTTGGTAAGCTCGTTTTTACTACAATCATTGTGGCGCAGACTAACACACTTCTGATATTTCGTGTCACTAAATTTAACTTTTCAAATTATAAAGTATGAACTTTCTGTTCGGCCAATTGTCTCCTCGAATCTAACTCGTGACTGATTTTTCCTAGGCAATTATTAGCGTCTAGATCACTCTTGCTTGTTGCTTCTAGAAAATCGGCACTCTTGCTTCGCAGTCGTGCCGCTTTTCGTCGCAACAACCAATCGTGATCCTGCCGCTAATAATTGCCGGAAAAATCATAGGCACTCGCAAAATCATAGGCACTCGTTATATTAATGTTGATAATACAAGTTTGTGGGGACCGACGCTAGACAACCAGATATACGCATACACACCACCTAGCAACCACGAGCAAACGCGAGACCAGCGAACGAGCCGACGCGCCGCCCCGGCAAGGGATGGGCGCGCCACCAGCAAGGGCTAACATACCACCCGCCGACGAGAGAGGACGCGCCTAGATTATTCCTGGGGCAAAGACGCGACGACCCTTCATAACGCGCTGCGGACGAAGCAGAGGCAAGCTCTCTCCGACGCTCAGAAGGAAACGGACCGCTAAACCATATCCTCGCCTACATCGTATCGCATCGACCGCGACACTCTACGCCGGACTGAATCCTTGGAGGGTTCGCCTCGATGACCCCAGAAGACATTCAGTGCGGAGATAATATCGCCGCTCACAAGAGGGACAACCCTCACCCTGTATTAAATGTAAATACGCTTGTAAATAAATTGAAATAAAACGACCACCTCTATTTGATCAGCAAATAAACCGAACACAAACAACCCTAAATTGGTGACCCCGACGTTATCAAAAACAGAGGTCAGGTAGAACAAGTGTTTGGACAGGTAGACATAGCAAAGGAGAGCGAAATAAGCACACTCTGCAAAGAGAAGAAGCACCACCCGATTTTACAAAAATTTCCATGAATTTGTAAACCTCCAGGGCTACCTAACGTACCACAACATGACACGGAGCATTTCATCCAAACAACCCCCGGTCCGCCAGTATCTAGCAGGCCTAGACGACTCGCACCCGACAAGTTGAAAATAGCGAAACAAATAGTTTAAAACAATGTGCCAGATGGGAATCGCAAGACCTTCAAAAAGCTCTTGGGCCGCACCATTGCATTTGGCAGCGAAGAAGAATACCGAATGGCAACCATGTGGGGACTACATAGCGCTAAACGCAAGAACGGTACCCGACAAATACCCAGTTCCATACATAGAAGATTTCGCACAACAGTTGCATGGATGTAAGATTTTTTCAACCATCGATCTAGTGAGAGCGTACCACCAAACCCTAATAGTGAGAGAGGATATTCCAAAAACCGCGATCATCACACCGTTTGGATTATTCGAATTCTTGTACATGACATTTGGACTAAGCAACGCAGCACAAACGTTTGAAAGGTTCATGGGCGGAATTTTACGAGATCTTGATTTTTGTCATGTTTACATCGACGACATACTAGTCGCATCGAAAACGAAAGACGACCACGACAGGCGTCTCAACCAACTATTCCAACGACTAGAGGAAAATGGAATCGTTATTAATCCAGCGAAATGCCGATTCAAAGTATATACGGTATCCGAGAAGGGAACGAAACCACTTGACGAGAAAGTCAAGGCCATAAAGGAATTTCCACTGCCACAAACAGCGAAGAAGCTATGACAAATGCTTGGAATTATTATCTACTACAGACGTTTCATCCTAAATGCAGCAAAGACACAAGCACCGCTAAACGAGTTGCTGAAAGGCAAGAAAAAAGGCAACCAGCCCATCATTTGGACCGAAGAGGCGCGGGAAGCATTCAACAGATGCAAGGAAGAAATCAGCACAACAGCACTGTTGTCACACCCAAGAGCCGACGTCAAATTACCAGTTACAACAGATGCCTCAGACCAAGCGATAGGCGGAGTAATCCAGCAAAGGCAAGAAGACGGTTGGAAACTACTAGCATCTCTATCAAGAAAGCTATCGACAGCTGAGCAAAAGTACGCAGCGTACGATAGGGAATTGCTGGCGATATATACGACGACCTAACATTACCAGCACATCTTGGAAGGACGAAATTTCACCATCTTCACAGACCACAAGCCAATTACATACGCGTTCGCACAGAAGTTAGAGAAATGCTCACCAAGACAATTCAGATACCTGGACTACATAGGACAATTTTCCACCGACATTTAACATTTCAAAAGAAAAGAAAACGTAGTCGCCGATGCACTAAGCAGAGTCGAACAAATAACAACGGGAATTGAATTCGCAACGATAAGTGTCGAACAAAACAAGGATACCGAACTAAAAAAGATCCTGGACGACAAAAATTCGAACCTGAAGCTGAAAAAAGTATACTTCCCAGAGTATAAAACGGACATATACTGTGACGTCACCACCAACACAGTCCGACCATACATCCCGAGCAGGCAAAGGAGACAAGCATTCAACAGCATGCATCAATTGTCGCACCCCGGAGCAAGAGCCACAACCAAGCTAGTGACGCAAATGTTCGTGTGGCCTGGAATCCGAGCCGACTGCAAGAAATGGAGCAGAGAATGCCGTATCTGCCAGCAAACGAAAGTGACCAGACGCAACGTACCAACCCCAGGAGAATTTCTATTGACCACAGAGAAATTTAACCACATACATATGGGCATCGTTGGCCCACTATAAGAATCAAACGGAAAGAAATACATACTCACATGTATCGACCGATTTACGAGGTGGCCTGAAGCTATACCAATGGCGAACATAGAAGCATCCACTGTGGCTAAACTACTTGTCACGAATTGGTTAGCCAGATATGGCACGCCACTACAAATAACGATGGACCAAGGCCGACAATTCGACTCGCAGCTTTTCTAGCAGTTAAAAAAAATGCTTGGTTTCAAGCGAACGAGGACGACAGCATACCATTATCAAGCGAACGGCTTTGTAGAAAGGTTCCACAGATAGCTAAAAGCATCACTAATATGCCACAAGGATGAACCTTGGACCGACGCATTACCGATAATACTTTTAGGACTTCAAACGGCCTGGAAAGAGGATGTCAAGGCAACGACAGCAGAAATGGTATACGGAGAGATACTTCGTAGGGAGAACTACTATCCACTGTTCCACAGAAGCCACGGATAGAACCGGAGAATTACGCGACACGAATGCAGAACATCATGAAAGCAATCAAACCAACACCAACATTGAACCACAGCAAGACAAAACCGTTCATCTTTAGAGACCTAGCGATAGCTATGCACGTATTTGTACGGAGAGACACCATGCGAAAATCACTCCAACCACCGTACGAAGGTCCGTACCCAGTGATCTCAGGGAACACGAACACAATCATAATAAGGAAGGACGGACGGACAGTCTCCATGGAACGAGCTAAGCCAGAATATATTTTTGAATATAATTCTTAATATTTTAGTTGTAGAAAAAATATTGTTTGTATTATGTGTGCAAAATAGGCGACCTTTTGTTAGTGACATTGCGTAACCATTTCGCGCATTTAATACAAAAAATTATTCTTTCGAAAAGATTTAGCATCACACATTATTGGTGTAAAATTTAATTTACCGTCATAAAATCTGCAAATGTCAAAGACTTTTGACACACTTTGCCGAAAACAGAAAAAATATATGTTTTGTGCTTTGTTGTTTTTGTTTTGTTTTTGGCGTCGACTACGAGATCATCGCCACCACCGTTTGCGTTAATATATTGTAAATTGCTTTTTGTTGTTAATCCACATAATTGTGGATTATTATTTATCAATTATTAAATTTATACCATGTGTAAAACGAAAGTTGAAGACACCAATGAAGACACTAAACTAAACTAAACTAAACTAATTTTCTATCACTAAAAATTCGTGATCCATCTTTTGCTTTGTTCTTAATCCACATAATTTTCCATCATTAAAAATTCGTAATCACATCTTTTTCTTCCTTTTAAAGAACGGCTTCTAAAATTGCACCCAACTTGGGCGTAACCAATTCATAATACCTCTGTTACATTTCAATTGTACGTACCGTCCTTCAAGTAAACTTTCAAGCCCATTACGATCATCTCTCCAGCTACTCATTTCAAAAGTCCTATCGAGAAAAACCAGCGACGACAATTACCAACATGATCGCGGTGCATGTTGTGACTTTCATTTGCGATTGTAGGTTTCGAGCCCCCGTCGTCGAAACGCAGTCGCACCCGCTGAGAACAATGCGGTAGCATTCCTCTCAATTTTTTTTCGTTCTTCCCTACCACTTCTAGAAAACTGTATCGCGATCGGGGATCTGATGTTTCCATCATCACGTGACGAATTTGATTCGCCTCGTGGGCAGAAAATGATTTATGGGCCGGAATGTTCCTTTAAATATCATATCTCGGATGTTAAAACGCGCCATCGTCGGTTGATGAATGAGGACGTGTTTACAGAGTGACTAATATGTGAATTGTTTTGAAAAATAGAGTTTATAAGGGTTGGCCGATGTAAGAGATATGAAGGCCTGGGTAATGTGCATAGTTTATTTGTGGGCTGATTTACATGGTTGATTGCTGGAATGTTTCACGTCTTACGTAGAAGATAATCTGTAAAATAATTTTTTCCGCTACCGACAACGTAAATAAGCATTGCATCCATAGTTACAGGTACCGTAAGTGGCTGATAACATTCGTGGTGTTTGTTGTCCTTGGCGACGGAACTTAATATTTACTTACGGACCAAGGAAAATAATAAACAGAAACGTAACGCTCCAACATATAGGCGAGCAACACATGTTCGTCTATACCTATAGCATCGGCATCCTTTTTACATAACCACTGCTTAAAAGAGTCGTAACAGGACACATACCTTTTTCGATTTTGTCGGTAACAGGTTCTAACACGCAACATTCGCAGCTTCGTTTGCATCCATGCCCGCAAAAACTGTCACTGGATTGACACAAACAAATAAACGTCGACATTGTTTTCTCGGTTGCTGGGTTGCCATAGAACGCATAGGTGACTATAAAAAAATGAATCCCAAATGTTACAAACCGTATTTTAGAATATTTTCTGATCTTTTTTAAGTATTATATTTCCGGTAAATTAATAAGCAACACGGAACGTAATGACAATTAACATTTTCGGCAGGCGACGAGCCTCGGCTCCGCCTCGGCTCGTATTCGCCCACCTCAAATGTAAATACGTCCTTACGTTCCTTGTTGCTTAAATAACTATTATATCAGAATTTTTTTGCTTAATTTTCCTTGTTTTTACAAGTCTGTAGATTTGTCTCCCTTTAAGTGATGATGTTTACAACAAGTACGAGTCAACGGCGGCTCGTGGATGTTCGGCGGTTTGTAGAGTAGGAGCTCGAAGACACGAACAAAAACCCGATAGAAGAAACGAAAATGCAGCTAACAACCACAACGAGGTCAGGCAGGGCGATCAAGAAAACCGTACGTTTTCAACCATGACTCCGTCACAAGGAAGGGGGTGTGTGGGGACCGACGCCAGACAACCATATATACGCATACACACCACCTAGCGACCACGAGCAAACGCGAGACCAGCGAACGAGCCGACACGCCGCTCCGGCAAGAGATGGACGCACCACCAGCAAGGGCTAACATTCTACCCGCCGACGAGAGAGGACGCGCCTAGAGTATTCCTAGGATAAAGACGCGATGACTCTTCATAACGCGCTGCGGACGAAGCAGAGGCAAGATCTCCACCGACAAACCGTCAGGAGGTACCTCAGCTAGGACACTCGCATTAGCTAGTACAGTAATGCGGAAAGCGTCAAGCTTCCATCTAAATCTAAAACGCCGAGTGCGACGATTAAGAAAAGTCCCAGCAGCTTTATCACCGATCTTGACACCCAAGAGGAGGATTCGGTCAGACCTGCTGACAACGCCGCCGAGGCAGACGACACACTACCAGCAACGAACGACGCCCCGGGTCCTCTTCAGACCGGACCAGGACCACTCGACTCCAGTCCCAGTGTCACCATTGCCTCCGACGCCCAGAGGGAAACGAACCGCTAAACCATATCCTCACCTACATCGCATCGCATCGACCGCGACACTACGCCGGACTGAATCCTTGGAAGGTTCGCCTGGACAACCCCAGAAAACATTAAGTGCAGAGACAATATCGCCGCCCACAAGAGGGACGACCCTCACCCTGTATTAAATGTAAATACGCTTGTAAATAAATTGAAATAAAACGACTTAAAGACCACCTCTATTTGACCATCAAATAAACCGAACACAAACAACCCCAAAAAGGGTTAGGTTAAGGTTCGCTCCTTTTGGACCAAACCTTTTAGGCCAACTATTAGTTTCAGCCGGCGCGGGTACATGTGCATGTTTGAGTGGATAAAACGTCATTAATTGTCTTCTATTTGTTCTAATAATACCAGATTTAACAGTTCGTTAGCTATTTTTACTATTTAAACACTGATGTTAAAATTAAAATCACCTCCAAATATGTCATTTAATTGAACAAAGTTTTGTTTAATTTTAACGGCAAAATGTTAAAATTTTAAGTAAGGTGTTTGTAGGCAGTGCTGTTAAAATTTAAACATTCTAACATCAGCTACAATAATATGAAAAAGAAAATACCGGTTTCCGCACAAAAATTTAAAGTCAATTTTGGTAGTGGGTTTCAAAGTCAGTCTAAAGTCAAACAATTATCATCATCATATATTCGTTCATGTCATACAACATTTTTCATATATTCCATATTTCTCAAGATATGATTTTTTCGGTACTTTGAGCATAGTCGCTGGTGAAAACTTGGTACTTTGGGCAAAATACCGATTCGGCACTTTGGGCATTCGGTACTTTGTCCCGGATCCGTTCTAAATTATAAAATGACGTACGATCTAGAAGAAAAATTGTCCTTTTCATTATCAG
Source organism: Ocypus olens (assembly GCA_910593695.2). Classification (NCBI taxonomy): domain Eukaryota; kingdom Metazoa; phylum Arthropoda; class Insecta; order Coleoptera; family Staphylinidae; genus Ocypus; species Ocypus olens. The sequence goes on from OU343061.1 coordinate 20,067,031, forward strand.
ATATCTTTTGTGTCGACAATATCAGCAGTATTTGAAATTTTTAAAACGGGTGCATTATGGGTTGTAAATGCCATAAGAAATCACAATAAATGAAGATGCCAAAATGAAGGAAATCATAGTGTGCGCAATGATTAAAGCAGATTCAAACATTTCCTTTCCTAAAATTTCATAAAAAAATAATATTAATGTGGGTAAAGTTTACACGATTATAAAAAAAATCATTCTTATAAATACAAAACCCAGCAGAAAATACTACCACTTCCACAGAATGGAATTTTGTAAGACGGTAATAGATCTTACAGATGCATATGACGATTTTATTGACTATATCCCGCCAAACGTAGCATGCCGAAATTCAAATGAATTAGAACCAATCAGATTCTATATAACTTCCATTTTCAGGAAACATATCATGTAGAGTTCGAATGCTGCTTTGTGATTAGTTCTCTACTCGCATTATGTTTCGGCACATGATTGGTTTCAAGAAAAACAATGTTCAATGTCAAACGTCAGTTTGCGGGTAGAACGCTATTAAAATTAGTGAAAACTCCGCATTGGAAGTGTTTCTCTTGAAGTAATTCAAGAAAAAGGGAAAGAGGCCCAACCAAAAAGTTTGGGCGGAGTCACTAACATGACCTGTACTCGGGAAGTCATTTCTACAATATTGGAAAACGGGGCACATAACGTGCGAAACGCGAACGGTACGTACTGTAAAGAAAATGTAAACTCCATATGGAATACCAGTGCTAAGTTAGTGCAAGAGAAGTACGTTTCTGATTTTTAAATTTTGTTTGATCCATTTAAAAATGTAATATTCAAACCGGCACGACACGCCCGCGATGACAGTAAATGTCATTCTATTTACAATACGACTTCGTTTGTCGAAATCGCACAAACTTGTTACCGATAATTTCCAATGCACTTGTGCAATTACTGTTGAAAATTACTGAGGAATCCACGTTTCCGTTTCTCGGCAAACATAATCTTCGATATTGGTCTATTGGAAATGTCGATCAGCAATTAAATTTAAGAACACAGTATTCTGAAAAATTGAATGTTTGGTATTTTTAGGAGCAGCGACTTATTTGAATCTTCTTCGAAATCAAATTATGCCTGGATTGAGAAATCTAAACGACAATTTAGATAACATTTGGTTCCAGCAAGATGGCGCTATCCGGCGCACAACTCGAAGGTAGCAATGAATTATTTAGGTAACATATTCCTCCAAAAAATTATATCCAGTAGAGGTACAATTTGCTGACCAGCGAGATCGCCAGACTTGGTCCCCAATATTTTTTTCCCATGGGGGTACATAAACTCAAAAGTGCATGGACACCAACATGAAGGAGTCAATAATCTGAACGAATTAAGATAAATATTGAAAATCAATTTCGTTCAATTACTCCTCGTCTACTGACCAACTTTCGTTCAGAATTTTATGACCGGTTTGGATTTTGTTTGGAGTAGTATGGGGGTACTTTCGAGAACCTGTTGAATTCAAGTATTTTTTTAAATATAATATAATAGTTATTTATGCAACAAGTGAGTAAAGTAATACTTTTTTTCACGAGTAGGAAAGATTGCCGCCCGAGCCGCAGGCGAGTGCGGCAATTCCTACAAGTGAAAAAAAGTTGCTTTACTCTCGAGTTTCATACAAATTTTTTTCTACGTTCGTTACAAAATAAATTCGATAAAACCTCAATCAATTTTTATAAGTAATAATATTTCTTCTAAATGAAGGAAATAATAATAATCATCAAGTTAACTTGACCGGAAACGAATGTTTAACATTTATCGGCAGAATTCGCGTCGTGTTGCGAAGCGTTCATGACACACTTTGCGCAAACAATTTTTTAGTTGCGTTAAAAAATGAACCGCTACGGCACTTTTTTTCACGCAAAAGAGTGAAAAAATGAACCGTTATGGCACTTTTTTTCACGCTTCCGGAAGGCTTCAGAAAACACATATTTTATGAACGCAAATTAATGAAAAAAACTGTACATTTTATAACGGACGTAGAAAAAGAGAATTTCTTACGTTTTGAGAATAGAATTTTTGATTGTTACTTCCTTTTGTGAACCTGTTAAACTAAAGTTTATTTATTTTATAATATTAAGAGTATTTTTACAAATAATTTTTTAATTTTTTCTGCGAATGATGTACGAGTATCGTGTATCGGCAACGTTAGCGTGTTTGGCAACCAGTATTTGAGCAGCCAAGACCCACTTATTCCAAGTCACTCGGACCAATAGAAGGATGTTGGGAGGGTTGTTTGGCTCATAGTTTGGATGTCTGATGCGGCTTACTTTACGTAAATAGGGCGAAAAAAACATTTTACTCTTGATCGGTCTTTTTTCTTAATTTACGTAAAATTGTGTCTGAAAGTAAGTTTGTTATCAAAGGTAATTCGGAGGTATCCTATTGTGCTTGATGATTTAATTGAGTGGTTTTTAATGTTTACTAAAGGCGTATTAATGCTTCTGTGATAGTATAAAACGAACAATTTGAAACTTTCAACATTTAGTTTAAGTCGCCACGTAAGATACCAATCAATTATTTTATTAGCCAATATTTGTAATTTGTGGGTTGCATTATGTATGTTTGCGCCGTACGTTATCAAACAGTTGTCATCTGCAAACTGCAGTATATAGGCTTGTTCGTCCACAAAATTAGAATGTATATCATAAATATCATGGTAAATTCAATAAATAAGTGTGGGTATTTATTTTTTTAAATGACATGTTAGAATTTTTAAGGTGGTTATTAATAAATGGTAGAGCCATAGTTGTGTGGTTTGGGGACAGATTTGATAGTCCCCTTTTTTCATTTATAAGTACACCCGGTAATGCTGGCCCTCGCTTATGTCACTGTGAAATTTTAACACAGTAACGAATTCTGCTTTCCACGTTAATATCAATTTCTATTAATTTCAGCGTTTCAGGATTTTTGTATTTCGTTTTGGTTGGTTCAATTATAATGGATTTATGTTTAATCAGAATTCCAACATGTATATGATGCACGGTTTCTCTAATGGAAACGCACATATGGATGAATGAATGAATTTTGGATTTAAGGCGCATCGACATCTATGGTCATTTGCGCCACAGTTATTAAAATTGACAAAGATCCGATTTAAATAAGGAATTATGAAAATATGATAGAAACAAATATTGATAAGTATCATAGATAATTGTCATAGAAAATATCACAGAGAATATCACAGGTAAAAGAGTTATAGAGTAACGTGTAAATTGCGTTAGACATGTGCCAATAACTGTATAAGCAGATGTGTATAGGGCATCTTGGAATTTCGAAATAAAAATGATTAATAATTACAAGATAATACAATTTATTAGATCAGATGTATCTAATCAATCCTGAAATTGTTAGAAATTTAAACAGATTTTCTACTGCGGCAATATCGTTTGCTAAAATTACACTCAAAGAATCCATCAGACTCACTTCGCGTCTGATGTTCTCGAATTGAACACATTCAACTAATAGGTGTTTTACTGTAACAACAACGTGACACGTATCGCATATTGGTGCATCGGACTGGTTGAGTAAAAACTCATGTGTCATGCGACAATGTCCGATGTGGAGTCTAGCTAGCGCCACTTCTTCGTAACGGAGTACTCGGCTAGATGTAGCCCAAACTTTGGTAGTGTCCTTTATTGCTCTAAGCTTATTGTCAGTCAGACAGTTCCAGTGTCGCTCCCAGATAGCGTCTACTTCTCGCATCAAAGAAAGCTTGAGATCGTCAGGTGTTACAAGATTTATAGGAGACCCGTGTAGACGAGCATCGTTAGCTGCCTGATCTGCTAGCTCATTTCCCAGTATTCCGAGATGACTAGGCAACCAGTAGAAGATGATATAATTTCCATACTGATTCTGTATGGTAAACAGATTTTGGATCTCTATAACGAGGGGTTTTTTGACATAGCGGCCTAAACTTTCCAATGCACTAAGAGAGGCGCTAAAGATGATAATGGTTTCATTTCGGTAAGTAGATAGTGAAGTGCCTGCTTTATCGTAATTAGCTCGAAGGTAAAAATGCTACAGGTATTAGGCAGCTTGAACATATATTTCTAAGAACCAACAACGAAAGCAGAACCACCACATTTCCTGCGACTTGGATCCGTCTGTGAACACTTCCTTGTCATGCTGAACCCTATCTTTAAATTCGAGATACCTCTGATGATATAATGTATGACTTGTGTCAGATTTTTATATGAAGACAGAGACAGATTTATTTGAGGTCGTGGAATTTTCCAGGGAGCTATAAAAAAAATTGATTTAGAGACTGTTGGAAATGAATAGTTCATTTTTCTACAAGACTCTGCAGATGAATACCGTATGGACGTGTAGCATTTTGTCTGGTGCTGAATATCGCGCTATTTGGTGGATGAAAGACACAGCTGTACGAGGGATGCCGAGGTTTGCATCGCAAGCTTGATGCATAGGATAGCATCAACCTTTCTCGTCTAATATGCAGTAGGGGTTCCCCACTCTCAGCATACAAACTCAAGATAGGACTGGTTCTGAACCACAGATAAATTAAGATTGCCAACTCAAGCAATAAAATTGGGGAAAAGTGTTAGTACCAAATTTAGCGCCACTTACTATTTGATCGTGGATTTTATTGGTTGGGATAAAATGGCGCTAATTTTAAAATATTTTACACTATTTTGTAAAAGTTCGAGATTTTATTTTCTTTTATGACTATAGTTTCGGCAGCTTCGTAATTCTAATTTACTATTTCTTCTATAAAGCAAGTTAAAATTGCCTAACTATGGTCACGAAAATAAAAGTTTAAGTTTTACAAACAAAGTAATGATATTTTATTTAAACTGTATTGAAAAATGAACTATGTTCAAACCACAACTAATTTTATTTATTATATAAAATGTATAACAAAGTAGAAGCTTCCAGTATAAACATTAACATTCAAATATACTTGATGTGTTCTATAAATGTCTTTGTGACGTTTTAATTTTAACTTTGGATTTGAAATATTAGTGACCCATAACTTAAATCTTTCCTTATCTTAAAGAAAACCTCCATTCTGTACAACATTCTATCGTCACATCTAGGCACACAACAATTCTATTTTATGGGTGACAGTAATATACCTACAATAAGTTAATATGAGAATTTATATAAATTTATAAAAATCTACTTGTGCTTATCAATTAAATAATGCAATCACTAAATTCAACGGAATCAATGTTGTCTTTAATTCAACACAAAACTGCACAGAACAGTAGAATGAACGAAATACGTGTACTGAATAATTCTGTGGCTGAGAGGTAAAACTCATTAACTCCACTTTACCAATATTCGAGAAAAATGCGTTTGAAATTCGGAAATACTGATTTGGGTTGCAGAAACAATGCATTATTAAGCGCCTTTTTGCTAGTCATTAAGAAATATATATTGGAAAAACTCGTTCATAGCAACAATTGTTTGTAAAATTAACCTGTTTTAAACATGTAAAATAATAAAAATTGGACTTAATTAGTTTTTCCTCTCAAAGGCGTGGAGTTAATGAGTTTGTCCTAAAAAACTCCATAAAATATAAAAAAAAATATTTTTTAACTCACAAAATTTAAAAAAAATCAAAAAAATTGTTTTGCAATATAAAAAATTAAAAAAATTTAAAAAAAAAATATTTTTTTTTTATTTAAAAACATTTAAAATACATTCAAAAAATAAAGATTCAATTTTAGAATAGTATTATCAAAAAAATATTTTTTACGAAAACTTTGTTTGACAAAATAATGTATAAATAACAATTATTGTGAATAATTCTCCTGAATATTCTCACAACTAACATAAATAAAAGAATCTGTTGTTCTTCGTCAATTTATATTTTGACGCGAGAATTGATACATACGAGAATCCGCAGCTGCAGAATGAAGTGTTCCTTGAACGTTACCAGGGAGGATCAACTGAAGAACTTCCAAGCGTACTGGGATCAAGGAAGTTACATGAAACGCAAAACTTTCATGAAAGCGTTAATCAGTGCAAACCAGGAAAAACGGGTTCGAGGAGACCAAGTTAAGCTTCGTAAATGTACAGCTGCATACCACTTGACTACTGACTCTGGAAGGAAACAAGTTTGTCGACAATGCTTTCAGTTGACATTTGATGAGAGTCAAGGTTTCATCACAAATATGGTCCAGCAGTTGTGGGAGGGTGAAAGATTAACTGAAGTTGAGTCCAGGGGTAAAACCGCACCACCGAACAAAATTACTGATGCCAAGTTAAATGAAGTTCGACGGCATATTGCCCGGTTCTCCGCCTATGAGACTCACTATTCGCGAGCTCATACGTCCAAGAAGTACTTGGCCTCTAATCTAACTGTCACCAACATATACAAGCTTTACACCGATGATGTCCAGGATCCCGTTAGTGAGTACATTTATCGGCGTGAGTTCAATGCAACAGGATTGAAATTTAAGACCCCACAGCTAGACACGTGCCACAAGTGTGACACATTTGCATCAAAACTGAAATTTGAAACGGACGAGGGCACCCGCAACATCATCAAGGAACAACAAATTGCCCACCAAGAAGCAGCTGACCTGGGATACGAGAAGAAAGCGAAGGACAAAAAGGAAGCGAAGAAATCCAGTGGATCAGCTGTTGTTTGTTCGTTTGATTTGCAGCAATGTTTGCCCACCCCAGCTTTGCAGACATCTGTAACTTTCTACAAGCGAGCCCTATGGACCTTCAATCTGACCATCAATAACAACACGTCAGGTAAAACCAAGTGTTATATGTGGCACGAAGGAACTGCGAAGAGAGGAGCCAACGAAATTGCGTCTTGTTTGTACAAGTTTATAAATGAGCTGGATCCCAACGTGAAGCACGTAACGTTTTACTCTGATTCTTGTTCCGGTCAGAACAAAAACAAAATCGTGTCTGGAATGATGTCTGTCGTTGTTCCGAATCATCCTACGTTAGATATGGTTGACCACAAGTTTCTAGAGCCAGGGCACACCCATATGGAGTGCGACTCCGACCACGCAGTGATCAAAAGAGCAAAAAAGCGCGAGTCTTCTGATATCCATTGCCCTGAAGATTGGTACGATTTGATACGAAACGCTAAGCCAAACAATCCCTTTGAGATCATCAAGATGGACCAAAGCTTTATTTACAATTTCGAGAATTTTTATAAAGCTGAGCTAATAACGCGCAAGAAAGATGTGAACAATCAGAAGTTTTTGATGCAACAAGTAAGGTGGTTGAGGTATACAAACGAACTGGGGATTGTATACTTCAAAAACAGTCTGTCAGAAGAGGAGCCGTTTTCGAAATTGGACTTAAGAAGGCAAGGTGACTTCATCATTTCGGACGACCGCTTCCGGAGGTGTTACGATGGGATGCTGAGGATTTCCAGAGAGAAGAAGGAAGACCTTCTATCTCTTCTACCTCTCCTACGACCTGCAGTTCACGAGTTTTATAACGCTTTGCCAGCTTATAAATGCCGCTCGGACTTCGACCTGGATCCAGATCTAGAGCTTCCGGAACCGTCCGATACTTCGTCTGAAAGACTCGATGATCCAGCGCAAGATGACAGCGAGATTCCACAGAAGAAAAGGAGTATCAACGAACCTAAACAGCCGGACATACCTCAACGACGATCGACAAGATGTTCTTCAAGATCAAAGCCTAATTATATTGATGTTTAACCTAATACCAGATGTGAATAGCCTAAACTGTAATATCGATTAATAACGTCAAAAACCACATTATACCAATGAATAATAACGAATTTTGTTAGAAGCACCGTTTATTTTTTCTAATATATGTTTATGTTAATTTCAATATAATAAACATACTTTAATTGCAAAAGTGTTGATTTTTTGCGCCTTTTTGTTTTACCTTCAAAAAACTTTTTTTTCTGTAAATAAGAGTGCGATCGACTAAAAAAGCAAAGGCCTATAATGATAACTATAAATTAACAGAAACAATTTTTAAATAATTTTTTCGGATTTTTTTTTTGATTTTCTGAATTTTAAAAACGTTTTTTTACTATTTTTTACCATTTTTATAAATGATTTATAATTTTTACAATTTTTTGAAAATTTTTTTGTTTTTTTTTGTGTTGGGAGCCTGGAAGCAATATTTGTTTGTTAAATTTGATGGAGTTAATGAGTTTTTCCTCAAAATGATGGAGTTAATGAGTTTTTCCTCAAAGTAATGGAGTTAATGAGTTTTACCACAAATTTCACCGATTTTGGTGATTTTTAATAACTAGTATCTTGATGAGGTGACTGGTTTTGCCATATATCGCTATGTAGGATGAAAGACAATCAAAAAAGAGTACGAAAGAGTACGTGGTGAAAACTAATTTTTTTCAAAAATTAAGTCAATGAGTTTTACCCCTCAGCCACAGAATTATGTTGTTATGTTTACAAAACAAAGCCAATATGCAAACCATAAAATGTAGGCACAGTTTTTAGTCAAACTGTTAAAAACTGAAGACAGCGCCACCATACGTTTGATCGTAGTACTGAGATGTGGCTGTACACTGTGCACAAACTGAGTCGTTCTTGCAGGTACCCGACACGTGTCCAAACTGTTGGCAATTAAAACAACGAAATCGTCTGATTTCTATTACATTTAAGCTCTTTAAGAATTTCCTCGTCCCCACAGTGCGTCAAGTCAAAGCAATAAATTATCCCTTTAGACACATTAAGAGATCTATGAGGTGCAACAGACACCCTGAAATCTCCCATCTGCGCCGCTTTGAGTAAAGTATTACTTTGCTTCTCGTTGGCTGTGGTTATCATTAAAGTACCATCTCTTAATTTTTTTTTATGTTTTCGACATCTCCAATGCGAGAAACAATATTTGAAATTACAAAAGGAGAAACCGTTTCAAAAGTACCATCAATGCGAGAAACAATTAGGTATTTGCTAAAATTACAAGAGGACCTACTATCATACATTAGGCAAATTTGGGTAGTTTTGGTTTTCCTTGTTATTATGTTTTTATATTCGGTCCCTATGCTCCCCACCCTCCTTGAAGTCACAAATGGGGCGTCCTGGTACAAACTACCAGAATCTCCAGAGATACATAAGAACTATAGCCGTCATGGTATGAGTCACACGTAGCCTAAACGTGCCCCCAGACCCCACACGACTCGCCCCATCAGCAGACCTCAAAGGACATGGTGACTTGGCGATCCTCACTGGGCTAAGTAAGAACCTCCCGTTTAGGGGAATACAAGGCCTCAGATCGCGACATTCCTCAACCACCAGGATCCTTTTCTCCCCCGACACGGGTCGCAGCGCACGGCAGATACGCAGGTGGGTCATGTCTTCTCTAATGGCCACAAGACAGAACAGAACACAGACATACAAAACCCATAAAGGAGGGACAGGCCGCTTATCAAAAGACAAAGAACATATAGGACAAGGACACTTGCGGCCATTAAGTTGACACCCGGCTAGTACCCACGGAAGCCGGTACTTTTTACGACCTTCCGCAGAGGGGGCACATATGGAAAAACTACAGTATTGAATACGTATTCAAAAATGAAGGCATCCTTCCACAAATGTTTATCGAAGGTTACATTAATGACTACGTAAAACAGGTATGTTTTCCCCCAAAATGCGAAATGGTCGGCTACGGCAGAGGCACACAGTACAACTGGAAGAGCAAGTTCTATGTGCAATGAAAAAAGATCACTCCGTCAGTACTCGATAATTAGCTATTCTCTTGTGTGACTTCGACGTTTGGCCAAGACATTCGACTTCGATGCTCCCTTGTGTGGAAACGATATCCGAATCAGAACTTCCATCATCAACTACGTTGTTTCCCTGAGGACACGACGTTCGATCATATAAAACAAAATGAACTTCGATGCTCTTTTGTGAGGCATTACATGCAACCACGCCAATAAAGATTTTGTATCTAAGTCTGTAAATAAACACCGCTCTACCATTATTACTATTCCACTCTGAGACAACCCACATAATTAAACATCAGATTAATGAAAAATAGGGCAGTCCTTGAATGCGATGTTGTCAAATATACATTTCTTTTAAATAGCTCCTGATGTCATATGAGGCATGATTTTCTAATGTATAATGTCGTCACGTATAGATTATCTGCCAATTTATATATCCTCGATATATTCGTGTATTTCGGTAACTATTTTTCTTCATATACCTATATCATATCGGGGCGGCATTTTTCTGTTAACTATAATTTTGTAATATTCAGATTCTTCTATATTTGTTCAGTTATCTATCTGATTGGAGAAGAATTCATATAAATTATCAAACGCATCTAATTGGTTGTCGCTGACGTTAATATCGTTTGAAATTTTTTAAATGTGATCTGCAAATTCGTTATATTGTTTAGTTTACTTTTGTTATTAACGGTATTTTTATACTTTAATAACTTCTTCATTTTAGACCAGACGTGTTCCCATTATTTTTTATTTATACCATAACAAGCTGTTAACCATTTACGAATTATGTTAGTGCATATATGTTATTGTCCAGCTTATTATTATTTGATTTCAATACTGTTAGGTGATAAATATTGTCTATAGAGTTTTCTCTTATATTTAATAAATGCTATAATGTACGGGTTAGGGGGAATTCATAATTTCAGCACAAATTCATTTGAAGTGCCGCAATATTCATTAGCCAAACAACTCTGTTAATCCGAGTGATTTAGAACAGTTCCCAAGAGGTATAATTACTTAAGACTGTCGCCAACTTTTTTCATAATTCTAGATTAGGAAGAGTTACGGTCGACTCTCCCTTTAAAGTACAGAGAAAGTTTTAACGCTTTGCATCAGATTCCATATACCGTACCAATCCCCTAATTACGAAAAAGGCAGAAATGAATTTCGAATATAAAATGATTGCACGGAGATTACAAAATAATGGGATGTGTCAATTTAATATCAAGTGATCGTTCATCATGTCTGGATTTCTAATTACACAAAGTGAGGTAGTTACATAGATATTTATAGCAATGTATCAATCTTAATCAATGATTCGATACTTTCAATCGATAGATATTCAAAGACAGTGATATATCATGAATATTACGAGTAAATTAAATCTCTGAATCTGGGTTATTTGTGGTAATAGTAATTTACGATATAAGTAACATTATAAAGCTTTTTACATTACGAGAGAAAAAGTAATGAAAAAGTTGAGTAAACTAAAAAGAAATAGCATTACGTATGTCATAGCACGGTTTGTTTTATCCTATTTCTATTTGATTAATTACACTGGGCAACAAAAGTATATATCGGGTGTGTATAAATTGGCGGATAATCTACACGTGACGATATTCTTTCAAAAATTCTAAGCAGCCTATCTTAATTCTAAAATGTTGTACCATGCTTCCTGGGTCTTCACGAGGTCCTCAAAGTTTGAACATCCAGTTGTTAAAAATGCGTTATTATTCATTATTAATTTACAGAAAACCCTGCAATTTCGATAGTTTTACTAGTTTTAAAATTATTTGTGTGCTATCTTTCTATCCCAAACTTTTATTTTTAATACTTCTTAATTAGCTTATTTTTATAAAAAATACATTCGGCAACGTGACACCCGCTTATGTCACTTTGACACAAATAATTCATTCAAACTTGCTAGTTCCAAGTTTATGCCAATTCTGCTCTTCTCATTATTATCCGTTGGTATTAGTGCCCGCATTTCAGTGTATTTGTGTTTTTGTGTTATTTTCGTTTTATTTTGTTCAATTGATTGTAATTACAATGGATTTTACTATTTACTCATAATCTGTTTTACCTTGCATCTGTAAATAAACCCCGTTCTATCTATCTATTACCTTCTACTCTGAACCATGAGATTATTGATAAACAGGACAGCTCGTGAATGCTATGTTGTCAAATGTACATTTCTTTTAAATGGCTCCTGATGGCCTATGAGGCATGGTAGAACATTTTTTCATCGACGTTTTCTATTCATAATTTTATGAAGAACATCGCCACGTGTAGATTATCCGACAATTTATACACACCCGATATTTCCGGTTGCATGAGATGTTTCAACTGATTCTGAGTATTTTGACAATGCTGATTTCAAATTTGAAATCAGTTTTCTTCTGCAAGCTACTGTTATCATTCAATTTGACATTTTGATTTGTCATTATTTCTGTCGTTGGGTGTTGAACTTATTTCCCCATCAGAGCGATGGGGTTGGCCTACTTTTGTAGCCAAATATTTCACAAATAACCTCTCGGTTTTCATTTTGTTTTATATTTTGTACAGGTGCCCAGGAATATATGCGCAATCACGCAAGTTTGGCCAATTTGGCCATCTAAAATTGTTGCCTCATTTTTCTGTTTTCTTAAAATTTTGTTCACTATACTTTTGTAGCAAGAAACCTCACGAACAACCTCCCGTTTTCGGTTTTCTTTTTTATATTTTACCCAGGTGCCGAGAAATAATAAAATAATAAAATAATAAATAAAATAAAATAAAATTTTCGCCTCATTTTTCTGTTTTATTTAAATTTAGTTTAGCATACTTTTGTAGCAAGAAACCTCATCAATAAATTGGTGTTTTCCTTTTGTTGATATTTTGAATAGATGTCGAGCTAGCGTGTACGGGCGCATCATTAGTTTCCGCGTAAATATCTCGAAAGTAGTCACTTTCTTCGCCCCGAAAACACACATTTTTTCTCGAATGCGCTAAAAGGAAAACAATAATTAGACGTGTGACCTGTGTGTAAACTACGAGCTTTTGTTTACTGGGAGTTGTTGTCTTTCCGCTAACTGGGTTGCAACACGAGTATCAAGGTCCATTTCTTAAACAGTAGTCTTGATAAATTCCCAGAAAACTTTGGGGCTGAAGGTATACTGCTCGAGTATAAAACGAGATTGCCCTGCGCAAGTGCACAAACGCAAGAGGAAATTTTTGCCGTAATAGAACATAGCTGAACTGTAAGGTATCAACCTTCATTCTGGGCTCATAATATGACTATTTAACCGCTCATATGTGATTTATGACTTGTTATGCATGTAATAATAAACATAATAAATATGCAAATTTTGAAAAATGTTCATTGTTCAATTACATAAAAACTTTGGAAGAAAGCATAACGTCATATATGGATTCACACCCAAATTATGTTGGAACAAGTTCTTTTATCAATGCAACAAAAAATTTGTTGCCTAGTGTTAATTTCTCACTTAACCCGTGGTGAAACATTATTATAAGTAAAAAAAAACCTTTATTTGGCATTTGGCATAACCTCGTATAACAACTCAAAAAAAACCTCTATCCCGCTACCGCTTTCATACAGACACACATTCCTACTTCTTTCTTTCACTCTCATCCTTATCGCCTCCCCCACTTCTTCACATCCATTCATCCAGTGCTCCCATTCATCTCTTTCTTCCCCGCAAAATCCACACCTCGTGTATTTCTCTCCCATCCACACCTCCCTTCCCTTCTCCTCGTTCCCGCACCTGAACCTCGCCAAGGTTCAGGCTTCAAAATTTTAAAATACCGAGGCGAGCCTGCGAACACCTGCAGACCTTGGAACTTCGGGTTATATCCACTGTTGTTAATTTTGCTTTGCCTCTCTTGCAACTCTACCGACAGTAACATTTCCGCTACCTCCTTCTCTATCAGCTCCCCCCTCGAAACCTTTTCTTCGAAAACCGTCGCTGACCACCCCACCCTGACATACAACTTATTCCTCTCATGCATCCATCTAATTCCTTCACCTTTCCTCGTCCGTTCTCTGTAACACACCTTCCATACGTCTTTCACTACTCTTTCATCCCCTAAGCCCCATATCGTCCTCTCAAATTTTACCACCCTTCTGTCCGCTTCCCACTCTACCGACAATCGCTGACTCTCCTGCAGAACTATATAATTTGGCGTGGTCCTCTCCAACCCTAATATCCTCTTCAGGTATTGCATCTGCACTTTCTCGATATTTTCTTGCCCACTCACTCCTCACACCACTGATGCATACAATATTATTGCCCTCACACAAGCATCCCACCATACCATTTGCATACTTACATTCTTACCTAGCATCCCGTTCCATATACCCCGCATACGCTCCATAGCCACTCTCGCTTTCTTGCACACAAATTCCACATGACGCGCTTTCGCCCCTGTTTCACTGAACATATACCCAAGATATTTAAACTCACTCACTCGTTCAATCTGCTCTCCCAGCCAACTCAATTCTTCCTCCTTTCCTCTCCTTCCTACATTTTTACAAATCATCCATTTCGTCTTTCTCGCATTCACAGTCAATCTTCTTTTTCCAAAGTATCCTTTTAATCTCACCTTCATCTCTCTCATTTCCTTCACTGTTTTCGGCATCACTACCACATCATCAGTATACGCCAGACTCCTCACCTTCTTTTCACCCGCCACTATTCCCCGTGATGTGGGCTTAATGAACACCCCTGCCTCACCCCACATTCCACCTAAAAACGGCCCGACACATGCTCTCCCACTCTCACTTTACATCACGTTTCCTTATATACTTCCCTTATCCACTTCACAGCCTGCTCAGACACTTCCTTCCCTTTCAAACTTTCAATCATCAAGGTTCTATCCACCGAATCATACGCCGCTTTCAGATCCACAAATGTCTCTTTTTTTTCAGCTCTCTCTCTCAATCACCCAGTTAAGTATAGCTATCTGCTCTACCGTGGGCCGCCCTTTCCTAAACCCCCCTTGTATTTCCGGTAGCCACCTTTGATCTTCCGCCTACATCTCCAACCTATTCTTGACCATCGTCATGATTACTATATAGAGGCTATCCATCAACGAAACCCCCCTATAGCTTTTCGGATCGCTCTCTTCTCCTCCCTTGTGAATTGGCACAATGACTCCTTCCATCTACTCCTTTGGAAACTGCCTTTCTCCTCTCCATATTTCATTCAGCAGCACCAACATCTTCTCCTTCCCTTCCGGACTACATCCCTTCCATGCTTCTGCCTGAATCCCATCGGGACCCGCCGCTTTCCCATCCTTCATCTCCTGCAGCACCCCTTCTAACTCTGCCATACTAAAATCACCCTCCCTCTCGAAAACCCTTCTTTCTGCGACTTGATTCCCTCGAATTCCCTTTGTTCCTTGCAACTCTTCAAAGTGTGCCTTCCATGTCTCGATGTTTATACCGTCTCCTCTTACTTTCCTGATCGGCCTTGTTTCCTTCAAGTACCTCCAAAGTTGTTTTTCGCTCTTCAACTCCCTTACTCTCTTCACCTCGTCTCCCAGCCACATGTCCATTTTTTATTGCATTCCTCTTTAAACCTAACTTTTGTCTCCCCTCCTCCCTTCCCTCCAAGCCTTTATCGCTCTTCTTAGCACCCCTTTCGCTTCCCTACACCCTTCATCAAACCACAAGCCTCTACGCCGCACTTTTCCTCTATTCCTTCTCGTCATCGCCTGTTTAACCGTTTCCGCCAGCTGCTTCACTGTCCTCACCGATTAAAAATTGACCTTATATTTTCTTTTTGCCCTTTTAGACCAGCACCACCCCTCCTCATCTCTGTTGATTACTACCTCTCCCCTCCCCCCTAGCTTCGCCGTCACTGGAAAATGGTCAGAACCACCCCCGTCTTCTACCCTGAATTCCTTCACGTCATCCCTGATATCCTCCGTCACCAGCACGTAATCAATTACTGACATTCCCCTCGATCCTACGTAGGTTATCTCCCCCTCCCTATCACCCTCCGTAGCTCCAGTTATATACGTCACTATTTCTGTCTTCTGTCTCTCAGAGAGCTTTTCTTAGTCAAAATTCGCTTTTTATCTTCCATGTCATTACATTTGACGAGAATCGGCCGTGTCTTTCCCTACTTCTTGGCCCCTAGCCTCACTACCTCTTCATAATTCATCACGATTTTCATATCCTCCACTAGTTTATTCACCACTTCCTCTACCTTGCCTGCCTCACTCAATCCATAATAATTATATTTTTCCTTCATCTTTCCTTTTCTCTGACTTCTTCCATATTTTCCAACTTCACTATTCTCTCCTCCAATTTCCTTCTCTCCACCGCCCAACTTTGTCTTAACTTTTCTTTGAGTTTCTTTATATGGTCATCGCATTTATCTAACCTCTGTTCTAACTTTTCAAATTTGCTCAGAATCTTATCAATTTTCTCCTCCATGTTATCGCCCCTGCTCTCTTCGGCCCTCTTCCTTTTGCTTACTTGCTCGAAGAATTGTTTAAGGTCGCCGCAATTACTCGTGCGCTGCCTACTGCCCATTTATCGACAGCTCGCTTGACTTGAACTTTTTGACCGCTCCTCGTATATGGACTCCGCGCCGTCCGCGTAAATTCTAAGTAGTTATCGTAGTAGAATTCAATTAATTGCGTTTTTGCACTAGACTAGTTGCACTGTTTTATTTGCATCGATTTTTTTTTCTTTCCTGAGCCAGTGGAAAATTACACTCCGACCATGCGTTTATGATATTATGGAAACAAACGTTAATAACACGCTACGGAAAAATAAATTTATGATCTCAACACCATCCACATAAAACTGCACTGATTGTATTAAGTATATACCAAAGAAGATCAATTAAATATTTGTTTAAACGGTTGAAAACGGTAAAAGAAGTGGAGCACAAAAATAACGTGTACGTTTGTTATACGGCAGCCTCTTGGATTCAAGCACCCAGTATAATTTTGATTCATTAAAACACTTGGTTTTGTTTCACTATTTTTATTTGTCTCTCCGACTAGTTTCGACCTTTGGTCATTCTCAAGGAGATATGTACATAAAATTAATAGGGACTGGTATTTGTAGAAGAATTATTACATTTAAATGTTTTAATTAATCAAAATTATCCTGTTTCTATATTTCTGAATTCAAAAAAAAAATGTTTTATGAAACCCGTGGAAATGCAAAATTGTATGCTACAATGTTAGCATGCCAGTATTTCCTGAGCAGAGTTGCGTTAAGATACATTTAACAACACTAATGTTGTTAAGAAATTCATAACAACACTAGTGTTGTTAAAGGTATATTAACGCAACTCGTTGATAAGGAGTTATTGGCATTATAGGATAAAATACAGTGTTTTAAAAATACTAACTACGTTGAGCTTAGTAAGAACTTGTATGTATTTTAAATATCACTATTTCCATACCTGTCATCTACAAAAAGATCTGCGTATTTTCATAGTAAAAGCATTTAATCAATATATTATTTAATATTTAAAAAAATATTAATTCCGTGTGTCTAATGGCAACGAAGTGGAAAATAGCCATGTAGCCATCATATTTATTTACACGAATTTACTAGAAATAAGACCAGCATTCCAATGTCCATCAAGGCACAATTTCACCTCAACAGTTTCGCCAACAAGCACAATTGTCAGATTTGGAGTACCGAAAAATCAAGTACTGTTCACAAACTCAATTGTATTGAATGATATAACCTCACAGAATATTAAGGGATCTAAGGGATCTTAATTCTTTGAAAATAACAATGGCAATAAATGGGCAAAAATATCGAGCCATGATCGAAAATGGTATGCGTCTTGTAATAGAGAACAGACCCAATATGAGGTTTCAACAAGATGAAGCCACTTGTCATTCGTACTCACAATGGGACTTTTTAGACACATTTTTGGTGAGCAAATGATTTCATGAGGACCTGCAATAAATATTTGGTACGATCCACAGATCTTACTTACTAAGTATTTCTTATGGAGTTTTCGGAAAGGTAAGACCGTAATAATGCAACAACTAAAGGAAATATTTAATCAGCGACCGATGGCTCTATAATCCGTAAAAAAACTGTAAAAATTACATTTATTGAATTAAATTTATTTACTAAATAATAGATAATTATTAGGTTTTTCGTTAATTAGGACCTATTTGTATATTATATGGTCAAAAAAATAATATTTCGCTTACCAAATAGAATGGCTATGGCAGAAGTCCAGAGCAGAAATAATTTGTCTAAAAAATCTTCGGGCTTCTTTTGGTGTTAGTCTTCCTTTCTTCACTAAATAATCAAAAAGTTCTCCTCCGGACACGTGCTCCAATACGAGATATCTGCAAAATTAGAGAAATGTCAATTATTCTTTAACTCCTTTATAAACGTCCTTAAATTTGGTTCATTTTCTTAATCAATACTCATATATCCAAACGAATTTTGTTAAAAGTTGACGCTTAGATGGACTTTTAGTAGCTGGTTCATTTTATTAGAATATTGTTTTATTATGAGTGTAATGGACTAAAGGCTGAATATTTTAAGTGCATTAAATTTATCTAGATAAATTTTAATACATTATTTGTTGGTGTGATTTATTGGAAATTTCGATTATGACTATATTTCATAATGACGAATAAATCACAGTAACGAAACTAGAGTTTTTTTTCCATCATAGCGAAATGCAGGAATTTTTTTTTTTGCAAAACCAGTTCCTCGGCTTTTTTAAATACGCATTTTTATACATAAGTTAATTATCAAGTTATATCATAAGTGGAGAAAATTCATAACCAAAATGTATGTATGTATTATATATTTGTTGATTGCTAAGATACACTGGAATATTATTTGCAACTTTAAGTTGGCGCAAAGTTAAGCGCAACGAAATTCTGCGCAAGCGACCTAGTTCAAATGCGGAAGAACGCATTTGAACTTAATTACTCTTTCAAATTTTTATTGTAAAGTAATCACAGTAGCAAGTGTATTAACCATAGTAACAGATGAATAAACTACAGTTTGTGGTGAATAAACTACAGCTTGTGGTGAATAAACTACTTTTGGAGGCAAATAAAGAACTGAGGGCTAGTCATACGCATTCTAAATTGCAGGAACGCATACAAAAATATATTTGAAAGAATTACACGAATTAATTGCTGATTGCACTTATAGGTTTTAGTAAACTTTATCATTTATGATGTCCAGCTAACCACCCAATTATTAAACGACCACAGTAGAGTGCTTTAGCCGGTTCTAAGAATTCCCATGTAAATATTCCCACGGAATATTCCCATAAGACGTCATCAATCAATAAGTCTATTAATTGATAATTAATCAGACCTACTCGGACTTGTCCAAATCTGCTCAAACTTATTCAGACGTGTTCAGACAAAACGTTAACGCTGCAAGATTTCGAATTGTGCAAGGTGTTGAAACCAGTGGTGTATTGGAGGGGGGACGTGGGGGAACGTGGGGGAACGACGTTCCGGCACCTTTTTTCAGAAACGGAACGCGTTTGTGTTTGTGTTTGTTAATATTTTGTATAGAATAAAAAATAAATAAAAAGCTTACAAGTAAAACAATAGTTTGCTTAAAATAAGATGATCTCCGAAAAACTTTCAGCAAGCTGCTTGTGGAAAGTCACGGACTATTTTTTTTGCTCTCACCATGCGTTCCCTTACTTCTCATTTTACCAATACACCACTGGTTGAAACGTGTTTTTATTTTAATTATATGATTCAATTTCTGAACGTGATTCAGTGCAGAGCCCTGCAGAAGCGGGTTTTTGAAAGCCCGGCCCGGCCCGGCCCGATAGTGAAAATTTAAAACCCGGCCCGGCCCGGCCCGATGAAATAAAAATGTGTTGCGGGACCGGCCCGGCCCGGCCCGAAGCTGAATATTCACAGCCCGGCCCGGCCCGGCCCGTCCCCGAAAAATGTTGAATTAAATAAATAAAATTACTGGACCCATGTACTCCTTACAATCCTTAAAATACATTTAATGCATGTTAATAAATATAACCCAATTTATTTTTCACTGCACTTGGTTATTACTTTCCAAACTATAATAAAATTAAATTTATCCAAGCCCGGCCCGGCCCGGCCCGGGTTAAATTATCCATCGGAAAGCCCGGCCCGGCCCGGCCCGAAGTTTGAAAAATACGGCCCGGCCCGGCCCGGCCCGACGTCGGGCCGGGCCGGGCTTTCCGGGCCGGGCCAAAGCCCGGCCCATGCAGGCCTCTGATTCAGTGTGAATCTATATCAAAACAGCAACGCTGCAAGATAAAGATTTAACTCTCAATTTAATACATTACATGATATATTTATACACTACTTCAATAAACATTTTCCATTATGCGAAAGAAAACGGCACTCAGGCAAGACATGGGTAAACTCTAATGTTAGAAACTCTAGTAATAAACTATATGACCTTAATATATTACGAAAACATTTCCCAGAATTAAATATATCAAGTTAGAAAAAAGACGCACATTAAATTAGTTGCAAATACAAAAAAGGAATTTTACCAGAACAAAATTATTAATTCTAGCAGCCCAGCAGAAGCTTCATGGCGTGTACTCAATGAGCTTTCAAACCAATCTCGCCCCAAAAATTATATAAAACTTAATCACAATAATCAGTGCGTTGAAGATCCAAAGACCATCGCAAATATATTTAATACTTTTTTAAAAACAAACCCCTATCTATAGTAAAAGACTCAATATATGTCAGCAATGTTACCCTCAATTTAGCCACACAAGCCCAAATTTCTAAAACCATATTATGAACAGGAATTGTTAGTCATCATCAATAAACTAAAGAATAATAAATCCAGTGGCTTCGATGAAATACCTAATACTGTAGTTAAAATATCAGCCCCTCTTATCACAAAACCCCTTAAATATCTCATAAATTTATCGTTCGAGAAGGGAATTTTCCCAGATATATTAAAAACATCTATTGTCTGTCCGATCCACAAAAAAGGAGATCACTTAAATATAGAAAACTATAGACCTATCGCTCTTGTTTCCGCTTTTTATAAATTATTTGAGCTGTGTATGCTTAATAGACTAAATGATTACCTAAATAAATATAAAATTATATCACCCTCGCAACATGGATTCAGAAAAAAACTACTCAACGCAAACAGCTTTGCACTCTTTTTTCAAAAACATTATAAATTGCATGGATACTGGTCAGTACCCTGTAGGTTTCTTTGTCGACCTAAGTCATGCGTTTGATTGCTTAAATATTGATCTATTACTACAAAAACTTTACAATTACGGTATAAGAGGCTCAGCAAACGAGTGGTTTAGATCATACCTCACAAATAGAAAACAATACGTAAAAATAAATCACAGTACCGTAAATACACTAAACTCGTTTATGTCCACCCAAGAAATAATTAATATGGGGGTACCGCAAGGGTCAATCTTGGGTCGATTATACGAACGACATAGTAATTAATATTCAAAATCCGATCTACATGTGTGCTGATGACACATCAACAATAATTAGTGCTCACTTAAATTCTGAGATCGAAAATATCTCTAAAAGTATACTAGGCCAATTATCGACCTGGTTTAATGATAATCAACTTGTTATTAATAAAACAAAAACCGTGTATACAAGATTTCATTCTAAACAGTTAAAACTAAACTTGGAGCTTAATATAACCTTAGACAAAGACGAAGTATCTTCGAGAAAATATGTAAAATTTCTTGGTATAACCCTAGATGAAAACCTAGATTGGTCCAACCATTGTCCAAATCTAACATCAACGCTCGCTAAATATTGTTATAACATTAAAACTCTTAAAAATTATCTAACCTTGCAACAATTGAAAATGTTTTACTATGCGACAATTGAATCACGCTTGAGATATGGACTTTGTTTCTGGGGTACCTCAACTTCATGGAAGTCGGTATTCATCTCACAGAAACGTATTATAAGGTAAATGATTTGTATAGACCGCTCAACCTCCTGTCGGCCATATTTCGAAAAACTGGGAATATTACCCCTACCTTGCTTAATTATTTATGAATTATGTCTTTATATTTTCAATAATAGCGGGACAAATTCACCACCACGCGACCAGAAATGCTCAAAATATTTACATACCACAACACAGACTAAATGTAACGAAACATTCACCATCGGTACTTGGCGCCATGACGTTCAATCGACTACCAGATCCAATAAAACTGGAGTCATCTCAAGCTTTGTTCAAAAAAATGTTATTCTCATTTCTGAACAAAAAAACATATTATAATATTAATGAATACCTCATCTAGTTTTAAGTTAAGTTGGTAACAAAGCTATTCATATATACCCCTTTTGACGTGTCTTATATGTATTGCTGTACATCTGTAGACAATAAACATTATTATTATTATTAGATATCGAATTACGCAAGGAGTTTAACGGTAGGGTACCCATCAAAACTACGGTAAACGCCCACGAGAGGGGGATTAAATCAACCCAGCTTACAAAGAAGGTAAATTAACTCAGTGCTATTTCCATATATCTAATGTATTCAAGGTTGCGCCTGCGATTCTAAAAGAGAGAGCCTACTATACGTCTGCACCCCGCTACAGCGCGAGCGTGCGAAGCGTATTAGAATATTGTGGTTATTTTTTTCGCATCGGTGGCGGGAGAGAAGTTATAAAAAAATCACTTCTGCTGTGGTGTTTACACCAAACCCCGCCCAAACCAACCATTTCACGGTCTAGCGAGCGTCTTCCAAACACGGTTGAAGGACGACATAATCGTAAGCAAGTAATTCCCAAGAAATCTCTTGGGGATTGTAACGAAATTTTCATTATTGTCATACAACAAATCTCCAAAAGCTACCAATAGATTTTATAATGTAGTTTGAAACCATATCTGTTGTATGGGCCCATTATATAAGTTATGCGCATTTTCTGGCAAAAATATATTTATTGATTGTACCGGTACAAATGATTCAAATTCTTCAAAATACCCTCCCCCCGCATCAATACACTTGCGGAGACGTGTCTGCCATACCTGGGAGGTACCCTGAAACTCCTCGACGGGAATGTCTCTTTGTAACATGCTTTTGGATGTTTTCCACGGACTCCCAATGCTTTCCTGTCAGCTCTCTCTTCAGTCGGGGAAACAAAAAAGGTCGCATGGAGCCAAGTCGGGACTGTAAGGGGGCAGGAGGACCACCGGGGTGTTGCTCCGGGCCAAGAAATTGGTAACGATGAAGACCGTGTGGCTGGGGGCATTGTCATGGTGGAGCCTGACCGTGTCTTTGGCGTTAGCCATCACGCGCACGATCCAGCGTTTCAATCTCTTGAACACCTGCAGGTAAAAGGCTAAGTTGACAGTTGGGAGTCCTTGAAAAATATCCAAAAGCATATTACAACCTTCCTAAGAGACATTCCCATTGGAGAGTTTCAGGGTGCCTTCCAGGCATGACAGACCCGTCTCTGCAAGTGTATTGATGCTGGGGGAGAGTAAATTGAAAAATTTTAAGCATTTGTACTGGTACGATGAATAAATATATTTTTCCCAAAAAATGCGCGTTACTTTTATAATGGACCCTGTAATACAAATATTATGTTCATCTTACTTTTGTACTTGGCATAACTGCCCTCAGTCGAGTATCTAAACCTAAATTTTCGCTGGTAGATACAGTACTTTATTCTGTTTAAAATTTAGAATTTTCATCATGTATTTTCAATATGTAAAAACCGTAACGGAAATATGGACTTTAGAGCACACGTCTAGAACAGAGTTTCCCAAAATGTTTAGATTTGACGTAACTTCAAATTGTGGGCCCGGAGGCAAACCAATATTTTAGAGCCTCTTATGTATTTTTTCCACTATGCAATATGCTGATCCTCAAAAACTACTACAGAAGATATTTAAATGGAACTGTGAACTTTGGGTTTCTTTGACAATTCTAAGATCTATTGAGTTATTAAACTGGGTTTTAATTTTTCTTATTCATATTTTCAACAAATTAATTGGAATTGCAAACCTTTACCTGTTGCAGAAGCATTAAATAAATTAAATAAAGACGAAAGGTAGCCTGAATAAACAGGTTCCTTTTATGATGGCCGCATCAACATTTTTGAATTTTTGAATCATTAGGTCAAATTATTTGCCAAAATAATTTGCTTCAAGACTGGAAACGTAGGATTTATGAAAGCTTAAGATAGCAAGTTTTACACCTTTTGGTTGTTGATAAAAGGTTATATTACTTTACGTCTTTAGTTTCCAAATTAAATTCCTTTTCTAAATTGGTATTCTACTATTCTAAAGAGTATAGACTTGTACATCATTTAAAATGTTAAACATACTACCGTGGACAAAAAAAATGTCACCCCTAATTTGTCATGTGTCTATTATTTCTTATTTTTTAGTGTTGTGAATTTGACTTATGTAACCTTAATATTTGACAGTGACAGTAATAATTAGCTTAATAAGTTTGTGGAGATGGGATTCTTCGAATCGTGCATTTCGTGGCCGATATACTTTAGTTCTTCCATTATAGGATGATTGAAACGTTTTTTATCTGAAAATATCACTTTACTCCAAAAGTCTTCTTGCCTCGGAAGATATTCCAGTGCAAAAACAATTTTGCTGTCCTAAATTTGAGTCAATAGAGGTTTTCTGGCTGCGGCATGGCAAGATAACGCACTTAACTTTAGACGTCTGCAAGCTGTTCGGGAACTTCCAGGAAAATTTGTTATAAATGCGGCATTTGTAGCATTTTCAACCAGATTTTCTATTAAATAGTTTATAACAGCATCATTTTCTTCATTATTTGAAACTTTTTGGCGGCCCAAACCTTTAATCTGCTCCAATCGCCTTTCATTCCTCCACATTTTTGAAATTTTTTGCACTGTACGTCTACTTACATTCAATTCAGCTGCTACATCATTGATATATTTGCCACATTTGACCTGCATAGCAATTTGTGCTTTCTGTGTGTTACTTAAGTATGGCATATTCAATTTATGTTCATATATCTATATGATTAACACATATCTGCCAAGATTGACATTTGCCTGTTTGTCAAATTAAAAGTCATATTTACATTAATAAAATTAGGGGTGTCATTTTTTTTGTCCACGGTAGTATTTGAACTTTCGCCGTACAGTATTGTTTTCGAGATTGAAAATATTCATGAAAATATTCATTTTGAGGTCGCCGAAAATATTTTTTTTTTTTGGAAAATAGTCCGTATGTCCGTGTGCTGTTTCTACCTGTCTCTAAGTCTGTCACTTTATGGGCACTGTCTCTTAAAATCCAATAGACATTTTTAAATGAAACTTTAGACTTAAAAAGAAGAAAAATATTACTAACAAGAGGCTGAAAATCCTCTGGTCAATTGCCTGTTGAGGTCATTTGTAAAAGTGTCTCAATAAATGTATTGTCTCTCTCTATTACAAAAATTTTGAATGGAGATTTTTTGACTTTTTTGAGATAATGAATAATTTTTGTTTGAAATCAGACTTGTTTTTGCAAAAAATCAACGAAAATGCAAAACATCCGAAAAACCCATTTGATACTCTCAAATAGAGAAAGTAACATGATGGCCACATGGACACTTTTTAAATTATATTACATACATGAACTTTATTCCAACATACATACATATGTTAGAAAGGGCCATCGACCGATTCCTTCAATCCTTTAAATTATATTATTTCGTTTTAGTCTTAAAAATATTACCATATATTATAAGTGGTAATGTTTAAAAAGATTTTAAAACTGATGCATTATTTCTTTTTACTTTCTGCCTTATAAAATTAATGTATGTAAAGGCTCGTCAACTCTGCGTAGTCTTTCTCCGCTACTATGTTGAATGTGGCGAATCTAGCCGGAAGTTTAGATACAATAGTGATGAAAGTACAGCATACTCTAACCAAAAGTTTTGTTATCGGTTCTATTATATCACTATGTCAAAATTCCAATCATCTATTGAAATCAATGTAGAATTTCTAGAGCAATTTTGGCAAAAAAGTGTATTTTTGGTCAGCCAGCCAATTTAGTTGCTACAAAGTTCAAATGATTTTGATTGGACATATTGCTTAAGATTAAATGTTTAATGTTGGCGGCGTTTACTTCGTGGTACATTTTGATTGTAGATTGGAATAAAACACTTTAACTTTTTTTATACCACTATATTTTAAAAATAAATAATATAGAAAAATCAGGAATATATAAATTAACATGTCCGGATTGTAAAGGCGTATACATTGGTCAATCTGGTCTAAACTTTAATACAAGACTTAAAGAGCACGAGAGAGCATTCAAATTAAATCAAAATAAATCCACCTTCTCGAACCATTTGTTAGAAAATCGGCATAATTTCGGCACAGATGTACTTTCAGTAATTCATTTAACGGATAAAGGCCAAAAAATGGATCTCGAAAATACACACTCGAAATACACAAAGCGAAAACTAATCCGAGAATTTCCGTGCTTAATGACCAGGTTGGCGTAATGTATACGCCCCTGTTTGAAGCGTTGTAACAAATATATAAGAAATGTAAAGCCGTAATTTAATTTACTTATGTTTGAAAATGACCAGTCGAAACTAGTCACATGAATAAAATATAGTGGTATAAAAAAGTTAAAGTGTTTTATTCCAATCTGCTTAAGATTAATTTGTTAAAATGTTAATGTAGAATTCCTAAAGCAATTTCTGTAAGAACTGCAATTATGAATATATTTTAGGCTAATAGCTGGTAATATTAATAAGCACTCAGTATAAGGCCGATAAACGCGGGAATTCATGGAGATTATCGAGGTCTCAACCGAATCACGATTCCAGACCGGTATCCTTTTCCACTCCTTCGCGATTTCGGGTATAACTGTTGTTGGAAAAACAATATTTTGCAAAATCGATCTGATCAAGGCATACCACCAAATTCCTATTCATCACAACACCTTTCGGCTTATTCGAATATACTAGGATAAGTTTTGGTTTGAGAAACGCCGCCCAGACGTTTCAGAGGTTTATGGACTCGATGCATCTATCCCCTAAAATTCCGTCTAAACGTATTTCTTTTTCTTCTGTCGTTTCTACTCGTAGCCTCTTTTAGGTGGGGGGGTTATGTAGGACTACCATTTTGCTTCGCGTACATTGACGAGATTCAACCCTGACGGCACAAGCACACACATCTACGTAGACACATCACTTGCGCAACGGCGACCTTATGTCCCTCCTGCACTAAGGCACGACGCATTGTGTTCTTTGCATGGGCTCACGCACCCTGGCGTTTGTGCAATGAAACGTCTCGTAGCAGCGCGTTACGTGTGGCCAAGGAAGTACCACAACATTGCACATTTCGTCAAATCCTGTTTGAGGTGCCAGAAGATCAAAATTTATCGACACACAGTGTCACCCGTTGCAAAATTTCCGGACCCAGATGGCCGTTTCACTGATGTCCACATCGACATCATTGGCCCTTTGCCTGTTTGTCACAACTTCAGATACCTTCTGGTCTGTATTGATCGCTTTACGCGTTGGCCGAAAGTTTTACCCCTTTCCGAAATTACTCCAGTGTCCATTTCTAATGCCTTTTTGCACTGTTGGACTGCACGCTTTGAAACGCCGTCGACGGTCATCACTGACCAAGGTCAGCAGTTCCAATCCAACATCTGGAAGGAATTCTGCAGGACTTTCGGAATTTCACACAAGTCCACAACCGCCTACCATCCGCAATGTAACGGTTTGGTAGAGCGACTCAATCGACAAATTAAAGACTCGATCCGAACGAGCAACGATCCGAAAAACTGGGTAACTCACCTCCCACTAATTCTTTTAGGCATTCGGATGACTTTCAAGTCATCTCCACAACTGCAGAGTTCGTCTACGGCAGTGATGGGGAAACTACGGCCCGCGGACCAAGTCCAGCCCGCGGAAAGGTTTAATCCGGCCCGTTTAAGAGTGCCGTCGTGAGAATGTTTGAACGCGTTCTTACTTCGTAATGTGACGACCCGCATAAAAACTACCTGCGGCGATATTCAAAACAATAGTATTCTGGACAAATCCATCCGACCTAAACAGATGACTCAGCTTCGCTCGAAACTTCCAGACACTCTCGCAGGTAGGTATAAATACAAGCGAGGCCGCCCGAAGATCAGTTAGTTAGCGACTTAGTCAGTCATCTGCAACGACCCGCTGTGACTCGAGTAATTGTTTGTGTAATCCCCCAAACTCCCAGTGCCTCAACAAACTCCCGCGTAAGAGCATTAGTTAGCAGTAAGCTTTCGTCAATTGCATTTCTTTGTGTTGTTCTCCGTAGTAGGTAACGTCTAAAATGGATGTTAAAAAAAGAAAAGTGGATTCAGAATGTCGAGTTTTTAAAGAAGAATGGACGTGGAAATATTTCTTTACTTTATTTAAAGAAAAACCTGTGTGCTTACTTTGCAATACAACTGTTGCATTTTTAAAAGAATATAACATTCAACGCCATTTCAAGAGCAAACATGAAAACCACTCCTACTCATCGTTAAGTGAAGAGGTGAAAAAAATTAAATCGAAAGATTTAATAAAAAATTTATCAAGTCAACAACAATTATTTCAGAGAGCTAATCATTCTCAAAGATGCGCTACGAAAGCCAGTTATGTGTTGGCTTATAATATTGCTAAATCTAATAAAGCATTTTCAGATGGTGAATTTATAAAGCAGTGCATGATAGATGTGTGCGATATTATGTGCCCTGACAAGAAAAAGGATTTTCAGTCACTGTCTCTCTCGAGAAGAACAATCACAGAGAGAATTGAAAATATTGATAAAAATCTAATTTCACAACTGACTACAAAAACTCAAAAATTTATTTTTTATTCAATTACCATGGATGAAAGTACAGATATCAGCGATACTGCTCAGTTACTCATATTTGTAAGAGGAATCAACGCCCACTTTGAAATTACAGAAGAACTTGCAGGGCTGCAGTCAATGAAAGGAACAACGACTGGTGCCGATATATTTTGTGAATTTGAAAATTGCATCGATAAACTTCGTTTACCTATTGACAAGCTATGTAATGTAACTACATATGGTGCTCCTAATATGGTTGGAATCAATCAAGGATTTGTTGGGAAATTTAATTCTAAGTATCCGGAAAATGATGTTTTTTTGCATTGCCTTATACATCAGGATGCTCTCTGTAAATCGGCTTTCGATATTGACCATATACTTAATATTGTAAAACTAGTAAATATGATTCGTTCCAGAGGATTATTACATCGCCAGTTTCAACAGTTTTTGGAGTCCGTGCATGCTGAGCATTCCGATATCTTGTCTTATTCAAAAGTTCGTTAGTTAAGTGCTGGAAAAGTATTTGAAAGAATTTGGGATTTAAAAGACGATATTGTGAATTTTCTTCTTGATAAAGACATTTATAATCAATTTGACGTCTTAGAAAACGAAACGTGGCTTTCTGATTTCGCTTTTTTCACAGACCTCCTCGTACACATGAATAAACTTCAGAATTTGAAAGGAGATTTCAGGACTTTAGAAAAATGGAACCAGAGTTTAGTATTTTTGAGACCCCATTCAATGTTAATTACGAAGAAGTTGATGCAAAATTTCAACTTGAGTTAATAGAACTGAACTGTAATACTCTCCTAAAACAAACTTTTCATACAGTACGATTACTAGAATTTTATAAAAATGTAAGTCCAGATAATTTCCCAAATCTAATTACTCATGCAATGAAGATAATGGCAATGTTCGGCTCATCTTATATATGCGAACAAATCTTTTCAACAATGAAACTTAGGAAAACTTATTTAAGAAACAGAATTACAGATGAGCACCTTTCATCAGTTTTAAGAATTTCTGCTTCCCAATTTGAACCGGACTATGATGAAATTTTGATGAAACAGTCTCAATTTCATTTTTCTCATGCACCATCAACCAGTAATGACACCAGAAAATAAAGTGATAATACTTCACATCAAGAACTACACTAAATTCATTTTATATTTTGTGCTTGTACTTTTGTTACCTTTTGCTTTTTTTCTATTAAAATAATAAGTGTATGTAATAATATATGTATATGTTTATACAACACATAAATTAGTTAACGATTAAGCATTATTCTTTGGCCCGCTACGATTGTCTAGTTATTACAAATGGCCCGTCTTAAAAAAAAGTTTCCCCACCACTGGTCTACGGCAAGACGTTACGCTTGCCGGCGATTTTCTCTTTTCAAATTCCGCAGTCAAAAACATACGTTCTGGCTCAAAATTTCTTGATGACTTGAGGGACAATCTACGCGTCCTTAGTCCTGCAAATGTTCGTCACACCAACCGTAAAATTTTTGTTCACCCTGACTTGTCCATTTGTACGCATGTTTTTGTCCGTCGCGATAGTGTAAGAAACATATCACATCCTTCTATGATGGTCCTTTTAAAATCATACAACGAAATTCAAAATTGTTTGTCATCAGTATTGACGGTAAACGGGAGAGTGTTTCCATTGACCGTTTAAAACCCAATTATGTCTCCAGTGTTCTGGTCACTGGCATAGAAAATGACACGCGAACACAAACTTCTCCTTTTCTTCGTTCCATACTTAAGAAAAATCTATCCCCTAAAATTCCTTCTAAACGTGTTTCTTTTTCTTGTATCGTTTCTACTCATAGCCTCTTTTAGGTGGGGGGGTTATGTAGGGTTACTTGGAGCAAGGAAATTCTGAGGATCAAGGCAGTTGTAAAGGAAAACCAGTTTTCGTTACCCAGGATATACCTATATAAAAAAAATAATAACAATTTTTTTACGTCGGTACACATACATTAAATTTATTTAACACCCAGACGTTAAACATTAAATAAATTCAATAAAGACGAAAGTAGCCTGAATGTATAAATATTCAACCTGTTCGTAAGGACCCATCTACACGCTCATGCAATTTGCGCCAATTGGCTTGTACAAGCAAATTT
Organism: Ocypus olens; assembly: GCA_910593695.2. NCBI lineage: Eukaryota > Metazoa > Arthropoda > Insecta > Coleoptera > Staphylinidae > Ocypus > Ocypus olens. The sequence continues at coordinate 20,097,674 of OU343061.1, forward strand.
GCGCAAGCAAATCGTTGCGTGTAAACGAATATATGAGGTTTGCGCTAGTCAAAAAGTTTGGCTTGAATAAAATTTGACGCGCTAGAAAATTTGCATGAGGTTGGTGCATGCCTAGAGCATGTGCAAGGTTAACTGCCGCGACAGACACACTTTTCGAGATGCGGTCGATAATCTGTACAAGGGAAATTGAACGTGTAAACGCCAACACATGTTCAGTTCATTTGCGCAGTTTACATACGCAAATTAGCTTGCGTAAATTGCATGATCGTGTAGACGGGCCCTAACTCTGAAAATTAAGTCTTATACAAACAAATAACTTATTGAAACAACTACGTCCCTAGCTTGTACCACGCCGGATATTGAATTATACAATAGTTATTTGTTTAACGAGGCAATAAAGTGGCAGATTTACGAACGCTGGAGTTTCATCGCCGAGCGAGGTTGTGAATCCAGCCAAGCCAGGAAATCTGCTTTATTGCCGAGTTAAACACATAATTTTTTCGCGGATTGTTCAGGAGAAATTAATAATAACTTGCAATGCGATAATTTTCAATATATTCAATTCTATCAACATATCGCAGGTAGCTTTGTAAACATTTCGTAGGTACCCAAGTAAAACAAAAATTCACATTTATAATATTCGTTGTGGTGTCCGCATTTTGACCGCGTGTGTGGTGTAATCATTTATAGTCATAATGATCATGACTTCGTAAGTGACATGCAATGAATGTTTAAATCAGACAGACCGTATAATTAAATCGAATAAAACTCTTCAATACATTTTTTTACTGATATGGTTGATGTCGAAGCCATTACTTTATGATACATTTTGATTTTAAGAATTCAGGAACTTTTCAATAAAATGCCCTTTGTTGGTATCACACACATTTCTTTACGATTAAACATATTAAAGTCATTATGTTCATATTATTATTGTTCAATGATTAAATTGAAATAAAACTTACATAATACGTAACCAAATCTTTTTGGATCAATTTTCCGATGCTGCTCGGGTTCAATTACGTGGTAAAGTTAGGCAAACACACGGTGCTAGGAGAAAACTTACGCGGGGTTGTTAATAATTCGCAGAAGCCGTTATTGGGCTTCTTTCACAGGCAACATGAAGGAAAGTCTCTCGTTTTACTGTGCCAGGAAATAAGTGCGCCGGTCGACGACGTTTAAAGGTCAATGGCCGGGCCACTAGGAGCCGGTCACGGCAAGCAAATTTCGTTACTTGACTCGATTTTTGTGCGTGGATAAGTTAGGAGCATTTTTAAGTATGGAGATAGGGGAAAACACACGCGGTGTTATTAAAACTTCGGGGAACCTGTTTTTGGTCTTTTTGGCACGGGAAATTCGAAGGCAACTCTCAATTAAGCGAAAAATACATTATAATGTCAAACAAATTTCCGGGCGGCTTCTATTGGTCGACGCGGCGTCTCATCTGATTGACTGTGAAGTCTCACCTGATTGGCTCATTACTTTTACAGCCCAGGCATAAATAAGCATTTTTTAAGCCTACTCCGCAAAAGTGATATTTCACGGCCTAAAATCAATCCGAAAAATCTTACATTTCAAATCAATCCGTGAACAACTCGTGAACAACTTAGGAGATTATGCAATGTTTGAACCCGTTTTATACCTGTAGGGTAGGTGATTAGTACTAATCTACTACCCCGGTACGCATAAATACCGGTTCCACGATCCCCAAAACAGTTGAAATTCTTTTATCAATCGACACTGATCACGTTCTCGCCCGCTTGCTTGCTAATTCGCATTATTTTTCTTTTTAAGTTTAATTTTCTTTATTCGTCGTTTATTATTTTGTTATGAGTTTTTCTCTTGTAAATTGTTTTTTCGTTGTTTTTTATTATTACATCGTTACTTGTTGCTTACATGCGACTTTCTAAAAACAACTTAACAAACCCTAAGTTTCGTAAAATCACTGAATAAAACACTTACTATGTTTTTTACCACAATTTATAAATACATTTTATAAATTGTGGTAAAAAACATAGTAAGTGTTTTATTCAGTGATTTTATAATGAATTACCACGTAGTAACAGTCACAACCATCACCATGACCTAAGTTTCGTATGTGGTAAAAGCTGTGTGTAAGGTAAGTCCAACTTAATACTTATTTTATCCAGTGATTGTGTGGCCTAAGCTACTCGAGTAATCCCGGGAAACCAATATAGACACCTGGCCATCTTTTTTTCTCTTTGTTTTTTTTTTCTTGTGTGTTCATTATCGGGATTTTTGACTCGCCAGTTAAAAATCTTAAACTTTCCCGATGGTAAGTGGCGCCCAACGTGTTTTAAATCTTGGTCAATTATCCAGTCAATGACAATTGATACCCAACTTGTTTTAAATCTTAGACAATTATCCATTCATAGATAATTAACGCTCAACGTGTTTGTATTAATTTTATTTTTATAAATTATAGTTGCTCAAACTTTGTATTTAGTTTTGCTAAAATCCAATTGTTGGATACCCTGCAAAGTATTTACTGGACTCATTAATTTTATTTCATTAAATTTAATGTTATAATTATTAATTCAAAAAAATTATTTTTTAAAATTCTTCTTAAATAACTCAAATAATTTAATTTCATTTTGGCCCGATTCTGCTGTTCACTCACAAATACTTCTTTTTTGTGTGTCATGTTGTAAGAGGTGATTGTAATTATTGTCTTTATATCGAACAAGTATCCATTAATACACACTCATTAGATTAGGTAGTCCGATTTTTTTTCTGTAATAGCGCCAGCCTAGGAGCAGACGATCTGGAAAATTACCAATTATTTCGAACAAGTTTTCTTGTTTTTTCGTTTTTTTTTCTATATACATGGCTTTTATTTCAACACTGAGCATACCATTATTAACACCTATGTTCAATCGTAAAATCACATTTAATTGAAATTGTATGCAACCAAATATACAAAGGTGACTGTGACACAGCTTCGCACATTACAAATAAAGTTAGGTTAATTAAATTAAATATGGTTTCACAGTATTCCATTCGTTTTCCTTTGTCTTCATTTGATAATTGCTAATGATTTGAAAACTTGTAAGCATTGTATTTAAATTCTTTTAATGTTTTAAAACCGAAAGCTGCAATAACTCTTAAAGATGATATGGGGTTCTGTTCTACGTAACATAAAATGTCGAGTTTCATCTCTTCCGTTAAAATGTGACTTCTTTTAGCCCTTTTACTATGAAAATTACTTACGCAGCCAATATTATCAAAATTACGGACAATATTAAAAATATACTGATGGATGGAAGTTGTCTACTCGAGTATGCAACCAAAAAGTATCTAACACCTCGAGAGCTGTTCCCGCTCTTATACCAATTAATTATTTGTATGATGAATCTCCGCCCTTGCTGGACAGCGATTTTACAGGCGCTTCCGCCTAACACAAAAGGTTTAACCGAACGTTCCAGCCCAAGGACCAGTTTGCTCACCGGACATCGATGACAGAGCATACAATCCAGGTCACCGCCTCTAAACCAATACAAATACGATCCTATCATGCGAACCCAGCTCGCAAGCAGGAAATTGATAAACAAATCTCCTAGCTCAAGGAATCATTGAAACCAGTACGCATCTCCTATTGTTTTGGTCAACAAGACGGCAACTGAAAGGTTAATGATGTCACCGTCTCTGAACTAACCACTTTGCCAGTTATTTAGGAAGCCCTTCGCAGCATCAGAGATGTTAAGATCTTCTCAACTCTCGATCTTAAAACTGGGTATTGGCAGATTCCCATGGAGGAGTGCTTCAAAGTGTATACGGCCTGCTCTCCTCCAGACGGTGGCCATTACTAATTCAGAGTGATGCCATTCGGTCTCAAAAACGCCCACGCCACGTTTCAGAGGTTAATATCTTAGGAAGTCCTTGCCGGTATGATCCACGACTTCGCAACGGTGTACGATATTATTGTCTTTTCGAAGACGCCCTAAGATCATCTCAGGCACCTATGGTAGCACTCATCTTCGAACGTCTAGACCAAATCGATCTCCGGCTTGGAGGGGATAAATGCGCCTTTGGAAAAAGAGCATTGGGATATTTAGGACATAGAGCCAACGCCGACTGCACCCAACCACTAAAGAAGCACCTGGAGCAGATTGCTAATCATCCGACCCCGAAAACGTGCCACCAACTTCAAGGATTCAAGGATTAGAAAACATAGTAGCTCCGCTAAATAAACTTACTGCCACAATACGCGCATTTAAATAAACACCGGCTGTAATAGCTATAATAGCAACACTCCAGCAACGAGTCCAACAGCCACTTCAATTCCACTACCCTATACTGTGGAAACAGATGCATCACAGTTAGAATTCCCGGCAGGCTTATTTTAAACCACCTAGGGAAGGAGGGAAGAGGATTATATCATCTGATTCCGCTAAATTTAGTGATACTCAAAGAAGATACCACATCAAGGAGCAAGAGTGTTTAGCTCCTGTATGGGTTCTCCAAAGGTATCGCCCTCTCCTTGAAGGACGCCATTCTAATGTTATTTAACTTGGGTAGTCAAGTTCCAAGACCAAAAGTCATAACTAACAAAATGAGCCCTTTTGCTTCAAGGTTTTGACTTTGAGATAAGTCACTGCGCAGGAGAAGCAAATCAACTGTCTGGCTTACTTAACACGGTAGGCGCCTCTCCCATTTATTCAGTGATGGAAGCGCAGCAGCTCGATGACGACGTACAGGCTAGCTGCTCACCGATCAAACTCATTTCGAATGGGAGGAGTATAACCAACGTTGAAAACCATTGACAGATACCTATAGCAGCGACCCGGGGAATATTACGACAGAACAATTTATGTCCTCTTCGCAGCGATTCCCTTAGTTCTCCATGCGATGCACGATGAGGCGATTCATCCAGCACACGACGAAACTTTGCATAGTATCCGTAGCCGTTAGTACTGGTCACAGAAGTCAGGAACTACGTGAATAAATGCCTCATCTCCGTTGCCACGAAGCGAGGAACGAATCAACGGAAAGCTCCCATGAAAGCTTGCTTTCCAATTACACCATTCGACACAGTACCAATGGATCTAATAGGACCGTGTCCTGCCACAAACTTGAAAAAAGATCAATCCTCGTGGTAACTGATTGGTTTACCAAATGGGTTGAGGCGTTCCCAATTAGTCAAGCCCGATCTAGTAGCGTGATCAACTTTATGATTGGGGAGTGGAAGCGTGCTACACCAAAGTATATCACCCTCAAGCAAATCCAACAGAGAGAAGGAACTAGGAACTAAAGAAGTATCTGCGCATACAGATGCAAGTACAGGCTGTAAATCACTCAATCTGGCAAACCACCTTCAGCCTATTTGACCTGCGTTGCCGGTCAAACGCCGCAACAGGATTCACATCTGCCCGAGGTCTCCTAGGATATGATCTACATCGCCCAGCAGAATACTACATCCCAACAGCCCGGCGAAGGGAAGACAGAGAAGAATTATTGGAGGAAATTCGAGAACAACTGCGGCAGTATATCCGTCGATAGGATCGGTGAAACGAACCGGCCCTATTCTCAAGATAACAGAAGGTCGTTATCCGTAACCATGTCATAAGTGACGATCATAATCCTGCTGGATTCGCGGACAAATGGCTAGGGCCCTGCGAGGTCCAAGATATTTTCGGTGGACGTGTGTATTTGATCAATCGAGATGGATGTGTCAGCATGTGGATACATGCTGATTTATTTATTTATTTATTTATTTCCCAACAGAAAAAACATCCAGTTACAGGGAAAAATCAAATTAAAACTAATTAAACAGTAAAAAGAAAAATTATGAAATTATGTCGAAATAAGGTACATAATAACTAAAATTAAAATAAACTTTGTACAATACTCGAAATTAAATTAATCAAGATTAAATTAAGAAATACCAATACAGTTTTTAAGACTTTTAGAAAAAGAAATAATATTGTGGCCAAATATATCAATAAAACACTGAATCTTATGAAAACTGTCTATCATTTTATGTAGTGGCGAATTTTTAAAGTGCACCGTGTTACATTTATCACTATAAAATATAAGAGAATTGCGTAGGTTAACTCTAGGGATATGGAAATGAAGCTGATCCACTACATATGGATTATCTAACAAATAATGCACATGCTTATATAAGGTCTTTATCAATATAAATTTGTGCCTTTGTCGAATTGATGACATATTGAATTCCTGGAGGAGCATTTCATAGCTTATTTCAGTAGATGGATAAATATGATATTTGAAATTATATAAATATTTCAAAAAAAATTTCTGTACCTTCCAGAATTTGCATGTAAGTAATATAGTTCGGGGTCCAAATCACTGCACAATAGTTCAACTTACTTAAAATAAATGCATTGTACAGAGTTATGACCCTGTTTAAAGTCTTGAAATGTTTGGTATTTCTCATAATAAATCCTAGCAGTCATATACAAGATTGAGCTAAGCTATTTATATGTGGAAAGAATGTCAACTGATGATCGAAGGTAACACCCAAATCAGTCACTTGAGTTTTTCTATTGATTGTTAACAGAGTAATCATAAATAATTGGAGAGGTTTTACGATGGTAAGAAACTATATTACATTTAGCGACATTGATGTCGAGGCCATTTTTGTGACAACAGGTAACTAATTTATCAATGTTGTTTTGCAATTCTGGCAATCATATTCTGAATAAATAGTTTTATACAACTTGATATCATCCGCATACATGAGATAATCACATTTTAATTCGGTTGTCACAGAATTAATAAATAATAAAAACAAGAGTGGCCCCAAGTTAGAACCCTGAGGAACCCCGCTTGTAGCTATATATGGTAATGACCTTCGACCACCAATTTCGACAGATTGATGACGTTCAAATAAATATGACATTAAGACTCTAACAATGTTATCACTAATCTCATAATGAGTGAGACTTTCAACAATAATGTGATGCGGCCTACGGTCAAAGGCCTTCGAAATATCCGTGTAAACAACATCAACTTGATTTTTATTATCTAACTCATGAGCAATTCTATGTGTAAAGTTAATTAAATTTGTTAATGTACTTCTTTTTTTAACAAATCCATGTTGATGTAAGGATATTTTTGATGATACATTATTGTAAATTTGCTCTGTCAATAAACACTCGAAGACCTTTGACAAGTTACTTAAAAGTGAAATAGGTCTATAGTTCTTAATATTACTTTTATCACCAGATTTATGCACAGGTATCACTCTCACTAACTTCCAGCAATCGGGAAACTTTCCGGAACGTAAAATGATGTTAAATATCCTCGTGAGTGGTATATCCAAGATTTCGGCACAATCCTTAAGGACGAATGCCGGGATTTGGTCTAAGTCTATCGTCAATTTTGGTTTAATTGATTTTAGTTGTTTTACTACAATTGCTTCCGACGCCACAAAGTCACCCATATACGACTGTCTATCTGTGGCTGTGAAAGTGCCCTGAAGACAATTATAATTTTTGGCAAAATATCCAGCAAACGCATTAGGTATATCATCAGGATTTGAGTAGTTCACATCATCAAGAATGACTTCACCGGGGATTTTAGTAGAATTGCGTTTCTTGTTAACAAATGTCCAAAATTTGGTTGGATCTCTTGATATTGACTCTTCAGAACGAAATATAAAATCGGTGTATGCTGTACTGGTCAAATTTTTTAATGTTTTTGCACATTTGTGAAAGCTGACTTATTAGAACGTGTTGGAAATCTTTTATAATTTCTCTTTAGTTTTTAGTAAATTAATGATTTTGCCGTTAAACCATGGTGGGTATTTCCTTCCGCTACTTCTTATGTATTTAGGGATATTTTTATCAAATATCCCATAAAGTTTTTCATAGAATATTCGGCAAGCCTCATCTGTGGTAATGTTTTCGGAAAATATGGAGTTCCAATCATGGTTAGCGATATCCATATATAACGATGCAATATTAGCTTTCTTAAAATTATATTGGGATTCTATATTGTCAACAAAATTAGGCACTTCAGAACTTTCTACAGACACATAAGCGCAAAGAGCCGGATGATATTCGTCTTCAGGAACTGCATAATCTACTGAATGTTCAACTGTACACTGGAGATTGGGCGATGAGATAATCAGATCCAATAATTTGTTACGTGTATTTAAAATCCGATTGTGTTGAATAAGCCCAGAATATTATATTAATGACCGCATATTATAATTTATAAAATTACAATAACTGGGTAAATTAAAATCGCCAACAATTAAAGCACTTTCAAGTGATATTTTGGTCTTAATATGTTCAAAGAAACATGAGTAATTATTTGTCGTTGTGCATGGCTGGATATACAGGGTGTCAATTTGAAAACTTTCAATGCGAATATCTGTGAAAATAAAAGAGTTAGAAAAACGCAATTTGGTATAAATGTTATACAGGTAGGGGGAACTAGAACCACCATATTTGGGTTATGGGGTGAGTGACCTCTTGGGCCCTATTCACCCTAACCCCAAAATTTTAAATGGCATCACCCCTTTTGTGATTCCTTAAATTAAACGTTTTTTAAAGTAGTATTCACCAGCACAAGATTTTTTTTTAAATTTAATATAGGGCCGAACAAATAAGTATAATTAAAATAAAATAAATTCTGTTTCTATGAATTGCTGTTATTTAATTGGATTCTTATAATTCATTCCGTTTTGGGCTACAAAAAACAATAATAAAATTTCTTGCTCCAAATTCTCGAAGCAGTGGGTCAGGTTTCAACAAATAACAATCACCTATTTCAGTCAGGTGTCTAAATAGCAATTCTTTCAGCCATACTGTAAACCATGTCTAATACCGGATAAAAGAGAAAATTAAACAGTGAATTCGTCTGACATTATTTCACTTCGATCGTTTTTGAATTTGACGTACAATCTAACACACCTGACTGCAATAGGTGATTGTTATTTGTTGAAACCTGACCCACTGGTTCTAGTATTTGGAGAAAAAAAATATTATCCTTTTTTACAGCCCAAAATGGAATGCATTATAAGAATCTAATTAAATAAAATAGCAATTCATAGAATCAGAGTTTATTTTATTTTAATTATATTTTTAGTTCGGCCCTGTATTAAATTTTAAAAACATTCTTGTACTGGTGAATACTACTAAAAAAAAACGTTTAATTTAATTTTTGAGGCTATAGCCTCAATTTTAAGTATCGCTGGTAGATTTAATTCGATTTGTTTAGGATTAAGAGTGTTCAAAATTGCTATAAGTACTCCGCCACCTTTCCTACTTTCTCAATCATTACGAAACACAGTATAGTTGTTTGGAAATATTTCATTATTAAAAAATCCAGGTTTTAGCCAAGTTTCAGAAATAACGACAATATCATATTTATTTGTCTCCATGTGTACATAAAACTCATGACTTTTAGTATTCAATCCTCAAACATTTTGATAATAGACGTGTAAATTTTGAACAGGTAAGATGTTTATCTGATGGGAATTTATTGGTTTTCCGAAGTGAGATTCGGGATTGTGGTAATTGTGGGAGAGCCATTTATATATTTCAATTTCAAGTTATTTTCTCCATTTGATTGCCTTGTTTTTAGTTCTGAAATTATTTTATTGAAAGCCTCTCTCTGTGTAGGAGTCATGTCGGATTTAATTTTTAGATGAGAACTAGTTTTTTGTTTATTTCGTAAAATTAGACGAACATCTTGGGATGACTCAAGGATCACTTTTAGAGGACGATTGCGATCATTACTTTTTTTCCCTAGGCGATATGCTGTTTTAATATTAATTTTATTATTAATCTTCCGAAATTCTATTAAGGTTCTAGAGATGTCATCGCCTTTTATATCCGATATTTGGGAAGAATCCGATTCGTTTAACTTGAAAATAATTAAATTATTTTCCCTACTTCTTCGGTCAATAATCTCATCAACAATTTGATTTGAATCTTGTACATTATTTATTGAATTGTTTTTGCTTTCCGCAAAAACGTTTATTCTTGACATTAAATTAACCATGTCGGCACGTAATTTGGCATTATCATCTTTGAGATTTCTCATTTCAGAGATAAGAATTTTTAATTCACTATTCTCGTTACTTAAAATATCTACTTTGTTCGTTAGCAATTGCACGGATTTTTTTAGATCTTGGACCACCTGGGCTAAGTTAGATATTATATTCCCATTATCATCGCAGCAATGATTTTTAAGGCAAGCTGGATGACAGAATTTTCCACACTTTGGACATGTAGTTCCTGTACAGGTATAGTCAATACTGTTTTCGGGTTTACCAGATATGACGAATAATGAATAATAAAGTATATATTTAATTTATAAATAGGATTGGAAATAACAGGGTCACCCTTCACACTGTACGGTCCTTCACAGTGACTAACATCAGACAAAACAGAATAGACCACGGAGATTACTTAAAAGTGATACAAAGAATAGAAAAGGAATTAAAACAGCAAAATATATCAAGATTTTAATACACCGCTGCCCCGAGTAGACAGAAAACAAAAAGATGATAATTATTTTAATCGATTGGCAGATGGCCCAAAACGACCCTGTTATAAAAAGTTGAGGCCAATTCGAAATAAATTAATTCGCTATATACTAGTGAATAAATTAACTTCTTGAATATTGAGGCTTGTGGTGTAATAATCACTACGAAAATTATTCAGAGTATTCTTCTTATATTAAAGAATCTGCTCACCAAAAATGGTTAATTTATGTTCCGTTATTCCCAAGAAAACACACATCAATAACTGCAGCACAAATGAAACACGTTTCACCTTTTAATCTTTGAATACGATGATATATGACCAGCACCTCATGAATACACCTCAATCCCCGGAACACCCGAACCTCTCGACGCCGCCGACGACAAAGACGATTCCAGGTCCCTTCAGATTGGATAAGTGCATAGTTTTCCGCAATATGAACGCTTTTCCGAAACCAGAGACACATATAACCCACACTAGGACGCTAATGTGCCGAGTGAAATTAGTTTTAGTTTAGAATAGTGTAGTCACTATGTTATTTAGATGAAGTATTCCCAGGAAGATGGATTGGAAGAAGAGGTCCAATAGAATGGCCGGCTAGGTCCCCTAATCTAACGCCGTTACACTTTTTTGCTATGTCGACCATTTAGAGGACATTAAAGAAAGAATTCGGCATGAAATAATTCGTTTAATAACGCCTAAAATGCTTCAAATCGTGGTGAATGCATTTTATTACCGTCTTGGGTATTGTCAGATGGTGCATGGTTATCAGTTTAAACATTTAGTGTTGAAGCCTTAACATTTTTTTTGTTTTAAGCCCCGATAACTTGGATTAGTATGTTAATTTCGTTAATCTTTACTTTTTTAACTTTTTCCGCTACCGACAACGTAACTAAGCATTGCATCCATGGTTGCAGGTACCGTAAGTGGCTGATAACATTCGTGGTGTTTGTTGTCCTTGGCGATGGAACTTAATTTTTACTTACAGACCTAGGAAAATAATAAACAGAAACGTAACACTCCAACATATAGGCGAGCAACACATTTTCGTCTATAGCATCGGCATCCTTTTTACATAACCACTGCTTAAAAGCGTCGTAATATGACACGGCTCATATCTCTTTTTCGATTTTGTCGGCAACAGGTTCGACACGCAATATTCGCAGCTTCGTTAATATCCATGCCCGCAGAAAGTTTCACTGGATTGACACAAACAAACAAAATCCGACATTGTTTTCTCGGTTGCTGGGTTACCATAGGATACATAGGTGACTATAAAAATTTTGATCCCAAATGTTACAAGCCATATTTTAGAATATGTTCAGATCTTTTTAGTGTTATATTTCCGGTAGCGGAAAAAGAATAATAAGCAACATGGAACGTAATCACAATTAACATTTTCGGCAGGCGACGAGCCTCGGCTCCACCTCGGCTCCACCTCGGCTCCGCCTCGCCTCGTATTCGCCTACTTCAAATGTTAATACGTCCTTACGTTCCTTGTTGCTTAAATAACTATTAACGCCGCTTTTCTTGAATTCTTTCTTAGGTAATCTATTCAATTTTTTTTTTGTATGATTTAAAACCGACTAAAAAACTCTACCGAAATGAAAAATTTAGGTTGTCATTTAAAAGAAAATTGATCACAACTTTTTGAAAAATCTAAAAAAAAATTTTTCATATGTGCAGTAATTTAAATCGCTATACCCCTTTTAGATTTTTTCTCTAACATACACATTAACGGAGTTACCGAATGTATCCTCTATTTAATTTCCACAGTGTATAATAGATAAACCCGATAATTCATTACGGGCTGTGTACGTAATTTACAAGATTTTCGTATGTATCTCTTTTTGAGAGGAAAGTTATGAAACTCTCCGGATTGTACTGTGCTATAATTTATGTTCGACTGTACGAAAGTAGTAACTTTGGCGGTTTATTTTTCGGCCAAAATGGCGTACATTTCATACTAGTACATAATGATAAAGTATATTGGCTCTTATGTCAGCGTCAGAAATGACAGATTTTAATTTGAATAATTAAATAAATGCAAATACAAATACAAAAATACAAATTATTGCATATTTTGCATATATTGCATATTTACCCATATACTACATATTTTAACATATAATGGTAATATTTAACATTTTATTTATTTATTTTTATTCAGTCTAGTTATTCATCAACATTGTAATAATGTCTTTGATTAACTCATGATCGATATACCGATTAATCAAATACATTGAATTGATCTATATGGTCATACGATGTATAAAGACTAATCAATTTAATAGTATATTATTAAACGAGTCAGAAAGTTGGCCATTGCCACGAGAGTGAAGTTTGCAACACGAGCCGTAGGCGAGTGTTGCAATTTACCCGAGTGGCAATGGCCAACTTGTTCGCGAGTTTAATACTATACTTTTTCGCATCATATTAAATAATTACCTAAAGAGTTTTCTGTTTGTATTAAATTATAACGAATAATTTTTCTTTTTGGAAATTGCGGCAGTTCGCTGACAAAAAAACGAATTTTAACCATAGTAACAACTAAACTGTTGGGCAATGAAACCGCTATAATTTGATTGGACGTCACCTGTTGAATAATGAAACCGCTATCATTTGATTGGACGTCACCTGTGGAGAAAATGATTCTGCCGAATAATGGACAACTTTCTCAATCAAAAACGATTTAACAACGTTTATATTATTTAATAAGATGCGAAAAACTATTGTATTAGACTTGCATCTTATAAAATTGTATTTATTCGAAAATAAGATGTTTTGAAAAGCATACAAAATGTTCAAAGTTGTTTAAGACGAAATCTATTAGACACAGTATTTTTAAATTTGGATCCAATTTTTATTTAATTTTTTTTTTTAGATCACACCAGGAAAATAGTTATTTATTATTTTAATTTCTTATTATTAACATTAATAAATTTATGTGACTTTTTTGTATTAAAAATGTATATATATAATAATGCATATTTGTTGCATATTTTCGAGGTTTGGGATGCATATACACAGTGGGCCAAGAAAACGGTACAAATTTTAAATATGCATATTTTCAATATTAATTAAGGGCGAAATATTTTCAATATTAATTAAGGGCGAACCACTTCATTTCATCCGAGCGGATTTTTAGATTTCAAGCGTATTTTAGTACACGTCTTCATACGTATGGCAAAAATTATTTGAGGCACATAATGTCTTTATCTAGTCCAAAAATAAATATGTCTATCCTTCAAATGCTCCCATATGAAACTGTATAGGCCCCAACCTGTGCATCACATCCACTCTTCATCTGAGTCAAACGAGGAACCGACCGAATGCTTATCGCCAGCTTGTTTACATTATTAAAATGTATTACCCTCAATGCAGAGCCGCTTTTCACGCTGAATATTATAATTACAAAATCCTGAATAATAACTAGATTTCAATTATTCTGATATTTATGAAAATCGGAAATTGAGATACGGCAGGCCATCCCTCAACAAATAGTCAACTTAAAAAAAAAATTGTAGCCAATCTCTTTTAAAATCCACTTCATATTATGTATAATTATATTGTCAAAGGCAAATTTATTATTTATTGTGGCTATTGACTGCCGGTTTCCAGCAGGAATTAAAAAATTGCATTGTGATTAAGATGTTAATAAAACCACTAGAAAACGGCAATATTATTCAAGCGGATTTTGCGAAAAATATTTTGGAAAACTATACCGGTTACTTTACAGATTACCATTACATCACTAACCCTTTCTCATAATTCAAGTACTATAAAATTAATATAGTTTCTTACTGAATTTCAAACAAATTTAAAATTTTATTCATGACTAAATATATCAATTTCATATTTCAAGTCCGAAATGTTCAATGACCCTAAAAATATAAAATATAAATTATATTATTTGTGAAATCATAGACACGTTACACGTTACTTTCAGTACAATTATTTCGCTCAAAATTATTTCAATTGATATCAATTTGATACATTTTATTATAAAAAATATTTATTGTGATTAAAATAGCATGCAACCCTCCGTGGGAATTTATTTGCATCTCAAGATATAGCCAGTGGCGTAGCGTAGGAGCCGCAGCCAAAAAAGGCTTTCAACACGCACGTTTCGGGAGCGTTATCCATAGGAAATACTAAATAAGATAACAGAGCAACACGCTTCAAGGATATTCCGCTTCAAGGATATTCCGTCAAAATAATAAATAAATAATAAATATCGTACAATTTGTATAAAACCATTCATGCTTCCTTGTCAGATGTCATCTATTAATCTGCATGGAGAGTAATGAAAGAAGCCGGAATAGAGGAAGCAAATAGGAGGACGGGGAAATTGTTATTTTTAAGATTTCGAAATAAATACTGCACCATTTGTACAAGGGCGGAAAATACATTAGAAAAACCCGCTGATCACAAATGTATCGAGTATTGGTCTGAAACATCAACTTCGATAGAAGTACAGTTGTACAATTGTTGAAGGTTTTAGAAGAAGTGTTGAGTTCACGGGTTAAAATATAATCGGCTTATCGGTGACGGAGACAGCAAAGTCTATAGAAAATTGCTGAAAATTAGAGCTCATGGACCTTCATTTTCAATTTTCAAAAAATGGAATGTAAGAATTGGGAAGGATCATTGGGACAATACAATTTGCTCAATCCATGTTATTTCATACCCACCACATTGCCTAAACACGTCACCTCTTTCAGCATTGCAGAAAGGGGTGTTCCGCTGAGGAACATTGGAAATGTAATCTAGTGACCACAGTTTCTGAATCTGACATAATCTGTCAAACATGACAATGTACTATCAATGTATTTCTTAATTTGTTCTTTGGAAAGCATTCGAACGTTAACAGAAGAAACTTTTTTTAGTTAATTTTGGTCCTCTAAGAATTATTTAGTGAGCATCTCTGAAGCGTAAACACTTTGCATTGTTGTTTTGGAGGTTTCAAAAATTGACGAATCAAAAATTTGATTTTCATCGTTTTAAAAAGGTATTGCCGGAGTTGGGGCGAGATTGAGGGATCTCACCCGAATTTAAAATTGCAGGATTCTCCGAAGATCATATTAAAGTCGAAAGTTTGTTCATGCTATTAAAATTATGGGAGCCGCAGATAGGGGTTGTTTCGGTCTTTGGCACCCCGTTGCTTGTTTGTTTGTTTATTGTTAACGGGTTGATACCATGGTAAATACATACATTGTTTATAAAAAAAAATAGGGACACAACGTACAAATTAAAAAGAAATAAAACAGTACAATTTAAAAGTAAAATACTTAAATTAAAAACAATATAAAATCAAGAGTTACAATTTAAAATTAAAATTACAAATACCTAACCAAAAACAATTTAAAAACAAGTGTTACAGTTTAAAATTAAAACACTTAACTAAAAACAGTTTAAAATCAAGTGTCACAATTAAAATATAAAATGCTTAACTAAAAACAATTCAATAAATAGTGGACAATAGTGTACAAAAATAATAAAACATGCTAAACGGCTCGATAGAGCCTGACAAATTTGCGCAATGCTTCTAATGAGCCTCGAAAAAAATCGAATTCACAATTATTGCAATTAATTGCTACCCTGGACATACCGAAGTTTCTGCCGTAGTCCGTCCGAGTTATAGGTATATGAAATAAACGTTTTATTCGAGTAACTCTGCTAGGTACATGAATACTAAGCAACTGAGTTAGTTTTGGACAGTTCAACAGTCCATTAATAATTTTGTATCCAAAAGTAATATCGGCATTACGCCTCCGGAACTCCAGCGGACTTAACCCGACACTAAGTAAGATGTCCTCATAGGAACCATTTAGATGAAATTTAAAACTCAGTTGCTTAATAAACCGTTTTTGTACACGCTCGAGCAGATATATATCCTTGGCTGTATAAGGACACCACAAGAGAACGCAGTATTCCAAATGAGGACGAACAAGAGATTTAAAAAGGCATGTAAGTGTGTCAATTTCTTTAAATTGTTGACTATGCCTTTTGATGAAACCCACCATTTGGTTGGCTTTAGAGGAGATCTTAGCAAGGTGAGCTGAGAAACTCCAGTTGCAACGCAGAGTAACGCCCAGGTCTTTGACTTGATCAACCCGTACCAACTGCTCACCACCCAGATGGTATCTGCAAAAAGGGGTATACACTCTTTTCGAGAAGGTGATCGCATGGCACTTGTTCAGATTTAGCCGCATCCTGTTAAGCCGGCACCAGTCGGCAAACCTATCAAGGTCGTCCTGCACGTGCCCATGAGTCACTACACTATTTATCACCGAGAATATCTTGATATCATCGGCATACATAAGAAATTGAGTGTGTTTAAAGCAATCTGCAACGTCGTTAATAAATATGTTGAACAATAAGGGGCCTAAATGGGACCCCTGAGGGACATCGGACGTGACCTGGACAGATTTTGATATTGTGGTACCAATTCGTACAGCTTGAGTCCTATTAGTTAGGTAAGACTGGATCCAACTCAACAGAACACCGCAGATACCCATACGGGTCAACTTCAGAATTAAAATAGCATGGTCAACAGTGTCAAACGCCTTGGAGAAGTCAGTATAAATCGAATCGACAATGTCGCCCTTCTCCAGGGCATCAGTCACATATTGACCATATACCAGTAAGTTGGTAGTTGTTGAGCACCCCGCTCTGAAACCATGCTGATTATCGTGAAGTAAAATTCCAAGAGAGCTGGATAAGTATTCAGTCACAAGACGTTCGAACAGTTTAGCGATGTACGAAAGAATAGAAATTGGACGGTAGTTGGTGACAATATTTCTACGGCCGCTTTTAAAAATTGGTGTGATTAGAGCAGTCTTCCAAGTAGAAGGAAAGGTCCCTTGTTTTAGAGACATATTAAATAAAAGCCAAATAGGTCTACTAAACTCTCTCTTAAGATTATTGTAGGTAACCCGTCGGGTCCCGTGCAGTTCGTTATTTTGAGATTTAATAATTCATGTAAAACCGGAGAGATTTTGATAACAGGCCCGTTATGTAAGTTAAGATGCGTATCACTGGTATACGTATGTGTAATATTCAGAGGGACTTGGGGATTGTACACAGATCCAAAAAAATCAGCGAACAAGCCGACTATATTTTCACGTCCGGACATTATAGTACCATTATCATTAAACGAATCGGGAATCGCCGAAGCATTAGACCTACTCTCGTTGACAAATTTCCAAAAGGACTGTGAATCAGATTTAATGCGACTCTCGATCGATGACATATAATTATAGTAGCAGGTGACAGCGATTTGCACTCGGCCCGGGCCGCTTTAAACCTATTATAGTCGGCCAATTGCCCAGACTGTTTATAATTCGTATGAAGCCTTTTTTTTAGGTGTATTTTATCAATTAGCTCGGGGCTATACCATCTAGGAAAGCGATAACTGTTACAATTTTTAACAGCAATTTTTGGAACGAACACATCAATGGCAGTATGTATTATTGAGTAAAATATATCAACGTTCTGATCCACATCATTCAACTGGAATAAGTTGTCCCACTGTGTATTGCCAAATACTTCGCGTAGGCTATTAAAGTCTGCCTTATTAAAATTATAACTGAAATTAGAAAACCAATCGCAATTGCCGGTATCAGCAGTATTGAGGCAAATATTGATTAACAAAGCTGGATGATGTTGATCACAGGTAACGAGTGGGTGGTCGGCAGCCGCTATAGTGCATTGGCTACTTAAAGAAACATGCATAAAAATTAGGTCTAGCAAAACAGAATTACAATTTACAATAGTATTAAGTTGCATTGCGTTTATCAACCCGTAAGTATCCGCAATGATTGAAGCGACTTCGTAAAAACACCGAATTCACTGTTCTCCCAAAAGATATTCGGGAGATTACAGTCCCCAACAATACATAGACGATGGTCGGGCAGCAAATCGCACAAATTCTCGAGGACTGACCAGTGCTGTTCATAGACGCCCCCCGCGGAACCTGGCGGGATGTAAACGGCGCCGACGAGAAGCTTAGTGGTCCCAAAAGAGATTGATACAAACATTTCTTCATATAAAGACGACGTACATTTTACCACGTAGGAATTAAAATAGCTTGGTACAGCAATTAGGACCCCACCCTCGCGGGATTTACCGGTTTCCACAAAACTTCGATCGCAGCGATATATATTGAAGCCTTCCATGCCTAGTTCACCATCGAATATATCTTCATTGAGCCACGTCTCAGACAAGGCGATGATGTTACTTTCCGATAGAGATGTAGAGATTCGCAATTCTTCAAGTTTGGTACGTAGACCACGGACGTTCTGGTATAAAATACTTAATGATGAAGAGGCCTTAGTTAACGGATGGTTATTATTATAATTATTATTATTGTTCACTAAGTTGATAGCTGGACGGTTCCTGCGTCTAAAAAATCATCCGAGTTAACTGGTGGCGGCAGTCCACGAGGTTTAGATTTTGCGGCTGACGGGGTGACAAAATGTTAAACTCTGATAATCTGCTTCAAATGGTATGCTTATGCTTAATGATTTCTCAAAGTTTCAAACAATAATTCATATCTCGGTTAACAATTGCGCGATTTCAAAACTTCAAAACACACAATAGCGTAATGATGATACATCGTTAGATCCGTGATTTAAAAAGAAAAAAAAATGTTTTAAAGCATCTTTTCGACTTTGCATGCAGTGGTGCAATTTCAGATCAGACAAAAAATGTTGTTCCCCGCTGCTTAATTTCTCTTCCCCCTTTCGTTTACATCGTCATATCTCAAAAATTAAATATTGGATCGAAAAACTTTACGGGGATCTTTGACACGGATTAATTCGGCGACTGATATGACGCCATCAGGTTTTTAATTTTCGGAAAAAAAAAATTGAAAAAATCTTCAAAACATCCTCAGAAAACAATTAAAAATCGACTGTACATCCTAAACGGTGCCCCTACGAAAAAATAGCTCTTACCTTAACATAAACAAATCGGGGGTGGTTTTCTTTAAATAACTCCTCGAGGGTTAGAGCTATCGAAAAAGTTCAAACATAAAATGTCGAAAATAGTCCGTTCTACAAAACTCTATGAAAATTGGTTGCTTCTGGAAGCGTCCAAAATGTCACTTTTTAGAAAAACGCCTGAAGCGTTGCAACCGAAATATTGAAGTTTTGTGCCCCCCAAAATGCATTGGGAATTTTTTGAGCCGCATCCAAATCTTCCAGCTTAAACATCCAGGGAGATAGATTTGGCACAATCCTCTGCATCCTCAAAAATCGATTTTCAAAAATTTGCCCTGGGGTCCAGGGGTGACTTGGGGTGACTTGGAGCTTTGGTTCCTGGACGGGCCCCGGCGCTCATCCGAAAAAAAAATTAAAAAAATGAAAGGATGGCAACCCCTAATGTGAAATTTTGGGGATCGTATTTTTCTTTTTTTTTCGATTTTTCGTGAAAATTTCAACATCCATACACTCGTTCTCGAGATATAGTAACACTTGCGTAAATGGTGAGCGTAATCGGATATGCGGCCGAGGAGAGAGATGCACCCGTAGCGAAAGAGTGATAGAAAAATTAGTGTTCGGCTCGTTACAGCAAGAAAATGTAAAATAGTACAGAACGAATAACCAAATTGTGGGTAAACCACCGCATATGTTTTTTTTATGAATTATACTCTATATTATTAACAAAAGTCCATGCCACTTATTTTATTTTTTTAAATTAAATAAAATAATGTGTAAAATGGCTAAATTAAAGATCGAATTAGTACAAATATTGTACATATTTAACGTGTAATATATCAACAATTTACGGTTTTTGCAGAAAAATAAATAATAATTCACCAAGTGTCATCTTTTAACTTTCTATTCGTGAAATTTAAATATTTCAGTATGGTATTTGGTCTTCTTTTTCAAGCGAGTGGTATCCCCTTAACGCATTAAATTTTGCTTCGAAAAACAAAATATTAACACTTTGTAGATGACAAAAATAATTAATTGGATTTTTGAAAAGTTTTCTTATCGAAGATATTTCACATTAATGAAGGCGCTGCAAAGGCGGGAGTTTATAATGCACCGCCGCGTCGCGTTCAATTACCCGCGCAGTAGAGACCTTGTTTTTTGGGTCCTGCACAGGTAACTGAACACATTTCAATGTCCTTTTGGTGGATCGACTCGACACATTTTTTCCAACTCGGTACACGTTGCCAAAATAAGACGTTTTTTGCCCAAAAACCTTTTTTTGTTAGGGTGTTGAAGGGTTTGAAAAGGGATCATTCCAAACTGAGTTTACCCCCTTAAAGTAAAGCCAAAATGGGATTTTTACCCGAAATACTCATCAAATTTGGTTGAAAAGTCACTCAGTTATGTGCGAAAAACCTCAAAATGCACTTTTTTCAAACACCCATAACTTGGTGCCAAATCGTCGTAGGAACTTCGTTCTTTGAGTCCTGCATAGGGAATTGATCAAGTCTTAATGCCTTTATGGCGGATCGAGTCGACAAAATTTGTCTAACTCCGTATACATCGTCAAAGTTTCAAGAGCTAGATAGGGGCGGAAGGGTTTACACTTAAGTTCACATGCATGACTTTAAAGAAGACACTTCAAAATTTTTTTCGCTCAAAGATTCATCAAAATCGATTGAAAATACGCCGAGTTATGGCGGTTAGAAAATGATCGAAATTTCACGAATTTAAAGTGTTTAATTTTTTTTCCTTCAGTATATTTACTCCTGAAGAAGATTGCAAGGTTTGGTCGTTTACTTGTTTATCTTGATCATCTTAATCATCTCTTTTGTATTAAATTTACAATTAATGACATCAGTGCGGCAGCACATGCACACTGTCATTAAAATATATACAGGATATTTTTTTATCGTGGGCCATAGGATTTTACATGCTAAAAATTATACCTTGTTTTAATGTATATTTTATCATAAAATTTTGAAAGAAATTTTAGTTAGTAATAAATCAATTATTTTTCTACATAATGCGCTTAGTCAGAATAATTTAAACACGTTTTATTCCATTAAAAAATGAAATTATTTAAAATAAATAACTGAGCAAAAATAATCAAAGTACCTTGAATTTACGAAATGTCAGATTGATTAGTGAATTAATTTCATTTTTTAATGGAATAAAACATGTTTAAGTTAATCTAATTAAGCGCATCATGTGGAAAAGTAATTGATTTATTACTAACTAAAATGTGCTTTAAAATTATATGTTAAAATATACATTAACACAAGGTATAATTTTAAACATGTAAAATCCTATGGCCCACGATAAAAAAAATATACTGTATATAAATACATTGCTTCAGTTTTTAATTAAATAGTATCATATTTCAAAAATGCTATAAGTAGTCCAGCATAAAACTTTGTATGCAACGCGTACTTAATTGGACTTTATGAATTCACTTATTTATAGTTCTCACTTGCAAGCTCGCAGGGAGTCTATACTTTAAGGCTCATCCATAAAATCCTAAATTATGTACTACATAAATAGCTATTATATTACAAAAAATTATAACTTAAGTGTAAAATAAACTCTAATATAACTAACTGATCATTGAAAAAGCGCTTAAATAAATAAAATTAGTATAATATGTTATATGGTCACCGTACTTACTGACTGCCATCCAGCAACTAGAAACTGTCCAAAGCAGATTCTTAAGACTTATATATCTAAAAATGGGCGGACTGATTATTAACTTTAGCCACAGTTTTATGCTTAACCAGCTCAATATTCAGTCACTGCATGACAAGAGAACTCGGTTGGATTTATGTTTTTTGCACAAGTTAGCCAATGGGTTTATAGATAGCACAGAATTAGTTTGTAAGTTAAATTTTAATATACCACGTGGTATTAATAGTAGGCACAAACAGTTATTTCGTTTATCTTTCCATCCTACTAGATACGATATATATAATCCTATTGATAGGCTTATGCGTTATGCAAATAAATTGGAAAATTATGTCAATTTCAAATTATTTACACATTCTACCACATTGTTTAAATCTAGTCTCCGCCATATATGTTTGTCTGATATTGATAAATAATTTATTATTTTCTTTTTCTCGGCTCGTGTATAATGTTTCAATACTACCGTGTCTTTTATTATTATACCATTTGTTGTTTTGGTTTATTGTTAGTCAAATTTTGTTAATGTAAGTAATATTATTTGTGTTTGTACAAAATTTTAAATTTGTATATTATGTAAAAGGTTAATCCGTTAAAATAAATAAATAAATAAATAATCTAGATACCTACCTATCTAAATCAATCAAAATCACTAAGGCCCACTTGCACCATTGTAATTAAGCTATGCTTAAAGCATTCTTAAAATTTAAGCAACATTTAAGTGGGTATTTTGCTTGCACCATACTTTAAGCACAGCTTAAGCAAGACTTTACATAAGTCGTCGTCATGGACCACTTAAAATTTAAGTCTGCATACATAACCTTCAATTCGTTCCGTAAGTGGTCCCTTGTGACAGATATTTATGCACAATAAATTATTTTCAATAACAAAACTCCAAGTATATTTAAAATGGCACTTGAAGAATTAAACTTTTGAGTGGACTATATTTTTGCAGTAGATGTATGAACACCAGCGAAATCAGCAATACTTAGAAGGTGGTTTCCAGTTGCATAAAAACGAAGTGCTATCAACAACTGATTAATCGGTGCAACACTTCTGTTTATAAAAATAATAACAATGTAATACCAATTTATATTTCATTGTATGTATACCTATCTGAAGGAAACTAGTTTTGCCTCAATTAGGCGCAAAACTTCCAAAGCAGTTGCTTTTCTCATTCGAAATCTTTTTAAAAGGCAGGATCATCAAAACCACGATTTCGACGTCATCATCAATAATATCATTTTCAATTATTAAAAACTCCATTATACTTACATTCACTTTATAAAAATTGCACTGAAATTGTCATGTGAATTACATTTTTGCAAAATTGATCGCTTTAATTAAGCAATCCTTAACTCCTTAAGGTACATTAAACGACCTGGTGCAATGAAATAAGCCACACTTATGATTTAAAGTACAGCTTAGGATGTATGTTACGTTGGTGCAAACGGGCCTTAGACCTCATGGATATTATTAATTTCAGTTATCCCAGGTAACTAGTTTGGAACAGAGCTGGTCATTCTCATGATTTGGACGAATTGTCGTTCTGTTGGTGTTTTTGTGTCCGCAAATAAACTTTGTTAAAATTACTTGGCCTGACTCAAAATACTGGCTAATAATGAACATAAGCTCTCTTTTTTACGCACTGAGATTTCTTTACGCGTGCAGTTGCCTTCAAAAATATTTAATTGAGCATTGAATTCTTAATAATTATGGCGAGTTTCACTATTTCCCAGTTCGTACAGCAACGCTGTTCACGTAGAAAGACTCGCACGCACTTTATGACAAAATCAGCTGAGAAAAGGACACCTATGTCGCCAACGTTAAAAAGTGAAAATCGCAAGATTTTACGATGTTGCAACATTTTGAGCTTGCTTACTAAAGCAATTGTATTTATTCTTATGATGTATGACGCTTCCATTTAAGCATGACTTAAAATATAAGTCCTACTTTACAAAGTTGACTTAACGAAAAAATGGTGCAAGTGGGCCCAATAGACCTAATAATAAACAATTTTATTTTATTTATCAATTGAAAACAATTTCATGTGGTTCATATTAATAGTTCTTGCCAAAATAATTTAAAAAAAAGAAAGAGCACCCGAAAGCAACAAACGCTGGGAGAGTGGTTTGCTACCACTAATCTATAAACTACGTAACGTACATTCTCATATGATTCGTGTAATGTAAGGATATCTGCAAATATCCCCTTAAATAAAGCGATTTCCCAGTGAAAATTTGGCTAGAAACAAATATTTAGACACAGTTTATTTAAATGTGATTGCCGAAATAAAAAGTACAATTACATATGGTTTACATTAGATGGAAGGATTGTTGCAGACGATTTGTTGCCAATTTAGTTATTGGCATATTAAGTCAAGATAATGAATAAAAAATGTCATACTTAATGTTTTGGAAAGATTTGCAGAGGAAAAATAACTTGACAATTACCAAATTTGTATAAGAAGGCCTGACTCGCCTTTTCTTGCCGGATCGCAAGGGTAATTTTAAAATTGCCCGACGCGGCGCCCTACATGGCAACAGCAGGAGAAAGTATTTTATGAATATTTAATACACTGTATATGCCAAACCCACATCACGAGTTGCGGAAACAATAAGACTTCCGTTTCCACTTGAGAATAAGTTACTAGCAAATGGGAAACGAATTTTTGTCAAAGCTCCTCTTCGAGTGCAGGTTTTTAAAGACAACATCCGGATTTTAATTAAAATTAAAAACCCTCGCTTGTTTCAGAAGCATGAAATAAATTAAATAATAGTTATTTAAGCAACAAGGAACGTAAGGACGTATTAACATTTGTGGTAGGCGAATACGAGCTGAGGCTCGTAGCCTGCCGAAAATGTTAATTGTCATTACGTTCCGTGTTGCTTATTAATTTCTTCCGCTACCGGATATATAATATTTAAAAAAGATCAGAAAATATTTTAAAATACGGCTTGTAACATTTGGGATTCAAAACTATGCGTCCTATGGCAACCCAGCAACCGAGAAAACAATGTCGAACTTTGTTTGTTTGTGTCAATCCAGTGAAACTTTCTGCGGGCATGGATGCACACGAAGCTGCGAATGTTGCGTATTAGAACTTACCGGCTAAATCGAAAAGGGTATGTGCCCTGTTACGACTCTTTTAAGCAGTGATTATGTAAAACGGATGCCGATGCTATAGGTATAGACGAAAATGTGTTGCTCGCCTATATGTTGTACGTTTCTGTTTATTATTTTCCTAGGTCCGTAAGTAAAAATTAAGTTCCGTCGCCAAGGACAACAAACACCACGAATGTTATCAGCCACTTACGGTACCTGTAACTATGGATGCAATGCTTATTTACGTTTTCGGTAGCGGAGAAGATCTATTAAGATATTTTCGTCGCACTATATTGTTATGTAGTTTATAACATGTCACTTTTGATAAACGTTAAGCAATTCATATTTCCCTGGCAACGAAAAAGCGGGCTGTTAAGAGCTTTTAACAGCCCGCTCTCAATCAACAAATTATTAAAACAATATTATCAATTTGAAAACAGTGTTAGACTCTTATGAAATTAAATAAATTTAGTTAACTACAGGAAATTGAACGAAATAACAATACAAATTATAAAAAGTCTACTTAAAATTATAAAAATTTGTTATTGTGCAATTGTAAAAGCTCACATTTCCTCGGGTAGAAATTGGTGTGGCTTCTCGAGACAAATTTCTATTTTCAACGTGTACATTTGTTGAAACTTTTTCATTTAGATGAGAATTGGGAGCATACTTTTCGCTCTGCAATCAAATCAAAAATTGTTACAATTTGCTACAGGGAATAAAAATGAACATACCAGTTTATCAATATAGGCCATTATTACGTGTTCGCACACACTTTCAATATGATTTTCTTGCTGCCATCTTTTAAATAAATTTCCTTCGTTTTGGTACCTATCCCTCGATTTTTCTGGTACTAATTTACCATTCGCTTGCTTAGCTCGCGCTAATATTTTCGCTGGAAGTAAAGCCTCTTTCTCCATTTTCTGCACTTTGACAAATAAAACGCTATTTGTTATTGGTTGTTAAGGAAACAACGACATGTGCGATTTTTATGTTGACAGTAACCAAAATTAAATCGACGTCATCGGCGATTTTAGTATTGTCAGTTAGACACATTCAAGTTTCATTTCTTATAAAATTAGCAGTACGACGAAAAACGTTGTACGTACCACGTGCAGTTAGGGCCGTAACAACTGCGGTCGCTTTAGGGCAGTCCTTCCTCGGGCCCCAAACGACTCCCTTGGTTGTTACGGCTATCCTAACAGCCCTTAATGCGTAAATAACTATAACATTAACAATGGTTAGTTTGATCAGATATATATTTAAAAAATAAAATTATTAGGATTTTTCGTTCTTGCCTGATGTCTACAAAATGATAGTTTCTTGAGTTTATTGTTTATTTAACAGCTGGTGAAAGATTTTGAAAAATTTATTACGAAAAAATATTATTAAAATTAAAATTAAATTAAATTGGTCTAGTGTAATCCATTCCATGGGCTCCCTCCAGTACGTGAAACACTCCTAAAGCCGTGAAGGCCCTCACTGGCGAAATCCCATTTCCTATCACTGTGTGTATTGGTGCGTAGTAATTAATTTAAAAAAAAAATAATAATAATAATAATAATAATAATATTAGTAATGATGATACATAGGAGTGATATATATATAACAATAATAATAAATAAAATATACCATGGTTGTGGCAGATGGCCTAGTAGCCGACGCCAGGAAAAAAAAAAAAAAAAAAAAAAAAAAAAAAAATTAAATTGGTTTTAAAACTCGAAAACGTGCGTCCTGTATATGTGTAGACTAACTTATTGTTAGTTCGGCAATTCTTGGCCCGGCCAAACCACTCGTCATTTTACAGTAATGAATTTGGGAGACTTGAATTATTCAAATGTAAAGTTTTGATTTAATAATTGCAGGTCCCTCGAACTTGCAAGCATCTATTTTGGCTACATTAGTTATTAAATGACCAAGTTTCATGTAGATTCTAGAACTAACGGAAATGTTTAAGTAGGTCTACGAGTACATTGACGTCAATTTGCAGTGAAGTAAAATTCTATTTAACATAAACAGTATGTATATATACAGCAGTGGCGGCTCGTGGAACATGTTGATGGTAGAGCCACTTATATAATATACCCCGCTCCCGCCACCTTTTCTGAAGAAAGAAAGAACGATTTATCTTCCTAGTCCAAGGTTATTTAGAGTTGTAAAGTAAAGGTTCATAATTAATAGCCGAATTTAAACAAGCTGAAATAGTTATAAATAGTTGTTTTGCTATTTTAAGTTTTGTAAATTTAAATAGACATTAGTCAGTAGACAATTTTCCAGAATAGCCGGATATTCTTCTTTGATTCTAAAAGTGACTAATACACATGTATCTTTGTTAAATGATCCAAGTGTGAGGTGCAATTCTCATGATTCACGTTTCGAGGAAGTACAAACCTGTGCCGCAATCTGTTTTCGCTTTATCCGTTCTCAACGGTTCGCGCTATCACATCACTACGCGCAAGAGATGAGCATTTGTTTGGCACCAAATGCAAGTTCAGTGAGCGACCTCTTCTGCACCCCTCCAATCGTGCACCTGCGTGCGGTAGCCTGTATCCTAACGAAATGCCGTGCCAGATGGAAGCTGGTACCGTTAGCGGCGCACCGTGGCGTTGCGTTGGTAAACAAATGCATTGCGATTTTTCTCTATTCTTTAAAGTTATGCAAGCGTTGTATAACATTTAAACTGGCAAAAAGTGTTTTAAGAATTAATTAAACATTCTTACTTAGCTTGAAACTACAGGTAGTACCATGACTCCTTGGCTCTATATAATGAGCCGCCCCTGTATGCTATAAATAGTACTACTATCTTATATAGCATAGGTTTAAGATATGTTTTATGTAAAAGGACTAATAACTAAAAATAAAAATGAAAAATCAAAATTTATTTGTTTAAATTAAGTGGAGTTTATAAATTAGAGAGTACAGTTGCGATGTCGCTTGTATACTGGGTGCTGTAAAAATGGCGGATTAACTCAATGGTACCTTGTCGAGGATTACTAAGAGAGTATGGAAAAAATAATGAAAAAAATTGGAATTGTATTTTTCAATGATGTAATGACTTTAGTGTAAATTATTTCATTGCTTAAAATCTGCATAACATTAATTATTTACACTCCAGCTTATCAAATAATTTTTTCAGAGATACATACATTCATGCTTGTCAATATTATATACAATTGGTATTTTCAAATGCAACAATTTCAATGTTAAATAATTGATTTTCGCAATCAGATAAATCTACTGATGCCAGGGAGGCAAACCGCAGCATTGGTGGTTAGATCTGCCCAAAGGCTGAACTATCTTCCCTAAAAAAAAAAACTGCCAGCACTTTAATAAAGACTGACCAAAACCAGCTGCAACACCCCTCCCCCCTCTTTATAACGTCCTCAAAAGAATTGCTATGAAACTTGTTCGACGTCTCAAATACCGCCTTTTCCTTTATTATCAATAGCATGAAATCGCTTTCACTCGATGTGCTCCACCGGTTTTAAATGTGTCTTTCTTATTTTCGGCAGGTCTCTTCCTAAAAGCGTATTTCATTTTACTTTGTTTTTACGGAGAAATTCATCCGACTATATGCGTTGAATAGTTCGATACAGATTAACGCTTAACCTTGCAAAATTACATAAACATTTTATTATTAAGCCCATCCTCTTAATAAGTCTTATTTAATGTGATATTTATAGCCACCCAGTAAACGCGTTTAGTCGTCAAAATCACTCGTCGCTATTACACTATCACTATTGCATTTTAAATGCAGGATAACAATGACGGTAACGGGAACCAAAAGTTAAATGGTTCGCATGTTGACATACATAACTAATACCTAATTTCCGGTGACGGGGACGAGAAGCTTGGTATATTATCTTCCCGTTCCCGTTCCCGTTCCCGTTCCCGTTCCCGTTCCCGTTCCCGTTCCCGTTCCCGTTCCCGTTCCCGTTCCCGTTCCCGTTCCCGTTCCCGTTCCCGTTCCCGTTCCCGTTCCCGTTCCCGTTCCCGTTCCCGTTCCCGTTCCCGTTCCCGTTCCCGTTCCCGTTCCCGTTCCCGTTCCCGTTCCCGTTCCCGTTCCCGTTCCCGTTCCCGTTCCCGTTCCCGTTCCCGTTCCCGTTCCCGTTCCCGTTCCCGTTCCCGTTCCCGTTCCCGTTCCCGTTCCCGTTCCCGTTCCCGTTCCCGTTCCCGTTCCCGTTCCCGTTCCCGTTCCCGTTCCCGTTCCCGTTCCCGTTCCCGTTCCCGTTCCCGTTCCCGTTCCCGTTCCCGTTCCCGTTCCCGTTCCCGTTCCCGTTCCCGTTCCCGTTCCCGTTCCCGTTCCCGTTCCCGTTCCCGTTCCCGTTCCCGTTCCCGTTCCCGTTCCCGTTCCCGTTCCCGTTCCCGTTCCCGTTCCCGTTCCCGTTCCCGTTCCCGTTCCCGTTCCCGTTCCCGTTCCCGTTCCCGTTCCCGTTCCCGTTCCCGTTCCCGTTCCCGTAGGGTTTTGAAATTAGATGGGTTGTCAACTTTACGTTGCCAACCTGAGATATGTATAAATTCGTTTCGTGTAAGAGCATAAATCATTAATATCTACTTATAAATAAGACGTACTTAATGAAGAGGATGGTTGCGACCGTTATTACGTGGTAATCCATAATTAAACTGAAATCAAAAATTCACTTCAGAGTAGATTCGTTAGAGAAACATCGTTAAAAAGAGAAGAAAAAAAACTCTATCAAATTAGTATAATAAAGATGTGCCTTGTCATTAAAAAAAAATGTAAGTGTTATTCGTTGCGCAAAAAGTGCATGGTATCAATGTAATTAAATGTGCCAAATTAGGTTTTCTTACCTAAGTTCAAAATAAAAATATTTGAAAAATAATGAAAAAAAATAATATCTTTGAGGCCTCGTAGATGGCTTAGGAACCACTTTTGGATAGAGATAAGTTTAGTTAAATCGTCTTATTTTGTTTCAGAGAATATGTGGTAGAGCGTTGTACAGACCATTCGGGGACACCCTGTATATTGACAATTGACTACTTCGAAATAGAGGTTAGTAAAATGTTTCTGTACTTCTGCAAAATGTTTTGCCGACCTCGAAGAAGGAATCGTGCATACAATATACATACATGAACTTAATATTCAATAAGTTCATGTAAGTGATTAAGTCATTCCTTCATTTGTAATATTATTCATATTAAAAAAAATATCCGAGAAAACGTAAATAATCTTCAGGTAAACACCCGCTGATGGTATACGAAATTCTAGCGTAAGCTTAATCTTTTTCTGCAGTCCGAAACTGGGTCTTTATAAATTTATAACTTGATCAATGTATATTTAAAGTTGTCTGCTATTTTACGTAAAAAATCCTAAAAATATATTTTTCTGCAGCCGTCCCGAAAATAAAACTTTCGGTATGATTTATTAAATCGAAAGTGCCACTTTACATAAATCGTACCGAAAGTAGTTATTTTCGGGACGATTTTGTTTCACTTTCGGAACGATTTCTTTACTTTCGGGACGCTTTTTGTTACTTTCGGGACGATTTTGCGTATATATGTGGGCGGCCTTGACAAAAACATGAACGTCGTATTTAATTATGACAGCACATGTCATATAACATTCGTGTGTGTTTTAGCTTTTTTAACATAAAAAAAACGGCTGCAGAAAAAATATTGTACGTAACGCGTTCCAAAAGTGATTTTACGGGATGAGTAGGAAGTTTCCAGGACGAGCCGTAGGCGAACGCGTTACGTACAATATTTTTTCTATATCACTTTCGGAACTTGTTACGTAAATTACTATTATTAGTTAACCATTTTACAAAGACATTTTACTTAAATATCTTGTGCAGATGTTAAGTTTTAAGTTGTACAAGTAAGGTCTTGTTAAATAGACAATGTTTAGAAAAATTGTAGTTTAGTCCACATTTACATTCACTTCTAAAGAATTGTTTTAAATGAGCATTTATAAATTAATTATAAATTTATTTGTATAAATTCGTTCCAAATACAAAAATATCATTTTTCTACTTTGGTTTAATAATCTTTTTCGCGGATTGATATGAAATGTAAGATTTTTCGGACTGCTTTTAGGCCGTGAAATATCACTTTTGCGGACTAGGCTTTAAAAAAAGTAATGAGCCAATCAGGTGAGACTACGTCATGTTATTTCGCCAATCAGATGAGACACCGCGTCGACCAATAGAAGCCGCCCGGAAATTTGTTTGACATTACAATGTATTTTTCGCTTGATTGAGAGTTGCCTTCGAATTTCCCGTACCAAAAAGGCCAAAAACAGGTTCCCAGAAGTTTTAATAACCCCGCGTGTGACTTCCCCGACCTCCATGCGAGTCCCTAACTTATCCACGCACAAAAATCGAGTCGCCGAACTGTGGCGAAATTTGTTTGCCTGGACCGGCTCCTAGTGGCCCGGCATTTGACGTTAAACGTCATCGACCGGCGCACTTATTTCCTGGCACAGTGAAACGATAGACTTTCCTTCAGATGTTGCATGTGAAAGATGCCCAATAACGGCTTCTGCGAGGTTTTCTCCGAGTACCGTGTGTTTACCTAACTTTCCCACGTAATTGAACCCGAGCAGCAATCGGAAAAATGATCGAAAAGGATTTGGAGGTTACGTATTCTGTAAGTTTTATTTCAATTTAATCATTGAACAATAATAATATCAACATAATGACTTTAATATTTTTAATCGTAAACAAATGTGTGTGATACCAAGAAAGTGCATTTTATTGAAAAGTTCCTGAATTCCTGAATCAAAATATATCACAAAGTAAAGGCTTCCATCATCAACCATATGTAAAAAAATGGTGATGTGGCCATCATGTTACTTTCTCCGACTTTATATTTACGTTTTCGTGGGATTATTTTCAATTGAAATCATATTATAAATGTACATCGAGCGTTGCGTAAACTCGGATGAAACTGACGTTTAAAACGTCAAAATCATGAAATATGGAAAAATTATACTTCAAATTCAAAAACTCGGTTTACTCAAAAACTAACGAGATTTCGAAAAAAACTTATTCTTTAGAAGTTGTTCATTTTAGCATTCTCTACAATTATTATTCAAATAAATTTGCTGTAACTATTATCGTTTCATAATTATAGACCAAAAATTAAAAAAAAATAATAAACTTTTTTCTCGAATAGCAATGATTTTATGAAAAATATTTTCAAGCAAAAGATGTTCATTTCTTTGTTGTCTTTGATGTTTGTTTAAATGTTTTTCTGATATTTTTCATATTTAAGAAAATATTGGCAAAAAACAGTTAAGGTAAACACCCACTTCCGGTGTACGAAATTTTACAAAAAGCTTTTCAGTTCTTTGTATTATCAAATAAGACGTATGTTCAAAGTTTCATATCAATTGCTTTATTAGTTTTTGAGATACAGCGCACACAGCCAGACACACACATACACACACACACACAAAACACAAAAAATGGTGATGTGGCCATCATGTTACTTTCTCCGATTTGATGGTATTATAGCCATTTATATTTACGATTTCATGGTTTATTTTCAATTGAAATCGTATTTTAAATGTACATCGAGCGTTGCGTAAACTCGGGTGAAACTGACGTTTAAAACGTCAAAATTATGAAAGATGGAAAAATTACACTTCATATTAGAAAACTCAGTTTACTCAAAAACTAACGAGATTTCGACAAAAACTTATTCTTTCGAAGTTATTCATTTTGGCATTCTCTACAATTTTTATTCACATACATTTGCTGTAACTATTAACGTTTCATAATTATAAACCAATAATTAATAAAAAATTAATAAATTTTTTTCTCGAATAGCAATGATTTTATGAAAAATATTTTCAAGCAAAAGATGTTTATTTCTTAATTGTCTTCAATGTTTGTTTAAATATTTTTGTGATATTTTTCATATTTAAGAAAATATTGGCAAAAAACAAAAAACAGTTAAGGTAAACACCCACTTCCGGTGTACGAAATTTTACCAAAAGCTTTTCAGTTCTTCGGATTATCAAATAAGACGTATGTTCAAAGTTTTATATCAATTGCTCTATTAGTTTTTGAGATACAGCGCACACAGACAGACACACACACACACACACACAGACACACACACACACACACACACACACAGACACACACACACACAGACACAAAAAAATTTTTTCCAGAAATTGTTGAAATGGCATCTAGGGACCCCAAAACGGATATTTCCGTAAAAAAAATTTTTGGAAAAAAAATCACGATCACAATACTTTCTCGTACTTCGTAACGGAGAAAGTAAAAACGTATTCAAGAGTTTTACTCGAAATAATTATACGGTCCGTACGATTTAAATATTCATTGCAAGTCACTTACGAAATCATGATCATTATGATTATAAATGATTACACCGTCAAAATGCGGACACCACAATATCTATTATAAATGTCAATTTTTGTTTTACTTACGGTACCTACGAAATTTTTACAAAGCTACCTGCGATATGTTGATAGAATTAAATATATTGAAAATTATCGCATTGCGAGTTGCTAATTTCTCCTGAACAATCCGCGAAAAAATTATGTGTTTAACTCGGCAATAAAGCAGATTTCCTTACTTGGCTGGATTCACAGCCTCGCTCGCAAGCTCGCTCGGCGTTGAAACTCCAGCGGCGTCCGTAAATCTGTCACTGTATTGCCTTGTTAAACAAATAACTATTTTCTACGTCCGTTAAAAAATGTCCATTTTTTTAAATTAATTTGCGTTCATAAAATATGTGTTTTCTGAAGCCTTCTGGAAGCGTGAAAAAAAGTGCCATAACGGTTTATTTTTTCACTCTTTTGCCTGAAAAAAGTGCCGTAGCGGTTCTTTTTTTAACGCAACTAAAAAATCGTTTGCGCAAAGTGTGTTATGAACGCTTCGCAACACGTCGGGAGTTCTGCCGATAAATGTCAAACATTCGTTTCCAATCAATTAAACTTGACGATTATTATTTTTTTTTCACTTAAAAATATTATTACTTATAAAAATTGATTAAGGTTTTATCGAATTTATTTAAAGTTACGGACGTAGAAAAAAATTTGTATGAAATTCGAGAGTAAAGCAACTTTTTTCACTTGTAGGAAATTGCTGCACTCGCCTGCGGCTCGTGCGGCAATCTTTCCTACTCGTGAGAAAAGTATTACTTTACTCACGTGTTGCATAAATAACTATTTTTCTACTTTGGTTTAACAATCGACCTTTTTTTATATCAAAAATAGTTTAATAATGAGATTTTCTATTTGATTAATTAAAACACTAGTGTTTTAATTAATCAAATATATAATTATGTTTCACCACGGGTTAAGTGAGAAATTAATTAATCATAGAGATTTTCTATTTTACAGTTTTGCTCATTATTAAACTATTTGTGGTAACATTTTAGTTGTTGCGGTTGGCAGTACTTAAACGTGACATATGTCGACATCAAAATGTAAAATTGCCGTTAATTCATAGGATAATTGGAACCGTCCAATACGTTGCACACTGAATATGTTCGAATGCATATTGGGGAGTTCGCCACCAGTATCACTAAGGTTAAAGAAAACGGAGGCGTCATATTGTTCACTTTTTGTCCGCGTGGAAAATGTAGGAACTCGGTGACAATGGCCGGACGCACGAATTCACTTGGCTCTTGGTGACTTAGGCAACACAACATACACAGAGGAAAGCTTGTAATTTATTATATGTATTATCACTTTGTTTGCAAAACGTATATCACGGAAGAAACAGCGAGAGTATAATGCATGTTTCATTCGCGGCGAAAAAGAGCCGCTTGAGTCGGTGTGTTAATTCGGTGTGGATTTTTAATTAGCGTCGAACGATGCCTGACACGAGGAACGAGAACCAAATGTCAACATAACCTTATATTTCGATTATCATTTAGGCGTTGCATTATTTTATAAGCTTAAATTGGTTACAACTTATGTGGAAATGGTTTGTTTATCGCACCATTGGCTACCTCCCTTATTTTTGGAGGTGTGTAAGTAATATTCTTGATTTAATTTGTTTTAAAATTAACTATTGAAATCGCCGTAGAAATACGTATGTCAAATATTAAATTCTTTCGAAAGGAACAAATGTTTTTAGTGCTGCCAAATGTTAAAGGATAAAACTCACTAGGTTTAAGTATATATTTTATTTTAGAAATAATTCATTAACTAAAACCAAATTAGAAAAAATAGTATATTATACTTGTTTAATAAGAGGCATTGTGGGGCACTCGTTACATTGGAGCACTCCTCGCTGCGCGAGTCGTGCTCCAATCCCACTCGTGCCACAATATACCCTCTTATTAAACTTGTATAATAATGTATTATTGTTATATCAAAAATAGTTTAATAATGAGATTTTTATTTTTCAGTTTTTGCACATTATTTGTGGTTACAGTTTAGTTGTAGCGGTTGACAGTACTTAAACGTGACAAGTGACGACATCATATGTAAAATTGCCATTCATTCAGGGGATAATTGGAACCCTCCAATGCGTTACATACTGAAAATGTTCGATAATGCATATTGGTTCGCCGCCATTACCATTAAGGTTAAACAAAATGGAGGTGTAATATTGATCACTTTTTGCCGGTGTGGAAAATACAACATACACAGAGAAAAGGTTGTAATTTATTATATTATCACTTTGTTTGCAAAACGAATAACACGAAAGAAACAGAGAGGGTACAATGTATATTTCATTCGTGGCGAGAAAGAGCCGCTTCTGTCGCAATATTAATTCGGTGTGGATTTTTAATTAGCGTCGATTGATGCCTTACACGAGAAATGAGAAACCTTATATTTCGATAAACATTTAGGGAAGTATTATTCTCTAAGCTTAAATTGGTTACAACATACTTGGAAATAGTTTATTGCACCTTTAGTAACCTCTGGAAGTGTGTAAGTAATATCCTAGATTTAATATATTTTAAAATTAACTACTGAAATCACCGTAGAAATACGCATGCCTAATATTAAATTCGTTCGAAACCAATAAATGTTTTCAGTGCTGCATTTTATATTGCAGATAAAAGTCACTACGTTTAAACACATATTTTAATTTAGAAATAAATCCTTTTTCTGCAGCCGTCCCGAAAATAAAACTTTCGGTATGATTTATTCAATCGAAAGTACCACTTTACATAAATCGTACCGAAAGTTGTTATTTTCGGTACGATTTTGTTTCACTTTCGGAATGATTTCTATACTTTCGGGACGCTTTTTGTTACTTTCGGCACGATATATATGTAGGCGGCTTGATAAAAACATCAACTTCGTATTTAATTATCACAGCGCTTGTCATATAACATTCATATATGTTTTTGCTTTTTTTAACATAAAAAAAGGCTGCAGAAAAAATATTGCATGTAACACGTTCCAAAAGTGATTTTACGGGACTCGCAGGATTCCAAGGCTCGTCCTGGAAACTTCCTACTCATCCCGTAAAATATCACTTTCGGAACTTGTTACGTAAATTACTATAACGGGTGTTCGTTAATATTTCGTATATTTTCTAATGTATTTATTTTAATGGTTATTAAATAGGTTATGCTTTTGAATTTCCTAATTGAATTTTAACTTTCTCCGAGTAGTTTTCTGTTCTGATAAAAGTTATTTATGTTTTTAAATAATTAAATAAGAAGTCGGTGCCAAAAAATAACAGCCTTTTGCAAATAAGTATATTTTATAAACAGTTTGTTTTAATAAACAATTTAAATTAATCGTTGTAAAAAATATGAAAACGAACAATTTGCAAAAATATTTTTTTTCCAAAAATCTATTTTGTCAGAAATATTTTTTCAATTTTTGTGTGTAAATGGGTTTTTCGATTTAAATTTTACCTGAGACATATTTACAATAGTAATTTAGTCAGTCGATAATAAACGAATTTTCAAGTCAGGCAATTTGCAGAAATATCAAAATTCATTTTATATCCAGACAAAACATTAGTAGATAACTTAATTTGAAGAATTTCGAGTGGCTGAATTTGTAAGATATAGAAAAGCAATTAATCCAGTTCTATGCTGAAGGAAAAAAAAAGATAGACTTGAAATTCGTGAAATTTCGACCATTTTCAAACCGCCATAACTCAGCGTATTTTCAATTGACTTTGATGAATCTTTGAGGGCGAAAAACTTTGAACTGTCTTATTTAAAGTCACGCATGCGAAATTAAGCATAACCTCTTCCGCCCCTCTGTAGCGCCCCTGTGAAAAAAAAGTTTTTTCTGGAAACCATGTCCAACTTTGGCAATGTCTACAGAGTTGAAAATTTTTTTTCGACTCGATCCACCATAAAGACAATATATTTGATCAATTCCCTTTGTAGGACCCAAAGAACGAAGTTCCTACGACGATTTGGCACCAAGTTATGGGTGTTTGGAAAAAAAGTGCATTTTGAGGTTTTTCGCACAAAACTCAGTGATTTTTCAACCAAATTAGATGATTCTTTTGGAAGAAAACCCCTTTTGGCTCTACTTTAAGGGAGTAAACTCAGATTGGAATGATCCCTTTTCGAACCCTTCAACCCCCGAACAAAAAAACCCGTTTTTGGGCAAAAAAACGCCCAACTTTGACAACGTGTACCGAGTTAGAAAAAATGTGTCGACTCGATCCAATAAAAGGGCATTGAAATGTGTTCAATTAGCTGCGCAGGACGCAAATAACGAAGTTCCTACGGCGATTTGGCACAAAGTTATGGGTGTTTGAAAAAAAGCGAATTTTGTGTTTTTTTTTTACTCATAAGTCCGAAGTTTTTCGATGAAATTGTTTTCGTTTTCACGAATGAAATTTTCTTTGCATGTTCTTTGAGGTATGCACGAAAATTAATTGTTTGCGCGAAATCATGAACATCGCATTTTGTTCCTTAGAACACCATTAACAAAAAACTTTATTTTAGGACAAAAAAGGCTTACTTTAACGATCTCTGTAGGGTCGGAAATAAATGTAGGCCTAACTCACCACCATTCATCCATTTTTCCAGTCGTCCAATAAAAACAAACAAATTACACTGGCGGAAAAAATGAAACACTTGAGATTTGTAAAAATTTAGGTAATTTTCAAATGGTCATGACTCAGCTTCTATTCAACCGATTTCGACGATCTTTTGAGAAATACAAGCAAAATGTATCCTCTTTGAAAGCGTTTATACCCCACTCAAACAGAGGACTCTACGCCCCTCCAAACGAAAAAATAAAAAGACCACAAGATGCACTTTTTTTAAACACCCATAACTTTGTGCTAAATCTCCGTAGGAACTTCATTTTTGAGTCCTGCAGAGGTAATTGAACACATTTTAATGCCCTTTTATTGGATCGAGTCGACACATTTTTTCCAACTCGGTATACGTTTACCCAAAAACGTGTTTTTTTTTGTTCGGGGGTTGAAGGGTTCCAGATTGATCATTTTATTCTGAGTTTACCCCTTTAAAGTAGGGTCAAAATGAGATTTTTTCCTGAAAAAATCATCAAATTTGGTTGAAAAGTCGCTGAGTTATGTGCGAGAAACCTTAAAATGCACTTTTTTCAAACACCTATAACTTAATGACAAATCGTTGTAGGAACTTCGTTCTTTGAGTCTGCATAGGGAATTGATCAAATTTGAATGCTTTTATGGTGGATCGAGCCGAAAAAAATTTTCCAACTCCATAGACATCGTCAAAGTTGGACATGGTTTCCTAAAAAAACTTTTTGTTCACAGGGGTGCTAGAGAGGGGCGGAAGAAGTTACGCTTAACTTCGTATGCATGACTCTAAAGAATACACTTCAAAGTTTTTCGCTCTTAAAGATTCATCAAAATCGATTGAAAATACGCAGAGTTATGGCGGTTTGAAAATGGTCAAAATTTCATGAATTTCAAGTGTTTCATTCTTTTTCCTCCAGTGTATATCTAAACAAAAATTTGTCGATTTGAGAAAAGACTTAAAAACAATTGAAAATGATCGACAGTTGGACGTTTTTTCAAAAATATGCAGAGAAGGAAATGTCATTTCGGGAACTTTAGTTGTTTAAAAAACTAGCAATGGCTATTAATTTTTTCTCCCACATAAGCTTGTGACTCATTAATTTTTAAATGAATGTTATAAAAGACAGTTTTATAAATGAAACTAGTTTTACGTGTGTTTTACTAAAAGTGACGAAATATGACCCTGATATAAAGTACTTGTCGTTTATTTTTATAGAATTTAATGTTGTTTTTTTTAATTTTCTGAATAAAATTTTAAAATAAGTATATGTTTAATAATTTAGCACATTAAAAACATATTCTGCACGGTAGCAACTCGATAAATATTCTTTGCAAATTTTTGGCACGAGTTAATCGGTACGAAAAACTTTTAATTCAGTCAAAGTACGACGAAGTTACAACCTCCCGCCCGTAGGAAAGTTCTATCCTCCAAATACGGTAGCGCGCGACGGGACATATATGGCGCCCCGTAACGCAGTCAACATAAATGTTTTGCCACATTTAAATTTCGGAATGAAATGGTACTGCAGGTGAGGAGCCCAATATTATCGAATTTATTTGTTAGTTGATTTCCACAAATTTTGAATTTTGAACATATTCGCTGTCTGCTTTCTAATGCTTCTTTTGAATAATGTTTAATGATTAATGCCAATAGTGCAAGATTATAGATGGCTTTAGGTTATTAAAAGATACAAATTCCTCTTTCCTCTTTGTTACAGTACAAATATAATGCTCACTTTAAATCCTTTTTAATGATGAATGCCATTAGTACAAGATTATAGACGCCATTAGGTTATTAATAGTTACAAATTGCTTAACTCCTTCCTCTTTGCAACAGTACAAATAAAATGTTCTCTTTGAATTTTTTTTAATGATAGACGCCATTGGATAATTATGAGTTACAAATTCCCCCACTATTTAAGTTGTAATAAGTTTAAGAAGTACATAAAGACAGCCTCAAATTGATTTGTGTTTCAATTGGTGTAATATTATTTTTGCAACGGTACAATTATTATCTTGTGAAAGGTTTAAGTGCACGATGGAAATGTCATTAAGTGAAACAGCAAAATTAATTTCATCTATTTATAATGAAACTTATTTCGATGATCCCCGACCATGTGAGGAGAGAGGCTTCTCCGGAATGTATGTTGAAGATTTCTATCAACAATCTACAGAGTCCCTTCAATCTATCAATGGAAACTCTTTTCAAATTAATTTTGACGAATTTCCAAATAACTGCGATCAAATGGATACATCAACAATAGAAGATGAAAATCAGACGTCAGCAAAACACGTTTCTTTCAACGGATATTAAGAGAGTGGTGGTACACATGTATAACACTCTTATAAGCGAGAACCATCAATCTGCATTGCGGAGAATTTCGGTTCTAACTGGAATTCTATATTCAACAGTGTGGAAAATAGTCAGTAAAGGAACATTGGAAATTAGACGTCGAAGAAGTTCAAAATTTGTGAAAATAGATGATGCCACCGCTAAGAGGATTAAAAATACTATCTACGACTCGTATAAACCAGGTAAAGTTCCAACAATTGAATATATTTTTGAAAAGCTGGAAGATGAGTTTCCATACAAACGAACAACCCTGCATGAATATCTCCACAGTCAAGGTTTTAGATATAAAACGCTAGACAAACGAATTGCAATAATGGAATCACCAAGATTGCAAAAACACCGATATGAGTATTTAGAAAAAATTAAGGAAGATCGGAATGCAAGGAGGTCGATCATTTATTTGGATGAAACGTGGTTCGATACTCACGACGTCGTTTCCAAGGGATGGATCGACAAATCTAATAAGTGTTACCTTAGCACTCCATGTAATAGAGGAAAAAGAATTGTAATTCTACATGCGGGAGGAGATTCAGGTTTTGTGCCAAATGCTTTATTGTTATCAGCGAAAAATGTTGCCTCAAGCTCTTTAGATTATTATCATGACATGAATGCTGAACTATTCGAAACTTGGTTCCGAAATCAATTATTAACTAATATTGGAAATAATACAGTTATTGTAATGGACAATGCAGCATACCACTCAAGGCAACTGAACAGAATTCCTACCATGGCTTCTAAGAAAAATGATATAGCTGAGTTTTGCATTCAGAATAATCTAATTTTTCCCCCAATTCGAAAAAAAAAGATTTGTTGACAATTATCAAAGCACGAAATTTCAAAAAGGAATATGTAGTTGATAAGATGGCAGAAGAATTTGGCCACCAAGTGTTGCGACTTCCTCCTTACTACTGTATATTAAATCCAATTGAGCTTGTATGGTCAACAGTAAAAAGTAATTTGCGGAAAAATAATACAAATTGAGCGAAGAAACAATTAAAATGATCCAACAAGAATTTAACAACATTCCAACTAGCACGTGGAAGAACTGCATCAGTCATGTTGTTAAAATTTAAAACGATTATACGACGCTTCAGGAACCAACTGTATGTTTCAATATTAATCTTCAAAGTGAAACTGAAAGTAAAAGTGATGTTTCAAGTTGTGCGGAGTAATATTTGTTTCTTTTGTAATTTTTGTCATATTTATTTATTATAATACTGCACTCTTTTATATGTATGATTAAAATTGGAATGTAATGAATTTTATGATGTGTATATATTTGACTTGATGCAATATATGTAATGTATTTTTCTAATTATCGCACGTTTATATAATTTTTGTTTTATTTATTTATTTGTTGTAAAACTGCACTCTTTTACATGTATCATTAAAATAGGAATGTAATGAATTTTATGATGTGTATATATTTGACTTGGTGTAATATATGTAATGTAATGTATTTTTTTAATAATATATTTTTCTAATTATCGCACGTTTATATAATTTTTTGTTATATATATTTATTTATTGTAAAACTGCACTCTCTTACATGTATTATTAAAATAGGAATGTAATGAATTTTATTGTGTATATATTTGACTTGATGCAATATATGTATTTCTCTGATAATGTATCTTCCTAATTTTCGCACGTATTGCGAAGCCGGCTCTGGACGGCCAGTCTCTTTCCATTACCCTAATAAAAATCCGAGCGCACAATGGGCTGCAATAAAGTCCCTTCGAAGGTAGATTTTCAATTTCAAGCGGAAAAGGTATACCTCGGAAACAACCAGTGATAAAAAGCCCTCCAACTTCTACAGTTTTCATCCGATTGACTTAAGACACAAATTAATATAATCAGAGTAATTCCATCTACAGTGTGACAAAATGTGAACAATATCCAACATACTGTTTTTTTAATATTGCGAGAAACGCAAAACTTGCAACATTATTGCAATTAAAAACAGTTAAATTTAGCCGTTTGCATGAACCAATTTTACTCAAATTTTGTCATAATTGTGAGATATTTGTACATTCTGTATATATTTATATGTTTTCGATATATTGTAAATCGCGCGAACGCGGAACAATAGAATGTTTTTTTGTTTCTTTTTTATAAATTGAACATCTGCGAATAAAGAAAGCAGTTTGAGTTGAGCCGTAGAACTGTCAGCAAGTGATTTAAATGAACCTTCATTTCCGTATTAAAACCACAAACATTACAACTGGCGACGAGGATAATTGGTAATCATGTCGATCGGGCAAATTAAAGAATTTGATCTGGGTAGTAAAAAGTGGTCCACATACATTGCACGCGTTAATCAGTATTTTATCGCGAATAAAATCGCCGATGAGAATAAAGTGCCGATTTTATTAAGTGCAGTTGGTGATAGTATGTACGAGCTAATGACTGATTTGTGTAATCCGATTCTACCGGAAGATGAATCTTATGAAGAGTTAGTGAAAATGGTCGAAAAACACGTGGATTATTGCTGAACGTTACAAGTTTCGTCAAAGAATACAAGAATCCGGCGAGAAGGTATGCGATTATGCAGCGGCATTAAAAAGATTATTCAGAACATGTAAATTTAAAACAAACTTGGATGAAAATTTACGAGATCAAATGGTTTTCGGACTAAGAAGTGATGAAATTAAGCAGCGTCTATTCACGTGGGGGACATTTCCTTTGCAAAAGTATACGAAGAGGCAGTTAACCAAGAGGCAGCAGTTCGTGATGCACACCTGGTAGCTGGAAAATTCCAGGAAACAGAATGTTCGGTACTCAATCTCATAAGGAGGGAAAACGGAGAACGGAAACAGCATGGACAAGATGGCGGACATGGATTTCCGGCGAGAACTGGCAACAATGTCAACAAGCATCATCTACAATGCGTACGCTCCAATCCTCAAAAGAAGGACAATGGCGGACATCACAACAAAGTAAGTGAGATAAAGTGCAAAAGTTGTGGATTAGGGAATCATCAATCATCAGAGTGTTATTTTAGAAATGCAGTGTGTCATAAGTGTAAAAAAATGGGACATATTAGTAAAAATTGTAAACAATTTACAAAGAAAAACTTTTATGTAACAGAAAATAATATATCGAAAAATTACACTGATTCTGATATTGAGTTTTTTAAAATAAATTCATCATCCCATGATACTTTTAAAATTAATATTATGGTTTCTAATAAAATGTTAAAAATGGAAATCGACACTGGAAGTGCAATTAGCGTCATTTCATATAATACATACAGATTATTATTTTCTGAGTACAAATAAAAGGTAACTCCTTTATCATTAAAAACGTATGATGGCAAAAGTATAATTTGTCGTGGATATTTTGATGTAAGCGTAACTTTTAAAAATAATAAATGTGTACTACCATTATATGTAATACCAAATGGTGGTCCTGCCCTCATTGGCAGAGCTTGGTTACGTAAGTTAAATATTTGCACTAAATTAAATTGTTTTAATATAAATGTAAATGAACAACAAGTTAAAGACATAGTTTTTGAAAAATTTCCAAATGTTTTTAAGTCCGGTGTGGGCAAATTCAATGGCAGCGATCTTAAGTTATATACTAAGGATAACGCGATTCCAGTTTTTTGTAAAGCAAGATCATTACCACTTGCAATTAAAAATAAAGTAGAACAAGAATTGGAAAATTTAGTAAAAAGTGATATCATCGAACCAGTAGAATATAGCGAATGGGCAACACCGATTGTACCGGTAATAAAAAAAGATGGCTCAGTACGAATTTGTAGGGATTATAAAATTACTGTA
This sequence comes from Ocypus olens, assembly GCA_910593695.2. Lineage (NCBI taxonomy): Eukaryota > Metazoa > Arthropoda > Insecta > Coleoptera > Staphylinidae > Ocypus > Ocypus olens. Next base: position 20,141,969 of record OU343061.1, read on the forward strand.
AATCCAGCATTAAAAATTCAAAAATATCTTCTTCCTCGCATTGAAGAACTTTTCGTGTCACTAAAAGGTGGTAAATACTATAGCAAAATAGATCTTTCTCAGGCCTATGCACAATTTTGTTTAGATGAACAATCACAAAACTTAGTAACGATAAATACTCACAAGGGCCTTTTTAAATTCAAAAATCAATTGATATGTTATTTTCTAAAATAGAGGGGGTGGCAGTCTTTTTAGACGATATTCTAATAACTGGCAAAAATAAAACCGAACACAATAATCGTCTATTTCAAGTTTTAAATAAATTAGAAAAATGTGGGTTACGTGTTAAATTAAATAAATGTAAATTTTTACAAACCGAAATTTCATATTTAGGGTATGTAATTAGTGAAAAGGGCCTAAGTACATGTCCTGAAAAAATTGCAGCAATTCTTAAAGCTGAAACACCTATATCAGTAACTTCATTAAAAAAGTTTCTTGGGCTTGTAAATTATTATGCTAAATTTGTTCCAAATATTAGCGCAAAATTACACGCATTATATAAATTATTACAAAAGGGTGTTGTTTGGCACTGGGGCCAAGACTAACAAGGAATATTTGAATTAATTAAGAAATTAATTAAAAATTAATTCAAATTTACCTGTAATTTTGGCCTGTGATGCAAGTGCATATTAAATATTAAACCAATTGCATTTGCATCTCGCACCTTAAATACTGCGGAACAAAAATATTCACAAATCGATAAATAGGCTCTTCGTATAATATTTGGTGTTAAAAAATTACCTGTTTGGTCAGAAATTTATTTTATTAACCGACCATAAACCTCTTTTATCGATATTCGGTGAAAAGAAAGGGATTCCGCAGATGGCCGCAAGTTGATTACAAAGATGGGCAATTATCTTAGCTAGTTATCAATATGAAATTCAATATATTCGTTCGGAAAAACACGGAAATGCGGATAGTTTATCTCGTTGGCCGGTAAATGAAACAGGTAATAGAAGTAAGGACATTGAAATTAAGTATAACAAATGTGAGGATTTTCCGATAAATTATAAAAAAAGTTGCAATTGAAACCAGTAGAGATAAAACTTTAGGAAAAATAATTAAATTAGTTCTACAGGGTTGGCCTGAAAAATGTACAAATGAAGATTTAAAACCATATTTTTTAAGAAAAGATGAGCTACACATAGAAGCAAATTGTTTACTGTGGGGATATAGAATAGTAATTCCAAGAAAATTACAAATAAATGTACTAGGTGAAATTCACAAACCTCATTTTGGAATAAATAAAAGTAAATCATTGGCCAGATCATATGTGTATTGGCCAGGAATAGATCCCGACATTTGAAGATTTGTAAGAATTGTTTAGTATGTCAAACAATTAATACAAATCCCAGTAAGGTTTCAGTACGTCCTTGGCCACGACCAAAACTTCCCTGGTCGCGAATACATATAGATGTTTTTGGTCCTATTTATGATAAAAAAATACTTTTTGATAATAGATGCTCACTCTAAATGGGTCGAAATTTTTAAGATGAGTAATACGGATGCCAAGGCAACTATAACCTGTTTAAGAGCTGTTTTTGCTAGGGTTGGTTTACCACATTGTTTAGTAAGTGACAATGGCCCTCCATTCACTTCATCTGAATTTGAATTGTTTTTAAAACAAAATGCAGTACGCCATATATTTTCGCCACCATATCATCCGGCTAGCAATGGTGCTGCGGAAAATATGGTTAAAACCGCAAAAATATTTAAAAAAAAGGCACATTATGAAAATAGTGATCTTGATGTGGCGTTGCAGTTATTTTTATTCCATTACCGCAATACACCACATTCGTTAACCGGAGTAAGCCCTGCTAAATTGCTAATTGGTAGAGACTTGAGATAGCGCTTGACCTTGCTAACACCGAACATAGACGAAGAAATTGAAATTAAAAATGATCAATATTATAATAATTTTCAAGAAAAAGCTTTAAAAGACGGCGATTCAGTATTATTTAAAGATTATAAAGATCCAATACGGCCAATTTGGCAAAGAGAAGAGGTAACGAACAAAACTGGTAATGTAACTTTTGATGTTAAAGTAGATGGCGAAATTACCAGCAAATTTTAAAACAGATAATGTTTTGGAAGTTCCGGCTGAAACAATTAGTGAACCTGTAAAAGAAGACAATCCAGTAGTAAATGAATTAACAACTCAGCCTATAGTTTCAAAACACCTATACAATTTAAGATCTAGAAATGTATCGAAGTAAAAAAAATGTATTATTTATTTAGATTATGTTTGTGTAAATTGTTTCAAAATTAAGGAGAAGGGTGTGAGATATTTGTACATTCTGTATATATTTATATATTTTCGATATATTGTAAATCGCGCGAACGCAGAACAATAGAATGTTTTTTTGTTTCTTTTTTATAAATTGAACATCTGCGAATAAAGAAAGCAGTTTGAGTTCAGCTGTAGTGTTAGCAAGTGATTTAAATGAACCTTCCTTTCCGTATTAAAACCACAAACATTACAATAATATGTAATAATATTGTTGTTTTAACAGGGCAAAATTTCATTATATTTCGTCCTAAATTAAGGCCGATGTAGAGCAATAATCTATTTTCTTTGTTATTAAATATTTAAGAAAAATGACTGTCAAAATGGGATTCGCCTGTAAATAGAAGTCGTATTACACCAAAAAAAAAAAATAACTTTTACTTGAATAACGGTTTAAATCACATTAATACAGCTCTAAAAAAGCATGGGTACCCTGCCCTTAATAAGAGGCATTGCTGAGCGAGTCGTGCTCCAATCCCACTCGGGCCACAATATATCCTCTTATTAAACTTGTACAATAATGTACTGTTATGACATTTTGTGAAAAATGTCCTTCGTAATTGAACGAAATGAGGCTGCAATTTACAAATGCGAAAGAAAATTGTGCTGCAGCCAGTAAATTAAAATTATTGGAAAATTAGAAATAATTTTATAATTTGATTTCAGACTTATGTAATATATTTCCCATAAAGATGATTGAAGCTGACTTATTTGATATTTTTGAAAGTGCCCATGATGGTGATTAAGAAAAGTGTAAATACCGCCATCAAGCGTTACTTATATTTACTCTACCCATCGGATATGTACACAATCCACACTTCTCCCTCACACCCCCAACACCCTACACTGCTAAGATTAGAGACACACTTTACGTATCATGCGAGTCTTATGACATCAATATTATTTTTATTATTTTATAAAATCAAATATTATAAATAGCAGGTTGTCCTACTTACAAGTACTTCTTGTTCTCATAGACGTCGGAAAGGCCGAGGACGTGCGGATGATCGATCAACTTCATGATTGCTATTTCCCTCTCGACCTGGAAAACCAAATGAAAATGAACGTGGATTTCCATTTGGGAGAACTTGAAAGCCGACTTCACAATTAACAGCGGCTTTACCTTCATCAGGACGCTCTCGCTCAGTTTCTCTCTATTGATTATCTTTATGGCGACTTTCTTTCCGGTCACACAGTGCACGCCGAGCTTCACCAGTCCTGAAAATAGAAGATAAATAAATTAAAAAGACTGCAGAGAGACCGTTTAATAGTAATATCGCAAGGATTTAATAATTAATGCGCTCTGCGCGGAAAAAGCTTTTCAGAACGGAATTGATCATGTTTTCATTAGAGTCTCTCGGGATGACATTGCTTTGTTCGAATGAGTTTATATAAATAAGTTGGGTTGTGACAAAGGTTTTAGAAACTGAACTGCGGTAATTTAAATTAATAACAGGCATATTGTGAAATGAATTATACTTCAATGTAACGAAAGTTAAATCTAGCTATCAGCTATTTTAATCCATTTACTGTAAAATATGGGCGACTTTAGCCTGTCGTGTCGTTTGAAATAATTAATAATTCAATAGTAAAGCAAAATGATCCACTACTCATATATCAGCAAAATTATGTAGATTACATAGATACTTTTAAACTTCTAAATATTTCTCTTTGGTTAATGTGCTCGTGCTCTTTAAAGTGAGACTGAAAATATTTTAATATACAGGGTGACACTCGGGAACCGGACGATTTTTAAATAAGTGCTACAAAACGAATTTGCAAGATAATAAGGTTTTCTTTACACCAGAATGAAGCTTACACAATGCTATTTATGATGTGTATCAAGTATGGAAGATAATGTCGTCTAGATGGTGTCCGTCGAGTTGGATGCAGTTTTCGACCCTCTTCCTGAAATCCTCCATAATGCGGTCCAACATCACATTATTGATTGAGCAATAACCATGATTTCCTGACGAATGGCATTCTTTAAGTCGTGACTTTTGAGGTCACAGTGTGGTGTGCCATTGGCCGTAATTCCATTATTGGTCCCTATTTTTTCGAAGAGGCCGGGCTTACCGTCACCGTTAATTCTAACCTGTGGGGGTATTTGAAGAATCGAGTGTATGCTCACAAGCCCCGTAATTTGGGCGACTGGAAGAATGCCATTCGCCAGAAAATCATGATTATTGATCGAGCGATGTTGGACGATTTCAGGAAGAGGGTCGAACTGCATCCAATGCGACGGACACCATCTAGACGACATTATCTTCCATACTTGATACACATCGTAAATGGCATTGTGTAAGCTTCATTCTGGTGTAAATAAAACCTTATTATCTTGCAAATTCGGTTTGTAGCACTTATTTAAAAATCGTTCGGTTCCCGAGTGTCACCTTGTATTACCCGCACACGTTCTGATAAAATAATAATATTTAATATTAAATTTTTAATAATAATAAACTTGTTTATTTTACTAGAATATAAATGAATAAATAAACTTTTTATTTTCCTCTAGAGCAGAAGCACAAATACATATTTACACTCGTCAAACATACGTATATAAAATTACATATTTTAATAGTATATTACATAACTAGAGTTGTAAGCATCAAATTACGCGCAAGTGAAAGATATTGCGTTACAACTCGCGTTATGTACTATACTTTACCTTCGACCTTACATTTATTCGTTTAAACTGAAGATATATTGAAACTGAATCTTGTCAGGGTGACGTTTAAATTTCTATTAAATTAGCCGGCAATGGCAATGTAGGATGACTACCAACTAAACAAACGAATTACCGTTCGAACAATTTTCCATCGAATAATATATTGTCCAATACATTGATTAAACAAATTTAAGGATACGGATCGTTGAACTCACTCTGAAGAGTTAATCTACTGAGATACCATTGCGATGGAAGTACTAATAAGGCATCGCGTGAAGTTTATTGTGTCGGTTAATGTTTTAACCAATTAACTTATTGGTTTAAATTTCACTGTCACTTTTCATATTTAAAGATGAACAGATGAATGCAGAGGGACTCGGCGGGCGTTCATTGTAATTGGCTAATAAGTATATAATATAGCGAGGTTACACATTTATGTACAACATTTAACATTTATATATGATCTATATATTCGTAATGGGTCGCTTACGATTGGTGAAAACAGTTCGGTAATTCATCAATTACAAAGTGGGAGTAGGTAAGAGGTGTTACTTACGAACTAATCAGCATTAATTGGACATTTTGTTAGAATATAGTTATTTTCTCTTTATCGCTTTAAGGAACGATGGTTCATAGGAATTCAGGTTGAGAATGAGGGGGTGATATAAGAAATTGACGCAGCCATCTAGGGTGTACTACCGCTATAGATTTATCAAGTAATATTCATATTCTAAATATGATGGGTCAAACACTTCATCCATGTACCCATACTATCATTATTAGTTTAGAAAAGGGAAAGGCAACAAAAAGGACGATAACTACGCATTCCAAAACTCCGTATTCGATGATATATCGATGCCATTGAGATTCTAACATTTAATGTATCCATCCAAGTGTTTCCAATGGCCCGCGTAGTGGATAATCTTTCTCTTATCGCCAAAGGTCTCAACCTACGTTCTTCACGGTCTGTCGTTCTTCGCTGTGGTCCAGATCCTCTCCGACATCTATGAAAACCTTCCTCAGGCCATCTTCGCCAGCACCTCATTACTGTGGTTGCGTCACGTTCCATTCTATTGGCAATTTCTCTAAACAAAAGACCACCCTCTCTCATGCCAATAATACGACCTCGTTTGAAATCACTTAGTTGTACAAAATTTCGACGGTTACGAACTCAGGGCATTTTAAATGATGTTCTTCGCACTATTATAACAAAAACACCATTTGATATTGCTATTTTTCGTATATAAAATCATCCTAAAAAGAGGTTTGACGAAGGAGTTTTTTATTGAAATTTTAATGAGTTACTTTTTATACCGAAAGCCATCAATTGTAGAAAAATTAAATAAATTTTGGCTGTTTTTCTTGGTGTTGCATTTTTCATTCAAACCAGTATATATTCTAAAGAGTAGCACGGATTTATATTTTTTATAATAATGTTTATAAACAATTTGAATACTAATATTTCTGTATTGGATTGATGAGTCTGTTACTTGGTGAAATTCCATAATACAGGGTCTTTTTTTTAACTCAGAACATATGATTGTTAATGTCTATGTTCTATGTTATAATAATCACCTCAACGCATTGTAATGTAGGCAACCATACTTACACTCAGTCTTATTTAATTGTCAAAATTGTGTTATTAATAAAAATGTACAGATAACTAATTGGTACAAGAGTGGGAACAGCATTCGACGTGTTAGAGATTGGTTTTCGGTTGAGTATCGGAGCAGACAAGTTCCATCCATCTCAACAATTTGTAATATTGTCCATCATTTTGACAATACTGGCTGCGTGAGTAATTTTCACATTAAAAGGGCTAAAGGAAATTAAATTTTAACGGAAGAGATGAAACCAACATTTTATGTTACGTAGAGCAGTCCCCCATATCATCGTTAAGAGTTATCGCAGCACAGTTTCAAATAAGTTCAGCTTCCGTTTACAAGACATTAAAGGAATTTAAACACAATGCTTACAAGTTCAAATCATCAGCAACTATCAAATGAGGACAAAGGCAAACGAACATAATTTGTGAAACCGTATTCAATTCAATTAATAATGATCAAGAAATTTTACACAGAATAATATTTGTTCACGAAAATGTTATAATGTGCGCATTATTTAATTCTATGGGCAGCACTAATGGGGTACATTTAACACTCAATTTCTTAAACACGCATTTGCGTGTTTAATATGCTTATTAAACACGCTCACGCATTTGCGTGTTTAATGCGGTTATTAAACACGTTAATTCGCGCTTTAATTCACAGAACGCGATTTATGATAATATTTTGTTTACTACTGCTTTTAATTTTTTTAAATTGTAATTGTAATCACAACTTTCATTTCGATTTTAATTTTGATTTTGATTTTGTTTTTGCTTTTTTTTATTTTGATTTTAATTTTGATTTTAATTTTCGCGAACAAAGTTTAGTGTACAACTCGCATATAATGTCTATTAATCACTCAAACGATTTGCTCCACTCGCCTACGGCTCGTTCCGCAAATATCGTTCTCGTGATTAATAGCCATCATTATATGCTCGTTGTACAATATACTATTACTGATGAGGCATCTTTTTCCTTAAATGGTGAAGTTAATCCACAAAATTATAGATTAGTATTCTTCATTCCTTATCGATACCCATTCCTTAGACCCATTCCTTCACCTTTTAGATTTTGGGCCCGCAATTATCCTCGCTTACAAAATTTGACGCACACACAATACAATGCGAGAGTTAAGAGCGTTGGGAGTAGTCGAAAGAATATAATTGTGAGAGGTCTAATATCCATCCCGCATAAAATTCATTTCACGGTGTGGTATATATTAACCGCAAACGAGTGTCTTAGAGTCGGAACCCATGCTACTCCTCTTACTTACGGGAAGTATTATTGTCTGTCTCGCTCGCGATTCAGTGGTGTAGACTTGGTCGGGCAATACAACCGCGTGCCCCGATTTCGAGCAATCGCTCTTCGCACACAGGATTGTTTTGTAAACAAACAGCGAGAAAAATAAATAAACACCGCACGACCATCTGTATCGGGTAGAAAGTCGATCGGCAAGCAATCAAATTGGAAATATGAAATAAATTATGAATGACGATATTATTACATTTTTAGTGAATATATTGTACTTATTACAACTTGAGTAAATTATTTTTAAAATTTATTGTTAGATAAATTCCATTAACTCGGCTTAACCACAGATTAATGAATACAAAATTTATTTTCGCTTCGTTATTTTTTAAATAATTTTTTTTTACAAAAGTTCAAATAAATGTTACAAATAGCGAAAAAACTGAATATTTTGTATTAGCAAATGTTTTTCACCAATGCCTTAATTTTGGGAAAAAACAAAGAAAATCATTATAATTTTGTAATGTTTTCTGTGTCATATGAATATATTAGAGTTATATAAAATTTATAATAATTTAGCATATTATAGAGAATACGTTTGCTTTCAAAATCCCACTTAAAATTAGTTCACTTGTAAAACCCGAAATTCTTAATTTTTTGTCCATACTTGATTTTCGGAACAAAGTCCCAATAACCCAAAAATGAAAATGAATGAAATGTTATCTTCGCATCGAAATTATATTCCTTATTGTCCTTATTGGACACACGACATTTAATAACTGCAAAAATACATTTTTGAGCGTGGAATTAAATGTTATTAATTCCACCTATTAATCCTGAATAATTTTAAATCGAATGTTTTATCATACATTTTGATTAAAAATTCAAACGCTTTGAGCCTCTAAATCTAAAATGAAACCTAATGATTTTTAAAACTCGTTCTTTAGAAATTCAAATTTTAATATTGTTAAATATAAAAATTGAAAATTATATTTTTAAGATAATATGTTCGATTACTTTCAAAAGAATATTATCTTATGGTTAAGACCATTTAACATTTAATCCCACTCTTGGCCGAGAACAATTGTATAGCGACATATATGGTAGACAAGTTGAATGACCGCCTCAATTTTCTCGGAAATTATAGCAGTTAAAAAAACGCCTAGCCGGTATTACAATTTAGGCTAGTTTTCATGTCAATGCTCATGAAATCAATTTAAATCAATTTAAAATCATGTTTAAATGTTTTTTTTTATCTGTTAATCTGCTTGAATCAAAAACTTTTTTTAAAGTAATGTGATTTCAATCGCAATTAGCCTATGGTAACTTTACCTTGATCTCTAGTCTTATAAGAGTACTATAATTCAATTTAGTTTTAATTGTAATTGTCAAAAGTGAGTGCGCCAGGGTAATCAAGCGCTGCAGCTGGCGACTGGGGGGCCCTCTGCGTGGCGGGTCCTGCATAAATTAAGGGCCTCCAGATACCAAGAAGAAATTGAGACCAAAGAACACCCCGTGGAGTTACAGGCCTCATTCTTTCCTTCCGCATTGTTCACTCGTACGATTTATTTCTTTATGACGAGTCCGTCGCCCAAACTGGCAGAACGATTCGAAACAGTTACACTCTATAAATTCGAATTCGATGATATAATTTTTCTATTTTGCAAACATATCCATTTAAAATTAATCCATAGCATTTTATTAACGTGTATATGTGTAAATCACACTTTTCATAAAGCATACATTAGCACACTCATTCATACCAAACTTGAATACGTACGCTCATAAATGCTCGTAAGAAACGTGTTTCAAAATAGTATTTCTGTCGTCGGATCGTAATTCAATATCTTGTGTCAGAGACGAACACCACTGGTATGGGCGGAGCAACGAGATAGCGGGGCGTAGTGTGCGACGAAAAGAGAAAATAATCCTAGACCCACATTTATCACTGAAACACTGTCGCACGTTAACATAAAAATAAAATTGGTTTTCCAATCAAAATAAATCATTCTTATGTGATATTCAAGAGTACATATTGGGCTCTTGCATCGACTCATTTATTTTAATATTGTAACTTTATTTACTGCGTTAACTTTGTTGAAAAAAATAAGCCTATTATCGAGCACTTTTTTCAATATTAATCTTATTATAAAAAATACTCTTAGGTGAAATTGGACAAAAACAGTTAGAAGATCCATTACTAAACAATAACATCTTCTACTCGGTGAAAACCGAAATAGAATAAATTTAACCATTTAGCTTCAATTCATGTTAACAAATTACATGCATTTACATATACTGTTCTGATACTCCCAACGCTCTTAATGTGTGGGCTGGACTAATTAATGATACCCTTATTGGTTTTTTTAATAATGGAAATCTAAACATTAATGTTTACTTAGATCTTCTGCGAACTCGTATAATGCCACAAATTCATACACTAAACATTGCTGCTCCTTATTATCAGATGGATGGAGCGCTTCCACATTCTACAGCTGCCATTAATAATTATTTATCTTGATCGCTGGATAGGTAGATTTGGTCCAATACCTTGGCCACCCCGGTCACCTGATTTGTCTCCAAACGACTTTTTTTTGTGGGGGTATCTAAAAAGCAATGTTTATAATAAAATTATTATAAACAATACTTCAGAGTTAAAAGATCGTATAATTACTGTTTGCGATGAATTAAGAAGAAATCCGCAACATATTAGAAATGCTATTCAAGGATTTTATAATCGACTTGGCTACTGCTTAGAACGTGAAGGTGGTCATTTTGAATATTTATTACAATTACTTACGATTTATCATTGTTTGTTTCATTAACCTCACTTTATTCGTAATAATGTTAAGATTTCACTGTACTGTGACAGGTCGACGGGACCTTTGTGTACTTGGTTGCCTATAATATCAATACATTCTAATGCGTTGAGGTGATTATTATGACATGGGACATAGACATTAACAATCATTATTCTGAGTTTGAAAAAGACCCAGTATATGTGGTAAGTAAAACATGTGTGTTGAGAATTTTCACAAATTTTTAATGCCGAAACACTGCGACATATGTTTCGCCACACAGTGGCTTCGTCAGGCAGATGATTAATGATAATCATCTGTGTGGCGAAACATATGTCGCAGTGTTTTGACATTAAATTTTTTTGAAAATTCTCAACACACGTGTTTTACTTACCACATAATATTTCTGTAATTTAGAAAAAAAAAATCCGTCGTACTCTGGGGTAATTTATTTAAAACTTATTATTTAAATAATATTTTTTCATATTTTCAAAACGGTATCCGAAATTTGAACAAAAAGTTATTCATTTTAATACTCTGTCGTAGTGCGCCCTCTGCGGCGTTCTTGTTTAACGGGCTGTGCATATGAAAGGAGGCGTTCCCAAGGCGGCTTTTCGCTGTAACTTTAGCCGCGTTATCTAAATTACACAGTGGTGTTACTAAACATATACCTCTTTCGTGGCAAGAGGGATTAACGACTCATACAAAAACACTTATGGAATTATTGGGTTTCAATAAATATATAACAAATCTTTATTGCCAATATACAATGTATTTATGATTAAAATGTCTTCTCTTCGGTCCTGACAACCGGCTATCTACCCGAGGGCTTTTCGTCGATTTCTGCGTATTTAATTGAAATATTTTAGATTAGCCTGTAATGTACTACAAAATTAAGAAATGAAATTAATAATTTGTATCTCGTGAATCAACGCAAAATAGTATATTGTACAACGAGCATATAATTATGGCGTTTAATCACGAGAACGATGTTTGCGGAACGAGCCGTAGGCTAGTGGAGCAAATCGTTTGAGTGATTAATAGCCATTATATGCGAGTTGTACACTATACTTTGTTCACAAAAATTAAAATCAAAATCAAAATTTAAAAAAAACAAAAAGAAAATCAAAACCTAAATTAAATTCGAAATTTAAGTTGTTATTACAATTACAACTGAAAAATGTTTGTTGTTTAATAAGCATATTAAACACGCGAATGCGTATTTAATGAAATTGAGTGTTAAATGTACCCCATTAATGCTGCCCAAACAATTAAATAATGCGCACATTATAACATTTTCGTGAACAATAGTATATTATTATACAAGTTTAATAAGAGGGTATATTGTGGCACGAGTGGGTTTGGAGCACGACTCGCGCAGCGAGGAGTGATCCAAGGAACGAGTGCCCCACAATGCCTCTTATTAAACAAGTATAATATACTATTTTTTCTGCATTGGTTTTAGTTAAGGATTCATTCCTAAAATAAAATATATACTTAAACATAGTGAGTTTTATCTTTTAATATGTGGCAGCACTGAAAAACAATTCAATCAGTTGACAGTAGATTATTTATTTTAATAGTGAATTATTATTTAAAATGCAACAAAATTCAAATATTCCTGGCACACCACCCGAAATTAGGGAAATTGCCATGGGTGCAATTAATAAATTACTCCCAAGTAAGTCTAAAGCGATTTATGAAAAAGAATACAGTGTATTTAATTCGTGGTGTAAAGAAAAAAGGGTAGCAGTTGTTAGTGAAAATGTATTACTTGCGTATTATGAGGAGATGAGTAAAACGAAGAAATCCTCGACACTATGGGCATCCTATAGTATGCTGCGTGCATGCCTAAGTGTCAAGAACTTGGATATATCAAAATTTGCAAGATTGCAAGGATTTTTAAAAAAGCAGTCTGAAGGTTACCAGCCTAAAAAGTCAAAAATATTAGATGGCTCTGAAATAGATTTGTTTTTACATGAGGCAAATGATCTCTCTTACCTGGCATTAAAGGTAGGTTAAATCTGAATCTTCAATGAATTATTTATGCGAGTTTCGACTTATAGGTTATCCTGATTATGGGCTACGCAGGTGCATGTAGACGGGATGAGTTATTAAATATGTCTGTTGGCGACATGGAATTTAAAGATAACATCATTATTGTAACTGTTCCTAAAACGAAAACAAATCAACCGAGAAAGGTTGTTATAAATGAGGAGCAATGGATTGCTTTAGTTAAAAAGTATGCGGATTTACGGCCAAATACGCCAGGAAACAAAAAAAAAAAAAATTTACGGCCAAATAATGTTACTACAAAACGTTTTTTTTTTACATATCGAAATGGACCTTGCACAAGAGGTCCAATTGGTATCAATAAAATTGGCCAGGTTCCAAGAATAATAGCCTCTTACTTGAAACTTCAAAATCCCGAACAATACACTGGGCATTGCTTTAGGCGTTCGAGTGCATCAAATTTGGCCAACAGAGGTGGAGATTTAATAACGATTAAGAATCATGGTGGGTGGAAGTCGTCTGCAGTGGCGGAAGGTTACATCGAGACATCGCTAAAAAAAAATTGAAGTGGCCCATATGCTTAATCCTAATCACTCACCACAGCCAAGTACGAGCACTTCCTACTCAAATGAACCGTTCTCAGATATTTCAAACGACATGAATGTGAACCTTCATGGTAACACAAACTACCAGCATAGTGTATTAAAGCAAAATGTACCTGGCATAACAATTAATACCAGTGAACCTTCAAGCAACAGTTAAATACTTGTTCATATTAAGTATTTCTGTTCTATTCGTATTAAACGCTTTATTTATGTTGTTTTCGAGTTTTTTTTCTATCAAATGTTGATTATTTCTATTCATCTTTATTTTCTGTGCAACACGAACACGTTGCGTACATTTCTAGGTTATTCGCATCATAGATTACTTGTATAGATAGACAACCTCTATGCACAAACCATTAACAGTGTTTTACGGCGCAGCGACAAAGGCACTGTATTATTCGGCAAACGATGTAGATGTGTTGCACCTCAACAGCAATTTGCGATCTGCCGCATTTTTAGTATGTAACTCATTAAAGTGTTAAATTATCATTCACGGCAATTTTACATTTTCATGTCGACACCTGTCATATTCCAAGTACTCACAAGTACTACCAATAGCGACAACTAAAATGTTACCACAAACAGTTTAATAATGAGCAAAACAGTAAAATTAAAAATCTCATTATTAAACTATTTTTGATATAACAAAAGGTCGATTATCAAACCAAAGTAGAAAAAATGTGTTTGTTGCTGATTTGAATATTAATCCTACCTCGGATCTGAATCAGGACATGGAACCGCAACCACAACGAGGAAAAATTGCATTTATTAATAAAAGTATCTTATCTGCTTTAGACAAGTGTAAAATAATAATAAATGCCGTTCATCTTCTGATTACCGTCGCTGAAGGATTAGGTCACAATGTAAACGATTTAATTATTATTACAAATTATTCATCAGTGCGGGCTATGAAATTTGAACCCACCATTTGGCCCCAATGTCAGGATTATATTGCCGGCAGTGAGATTCTTAACAAAATTCTTGTTGTGAATGAATTTTAGAATGAAAAGTCAAATTAATCGAAGAATGTAATACTCTATTAACCGATGACAAGGAACAAACAAGTTTTTATTATTAAACTTTGAAGAGTATCACAACAGATTTTAATAAAACTGCATTCATTGGCAATATCTAAAAAACACGAAATATCGAAATATACAGGGTGTCCCACGAGGTAGTGGACAGCCGATAGTTCGAAAACGGTTAGTAGTACGAAAATGAAATTTGGTAGCTTTGAATGGTTTGAAATGATCCCTCTTTTTGCATACATAGATTTCATTTCTGTTTCTCCATTTCGGAGAAAATGACAACAACTTCAGAATTTCAAATGGGACACCCTGTATATTTATGGATTTTTGGAAAGGTAATTGAAAGACAAATACAGCGATACCATATTATTCATATATTGTTTTTAGAAAAACCAAAGAAAAATTTATATAAAAACAACGAACAAATTAACAAACAAAAATAACAAACAAATTAATAAAAGTTGTGCAACAAGAACTCAGGCTATAAGATGTTCAAATTGATTTCCAGATTCGTTAACACAAAATTCAAATCTTGCCATAAGGTTTCTTGGGCAAGTTGCTCTCACCATATCTGCAGTAATTGATCAGCATGCTGCTACGATTCGATTCTGCAAGTCTTCCAGATCTGTAGGTGGTTCGGTATATACGACATCTTTTAAATATCCCCAAAGGAAAAAATCCTAAGGTGTAATATCAGGGGATCGCGCTGACCAATGTATCGTACCATTTTGTCCGATACAGCGTCTTTGGAAAGTAGTATAAATATACTCACTCACTCGTCGAGAATAGTGAGGGGGTGCACCGTCATGTTGCCACCACATCATTGCTCTCTCATTTAGCGGAATTTCTTCTAACAATTCATGAAGTTCATTTCGGAGGTTTAAATATACAGTCAGTGTACCTTGATAAAAGTAAGGACCAATCACACGACCATTAAATAAATCACACCATACATTTACTCCCCAAATGTGCTGAAAATGAGTTTCTTCCATCCAACGTGGATTATCAGAAGACCAGTAATGGCATTTATGCCGGTTTACAGTGCCATTGTTGTGAAATCGACTTCCATCACTCCATAATATTTTATTTAAGAAACTTGGATCGTATTCAAGTTTGATTAATATTTCAGTAATAAAAGTGAATTTTCGTCCAGGATCCTCTGGTGTTAATTCTTGCACTAAATGAACTTTAAATGAGTGGTATTTATTAAATTTCAATAATCTGTGGACTGATGATTTGCTAACTCCTAATTCTTGAGAAAGAATTCAAGTAGAAGAATTCAATTCAAGAATTCATGCGGGTTCGCTTGTGCATATGCCAAAAAAATTATAACGTTATCTTCCGTTAGAACTGACCTTTTTCGGGGTGTTTCATGCTTTCCAACGGGAAAAGAACCTCTGCGCAATTTTTCTTCTAACTTCACGAAGGTATTTTTGCTCGGAGTTCAACGATTCGGATATCTAACTCTGTACAAATCTGGAGAGCGTCTACTGTTTTTGCGACATTACATACACACTCGTCATACGTAAAACTGGGAGGCATTACTTACACGTAATCAGAATTTATTGTCAACTTGATATCGAAAATTTGACATGAAGCGTTTTCAATTTTTTTACGCTTTTTTTTTGTTAATCCATGCCACCGCGATTATCTATTTCGATTATTACTTCAACAATATTCCCTCATTTTACAATAAAACTCCTTGATAATATGGTATTACTGTTTTTGCCTTTCAATCACCTTTCCAAAAATCTATAAATATACAGGGTGTCCCATTTGAAATTCTAAAGTTTATGTCATTTTCTCGGAAATGGAGAGACGGAAATGAAATCTATGTATGCAGAAAGGGGCATCATTTCAAACCATTTAAAGCCACCAAATTTCATTTTCGTACTACTAACCGTTTTCGAGATATCGGCTGTCCACTACCTCGTGGGACACCCTGTATAAGTATGATGTAACTAAAAACTCATAACTCCATCAATTTTAGTCCAATTTTAACAAATAAATTCATTTTGGATTCGTATTAACCTCCTCTGTCGACACAATATATAATTTCACCATTAAGATGGACTGATGGAACAAAAAAAAAAACTTTTTTTTGCCGGTTACGCAATGTTCGATATGGTTCAAAATTTACAGTTATTAGTTTTTTATCTATACGAACAAGTTTCCGGGTTGTCCCGTTGATTTTCAGGTATTTCGAAACTCCACCATATATACTAAAACCACTCTATTATATACATTGTACACGTTATATTCTAATAAGTATATAGTTCAAGTTTTATGAGTTTAATGATATTTATTTAAAAAGTATGCCGCCCTCTATTCAAAAATTTATGAAACATTTTTGACTCCCTTGAGATCCTACACCTCGATTTCTTCCTGCACTTTGGGGCCGAAAAATTAACATTCGAAACTTTTTTTAAATCTTATATTTCCTTCTTTCAGATTTTCGAAAAAACATTTAGATCCAGTAGCCCTCAAAGTTGGGAGCAGAAAATTCTACGTTTACAGTTTATATGCATTTGAACAGTTTATAAAAAATATATTAATCTTTTTAAAAAAAAAAATATGTATTTTTAAGATAACCTTATCCTGGCAATTTTAGATGTTACCTTAAACCTTAAACCTTAAACCTTAACCTGTCACTATTTTTTCATTGTTTGATTAACCTGCAAATTCAACCGTTATCGAGTCAACCTATCCGCATAAAATTAACAGGATGAACCCATTTAATATGAAAGGATATTTCATTCGACGATAATAAGCGGAATTTCTAGAATAAGCGACTTATCCTGCTGCTGATTATATAACGCCTGCTTGATGAACGCGCAATTATAATTCCCCTTAATTAACGCAAACTAATTTAAGACTGCTACCATGTATCATATGCCACAACGGCTGCTATAATTATGTAAACTTTTAATGTCTGTAATTATCACACCAATTTCTAATAATGAGATTATAAAACAAATTAAGGTTATTAACTAAAGACCCATAAAGTAAATATATCGTGTATTTAGTGCTAACACCAACATATACTTTCATAACATGAACACAATATATTTTAGCACGAGTTTAAATTTCCTTAAGAGTAACATAATACACGGTGTCCACATTTTTCCAAAATGTATGGGGATCTTAATTATTTGAACAGATAGAGTGGCGGTTAAATTGGGTAAATGAAATAAAGAGAAAATACAGCCTAAATATATGAGTATTCAACCTGTTCGTGACTGCGAAATGAACAAATAATTTGTTGAAACAACAACTTCCCTGGCTAGTGCCACGCCAGATATTAAGTAATACAAAAGAAATTTGCATGTTATTACTAGTACACTAGTGAAATAACATTGCTTTAAAATTGTTTATTTCTACGTACAGCACTAACTTGAAATTTATTCTACAATTAAATTTGAAAACTTTTAATTTGAAAACTGTAAATGTTAATATTAAAATGAATAAGCTGGAAAAACATCTTGACAAACACACAGTGCTAAACTTATCTAGTGCTACTAGATGTAACAGATTTCATAATAACTAAAGTATGTTCATTAAAAAAAAACCTCAAGTATGCCATGATTTTTTAATTTTAAAAATTTAAGTTGGTAACACATATTGAGGTTATGTTACTTCTCAAAATTAAACAAACTGTAGTCAATTTATAGATACTTAAATTTTTCACTATAAAATTATATTAAATGTTGTATGTGCCTTCCTTCTTCTTGAACACAAGCCTGAACTCTTCGTCGCACACCCTCCATTACGCTCCGCAACAACATTGGATTATTGTTAATTTCTATAAATTTATCTCAAATTCGTTGCCGCATGTCTTCTAGATTGTGTGCATAAATACAATTTTTCAGGTATGGCCACAAGAAAAAATCTCATAGTGTTAAATCGCATGAACGGGGCAGCCAGGGAATACGTGCATTTCGACTTATTATTCGGTCCTCAAAAAAATCCTCCAAAATGGTCAAATTATCCACTGTGCAATGAAGAGTTGCTCCGTCTTTATGAAAATATCCACTTTGCAGTTCATCATTTAATTCATTTATAAAAGGCAATAAAATTTCTGTACGATAACGGTTTGCAGTTACCTAAAATGAATGCACGGTTATTGAATTTTTATTATTAATAATAAAGATAGGAATTTACCTTTAAAGATTATCGGTCCAACTAATCTTCTCCCACTAATCGCTGCCCAAACGCCAACTTTCTCTGGATGTAGTGGTTTCTCTCGATATATACGAGGATTTAGATCCGACCAAATTCTCATAGTTTGGGAATTAATGTACCCATCCTTGTAAAATCAAGCTTCATTGGTAAAAAAAGTAATTTGTAAAATATCCTCGTTTACATTTTGTAAAAACCACTGACAAAATTCCAGTCGTCTGGGCTAATCAACAGGTTATAACTCTTGCACCGATGTTATGCGATAAGGGTATACTTCCAAATCTTGTCGTAGAAGCTTGTGGCATGTTCCTACCGATAAATTCATTTGCTGTGAAAAATGACGCAGAGAAGTCGTAGGTTCATCTTCCAAAATTTCTTGGGCTGTTTTAATAGCATCTTGAGTTCGTTTAACTGGTCTACCACTTCCTGGTTTACGGAGAATACTACTCATTTCACGAAATAATACAACAGATAAGGTATTTTTAAATTCATCATAAATAATGGGCGAATGAATACACCCAGTTTCCGTCCACTTTAATCCCATTTCGGAAATAACTTTCAATTAGAAACGTTTCTTGCTGGTTGCTGTAATGCATTGTGAGCACAGAATAATTGAAACTTCTAGAAAGATCTGGCGTTTATATGTCAATTCCCAACAAGTGTCAAGTGTGCCAACTGAAATTTTTAAAACGAAAAAGTCATGGCACACTTGAGGTTTTTTTTAATGAATATACGATACCTATAAAACTGAATCATACAATATATAAAAGTTAAGCAAATAGCCATTTGCAGACGCGTTTAGATATTTATCTCTCATCAGTGCAGCTTCACTTTTGAATTCAATTTTTAGCAGCTTCCCTTATTTCTGAAAGTGTACAAGTAATATTCGAGATTTATTATGTTCTAAAATAAACTATTGAAATCGCCGCCGCCGAAATATGTAAAATATTAAATTTGTTAAAAACAAAAACACATTTTTTAGTACTAATAAATATAATAATTACACAACTTTCCTAATCTATTATTAATTTTCCGTTATCCCAGGCAACTAGTTTGGAACAGAGCTGATCATTATCATGATTTGGACGAATTGTCGTTCTTCCATTGTTTTCGTCTCCACAAACAAACTGTGTTCAATTTACTTGACCTGACTAGCAATATACTGGCTGATAATAACATAAGCATTTCTTTTCGCGCGCTTTTCTTTCCTAAAATATGTAATTAAGCATTGAATTTTTAATAAATATGGCGAGTTTTCACTATTTCCCTGTTTGTACAGCAACTCTGTTCGCGTAAGAGACTTGCATATATCAGCTGAGAAAAGGGCATGCAAGGACCCTTATGTCGCACAAGTTAAAAAGTGAAAATCAGAAGATCAGAAGATTTTTCGATGTTGCAACACTTTGAGCTTGCTTCCTAGAGCAATTGTATTAATTCCTATGGTGCATGATGCTTCCTTCTAAGCGTGACTTAAAATATAAGTCCTACTTAAGTCATTAACAACATATATGTAGGGGCTGTATGAAACCAGAGCATTAAATGTTTTTTCTACGACCGATAAATAAAGTGGGGTTTCACGCATTCATTTTACAAGGGAAAGTAGACTTTTTCCGAACAGTTCTACTTTCCCGCACGTTACCTATAGCAGCGTGCTGGAATATACTTTCTCCACGACCCCCTTAGAATTTAAGCATTCTGAAATCAATTTTGATTATAGAACGTACACATTCTCACTCTTGTTATGGAACAAAACACTATGCGCTTATGCGTTTTGCATGTAATTCATTCCATAACAAGGGAGAGAATGAATATTCTCACATCGTTCCGAATAAAACAATTAGCCTTGGATATCACAATTGTCAAAATACTATAAACATAACCACAAACGTGATCATAAAACGTAAGTTCTTTGTGTTCATTATTTTATTAGTCTATTTTATCTGGTCGAGGAGAAAGTATAGTCTGATACTCGGTAAGAATGGAAATTCAGATGCTCGTGGTTCCTCGCGCTCGCCTCACGGCTCGCGCTCGAAATATTCCACTCGCATCGAATTTCCATTCTAACCTTGTTACAGAATATACTATTCTCCACGACCCCCATAGAATTTAAGCATTCTGAAATCAATTTTGATTATAGAACGTACACATTCTCACTCTTGTTATGGAACAAAACACTATGCGCTTATGCGTTTTGCATGTAATTCATTCCATAACAAGGGATAGAATGAATATTCTCACATCGTTTCAAATAAAACAATTAGCCTTGGATTTCACAATTGTCAAAATACTATAAACATAACCACAAACGTGATAATAAAACGTAAGTTCTTTGTGTTCATTATTTGATTAGTCTATTTTATCTGGTCGAAGAGAAAGTATAGTCTGATACTCGGTAAGAATGGAAATTCAGATGCTCGTGGTTCCTCGCGCTCGCCTAACGGCTCGCGCTCGAAATATTCCACTCGCATCGAATTTCCATTCTAACCTTGTTACAGAATATACTATTCCCGCACGTTACCTATAGCAGCGTGCTGGAATATACTTTCCCGCACGATTAAATTAAATGTAGGTATTTTCTGTGTAATTGCCAACTTGCACATGCACCAACAAGATGGCGAACGAGAATAAGTCGCCAGCGTTGTTCGTGTACACGAAAGTGTGTAAATGTGGTTCCATAGCTAAAAGTATGGAAGTAATTTCATTAATACTGCTAGTAACCAGCAAAAGGCTAGATGGCAAATTATAAATCAATGAAAAACACAAGAATGTAATGTAAACTGTGATATATCTCCTGATACTTTTAACATTACTTTCATAAATTTAGTAAACGACATAATTGCTTCCATTCCATCTCACGATATAGATTCTAGTCAGTATATCAATTGTAACAGTAGTTTTAGTTTTAAGGAAGTGTCATGCAATGAAGTTAGAGATGTAATCAATAGCATCAAATCGGAAATTGCACTGATATATATGGAATTTTTATGAATATTATTAAAAGCTATAAGGAAGCTATTATCCCTCAAATTACTGCATTAATGAATAATGTATTAGGACTTCCACCGTTCCGGATGCAATGAAAGTAGCTGCTGTAGTTCCTGTTTTTAAAAACGGTGACAGGTCAAGTGTGAATGACTATCGGCCCTTATCATGCCTTCCTATATATTCAAAGATCTTGGAAAAGATACTATATAATCAAATGGTGCAATATGTGAAGGATAACTCTCTTCTTAACTTCAATCAGTTTGGATTTCGTGCAGGAGTTAGCACATCTGATGCACTTCCATTTTTAGTTAACACTATTTTGGATTCATTGGAGGGCAATGGTTTTGTCATGGCTTCCTTCCTTGACTTGAGCAAGGCGTTTGATTGTGTATCACATGAAATTGTGTTAAAAAAACTTGAGCACTATAACTTCAATCAACCAGACCTCCAGCTGATAAGGTCGTATCTTTCTGGACGCATTCAAATTACCAGGGTAAATGGTAAAACATCGAAACCTCTACGGGTTACATTTGGGGTACCACAAGGTTCAATTTTGGGTCCTTTATTATTTCTTATTTACATTAATGAACTCCCAACATATATTCCAGAAGCCTGTGTTATACAATATGCAGATGATACGACCCTGTTAAGTGCGAATAAGGATCTGCATGCAGTATTAAGTGCAAATCAAAACGCTACTGTGCTGGCCTCGGAATGGTACACTGGAAACCGCCTTCATTTGAATCCAAGCAAAAAGTGTCAATGTTTTGTTTAACTTGAAAGGTGAAAATAATATTAGCTCACCACATGCTAGTTTTTTGGGAGTGTGGGTCCATAGTGTGTTAACATGGAATCATAATACTGAACAGCTTGCAAGAAAATTGTGCTGTAGTATTTACTTGCTACGAAATTTTTCAAATTTAGTATCATTGGAGGTCTTAAAGACATCATATTTTGCAAATTTACAGTCTTTACTCAGTTACTGCTTGATAGTATGGGGTCATTCGCATGGACTACAGCGTATTTTTAAACTTCAACGACGAGTTATCCGAATACTTGCGCATGTTGGATATAGAGCAGATACAAAGGCATTATTTAAAAATATGGGAATTTTAACAATGTCTAATTCGCATAAAGAAAAATGAAGGTGAATATGAATTAGTGAATGCTATTCATAATTATCCAACTATTCGCTTAACTAAATCTCAAACTGGAATTAGATATTGGGGCCCAAAATTCTCTAATAAATTACCAGTTGCTATCAAATATTTACCTCTTAAAATGTTTAAAGTGTTTATAAAAAGACTTCTTTTGGAAAAAGCCTATTTCAGTTATAACGAACTTAATCGATAGCGACATTTGATACATATCCAGTGATTTAACCTCTACTATGTTTTTTATGTCTTACTAAATGTTGTTTCTGCCTTTTGTTGATTTGTTCTAATATATTTTTTATTTTATTCGTTTGCCAGTAATTTTATTTCTACATCCATTTAACATGTTTGTATTGTCGTACCAAATTTAATTTTAATATGTTTGTAATAGTTTCTTAAATTCATATTTTATTTCTTCGTTATTTATACACTTAATATCTAGTACCTATGTCTGTTAATAATTTTATTTTTACATCTATTTTAACATGTTTGTATTGTCTTAAATTTCATATTTTACTTCATAGTTATTTAACTGAATTTATAGTATGTACCACCTGACTTGTGTAAGCGATTGAGTAATCACACAAATATAGTATTATTATTATAATTAATAATATTACTTTTTGTTTCTTGCATCAATCCTGGAATGTTTTCAAATTTTATCTTAGATATGTCTGGTAACAAATTCAAGGCGCTAGAACTCGCAACACGGTGTATGTATTATTTTAAATATATTGTCGCGAACCGGTGTTATTTGACACAGGATGTCCGGTTCGCGAGTACTCCAGCCGCGTACTCAGCGAGTTTCAAGGACTTCCTCGATATTTGCTTGTCAATAAGTTTTTGTGCTGATGAGTAGGGGTCGAGGGGGTCCGGGAAAACCGCTGGGAAGTCAGTCGGTGTTCCGCCACGATCAGGGGAAGTTATCAATATAGTCCATAGTTTAAAGTTAAACAGTTGTTTTTTTAATGCACCGGCTCGTTTAGCTTAGGTAAGTACCCTAAATTTTATATAGTGGTTACCTATTGTCTCTGACCTTAAAGTCACGACGAACCCCCACGCGACATGTGGTGGAGGCGGAGAAACTTATGAACACCCTTAAAATTGTTAAACTTCCAAACGATAATTATTTTCCATTCACGTTTGATAACGATGGGTTTGAACTCTTAAAATGCGCATGGAGATTAACAGCTTGTCAAACAAATCAGGACACCCTTGTAACTGTTCATATTCCGTTTACCGATCGTAAACTTTTTAAATTATATAACCCCGTGCCTATCCCTACTCCGTGGAAAAATGATATTTTCTATTGTATAAGCCCCTCAATGCATTTGTTTGCTACTGATCCTAAATTATCAATCAACTTCGATATTGATGCTGAAATATATGGCACTTGTAAGAAAATCAAAACACACTTTCTGCTGTGCCCACAAAACCGTTTAGTATTTCACACAGATTATGCAAGAACCTGCGAATTGTTGATTTTTAAAGGAGGCCCAATAACCGAACATACTTGTGATACTCGGTTTGTAAAAATCAAGTCATTCGTATTTCTTCCCCTCCAAATCAACGATACATGGATAGTTATCCCTCCTATACCTAATGAGAAATATACCTTAACGTGTAGTAAAACAATCATTCAGTTAAGCGTTAGTTCTCTCTCAACCTTAAAACTTGGAAAAAACTGCATCCTATATGCCGGCGAAACAATTTTAAAATCGTTAGTGGAACTAACATCATCCTCAGTCTTGAATATCCACTTCAATTCCATAAATTTCAACCTAACATCCCAAATAAATCCTATCCTCGTTAGAATTTTGTCACCACTTTCACTCACAACAACCTATAAATCCACGGACGAATTTGCCAGGCACTTAAAAGGCAGTAGTAAAAAATTGACCGAATTACAATCTGAATTGGTAGCTACGAATGGTTACTTTAGTCATTCTGCATTTATCTATGGTAACCTAGCTGTCTCTACTATTATAATAATAATCGGCATCCTCCTAGTAGTCTGTTGTTATAGAAGATTTTTTAGATTAAAAGAAGCTCGTGTAATGGTGGGAGAGAGAAGGCATGCCTCCGTAAGAATGCCTAATGGGCAGAGTCTTAGATTTAGCATTAACGAACTAGAGCGAGGCATACGAATAACAGAGACATAAATGTGAAAAGGATGAAAAAACATATTTTTGCTTAGTATTTAGCCCGAGAGTAAGAGAATTTAGATGTACGAGTGATTGTGAGCATGAATGAAGATAATGTCGATAAGTTTAGGTTAGTATTAAGTGTATTTGTGAATACTTGGGGCCTATGAAAGGATACCACAGGGATGGATCCCGTCGCCGCTGGAGCGAAGTACCTGCAAATATTGTGGGAAATGGGGGTTAAGTGTACGTTAGCGGTGCCGTACCGTATTACTTGATCCAGCGACTCCTCATTTTCGCTAAACGTTATGTAGGTGGTACCAGCCTAATGGCGATCCAATGGGATGATGAACATTGAGATAATTTAGAATTAAGTTTAAAATAACGATGAGTTTCGATAATTTTAATGTGGAGATAACATGAGTGAATGTGATGCGAATATGCAGCAAAAATATGGGGTACTAATTTTGTGTAAATTTGCATGCTAGACAGTTAAGGCGGGAAAGTAAATAAACAAAATAGGGACCAAGGTAGGAAAACCAAGCAATATATATATATATATATATATATATATATATAAAAAAAAAATAATAATGAGTGAAATGGTACTAGAGAGTGACCACCATTGTAGAAATTAGCATGTTGGAAAGGTTAGAATTTGGGTAATTTATTAGTATTAAAAAAAAAAGTAGTCATTAGTTATAGGCACCATTAAATAAATTTTGTTTTGGCAAATTGTCGCAGAATCTGTCGTTCGTTATTTTTATAGTCGAGCCACTACCCACACTATGGAGCCAAGGAACAGCAGCAATGGAGGCAACCCCTGAAAGGAGCAAGTTGGAGTTCAGGACCTTCCATCCAAGTGGCGCATCAACCCTACAACAACCGGGTGATGAGTCGAGTGATGTAAAACCAATCGACCGTCACTAAACACTACTGGCCTAGCCTGTATTCGAGGTCATTGGGAGACGCTACCACCAAAAACCAGGAGCAGATGTAACGGGAACAGGGCCTCACAACAACCGGAGGAAAATCCATGGAAGCTGCTCGTCTCCCCCACCCGAATCAAGAGAACCAGTACTTTGGCGGGTTCTAGTACACTAAATACACTACTAGGAACCCGACCCGATAGGTTGGGACACCAAAACATCCCCTGTAAGCGTTACAAGAAGGTAGCCAACTCAGTTTGTTTCCAAGTAGGAGGTTCGCCACCAAGAAGACCTGGACAAGGATGGACCCTAGAAGTGATAGTGTAGTGTGGACTCTAGAAACTCTAAGACGAATAGTTAGGTGCAGCTAGGTTTAAGTTAGGTTAAGTTAGAGTTGTAATCGTTGGGACACCGATTCACTGAAGGGGGAGTAATGTCGCGAACCGGTGTTATTTGACACAGGATGTCCGGTTCGCGAGTACTCCAGCCGCGTACTCAGCGAGTTTCAAGGACTTCCTCGATATTTGCTTGTCAATAAGTTTTTGTGCTGATAAGTAGGGGTCGAGGGGGTCCGGGAAAACCGCTGGGAAGTCAGTCGGTGTTCCGCCACGATCAGAGGAAGTTATCAACAGTAATATAACGAGTGCCTATGATTTTGCCGGCAATTATTAGCAGCAGGATCACGATTGCTTGTTGCGACGAAAATCGGCACGACTGCGAAGCAGGAGTGCCGATTTTCTAGAAGCAACAAGCAAGAGTGATCCAGACGCTAATAATTGCCCAGGAAAAATCAGTCACGAGTTAGATTCGAGAAGACAATTGGCCGAACAGAAAGTTCACATTTCATAATTTGAAAAGTTAAATTTAGTGACACCAAGTGTCAGACGTGGATTAATCTGCGCCACAATAATTGTAGTAAAAATGAGCTTACCAAGATTTTGAGAAATGCCTATGAATACTATTACCGATGAAAGCACTAACACTTCACCCAAAAATACAAACAGACCGAATTCAGGAGCAAACTATTTAAAAGTCCGGCAATAACTGACGTTTTATAAGTTATAGAAAATGAACCAACGCGTTGCTAGGCAATACCAACATGAGAGATTATCTGATTAGATACCACCCAGGGTTAATTGCCATGCATAACATAGAGCGTGGTCTGTTACGCATCGTAATTAGAATTTTATTGGATCATGTCATCAACTTTATTCGATTTCATTGGTTAGTAAATAAATGAGGGCAATTGTCAATATAGTCCATAGTTTAAAGTTAAACAGTTGTTTTTTTAATGCACCGGCTCGTTTAGCTTAGGTAAGTACCCTAAATTTTATATAGTGGTTACCTATTGTCTCTGACCTTAAAGTCGCCACGAACCCCCACGCGACAATATCTACTGGTTTGAATGAAAAATGCAACACCAAAAAGTTATGGTCAGATTTTAATGAAAATTTCACAGAAGTTGTGTTTGAATGTCTCAAGTAAACGAACAAAATTTCAGTTGAAAAACTTACTTACACAAGCATTTTTTTTAATAATGAGTCGGTCCTCCGTTGTTTCTAATGCACCCATTCACGCGGTTCGGCATGCTTTGAATGAGGTGATCAATATCTTCTTGGGGTAGCTCATCCCAAGCTTCCTGAATCCGCAAACGAAGTTCGTCCAAAGTGTCTGGGGCACGGGGTAAAATTTTCTAGTCTGACGCCAATCATATCCCAAACATGTTCGATGGGCGAAAGGTCTGGTGAACGAGAAGGCCATGGAAGCACTACAACGTTAGCTTCTTCTAAACACTCTATTGTTACCCTTGCTGTATGTGAGCGAGCATTATCTTGCTAAAAGATAGGGTTTTGCAACCCTTCTAAGTATGGCAGTGCAATGGGCTCTAGAATAGTCTGTACGTAGCGCCAAGTATTTAGGGTGCCAGGAATAAAAACTAGAGGGGACCTAACCTACCACCATACTTGATGACACCCCAAATCATCACCCCCTGCGTGAGAGCAGTATGGCGAGGAAGCGCGAAGTCCATATTTCTGCGTTCCCCGCGGAAACGTCTGACACATCTACGTCCATCGTTGGCCCATAAACAAAATCTGGATTCGTCAGTGAACACAAAAAAAAAGACCTTTAACTTCCTTTCCTTCTCCTCTCCTTTTCCCACCCCAACCTCGCCAGTGTCTTCACCCCGGTTCCGTCCTCTCTCATCCATTCGTTCACTCTTTTCCCCCCTCCCACCCATTCCTCACACACACCCTCTCACTCCTCTGCCAAATGTCTCCAAGTATCCCTCCCCCATTCACACAATACACATCTCCCATACTCTGTACCCATCCATACTTTCCTCCCTCTCTCTCCTGATCCACACCTGGCTCTTGCCAGCATCACCATTTCCTCCCTGCCCAGCCCCTTCTCACCCAGGTATCTCGGCAACCTCCCATGCACCTGCCACCTTTCATACATATCATTATACTCACTCTCCCTGATACATCCCTGCCTCTCCTGAATTTCCACTTCCTTCTCCTTCTCTTTCACCCACGCTGCCGCATTCCTTCCACTCTTTATCCAATCCTTCGCTTTGGCTTCCGACAACCCCACCCTCTCATACATTCTCTTTCGCTCCATTCTCCATTTGTACTCTCCTACACCCACACATGTTTCCCACACCTCTTTCACCAGTCTCTCCTCCTCTAATTCGTACAACCTCATCTCATATCTAACCACTCTCTCGATTGTCACACTCTGCATATTTCCTCTATTTGTTTTCTGAAGCAGTATGTACCCTGGCGTGGACTCTTCTGCCCCCAACATACGCTTCAAGAACCACCGTTGCTCTCTCTCCACACATTCATACCCCTTCGTTCCCCATACTTCCACACCATACATTAAGATCGTTCTCACACATGCGTCCCACAATTTACATGCCATTCTAAAACTGTTTTCCATCCATTTTCCCCACTTCCCCCAAACCATACCCCACGCTTTCCTTGCCTTACCCTGCATCCATTTTAAGTGTTCCACGTACCCTCCCGTACCTTTAAAAACGTAACCCAGGTATTTGAACACCTTAACCCTCTCCACTCTCTCACCCTTCCACTCTATTTCTCTCACTCTTCCCTCCCTTCCTCTATTCCTAAATCTCATCCACTTCGTTTTCCCTACATTCACACAGAGCCCTCTCTTATCCATATACCTCTCCGCTCTCTTCAACATATCCCTCATCCCTTCCCAGTCTCTCGCCATTAACACCATATCATCCGCATACGCCAACATCCATACCTTGCTTCTTCCAACCACCGCCCCACCCGCTTGTCCTTTCCTCAACACTTCTTCAAACTCACTTATATACAAGTTAAATAGCAAAGGACTCAGCGGGCAGCCCTGCCTCACCCCCATCCACGTTCTAAATTTCTCCGACACTTTCATTCCCACTTTCGCTACCGCCCACGTTTCCTCATACATTCCTCTTATCCACTCTACCATCCCGTCACTCACCCCTTTCCTTCTCAAACACTCTATCAGGCTCTCCCTCGGTATACTGTCATACGCTGCTTTTAGGTCCAGGAACACTGCATATACACTTCCTCTTTCTTCCATTACTCTTTTAACCAACCTTGCCAGAGTGAAGATCTGATCTCTGGTGCCCCTCCCTTTTCTAAAACCCCCCTTTGCTCCGGTAGCAGCCTCTTCTCTTCTACTTCTTTCTCCAACCTGTTCTTCACCACAATCATGGCAATCTTAAAGCCACTGTTATCCCTCTATAATTGTCCACCTTATCGTGCTCTCCTCCTTTGTGAACTGGGCATACCACACCTACTCTCCATGATGCAGGTAAGTCTGCTTCCCATCTCCACATTTGATTTAACAGCTCCCTGAACTTATCCTTTCCCTCTTTTCCTATCTCCTTCCACATCTCCGCCTTTAGTCCATCCATTCCTGCTGCTTTCCCTCGTTTCACTTCCTCAAACGCTTTCTCAACCTCCTCCTCTGAGAAATCCTCCATCACTTCCCTTAGTCCTCCGTCCCCTATACTCCCCGATCGTCCGCTACTTCCTTTGCAATTCTCTGACCACTCTTGTATTGATACCCCTATCTGCCTCTTCTTTTCGCCTCTTTTCAGGATATTCCACATTTCTGCTTCACTCTTACACTTTCTCATTTCCTCACTTGTTCTCTCCAATGCCTGTATCTTCTTCCTTTCACATATACTATCATACTTTTTTCTAGCTGCCACCACCCGCCTCTCTTCCCCTCCGCTCCATAAGCATTCTCTCATTGCCTCCCTCACTTCCCTCTTTGCTAGCTGACATTCTTCATTAAACCACGTACTCTCATTCACCTTCTTTCCCTTCACTCTTCTTCCGCATCCCAGTATGACCTCCTCCATTTCCTCCATTGATACAACTTCATTCCACTGCACCTTCTCCAACGTTTTCTTCATATGTATAATTGCACTTATCCCGCTCTCTATTCTCACAACTTCCTGTTCTTGTTCCACTCCTTCCCCCTTGTCCATCCGTATCTCCACTTTTATTGGCAAATGATCCGATCCCATGGTCTCCTCCACCTCCATTCTTCTTACTTCTTCTCTCGGGATACCTTTGATTGCTATATAGTCAACCACTGATGATCCCCTTGGTCCGATGTATGTCCTCTTCCCTTCCCAATCCCCTTCTGTGCATCCATTTAGTATTTCCCATCCCTCCTCCATCGCCCAAGGCCTCATCCTTCTGCCATCTCCATTTATGTGCTTATCTTGCGAATTTCTTTTCTTCATCGCCCCGTCCTCCCCAATACCTCCACCCATCTCACCTATCCTTGCATTGAAGTCCCCCCCCACCATCCACCTTCCTCCTTCCCCAGCTCTCTTATCTGTCTCCCTTTTAATCTCTCCCCAGTTTTTACTAACGTAAACCACTCCCACATCAATCTGGTATCTTCCCTGTTGCCATTTCAACCACATCAGCCCTTCGCCTCCCTCCATAATCTCCATCTTGCCACCTTTCCTATCCTCTCTCCATCCAACTAACATTCCCCCCTTCGCTCTCCCTTTCATCGCACATCTTGTTGCCTTCTTCATCTCCCATTTAAAACCTTTCGGCAACCATCTTTTCACTTCTCCCCATTCCTCCTTCACCATCCATGTCTCTACTATCCCCACTATGTCTTTCCCAGCCACCCAATCCTCAAAGTCCTTCTTCCACCTACCCTCCTTGCCCTTTGACTTTATTCCCGCTATGTTCCAAAACCCCATTGTTACCGACCCTTCTTTCCCCACCACCCCACGTGTATCTCCTCGCCACCTGCCTTTCTCACTGGACTTCTGCCCCTGCCTTCCTTCTGCCCCTCTGGCTCTTCCATCACAGCTCCCCTTAACCTTCCCCCTCACTTCCTCTCCTTCTTTTCGTTCTACCTCAGTTTTTTTTTCATTTCCTGCTTTCTCATCCTCTCTTCCCCCTCCTCTGCTCCTGCTTCCTCCTCCCTTCTCATTATTTTTGCTCCTCTTGCCCCCTCCTTGTCTCGTTGCTTGAAGTTCCAAAACGACACATTCCCTCCCCCTCGTATGTTATCTACTTTCCTTCCTCTTCCACTCCTCTCCCCTGGTCCTTGCGCACGGTTTTTGACCCCCATGTCCCCTTCTCCAAAGCCCCCATCTCCGTATTCCAAGTCCACCACTCATTCTCTACGCGTATTTTTTGATAGTATACTTGTACTTTCTTCCCTTTGTTTCTTTCTTCCCATGCTGTCCTTTTAATTTTAATCTGAATCTCTCTCTCGTTCTTCGTGAGGTCATCATCTATGTAAATAGTACTCTTTGCGTCCCTTAAGCTACTCTTCTTTGCCATCATTCGCTGCTTATCCTCCATGTTCGCACATCTAACTAGAATTTGCCGTTTCTTTCCCTCCTTCTTAACTCCTAGCCTCACTGCCTCTTCAAAGTGTATCGCGATTTTCATACTCTCTGCTAGCTTATTCACCACCTCTTCCACGTCCCCTTCCTCACTTATTCCATTTAAAATTATATTCTTCCTTCTTCTTCCCTTCTCTCTGTGAACACAATTTGTTGCCATTTTTGTCTCCAATTCACCCGTTTTCTACACCATTCCAACCTAGAAGCTCTATGACGTGGAGTCAGGGGAAGGCAACAAAAAGGAAGATAACTACGCATTCCAAAACTACGTATTTGATGATATATCGATGCCATTGAGATTCTAACATTTAATGTATCCCTACAAGTGTTTCCAACGGCCCGCGTAGTAGATAATCTTTCTCTTATCGCCAAAGGTCTCAACCTGCGTTCTTCGCGGTCTGTCGTTTTTCGCTGTGGTCCAGATTTTCTCCGACGTCCATGAAAACCTTCCTCAAACCATCTTCGCCAGCACCTCATTACTATGGTTGCATTACGTTCCATTCTATTGGCAATATCTCTAAACGAAAGACCACCCTCTCTCATGCCAATAATACGACCTCGCTCGAAATCACTTAGTTGTACAAAATTTCGACGGTTACGAACTCTGGGCATTTTAAATGATGTTCTTCGCACTATTATCACGAGAAAACTAATCCAAATTGTTCCATGTTTATAAAAACACCATTTGATATTGCTATTTTTCGTATATAAAATCATCCTAAAAAGAGGTTTGACGAAGTAGTTTTTTATTGAAATTTTAATGAGTTACTTTTTATACCGAAAGCCATCAATTGTAGAAAAATTAAATAAATTCTGGCTGTTTTTCTTGGTGTTGCATTTTTCATTTAAACCAGTATATTTATTTTAAGATTCTGATATAATTAAGAATTTTATCGTATAATTTTAAAAGTTTTGTATGTTATACAGTATCGAATGCTCTCTAGATCTACAAAGACGGTTGCTTTGAATCCATAGCATTTGAGATTAATGGCGTCTTGCCTAGAAGTATTCTCTCTAAAACCGTACTGCCTCTCAGAAATGACTCTGTTTATCCAGAAATGAAGTAATTCGCACTTCAAGTATTTTTTTAAGAATTTTCGCGATATTAGGTATTGGTCTATAGTTAACTACAATATTTCCATTTTATTATCTTTTTTAAACAGTGGTTTATTTTCTCCAACTTCTAGTAGCATTGCTGTTATTAACCGCTATCAGCGCAATCTTATAGTAGTGCTCTTCTGTTGGCAGTACGGGTAACCCAATACTAACATTTTAGCAAAGATATTAACTCATTGTCTAAGGGATGTTTATGTTCTAAACCAGTGTTTCTCAACGTGGGCTATATCGCCCCCTGGTGGACGATCGACATTTAATTTGGGCGATTATCTTACAATTCGCTTTTTTGGGGGCGATGGACATCAATCGATTTTCTCTGAAACTATCAATGATTAAAAAAATGTCTTGGATAAAAGTTAAACGGTTGGTTTGAAGAGGAGCATACAGTAGTGACATGGTGAACTTAGTTTGACCTTGTGATATCTACGTGAGATCAGGTAAAATTCAAAGTGTGTGCTGTATCTCAAAAACTAATACAAGAATTAACTTAAAACATTGAATATAAGTCTTATTTGTTAATCCAGAGAATAGAAAAGCTTTTGGTAAAATTTCGAAAAAAAAAATTTTATGAAAAATATTTCTAAACAAAAGATGTTGTCTATATTATTTGTCCTAATGTTTTTGTATTACTTTACATATTTAAAAAATTATCGAAAAGAAACAAAAAAAGGTTAAGGTAAACACCCACTTTCGGTGTACGAAATTTTACCAAAAGCTGTTTTATTTTTGGGATTATCAAATAAGACTTATGTTCAAAGTTTCATGTTAATTCCTGTATTAGTTTTTGAGACTATGCCACTATGCCACTACTGTATAGTCCCCTCCAAACCGTTCAATTTTTATCTAAAACATTTTTCTTTATCATTGAAGGTTTCAGAGAAAATCGATATAATCCACCCGTTGAGGCGTTAGGTGAAAAAACGGCTTTTTTATAAGTACGTATATTTAAACAAAGGACATGTTATTTAAACTGATTTTTTCTGCAGCCGTCCCGAAAATAAAACTTTCGGTATGATTTATTAAATCGAAAGTGCTACTTTACATAAATCGTACCGAAAGTAGTTATTTTCGGGACGATTTTGTTTTACTTTCGGAACGATTTCTTTAGTTTTTGTTACTTTCGGGACGATTTTGCGTATAAATGTAGGCGGCCTTGACAAAAACATCTACTTCATATTTAATTATGACAGTGCCTGTCATATAACGTTTGTGTATGTTTTTAACGTAACATAAAAAAACGGCTGCAGAAAAAATATTGTACGTAACTCGTTCCAAAAGTGATTTTACGGGACTCGCAGGATTCCAGGACTCGCCCACGGCTCGTCCTGAAACTTCCTACTCATCCCGTAAAATATCACTTTCGGAACTTGTTACGTAAATTACTATTTCATCCATAATTACTAGTCAGATAATGTAATAATGTAATTTAAATTATTTCTTACAATTGATAACCTTATTAAATTAAATTACCGAGTAACAGCAATTACATCTTATGGTTGTTTTTTTCCTTATATTTTAAGAGAATTCATATTGGTGACTATCCCCTTTCGTCGTATTGTGCTCTTGGCCCTACCCTAGACCAGGACTACCTGCACCGGGTAGCCCGTAAAGTATCAAATGTCGTCGGGTGTCACGTGTCGGTCATACATTTCAATTTCTTCACTGTTAAATCTTGAAAAGGATCACTAATGGTTGGTAGTAAAAAAAAACCGGAAATTGCACCCATTGTTGTTGCTGCTTGTGGATGAAATGGGGTAGTCGCACGAGCACTACCATTTTGCTTCGCGTACATTGACGACATGATCGTCTTCAGTAAAGATGAACGCGAACATGCTCGTCACGTTTTTCAAATTTTTGAGCGGTTGACTTCATTTGGAATCAAAATTAACCCCGATGAATGCGTTTTCGGTGAAACAAAATTGAACTTCTTGGGTCACAGCATCAGTGGTTCGGGAATAAAACCTCTACGGTCCAAGGTCGACGCGATCTTGTTATTCCCGCAACCTGCTGACCTATAAACTCTTAATCGTTTTCTAGGCATGGTGCATTTTTATCATCGCTTTATCAAGACATGCTCGAGTATTTTAGCATGACTCAATCAACGCGCTGCTATAACTCCACGTAACAAACCATTGGTCTGGTCACAACTTGCTTAACAAGCATTTACGGCAGTTAAGGCCGCTTAGGCCGACTGTGCTATGCTTGCTTTGTCAGACCCGGTTGCGGAGTTAAGCATTATAGTAGACGCATCAGACTCCTCTGCTGGTGCGGTTTTGCAGCAGAACGAGTTCTGGCGTTCTTCGACCGCTAGCTTTCTTTTCAAAATCCTTTTCAACCACAGAACGTAAATACAGCACGTTCGGACTGCACGTTCGGACTGCACGTTCGGCCGTGAATTACTAGGCGTATATTTGGCCATGAAAAAGTTCAAACTTTACCTGGAAGGTCGCGAATTTATAGTTTTCACAGATCATAAACCTCTGATCGCTGCTATAAACTCTAATTCAGATCTTTTTTCAGGGCGTAAGCACAGACACTTAAACTACATCGCGCAATTCACCACTGACATTCGGCACATCCCTGGAAACGACAACAGCGTGGCTGACACACTGTCGAGAGTCGAAATTAATACTTTGGACCTCACCAACCTAGCAAAATCACAATCTGAAGATGTGGAATTACAATCTCTGCTTGTTAGCACTACCACAGCACTCAAACTGGAAAAGTTCACCCCGGCCTGTTCTAACACGTTCATTCAGACACGTCTCTTGCATCACGACAACCCTACATTCCGCCTGCCCTGCGGCATGAGGCTATGAGTTCTTTACATGAACTCACGCACCCGGGCGCCCGTGTAATGAGACGTCTCGTAGCAGAACGTTGCGTGTGGCCGCGGATGAACCATGACATTGCACAATTCGTCAAATCCTGTTTGAGATGCCAGAAGATAAAAATCCACCGACGTACAGTGTCACCCGTTGCAAAATTTCCAGACCCGGATGACAGATTCACAGATATCCACGTCCACATTATCGGTTATTTGCCTATTTGTAATACATACAGATACTTTTTGGTCTGCATTGATCACTTTACGCGTTGGCCAGAAGCAATTCCTCTTGCCGAAATAACTGCAGATTCCGTATCTAGAGCATTTCAGGCATGTTGAATTGCACGCCTTGGACCACCGTCGACGGTCATCACTGACCGAGGTTGGCAGTTCCAGTCCAACATCTGGAAATAATTCTGCAGAACTTTCGGTATACAACACAAAACCACAACCGCCTATCATCCGCAATGCAACGGTTTGGTAGAGGGGCGCAATAAACGAATTAAAAACTGGATCCAAATGAACAACAATCCGAAGAACTGGGTTACTCAGCTCCCACTAATTCTTTTAGGCATTCGGACGACTTTCAAATCATTCCTTTCGGCCACGACTGCAGAGTATGTCTACGGCAAGACATTACGCTTCCCGGGCGATTTTCTGTTTCCAAATTTCGCATCAAAAAAACATTCCTTCAGGCTCAACATTTATCGGTAGCCTGACGGCCAATTGGCTGTCACTCACACAACCACTCGCGCAACATATATACACCCCAAAATTCTTTACAGTTGACATTAACGGGAAGATTATCACGGTTTCCTAAAATTTCAAACACATCTTTTCCTCAACCTATGTTTTCTTTTTCTCCTGTTCTGCCGCTGCGTTCAATACTAAAGCGATATCCCGCAGGTAGGCGACGACGACCCTCTAAACGAGTTAACTTTTCCTCTTGTGTTTCCTTCTCTTCCTGTCTCTAGGTAGAGGGTGGTGTGGCGTCGCCCTGGCCGCGGAGCAGGCGGCGGCAACGTTTATCAGGGCAGCGTGGATATTGAGGACCGATTACCACGCATAAATATATAAACAGAATTATTATAGATTTATAAAATTTGATATACACACGAAAATTTTCTATAATCAAAACTAAAATAAATTGGGGAAAATACAAGTAGCCTTTATTCATACAATCGCGCTACAATACAGGATGGGGCAACGCATAGAAGTCAAAAATGACAAAAAATACAGGGTGTTCCGTTTAAAAAACATAACTTTGGTATGGATGTCTAGTAATAATTTCAAATTGTGCGTACAACTTGAAAATAATAACACGAAGTTACATGGTTTTTCATAAAATGACCGCGTCGTAGGCGTTGCCCCACCCTGTATAAATAAAATTTAGATAAAACCCACAAGTTAACATGACTAAAACTTGCAATTAAAAATATGTTACAAAAATAAAAGGTGACATCAGACATGTTAAAACGTTGACCCAAACAGAATATTTGAATAATTAATTGGATTTTCTACCCCCTTTTGTATAATTTTTTATATGAAATTATGGTTGGCGATATAGTTCGAACTTTAAACCAAACAATAGAAATAATTGTAATGGTTCAACGTTAAACACGGGGCAAATATAAAATTTTACCTGGACCATTCATTTCAACAAATCTTTAAATATTTTAGAAACAGTAAACGATGGGTATAGGGAATATTGAAGTAACTCACTTTAATTTGTTCACTAGAATTCAAAAATGACATTTTTTATGGGATACCCTGTACAGCTGGTATAAATTTTAAATTGTGCATACAACGATCCCATGTCGATCCATTTAAAATGAATAACACGAAGTTAGATGGTATGGATCAGTGGTGGGGAAACTTTTTTTAAGACGGGCCATTTGTAATAACTAGACAATCGTAGCGGGCCAAAGAATAATGCTTAATCGTTAACTAATTTATGTGTTCTATAAACATATACATATATTATTACATACACTTATTATTTTAATAGTAAAAAAACAAAAGGTAACAAAATTATAAGCACAAAATATAAAATGAATTTAGTGTAGTTCTTGATGTGAAGTATTATCACTTTATTTTCTGGTGTCATTACTGGTTGATGGTGCATGAGAAAAATGAAATTGAGACTGTTTCATCAAAATTTCATCATAGTCCGGTTCCATTTGCGAAGCAGAAATTCTTAAAACTGATGAAAGGTGCTCATCTGTAATTCTGTTTCTTAAAGAAGTTTTCCTAAGCTTCATTGTTGAAAAGATTTGTTCGCATATATAAGATGAGCCGAACATTGTCATTATCTTCATTGCATGAGTAATTAGATTTGGGAAATTATCTGGACTTAAATTTTTATCAAATTCTAGTAATGGTACTGTATGAAAAGTTTGTTTCAGGAGAGTATTACAGTTCAGTTCTATT
The DNA here is from genome assembly GCA_910593695.2 of Ocypus olens. Lineage (NCBI taxonomy): Eukaryota > Metazoa > Arthropoda > Insecta > Coleoptera > Staphylinidae > Ocypus > Ocypus olens. Next base: position 20,179,934 of record OU343061.1, read on the forward strand.
AACTCAAGTTGAAATTTTGCATCAACTTCTTCGTAATTAACATTGAATGGGGTCGCAAAAATACTAAACTCTGGTTCCATTTTTCTAAAGTCCTGAAATCTCCTATCAAATTCTGTAGATAGTTTTCTCAAATTAATTTCGTATTTTTTAATCTTATTGTTTGATATAGTGAATTTTAAAGATTGTATTCTTGGAAAATGAGAAAAATCAGATTTAGAGATAATAATAACTGTAATTTGAAACTTTTCAGGTATTGCCAAATATCGTGAAGAAACTGATTTTTTCCTTGCAATTTGAGATTAAGTTTATTCATGTGTACGAGGAGGTCTGTGAAAAAAGCGAAATCAGAAAGCCACGTTTCGTTTTCTAAGACGTCAAATTGATTATAAATGTCTTTATCAAGAAGAAAATTCACAATATCGTCTTTTAAATCCCAAATTCTTTCAAATACTTTTCCAGCACTTAACTAACGAACTTTTGAATAATACAGGATATCGGAATGCTCAGCATGTACGGACTCCAAAAACTGTTGAAACTGGCGATGTAATAATCCTCTGGAACGAATCATATTTACTAGTTTTACAACAATATTAAGTATATGGTCAATATCTAAAGCCGATTTACAGAGAGCATCCTGATGTATAAGGCAATGCAAAAAAACATCATTTTCCGGATACTTAGAATTAAATTTCCCAACAAATCCTTGATTGATTCCAACCATATTAGGAGCACCATCTGTAGTTACATTACATAGCTTGTCAATAGGTGAACGAAGTTTATCGATGCAATTTTCAAATTCACAAAATATATCGGCACCAGTCTTTGTTCCTTTCATTGACTGCAGCCCTGCAAGTTCTTCTGTAATTTCAAAGTGGGCGTTGATTCCTCTTACAAATATGAGTAACTGAGCAGTATCGCTGATATCTGTACTTTCATCCACGGTAATTGAGTAAAAAATAATTTTTTGAGTTTTTGTAGTCAGTTGTGAAATTAGATTTTTATCAATATTTTCAATTCTCTCGGTGATTGTTCTTCTTGAGAGAGACACTGACCGAAAATCCTTTTTCTTGTCAGGGCACATAATATCGCACACATCTATCAAGCACTGCTTTATAAATTCACTATCTAAAAATGCTTTATTAGATTTAGCAATATTATAAGCCAACACATAACTGGCTTTCGTAGCGCATCTTTGAGAATGATTAGCTCTCTGAAATAATTGTTGTTGACTTGATAATTTTTTTATTAAATCTTTCGATTTAATTTTTTTCACCTCTTCACTTAACAATGAGTAGGAGTGGTTTTCATGTTTGCTCTTGAAATGGCGTTGAATGTTATATTCTTTTAAAACTGCAACAGTTGTATTGCAAAGTAAGCACACAGGTTTTTCTTTAAATAAAGGAAAGAAATATTTCCATTCTTCTTTAAAAACTCGACATTCTGAATCCACTTTTCTTTTTTTAACATCCATTTTAGACGTTACCTACTACGGAGAACAACACACAGAAACGCAATTGACGAAAGCTTACTGCTAACTAATGCTCTTACGCGGGAGTTTGGGGGATTACACAAACAATTACTCGAGTTACAGCGGATCGTTGCAGATGACTGACTAAGTCGCTAACTAACTGATCTTCGGGCGGCCTCGCTTGTATTTATACCTACCTGCGAGAGTGTCTGGAAGTTTCGAGCGAAGATGAGTCATCTGTTTAGGTCGGATGGATTTGTCCAGAATACTATTGTGTTTTGAATATCGCCGCAGGTAGTTTTTATGCGGGTCGTCACATTACGAAGTAAGAACGCATTCAAACATTCTCACGACGGCACTCTTAAACGGGCCGGATTAAACCTTTCCGCGGGCCGGGCTTGGCCCGCGGGCCGTAGTTTCCCCATCACTGCACTAGAGGGTAATGAGCAACATTACATGGCTCAAATGACCATTCTAATTCGATTATTACACCCGATTTTGGATAAACAGAATTATTATAGATTTATAAGATTTTATATAATCAAAACTAAAATAAATTGGGGAAAATAAAAGTAGCCTTTATTCACACAATCGCGCTACAATACAGGGTGGGGCAACGCATAGAATTAAAAAATTACAAAAAATACAGGGTGTTCCATTTAAAAAAACATAACTTTGGTATGGATCTTTTTTATGGAACACCCTGTATATCTGGTAATAATTTCAAATTGTGCATACAAAGATCCTACGTCTATCCACTTGAAAAGAATAACACGAAGTTACATGTTTTTTTTTTATAAAATGACCGCGTCGTATGCGTTGCCCCACCCTGTATAAATAAAATTTAAATAAAAACCACAAGTTAACATGACTAAAACTTGCAATTAAAAATATGGTACAAAAATAAAAGGTAATGACATCAAAGACATGTTAAAACGTTGACCCAAACAGAATATTTAAATACTTAATTGGATTTTCTACCCCCTTTTGTATATTTTTTTATATGAAATTATGGCTGGCGCTATAGTTCGAACTTTAAACCAAATATTAGAAATAATTGTAATGGTTCAACAAATATTTAAATATTTTAAAAACAGGAAACGATGGGTATAGGGAATATTGAAGTAACTCACTTTAATTTGTTCCCTAGAATTCAAAAATTATATTTTTATGGGATACCCTTATAGCTGATATAAATTTTAAATTGTGCATACAACGATCCCATTTCGATCCATTTGAAATGAATAACTCGAAGTTAGATGGTTTTCCATACAATGACCGCGTCGTATAAGGTGCCCCACCCTGTATAGAGCATATAAAAATGTATGATATAATACATAAGTTGTAATATTATTACAACGTATGTATAATATTAATCTATATTATATGCTTACTAGCCAATTACAATTATCGTTCGCGGAGTCCTCTATCATTTGTCTGTTCGTCTTTCATTATCAAAAGTTACAGTAAAATTTAAATGTCAGATTACAACATATTGGTTATAACATTAACCGACACAATAATCTCCTCGCCATGCTTTATCGGTACTTCCGCCGCAATGGTATCTTAGCAAATTAACACTTCAGAACAAGTAAAACGATGAGGGTCCGTAAATTTATTCAATCAATGTGTTGAACAATATATCATTTGACAGTAATTTGTTTAGTTAGTAGTCATCCTATATTGCCATAACAGGGAAATTTTATACTAATCCCCATATTGCCATTACCGTCAATTGTCCACGTGAATTGGGTCTGAGTGGAAGATCATTCTGTGAAGTGAACTCCGCCCGTGCTCCTTTCGTTTGAAATTTTGAGTATGTTTTTTGATCTTTAGTCATACTGTGAATTTTATTTTGTAACAAAGGAGAACAAAGATATAGTAAATAAATAAAATAAATCGCAATATTTCAATATAATAATAGTACAATATTTTAAGTTAAATACGAGGGTATATTGTGGCACGAGTGGGATTCGAGCAAGACTCGAACAGCGAGGAGTGCTCCAATGTAACGAGTGCCCCACAATGCCTCTTATTAAACAAGTATAATATACTATTTTTTTTACTTTGGTTTTAGTTAAGGATTTATTTCTAAAATAAAATATATACTTCAACAAAGTGAGTTTTGTGTTTTAACATGTGGCAGCACTGAAAACATTTGATCCTTTCGAACGAATTTAATATTTGATATACGTATTTCTACGGCGATTTCAATAGTTAATTTTAAAACATATTCAATCAAGACTGTTACTTACACACCTTCAGAAATAAGGGAAGTTGCTAAGGGTGCGATAAACAAACTATTTCCAAGTAGTTGTAACCAATTTAAGCTTACAGAAATTTAAGGTTATGTTTACATTTGTTTCTCGTTCCTCGTGTCAGGCATCGAAATCATACATTATACTCTCGCTGTTTCTTCCGTGATATTTGTTAGTAGTAATATAATAAATTACAACCTTTCCTCTGTGTATGTTGTGTTGCCGTAAAACGTCGTCGCCGATCGCTGTGTGAATCATGCGTCCGGCCGTTCTATTGTCACCGAGTCTTTCACACCGGTAAGAAGTGAACAATTTTACGCCTCCGTTTCCCTAACCTTAGTGGTACTGGTGGCGAACTCCCCAAATGCATTTTCGAACATATTCAGTATGTAACGCATTGGAGGGTTCCAATTATCCTATGAATTAACGGGTGGAGACCACTCAGATATTGCTAAGAACGGCCCACAGAGTGCGCCATATTCGACCGCCTTGGACTTTTCGTCATAAAGACTAAGTAACTATAAACTCGGTGTTACGGTGACTGGTGAGCCGCACGTATCTGCAAACTGTATTATATCAAGGCCAACTAATAACAGGAACAGATGTTCCATTGATTCGAAGCATCCAGACGAGGAAACCGGAGGAAACTTCGCTGTAACGTGGCCACTTGTCTAAGATAGGAAGCATGCCCCGGCGTTGCATTTCTAAATTTCAACACCGGGTTCATATTCAGGAAATAAAAGAATATTTGATGCTACTTGCCCATTCGTTAATATTTCGTATATTTTCTAATGTATATAATTTTAATGGTTATTAAATAGGTTATGCTTTTGAATTTCCTGATTCAATTTTAACTTTCTCCGAGTGATTTTCTGTTCTGATAAAAGTTATTTATATTTTTGAATAATTAAATAAGAAGTCGGTGCCAAAAAATGACAGCCCTTTGCAAATAAGTATATTTTATAAACAGTTTGTCTTAATAAACGATTTAAATTAACAATCGCTGTAAAAAATATGAAAACGAACAATTTGCAAAAATATTTTTTTTCCAAAAATCCATTTTGTCTGAAATATTTTTTTCAATTTTTGCTTGTAAATGGGTTTTTAGATTTAAATTTTACCTGAGACATATTTACAATAGTAATTGAATTAATTCTTCCTTCTGTTGTATTAAATGTTACTAATATACATATAGTAGAAGCCTGTTAAACCGCGAGTTATAATTGACCATTTTTCTGCAGTTAGTCAGTCGATAATAAACGAATTTTCAAGTCGGGCAATTTGCAACGATATCAAAATTCATTTTATATCCAGATATAACATTAGCAGATAAACTAAATTTGGAGAATTTTGAGTGGCTGAATTTATAAGATATATAAAGGCAATTAATCCAGTTCTATACTGAAGGAAAAAAAGATACACTTGAAATTCGTGAAATTTTGACCATTTTCAAACCGCCATAACTCGGCGTATTTTTAATCGATTTTGATGAATCTTTGAGAGCGAAAAACTTTGAACTGTCTTCTTTAAATTCATGCATGCGAAATTAAGCGTAACCCCTTTCGCCCCTCAGTAGCGCCCCTGTGAAAAAAAAAGTTTTTCTGGAAACCATGTCCAACTTTGACGATGTCTACGGAGTTGGAAAAATTTTGTCAACTCGATCCACCATAAAGACAATAATATTTGATCAGTTCCCTTTGTAGGACTCAAAGAACGAAGTTCCTACGATGATTTGGCACCAAGTTATGGGTGTTTGAAAACAAAAGTGCATTTTGAGATTTTTCGCACATAACTCAGTCACTTTTAACCAAATTAGATGATTCTTTCCGAAAAAATCCCATTTTGGCTCTACTTTAAGGAAGTAACTACAGATTGGAATGATCCCTTTTCGAACCCTTCAACCGCCGAACAAAAAAAGCACGTTTTTCGGCAAAAAACGCCCAACGTTGGCAAAGTGTACCGAGTTGGAAAAAATGTGTCGACTCGATCCAACAAAAGGGCATTGTAATGTGTTCAATTACCTACGCGGGACGTAAATAACGAAGTTCCTACGAGTTATGGGTGTTTGAAAAAAATCGAATTTTGTGTGACTCATAAGTCCGAAGTTTTTCGGTGAAATTGTTTTCGTTTTCACGAATGAAATTTTCTTTGCATGTTCTTTGAGGTATGCACGAAAATTAATTGTTTGCGTGAAATCATTAATATCGCATTTTGTACTTTAGAACTCCATTAACAAAAAACTTTATTTTAGGTCAAAAAAGGCTTATTTTAACGATCTCTGTAGGGTCGGAAATAATTGTGGACGTAACTCACCACCATTCGTCCTTTTTTCCATTCGTCCAATAAAAACAAACAAATTACACTGACGGAAAAAAATGAAACACTTGAGATTTGTAAAAATTTAGGTCATAACTCAGGTTCTATTCAACCGATTTCGACGATCTTTTGAGAAATAAAAAGCAAAATGTGTCCTCTTTGAAAGCGTTTACCTCCACTCAAATAGAGGGCTCTACGCCCCTCCAAACGAAAAAAGAAAAAGACCACAAAATGCACTTCTTTTACACACCCATAACTTTGTGCCAAATCGCCGTAGGAACTTCGTTTTTGAGTCCTGCACAGGTAATTGAACAGATTTCAATGCCCTTTTATTAGATCGAGTCGACACATTTTTTCCAACTCGGTACACGTTGCCAAAGTTGAGCGTTTTTTGCCCAAAAACGTGTTTTTTTTTGTTCGGGGGTTGAAGGGTTCCAGAAGGGATCATTCCAATCTGAGTTTACCCCTTTAAAGTAGGGTCAAAATGAGATTTTTTCCTGAAAGAATCATCAAATTGGGTTGAAAAGTCGCTGAGTTATGTGCGAAAAACCTTAAAATGCACTTTTTTTAAACACCCATAACTTAGTGATAAATCGTCGTAGGAACTTCGTTCTTCGAGTCCTGCATAGGGAATTGATCAAATTTTAATGCCTTTACGGTGGATCGAGCCGAAAACAAAATTCCAACTCCATAGACATTGTCAAAGTTAGACATGGTTTCCTGAAAGTTTTTTTTTTCACAGGGGTGCTAGAGAGGGGCGGAAGAAGTTATGCTTGAGTTCGTATAGATAACTTTAAAGAAGACACTTCAAAGTTTTTCGCCCTTAAAGATTCATCAAAATCGATTGAAAATACGCCGAGTTATGGCGGTTTGAAAATGGTTAAAATTTCACGAATTTCAAGTGTTTCATTTTTTTTTCCTCCAGTGTATATCTAAATAAAAATTTGTCGATTTGAGAAAAGACTTAAAAACAATTGAAAATGATCGACAGTTGGACGTTTTTTGAAAAATATGCAGAGGAGGAAATGTCATTCCGGGAACTTTAGTTGTTCAAAAAACTAGCGATGGCTATTAATTTTTTCTCCTACATAAGCTTGTGAGTCATTAATTTTTAAATGAATGTTATAAAAGACAGTTTTATAAATGAAACTAGTTTTACGTGTGTTTTACTAAAAGTGACGAAATATGACCCTGATGATACTTGTCATCCAATTTACAACAACAAAAATCTAATTTTTTAATACTTATGTTTGTAAGTTTATTTTTATAGAATTTAATGTTGTTTTTTTAATTTTCTGAATAAATTTTAAATCAAGTATATGTTTAATAATTTAGCACATTAAAAAAATGTTCTATACGGTAGAAACTCGATAAATATTCTTCGCAAATTTTTGGCACGAGTTAATCGGACTTTTAATTCAGTCATAGTACGACGAAGTTACAACCTCCCGTCCATAGGAAAGTTCTATCCTCCAAATACGGTAGGGCGCGACGGGACTTATATGGTGCCCCGTAACGCAGTCAACATAAATGTTTTGCCTCATTTACATTTTGGAATGAAATGGTACTGCAGGCGAGGAGCCCAATGTTATCGAATGCAGCGACCAGCCAGCCTGGACGCCAGTTCGTTGCACTACTAGACTAAAAATCCACAGAAATCGACACCGAATGGGTAGGCAAAACTATCATATTCCTTGGAAACAACCAGTGATAAAAAGCCCTCCAACTTCTACAGTTTTTATCCGATTGACTTGAGACACAAATTAATATAATCAGAGTAATTCCATCTACAGTGTGACAAAATGTAAACAATATCCAACATACTGTTTTTTAATATTGCGAGAGACGCAAAACTTACAACATTGTTGCAATTAAAAACAGTTTAATTTAGCCGTTTACATGAACCAATTTTACTCAAATTTTATCATAATATGTAATAATATTGTTGTTTTAACAGGGCAAAATTTCATTATATTTCGTCCTAAATTAAGGCCGATGTAGAGCAATAATCTAATTTCTTTGTTATTAAATATTTTAAAAAATGACTGTCCCAATGGGATTCGGCAGTAAATAGAAGTCATATTACACAAAACAAATTAACTTTTACTTGAATAACGGTTTAAATCACATTAATACATCTCTAAACAAGCACAGGTACCCTGTCCTTAACGGTAATTTTACATTTTGATGTCGACACATGTCACGTTTAAGTACTGCCAATCGCGACAACTGAAATGTCACCACAAATAATTTAATAATGTGCAAAAACTGTAAAATAAAAATCTCATTATTAAACTATTATTGATATAACAAATGGTCAATTATTAAACCAAAGTTAAAAAAATATGTTATTAAATCTTTGCTGTGATGTTTCACAGGCAATCGCTAGTATAATAATAATTTTATTGGTGCTATCACAGGGTTTACACAGGTCAACAATTACAGTAATTAATATACATTACATATACATTACATACATATTACATATTATCCTAATAAAATGATATCAATGTAGTGAGACAACTAAAGGATTCGAGCAAAATTATGTAAGTTAAGCGTCCATTTCCGTTAGATTGCTGTTGAGAAACTCGGTCATCGAGTAAACTGCATTCCGAAGTAAAAATCTCTTGATGCAAGTTTTATATACTTTGAGGGGTAGTGATTGAATGTGCTTTGGTAGCAAGTTAAAACAAATATACAAAAGTGTCTTGTTCCTGTTGCCGATTCGTTTAGCCGAAATGCATCCTCCATTAGATTACTGTTTTCACGAGTGTTATATTGGTGAAAGTCCTTGTTTACCTTGAATGTAGATTCAAATATATCATCCATTTAATTTATGTTTGTACCAGAATCCACCTCAGAAATAATAAAGATAAGTTGAACAATGTACCATTTAATAAAAATCCTTGCCATGAGTTTGACAAATGTCATGTTATGGAGAATAATTTTACTAGTCAAATATCAATTCACGCATAGTAATTACTTTGTACAATAATCTGAATTATTCCAATGAAGAGAGCGTATTCATTATCAAAACATTTTGCAGTGGCGTCAGTTTACTCAGAGTTTTCCCTTAACTTTAACAAGCGACCAATTCCGTCTATCAACAATTACCAAGTTTGTGAATAAGTTTGAAAATACAGCAAATATATTGGCAGTTTATTCAAAGCGTATTTTAATAGTCCAATTTCAACAGATATTATTTTAAAAATATTAACATTACATGCAAACGGAACAGAAGAAACAACGATGAATTGGAAGAAACAGTTTTGGGTTTGATAAATGCTGAACCAACAACTAGCATACGATGCATTGCTCGTGAGTGCAACGTGTATAAATTCTCTGTACAGAAAATTCTGAAGAAGCATGGTTATCATTATTACAAGCATCAATGCCATGAAGAGATACTGCTAGTGGATGAAGAAACTATGCGTTTATTCTGTTAAATAATGCAGGATCGAACAAATACAAACCGAAACTTTTTGCAGATGAATGTTAGTTCACACTTAACAACGAGCCCAGCGTTATTGTTCATAGTAAAATTACAATTCGTGAATTGATATCTGACTGGCAATAGTATATTGTATAACGAGCATGGAATGACATACATTTCTCGCGAGTGTGAAAATTCATACGAGCGAGAATAGTATATTCTGTAACAAGGTTAGAATGGAAATTCGATGCGAGTGGAATATTTCGAGCGCGAGCCGTAAGGCGAGCGCGAGGAACCACGAGCATCTGAATTTCCATTCTTACCGAGTAGCGGACTATACTTTCTCCTCGACCAGATAAAATAAACTAATAAAATAATAAACACAAAGAACTTACGTTTTATTATCACGTTTGTGGTTATGTTTATAGTATTTTGACAATTGTGATATCCAAGGCTAATTGTTTTATTCGAAACGATGTGAGAATATTCATTCTATACCTTGTTATGGAATGAATTACATGCAAAACGCATAAGCGCATAGTGTTTTGTTCCATAACAAGAGTGAGAATGTATACGTTCTATAATCAAAATTGATTTCAGAATGCTTAAATTCTATGGTGGTCGTGGAGAAATAGTCAGTCCATGCAAGTTGTACACTATGCTTTACCTACGACAACTTTGGTACGGCTTCATTAAGAGACCATGATAGTTAACGGATAATTAAATATTAACAGCAGACATTCGTAGGCGGACTTTTATTATCAAAGGCACCTACTTAACGTTACCGTAGTAATATAAAATACAAGTATCAGTGTCAGTCAAAAACCAAGTCGCACATCGTTCCCGAGTTCCTGAGTATACAGTTCGACGAATTACTACAACTAACGCCCCCGAGCATTATTGAAGCGGCGAAGGAAACTTCTTTAAATCTGCTCCCAGAAAAATCTCGAAAAAAAATATGAACTGTCATATAAATTATTCATGGATTGGCAAATGGACAAGGGAACAACATCATTTCCGGAAAATGTCTTCATAGCATATTTTGGAAAATTAGCAGAGAAGTATAAACCTTCAACCCTGTGGAGTCAATATTCAATGTTGAGAACAAATATTAACATTAATAAAAATGTGAATATTGCCAAATATGCAAAACTAAGAGCAGTGCTGAAGCGAAAATCAGAAGGTTATCAACCACAGAAATCAAAAACTTTTACATCAAACCAAATAAATAACTTTATTAAAGAAGCACCAGATCAAGAATTCCTCCTTACAAAGGTATGTTTTGTGTATTATTAGTCATTTATGCACAAGATTAGTCTAAGGTACATTTGCAATATTTTAATATCAAAATTTTATTTGTAGGTCGCATTAATTATGGATGATAGCCATGCTATATGGGTGCATGTCGCAGGCAGGAATTATATCAAATGAATATAGAACATTTAAGCGATTTAGGGTCAGCCGTTATAGTGACAGTACCAGATACTAAAACAAAGGTTGCCCGAAATTTTAGGATCAGGATCTTTTTATGAAATTGTGAAAAAATATATAAATTTGCGCCCACAAAATGTTGGCCACTCCAAGTTTTTTATAAACTACCAAAAAGAAAAATGCACCATCCAAAAAGTTGGCATGGGTAAACAAATTGCAAATTACTTAAAACTGCCACATCCAGAATCCTACACCGGACATTGTTTTCGGCGATCTTCTGCCACCCTTCTTGTGGATGCTGGTGGAGATTTGACTACTCTAAAAAGGCACGGCGGCTGGAAATCCACTACAGTTGCAGAGAGCTACATCGATTATTCGACACAATTGAAGTTGAATGTGGCGAACAAAATTTTAGGTTCCATGGAAAATACAAATAACTCGATACAACTGAGTTCCAGTGCGTCAACTTCAACGACTAACAATTTAACGTTTTCACAGACTTCGTCAAGTTTACCAAACATGACATTTAACAATTGCAACTTCAACTTTTCAACCAGCAATAGTTCTGTTTAATTTTTTTTTGTGTAGTTTTTGGCGTAGGCTTCTTGGCCATCTGCCACTACCGTTTTCTGTTTAATCAAACAAAAAAATATGAATAACACATTGTTCCGATATTTTATCAATATATTACCTACAACTTTATTGCCGCTTCATTATGGCAGTTACCGGATAATTAAATACTGACAGAGGACAATTTGAACGCGATAACTTTTATCAGAGGCACCTGCTTAACGTTACCGCGGAAGCAAATGTCAGTCAAAAACCAAGACGCCAACCGGTACATTATTATTTATGGTTCATATCATTTATCGAGTTTATACATTCTTAGTGTTTAATAGTTATTTAAGCAACAAGGAACGAAAGGACGTATTTTCGGCAGACGACGAGCCTCGGCTGCGCCTCGGCTCGTATTCGCCCACCTCAAATGTTAATTTTTTTCCGCTACCGGAAATATAATACTTAAAAAAGATCAAAACATATTCTAAAATACGGCTTGTAACATTTGGGATACAAATGTTTATAGTCACCTATGCGTCCTATGGCAATCCAGCAACCGACAAAACAATGTCGAATTTTGTTTGTTTGTGTCAATCCAATGACAGTTTTTGTGGGCATGGGTACAAACGAAGCTGCGTATATTGCGTGTTAGAACCTGTTACTAACAAAATCGAAAAAGATGTGTCCTGTTACGATTCTTTTAAGCAGTGGTTATGTAAAAAGGATGCCGATGCTATAGGTATAGACAAAAATGTGTTGCTCGCCTATATGTTGGAGCGTTACGTTTCTGTTTATTATTTTCCTAGGTCCGTAAGTAAAAAATTAAGTTCCGTCGTCAAGGATAACAAACACCACGAATGTTATCAGCCACTTACGGTACTTGTAACCATGGATGCAATGCGTATTTACGTTCGGTAGCGGAAAAAAGTATATAGGGTCTGATCAATGGATCTTTGCCTGCACGTCATAGATAGCCGAACCTAGTTCCGACAAGATTTTCATGTATTTACTCCCTCTATGATAAGTTAAATTAGGCGCAATAATATGTGTACGGCACTCTGTAAAACCATGCATTGAACAAAGACAAAAGCTTGTTCCGTAAGTTATTTCGTTATTCGTAACTGCATTCGCGGCGCTATAAGCAGTATTTTCTGGTTTGTATTCATTTTTGCATATTCGATTTTACAACCTGCACAGTATATTTTTAGTCGTAACATAAACTCGTCGTGATAAACATTTCTTTGTGTTATATAAAAAACAGTTCTTTTTAGAACCGTTATAATAATCAGCGGAATCGTTTGGCCTAACCTCAAAATGCCAGGTAAACGTCTAAATTCTCAGACGCGGAATCTCGTGGTCAATCTTTTGGCCCATTTTACAGCAGAAAAGGAAAAAACGGTCCTTTAATTTCGCTGAATGCTGTCTAAGAGGTAATTTATTTCTTTGTTGTCTAATTACCTGATTTTTAATATTACATCGTTTCATAGAGTGCTGCTGATGCTTTAAAAATAAGTTTACGGACTATCTCCAGTATTAAAATTGTGAGTGAGAGAAATCAGTCGCTTTATACCCCTGGAAATCTAGACCCCGGAAGAAATCAAAGATTTAAGACTAGACGAGGGTTGCGAAAACGGGAACCAAAAGTTGAATGATATGGTTCGCATATTGACATGCACAACTAATAACTAATTTCTGGTAACTGGAACAAAAATCTTGGTATATTTTCGTTACCGTTCCCGGGTTGTTAAGAGTATGGTACCCATTAAATTAGCCGGTCAATAAATCGAACATATCTTTGTAAATATAAACTTTTTCGAAAAGTTTATTTTGATAACATATTATATAAAAATCAATTATTATTTCTGTGTTTAAGTTTTGGTTAATTCTTTATTATTAACAACATTTCACTCTAAACAGATAAACTGCAGAACCAATTAAGTAACAACAGTGATATTTGACTTGTAGCCAACCTATGCATATATCTAGACAATGAAGTAATTTGAAGGCAAAATCATAGTTAATAAAAAAACTAATGAATTAAGAGACAAGTGAAAAATAAAATGATGTTTTTTGTGTCTATTTCTATTGGTATCGGTCAAAACTTGATAAAATTTCCTTACTGTCTAGACAGGAACATAATTGACATATGTGCAAAATTTTAAAATAATCCTGTGGCAACTTTTTAAGATATCCAATCAGAAAGAAATAAAAATTTTATGTAGATATTTCTTGCAGCGAGTATATTGCTCTTCATCCTAGTACGGGCATTCGGCCACTTGAGCGTGATAGCAGAGTGCGCGGGATTGGGGTTACGTTATGATGGGGGAGTTTACTTTTCTAGGGCGACGGCCGCCGTTAAGAAGTGTATTTAAAAATATAGGTGTCCGTTATATGACCAAAGGTATTAATTATATAATGTTTAATAGTAATAATAATATTCTTTATTATCTAACAGATGAGCCAAAAGAGTGTCGACAAAACGTCACGCACCAGTCTTGTCGGCCTGCAACTCGGTTGGGCTTTCTACCTGCACCTATACACCATCGTCATTGGTGTGGTGGCCCGCCCTACTATCTTCGTTTCGAAAATTAATTTTAGGTGGGGATGGACTGCGACTCCATTTTTTCCAAAAGTGTCGACAAGACGACCCCGACTCGATTTCATGTCACATACATATTCGGCGACCCCATGTCCAATAACATCGGATGTTACTCATATTTTGCTTCACTCGTCTCGCAACGTCGGCACTTATGCAAATTAGTGTATCGAGTTACAACTGCACTAAAAAAACAAACAAGGGACCGGACGGCAGGGTACCTGCGACGATTCCGATTTATAATATGTACATGCTAGTTATGCGTTCAATAAAATTCATAAATTAATTACGTCGTGTGTAATTTTAGATAAACAAAAGTTGTTGATTTCCTCATGATTGAAGAGTACAAAACTTGAAAAGTATACAAGCTTATAAGAACAGTCACATAATCGGGGAATTCCAGATATTTATTAGTAAATAATTTAAGACCGATACAGTGACGGCCAGCGGGGTGACTCATGGTACGGTCGAGGTAGCAATAGAGATAGGGTCGGTTGCAAAGACGACTGGCGGCTACCCTCAAAAGCTGGCCAAAATCCCAAATAAACTTAGATTCGTGCAGAAATTGGTATATAGGGATTTTTGACGTCGCTGATTACAAGTTCTAATTCAAAATTACTATAAACACAACGGCGGATCCAATATGGCGGCAAAATATGACATAAAAAATTGATGAAAATTAATATGTGGGGGTTTTCGAAGTCGCAGATTACAAATCTAAAGTTGAAATTATTCTAAACAAAATAGCGGATCCAATATGCAGCCAACATATGTGGAAATGTTGTAAAAAGTAATGAAAATTAGTATATGGGGGTTTTCGAGGTCGCATATTACGAATCTAAAGTCAAAATGAATTTAAACAAAATGATCCATTTTTCATTCAGCCCGTTTTTCAAATAACTCCTATAGCAAACAATTTAGTGTTAAGTGTGATATTTCATTAATTTTGGTAGGTGAAAAGCTACTCAAATATGAAATAAAAAAATTATGATTATTGTGGGTATCTTAATAACGAAACGTCGTATTTGAGAAATAAAATTATTTTTTTGGAAAAGGTGTAAAACTTACGGTTCCAGTCTTGAAGCAAATTATTTTGGCAAATAATTTGATTCAAAAATGTTGAAACATAAAAGGAACCTGTTTATTCAGGCTACCTTTCGTATTTATTTAATTTATTAAATACTTCTGCATCAGGTAAGGGTTTGCAATTCCAATTAATTTGTTGAAAATATGAATAAGAAAAACAAAAACTCAATTTAATAACTGAACAGATCTTAGAATTGTCAAAGAAACCCAAAGTTTACAGTTCCATTTAAATATCTTCTGTAGTAGTTGTTGAGGATCAGCATATTTCATAGTAGAAAAAATACTTAAGAGGCTCTAAAATATTGGTTTGCCTCCGGGCCCACAATTTGAAGTTACGCCACATCTAAACATTTTGGGAAACTCTGTTCTAGACATGTGCGCTAAAGTCCATATTTCTGTTACGGTTTTTACATATTGAAAATAAATGATGAAAATTCTAAATTTTAAACAGAATAAAGTACTGTATCTACCAGCAAAAATTTAAAGCCTAGTCCGCAAAAGTGATATTTCACGGCCTAAAAGCGGTCCGAAAAATCTTACATTTCATATCAATCTGCGAAAAATATATTTTTTCCAGAAAATGCGCATTACTTATATAATGGACCCATACAACAGATATGGTTTCAAACTACAATATAAAATCTATTGGTAGGTTTTGGACATTATGTCGCCCTTCAACAGTGTTTGGACGACGCTCGCTAGACAGTGAAATGGTTGGGTTGGGCGGGGTTTGGTGTAAACGCTACAGCAGAAGTGTTTTTTTTTATAACTTCTCTCCCGCCACCGATGCGAAAAAAATAAGCACAATATTCTAATACGCTTCGCACGCTCGCGCTGTAGCGGGGTGCAGACGTATAATAGACTCTCTCTTTTAGAATCGCAGGCGCAACCTTGAATGTATTAGATATATGAAAATAGCACTGAGTTAATTTACCCTCTTTGTAAGCTGGGTTGCCTACAGTCATACTAATTTGATTTAATCGACCTCTCGCGGGCGTTTACCGTACTTTTGATGGGTACCCTACCGTTAAGAAGCCGCCTTAACAGGTTTCTAAGATCATCACGCTGTTACTTGCGCTTCTCGCTACAACTCCGTTGAGACTGACGTTTAAAACGTCAAAATTATGAAGGAATGTTGGGCTCATAACGAATTTGATTTGTTTACCTTCCGACCAAATGCAGCCTGACAGACCTAGCGTTTCGTATTCGGTCACTACAAAGGCATATTCGCGTATGCATCTCATACTAATGTTTTAATGGTTTACGTTGCGGCTCAGACTAATTTCAGTTTGTTGTTTATTTGTCCGGTACGCAATTTGTTTCGACTACGCCACTAGTGGAAGTCCTAACTTTGATTGTACCGGACAACTATCAGTAGTGACGTGCTCGCAAAGATCCATTGATCCAAGTATATAAATAGTATGGAGACAAACATCGCAAACCAATTTGCCGAGGTACTACAACTAACGTCCCATGTATGTGGAAGCGGCGAAGCAAACATCTTTAAATCTACTCCGTCATTTTGACACATTGAAGGTTAGGCTTTACCTCTCACGCCATTGGTCACGCGTGACAGTGCAGTATTGGAATATATTCTCGCACAGATAATCGATGCGAGAATTGAAATTCGTGAGCAATGCACTACATATACTAATCATTAACAAGCATGTTAATTGCCATGACATGACATTTGTCAAACTCATGGCAAGGGTTTTTATTAAATGGTACATTGTTTACGATTTTTCTCTAAAATGAATAGAGGATCTAATAATTACACATATTTAATTTTACTTGTTAAATTCCTATGTTCGCGCCTTATCCCAGACATACGGTATGCTAGGTACTGTTAGTATATTACATTATTTAAATCCGAATTTACAGTCTTCTCGATATAATAATCATACGATTATTCGTACCGCACGTCTTTGTAATTTAAAGGCATCATTTAGTATGGCCGAGTGACTCCATAACAGTATCCCATAAGATATATGCGACTGGATGAATGAATAGTAGATGGACATTAATCCATGTTTAGGAATAGATCTTGCCATGTTCCTCAGTACGAATATATTTCTTGCTAGTTTCCTTGTAAGGTCAATACCATGTGCCCCCAGGTTAGCTGCGAATCAATAACCAGTCCTAACAGTTTTGCCAAGTTTTGTAGGATTGCGGCATATGTTTAAGGGTAAGAATCATTTCAATTGTTTTTGAGTCATTTAACTTTAATATGTTATACTATTAAATGTTTAATTACTTGCAGCAAATTAAATGTGAATTGCAACCTTTTGCTGATATGAATATTCTTTAGTATTTAAGTGAAGCCTTTAAAATTTAAACGTCACCCAGACAATATTCGGTTTCAATTTGTCTTTAGTGTAAGCGAAAAAATGTAAGGTCTTAGGTAAAGTATAGTATATACCTCGAGTTGTAATGCAATTATGCTTGCGCTCTAGTTATCTAGATCTAACTATGTAATATACTATTATTCACAATCACTATAATAATATGCATATTTTTAACCTCCAAAAAGTTGGGAAATTAGCGATTCCCTCTGCAAGGTAGGTAATATTCTATTACTTACCTCTATTTCGAAGTACAGATACAGTCAATTGTTAGTATGTATATATAAACGTCAAATTGACATCAATCGTACGCTCGGTTTCTCTAACAAATTTACTCTGAAGTAAACCTTACAATTCAGTTTAATTATGGATTACCACGTAATAACGGTCGCAACCATCCTCTTCATTAAGTACGTCTTATTTATAAGTGAATATTCATGATTTGTGCTCTTACACGAAACGAATTTATACATATCTTAGGTTAGCAAAGTACAGTTGACAACCCATCTAATGTCAAAACACTAACCTCATAATAAACGCGCCTTCACAATAACCCAGGATAATAACGAGGACCTCGTTCCCGTCACCAGAAGTTAATTATTAGTTATGTATGTCAACATGCGAATCATTTAACTTTTGGTTCCTGTTCTTTTTCTTTTTACCTGTTTACCTGTTTTGGTCATTGTTGTGCATATATTACAATTTAAATGCAATAGTGGTTGTGTAACGGCGACGAGTGATTTTGACGACTGAACGCGTTTACTGGGTGGCTATAAATATCAAATTAAATAAGACTTATTAAGTGGATGGGCTTAATAATAAAATGGTCATGTAATTTTATAGGGTTAAGCGTTAATCTGTATCGAGCTATTCAATGCTGAATTACTCCGTGAAAACAAAATTCTAATCAGGGTGAGTGAGAGAAATTCAGTTTTTTAGCCTGGCTATACACAGTCGAGTGCATTAAGAGGTTACAGAAAATATAGGTTAACAAGTTCAAAAAAGTTTTAAATCCATCAAAGTACGACGAAGTTATAACCTCCACCTGTAGTGAAGTTCGATAGAATTCTATTCTGCCAAATAAGTTCACGACAGGACACATTTGGCCCTTAATGCAGTGAATGTGTTAATATGAAATGCGCTCTTAGAAAGAGACCTGCCGATAATAAGAAAGAAACATTTTGAAAGCGATGTCATGCTATTAATAATAAAGGAGCGGATGGTATTCGAGACGTCAAATAAGCTTCACATCAATTATTTTAAGAACATTATAAATGTGTGCACACGACAAGGTTTACCGGAGGCCGTGCCTTCCGGCCACTAAACCAGGGAGGCTAAATTCATAGTTTCGGCTCAGACATACATTCTACGTTTTTGCAGCTGGTTTTTGTCAGTCGTTATTAAAGCGCTGACAGTTTTTTTTTGAAGGGTGATAGTTCAGATCTTGCCTTTGGGCCAATATAACCACCAATGCTGCGGCTTGCCTTCCGGATTAGTGTGCGGAAGGCTCATCTTCCGGTAAACCTTATCGTGTATGCCCATCTTAATGGGTAATTAGACTGGAGTGATAAAATATTCTATGAAGCTGTATTATTTTAAGTAACATCACTTTTTATTTGTACACAGATGCATATTTCTTGTTTCAGTAGTATTTAACCTCAAAAGATCATCTTATGATTACTTGTATAATAATTTTTGTAAACATGTCGTCACCGATATGTGCGTGGATATCTTGTTTTATAGCTCTGCTGCGTATTTGACCTAATGTCTAGTGGAGCTGATACCTCTGATATATTCAAACTATAAGTGCCATACATTTCATTCATTCTGATCGCGTTGCATTTAAAAATAACTCTCTCTTTTCGTCTGAGCATTCTAATGGGGCAGAGAGACCAGGATATTATTTAGTATTATCGCATTTATTTAACAGCTATTCTGGCTAGACTATGGAATTATCAACAGTAATATAACGAGTGCCTATGATTTTGCCGGTAATTATTAGCGGCAGGATCACGATTGCTTGTCGCGACGAAAATCGGCACGACTGCGAAGCAGGAGTGCTGATTTTCTAGAAGCAACAAGCAAGAGTGATCCAGACGCTAATAATTGCCCAGGAAAAATCAGTCACGAGTTAGATTCGAGAAGACAATTGGCCGAACAGAAAGTTCACATTTCATAATTTGAAAAGTTAAAGTTAGTGACACCAAGTGTCAGACGTGTATTAATCTGCGCCACAATAATTGTAGTAAAAATGAGCTTACCAAGATTTTGAGAAATACCTACGAATACTATTACCGATGAAAGCACTAACACTTCAGCCGAAAATACAAACAGATCTAATTCAGGAGCAAACTGCTTAAAAGTCCGGCAATAACTGACGTTTTATATGGTATAGAAAATATACTAACGCGTTGCTAGGCAATACCAACATGAGATTATCTGATTAGATACCACCCAGGGTGATATCTAATCAACAGTAATATAACGAGTGCCTATGATTTTGCCGGCAATTTACTCTTGCTTGTTGCTTCTAGAAAATCGTGATCCTGCCGCTAATAATTGCCTAGGAAAAATCAGTCACGAGTTAGATTCGAGAAGACAATTGGCCGAATAGAAAGTTCACACTTCATAATTTGAAAAGTTAAATTTAGTGACACCAAGTGTCAGACGTGTATTATTCTGCGCCACAATAATTGTAGTAAAAATTAGCTTACCACAATTTTGAGAAATGCCTATGAATACTATTACTGATGAAAGCACTAACACTTCACCCGAAAATATAAACCGATCGAATTCAGGAGCAAACTGCTTAAAAGTCCGGCAATAACTGACGTTTTATATGTTATAGAACATGTACTAACGCGTTGCTAGGCAATACCAACATGAGGGATTATCTGATTAGATACCACCCAGGGTGAATTGCCATGCATAATATGCAGCGTCCTCTGTTACGCATCGTAATTAGAATTTTATTGGATCATCTCATTAACGTTATTCGATTTCATTGGTTAGTAAGTAAATGAGGGCAATTGTCAACAAAATATTACAACAAAATAGAATGACATTTACTGTCATCGCGGGCGTGTAGTGTAATTACTTCAAGAGAAACACTTCCAATGCGGAGTTTTCATTAATTTTAATAGCGTTCTACCCGCAAACTGACGATTGACATTTAACATTGTTTTTCCTTAAACCAATCATGTGCTGAAACATAATGCGAGTAGAGAACCAATCACAAAGCCGCATTCGAACTCTACATGATATGTTTCCTGAAAACAGAAGTTATGTAGAATCTGATTCATTCGAATTTCGGCATGCTACGTTTGGCGGGATATAGTCACCCGCAATCAAATGACAACTTTTAGATTAGATTTTTACGATTCCGTTTTTAACTTGTTACAAGGTACGACCTTATATGTACCCAAATCAAACAATTTTACTTTTATCGTTACATTTCGTGATTGTGAATAAAATAGTATACATCTTTGACTATATACTAATGGACTGCTATTCCCCCTCCATTTCCCATATGATC
The DNA here is from genome assembly GCA_910593695.2 of Ocypus olens. Lineage (NCBI taxonomy): Eukaryota > Metazoa > Arthropoda > Insecta > Coleoptera > Staphylinidae > Ocypus > Ocypus olens. The sequence goes on from OU343061.1 coordinate 20,200,957, forward strand.
AGTTGTCCACGAGCTGGAGCCCGATGTAAGTCCCGCCCCGGAGCCGAAAACGGAGCTTAATTTAAAAACCGGAAAGCAAAAAAAAATATTTCTCGATGTATTCATCAGCAACGTGGAGAATGCAAATGCGAGCATACTTCGGCAACTCGGGTCCACTTTCTTGCCTGTTCTTTACAAGCAAAGCATCAACCCATAATTTGCGAAGTTCCGGATTTGATGGAAATCTAATACAGAATTTTAGGTTATAAGTCAAAAGTCAACTGACGTGTACATCAGCTGACGAGTATTATAACCGCGTTGGCATATATACGTGGACGTATTGCAGCCTTTCTCATAGCAATATTTTGACATAGTGTGAATATTTGACAATATAAGTGTTTATATATTCAAAGGTGTGAATAAATTGCAGGGTATCACAATATGCAATGCGAGCTCATAGAGTCATATGTCATAGACACAAAATAACTACCAATTTAGTAACATACCGCAACCATTTAGAGTCCCGCCGCGCCACCGTTGCTTGGAGACACACATGATGCGGCGCTAGCAGTCCAATAGTATATAGTCAAAGGTATACATACTTCGCGGGAACACGATTCCAGCCGAGGGCATAGATTGCAAACCCTAGGCGCAAAGCGATATGTAATATACTATTACAGTAGATAAAACCTTTATTTGGTATATTTACATATTTAAATCACGTATAAATATATTCTTTTTAACCCGTTTACAAGCTTAATTCCAGATAGCTATATATTTTTTTCATATTATTCAAGTGATTAATAACAATGTTATTTGCACACAAAGATGAAAGTTTCGAAAATTGTCGTTCAAAACAGTACATATTCACAAGTAATACCACAAGAGGCTAAATTTTGCTGGAAAAAATATTAATTTACACAAAATGTTGGTTGCCTAGCAATTTAACGAGTTCAAATTGACATGATAAAATCGCGAGAGCGTAGCTCGAGTGATTTTATCAAATGTCAGTTGGAACGAGTTGAATTTCTTAAGGCAACCAACATTTAGTGAAAATTCGTTTTTCCTTGCAAAATTTAACCTCAAGTGTGTATTTTGCATGATTATTTCATGAATAAATAAATAAATTTCATAGCTACAATTTCACTTGCAGACAAAGCAGTTAAGCTGGACTTTTAGTAGTGTTGACTGGAACCGATTCGTCTTCTTCTGCATCTATTTCATCGGTAGATTTATCACCAAATTGATTCATGTTTACTGTCACTGTCATACATTTCTCGATTGTTTGATATTTGCAGGAGCATAAAAAATCTTCATTCTACCATAAACTTTTTTCCAAAATAATACGTCAATTTTAACCAATCAGAAACGTCCATTTGTTTATGAATGAAATAATCAAACAAATATATCGGAAAAAAGGCTTATTTATCAAAATATTTCCATACAAATTAATATACATATAGAAAAACGATGCATCTTTGTATGGTATAAATTTTAGAATATTCGTTCCTCTATTCTAAATCATAGGGGTTGGGTTGGGTTGGGTTGGGTTGGGTTGGGTTGGGTTGGGTTAGATTAGATTAGGTAGTAGCCGAAGTGACGGCGAAGCATAAGAAGTAGTGGTCGATGACGGAGCGAAGCGGAGCCATCGATCGTCATTACTTATTAGTTAGCAGTTGCAAATAGAAGTTGCTTATGCTTAGGTTAGGGTGAGTTTAAGGTTCCCCTCTTTTTAGACTGGCCATTAGTTTTACCTGCAGTAACCGAAGTCGTCACAAATGTATAAGAAGTGGTTTCACAGGTTCGCCATCGATCGTCATTATGTAAGAGGCTTAATATTTTAAACGCCTGTTTTGCAGGTTCATTATGAATTAGTATGTGAGGTAATTTAATTAATTAATAAATTTTATTTTACTTTATTTTTTTCGAGAAAAATAAAAATAAATTAATTTTGTAATTGTTGGTCTCTTGTTATGAACTGATAATAGTAACATCAAATTTATATAGTTGCAAATAATACCGAAATGAACAATTAATAAAGAATGGTGATTTACTGGCTCTATTTTCAAGATTTGGTTGCGTTGCACTATACATAAACGATTGACAACTAAGGTTTGAAAACAGAAAACGACAAACCAACTTTCATGGTTGGCAATACAGGGCGCATCCGTATATCTGTATTTGCCGCTGTGAACTTTTCAATTACATTGCGAAGGAAAAATGTTTTTTGCGCGAACACTGTTAAAATTATACACGTGGTGCACTCGTGTATAATTTTAACAGTGTGCCTTTCGTGTGCCGGATTATCTATAATATGAATAACTTTCGTAGTGTAACATGAGTGATCCCGTGCCGTGCGTACAATTAAATTTATGGTGGACATTGACGTAAATGGGCTACGGAAGAAATAAAAATTGGATTTTTCGACTTGAAACATGTTTCCGCACAAAACATTTTGTAAGTATCTTAACCCTCCGTCTACAATGTGACATTCTGGTACTCACTTTACAACGTGGGGTCTTAGCGGACCACATCCATATTTTGTTGGTCCTATTAAAGAAAACGGGAAAATCACACAATACTACAGTTTCATAAACGATTTTAATAATCCTTTATACATTTTCAACTAAAAAAAAAAAATAGAAATAAATTGTACAGAGGAAAGTTAAGCATAAATTTCCTAAATATGAAATTAAACTATGAAAAATTATGTAAAAAAAACTAAAAGCTAAAATACCAATATATAATATAAGAACTACAAAATGATTACATTTCTTCATCAGTATCATCAAAACAGTTTGCATACTTCCGAATGACTTTTTCGTGATTTTTGCAGATCTGGTTCCGATCTCTTTCGCACACATTCATAGTTTTTCTGTCTCTATCTCTTGGACAAACGAAGCATCTTTTTTTAGCCCGCGGTTCTTTAGCAGTGGCCGATCTTACCTATTTCACAACGAACCTGTCATTTAGTATTCGTTTTCTCATGTGTGGTTCTGTTAGAGAAAATGACAATGCCTTCAAAAATTTTTTTCGGCTTTTTTTAATATATTCTTGCTCGTGTGATATAATACATAGCTGTTTACTCCAGTGCATCTAGCATCCCATTAAAAAATCTCATTGGCCACCGTCTTGTGGATCTTTCTGTTGAACTCCTCCTTTAGTAGAGTTATAAAACTCAACAATATCTGGTTTACCTGTTTCTTGATTCACAGTTCCAGTATCGTACATTGTAGACAGCAAAATTACATTTTTGTTTTTTTTTATTGAATCTTGTCATCTTGGTAGAGAAATCTAGATGAGGCTAGCGGTATGCCTTTAACTGAAACTATTGAGGGAGGGATCAGTTTTTTATTCTTACGCATGGTCCCAACCAAAGTAAGTTTTTGTTGCATTAGCTTCTCCGATAGCTCCATAGAAGTAAACCAGTTGTCAACCGTTATGTTGCGATTAGTATTTTTTCACATTTTCAGTAAGCTGAAGAACATAACGTGTTAGGACTGGGAGATTCCTAGGCTCTGGAATGGTATGTTTCCCAATGTACGGTATCCGACGGTAAAAATAAAAGGTGCGAGCATCACAAATAGATACGATTTTCAAACCATACCGATCTGGTTTCGAAGGGATGTACATTTTAAATGAACATCTTCCCCTGAAACTGAGAATTGTTTCATCCACTGTGAGATACTCCGAGGGAATATAGTAAGCGGCACGATTTTGATCAAATATATCCCAAAACTCGCGAAATGCTGCGAAGTTGTCAGTTTGTTTTCTTTCTGCGCGTGTTTTTTTGCAATCGAATATCAGCACACTGACAAGGACTATAAATCGGTTCATTGGCATTGCTGCTCGAAATAAATTAATTCCATACGTTTGTGAAAACGTATCCGCCACATTTAGATTTGAGTTCCTCAATAAGCCACTCAAATACATAAGGCCAATTAACGCTTTCATTTCAGTAACGTCTGTCGGCCCAATGTAACGCTGCTCAGTCCCAAAATTTTGAGACCTACGAGTTATTTCCTCGTTGGTATATTGCACAAGTTTGTCTATCACAATGTCGTTGATAAATATTTCTGTTTATCTGTGGACTCGAAGACGGGAAGGTACGAGAAACATTGTTTACACGGGACGACACACTCACATTCAAGCAAGCCTTGGAAATCTCCCAAATTACGGAGGTAGCTCAACTAGGCTACGGATTAGTGGACCTGGAGAAGGATGGCATTAAAAAGGAGCCATTGGAGGTTCACTGGGGCAGAGAAAAGCATCCTCAGCGCGGGACAGAGGCGACAATTCCAGGGCGACAACGATGAAGAGGGGAAGCGACAGCAGCAAGATTCATCCGGAGGAGCAGCATGGATCGCGCGCAGCACGGAACGGACCGGCAGCAGCGCGGGAACGGGACGGGACGCGCATGCTTCAGGTGCGGCCGGAGCAATCACACAGCTGATTCCTGCAGATTCAAGGAATATATCTGCAACAGTTGCGGAATTCGAGGACATTTGAGTGCGGTATGTAAAAAGAACGTTAAATATTTAGGGATGCCGAATACGGAAATTTTTAATTTAAAAACCAAAAATGGGTTACCAATTTTTATGAATGTACTAGTCAATAATGTTGCTTTACGAATGGAGTTAGATTCTGGAGCAGCAGCGTCGGTTATGTCTTATAGATTATACGCGCAAAGGCTAAAGAAAAATTGTCCTTTATCAGACTCTAATTTGAATTTAATTGGTTACACAGGCGGACGGGTCTCCATTCGGGGAAAAATTTCAATAAACTTAACTTATAACGACGTAATAAAGCCATTAGATATTTATATTGTTGACGGTGGGGGACCACCCCTGCTGGGTCGAGATTTTTTAGAAAAATATAATATTGGGTTTAAAGAATTGAATTGTATTCGCGGTCAAAATCGAATGGCTGACACCGAAATGGACAGAGATTTGATTAAACAATTTCCCAAGGTTTTCTCTGAAAAATTAGGGACATTTAAAAATTACAAACTGCATTTACAGATAAAAGAAGGCACAAAGGCAAAATTTTATAAACCAAGAGCTTTACCGTTTTCTCTTAAAGATAAGGTTGATAAGGAATTAGATCGGTTAGTTAATTTGAACATAATATCACCATTGGAAATCAGTGCATGGGGCACTCCAATAGTACCAATAGTAAAAGACGACAATACTGTGAGGCTATGCGGGGATTATAAGGTAACATTAAATCCCTATCTAGAAATTGATAGGTATCCGCTACCTCGCATCGAAGAACTTTTTGCAAAATTGGAAGGCGGCGTGCAATTTTCAAAAATTGATCTAACGCGCGCGTATCAGCAGATCTTATTAGACGAAGAATCACGCGAATTGACTGCAATATCTACACATCGGGGTACATTCGTCTATAATAGATTACCATTTGGGGTAAGTTTGAGGGAATTTGTATTTTTATGGATGATATTCTGATTACCGGAAAAACATTTAAGGAGCATTTGATGAGAGTGAAAAATGTTTTGAAAATATTAGAAAATTCAGGATTAACAGTAAGGAAAGAAAAGTGTGCATTCTTTCAAAACTCAATTTCGTATTTAGGGCATATAATTGATAAAGACGGTTTGCATAAATCACCCATAATGTTAAAGGCAATTCAAGAAATGCCGGTGCCTAAAAATGTCAGCCAATTACGCTCATTTTTAGGAATGGTTAATTATTATCATCGATTTATACCTAACATGCCAGACATAGTACATCCACTGTATGAATTAATAAAAAAAGATGCGCTATGGTGTTGGACGAGTGATTGTAATAATTCAGTTAATAAGATTAGGCAAATAATCATGTCTAAGGAATTCTTAGTGCACTATAATCCGACATTGGAAGTAAATTTGACAGTGGACGCGTCTAAATACGGCCTCGGAGCTGTTTTATCTCACGTATATGAGTCGGGTTTAGAAAGACCGATCGCGTACGCATCCCTTACACTCACATCCGCGGAAAGCAAATACTCGCAGATAAATAAAGAAGCGCTTGCGATTGTTTTCGGCACGAAGAAGGTTTATCAGTATTTATACGGCAGAAAATTCAACCTGATAAGAGATCATCAGCCGTTAGTTGCGATTTTTGGCGAAAAGAAAGGCATTCCGTCAATGACAGCGAATCGTCTGCAACGTTATGCCTTCTTTTTAAGTGGTTTCGATTTCAGCATCAAATATACAAAATCGTTAAATAATAATGCCGATTTTTTATCACGGTTGCCGTTAAAAGAGACTGAAAGTAACGAAGAAATTGAAAAATGTAATTATTTAAATTATATTGCAGAATCGGAAATTCCTCTGAACGTGGAATCGTTAAAGGAAGCATATAAGAATGATTTAACAATAAGTCAAATTATAAATTTTGTTAAAAATGGATGGCCACGGCAAGGTCCGGGTGAATTAAAAGCAGAAAGGATGAAATTAATATAGACGATGGGGTTTTGTTATGAGGTTATAAAGTAATCATTCCCGAAAATCTACGTAACGTAATATTAAATGAATTGCATAGGGGTCATATGGGAATTGTTAAAACCAAATCGCTGGCTAGATCATATGTTTGGTGGCCTTCTTTAGATAAGGATATCGAAATTGAATGTAAAAAGTGTACATTATGTCAACAATTCCGAGGCGAACCGAATAAAACACCTCTCCAAAGCTGGAAAATTCCAGAAAGAGTGTGGCAGCGTATCCACATTGACTTTTTAGGGCCATTTAAGGGCACTAGTTTTTTGGTTATAACGGACGCTCTTTCAAAATGGTTAGAAGTATTTCCCATGTCCACAATTACATCCATAGGAACGATAAATAAATTAAGGGAAGTTTTCGCGAGATTTGGGTTACCGAAAACTATGGTTTCTGACAATGGAACACAGTTTACCTCATCAGAGTTTAGAGAATTTTTATTAAATAATAACATTGAGTATGTAAATTCACCCCCGTACCACCCTGCATCGAATGGCGCGGCCGAAAACAGCGTAAAAACGGTAAAATCATTTTTACTAAAAGAATTTAAAGGGGGAGATGCAAATTGAATTTTAGCTCGATTTTTGATAAATTATAGAAACACAGAACATTGCTCTACAGGGGAGTCACCTGCACGTCTTATGTACGGTAGACCGTTACGCACTAGGTTGAATGCAATTAAACCTAATAATCTAACGAGAAAAACTAAAGATGTAAGTGTTATTAAACGTAATTTAGCAAAAGTCCAGGAGAAAAATAGACGCAATTATAGAGGGCGTAGAGTAGTAAAATTTAAGGTAGGGGAAGAAGTTCTGACAAAGGATTATAGATTTGTAAAACCACGCTGGGTTCCAGGAAAAATTCATAAAATACTTGGCTTAAATACGTACACAGTAAAAATTGGTAACATAAATTGGAAACGTCATGCGAATCAAATATTGAAAATGTTTAGTGATGTAAGCGAGGAAAATGTAGTGTCAAGTGACAGCGCCAATAGTGAACCTAGTAGTAAGGCGGATGAAAATGTATCCGAGATGGAAGAATTCGGGTTAACGGATAAGCATAAAGTGAATGAGACTATTTCCGAACAAAATTTGAACCCTAATTGTTCCACTGTGGAACCTACTGATATTGTAAATGATCAAACCGAGTCGTGCATTCCGGTTCGTCCTCAACGTAACAGGCGACCACCTGTTAGGCTGGAATATACGACCTAATTATTGTAAATAGTGTAAATATGTGGGTTAAAAATAAGGGGTGAGAACTGTAATGTTTGGTTTTGCGCGCAGTTCATCAAGTGGTTGACATACTGAGGCGCGCGCATGAATGGGAGAATAAATGGGCAGTTGAGTTGCGATGCTGGTTTGGCATAGTTGTAAATGTATTCCCGCAGAAATAAAAGTTCAGTTAATTGTAAATATTGTTTTACTTTACCGGCCAGAGTAGAACAGTACAGAAAGAAACCTCGTTTGCCAAATCTCGAGCTGAACTATAGCGCCAGGAAGGTGAGTAATAATATTTTTCTTTGGAACTTTCGAGCTCAAGTTTCTTACAAAGTCTTTATCACTCCAGATTGTCTCGCAATCCTTTCCGAGGATATTTCAGTTTTCATCTATTGATGTCGAAGACAACTCTGAAGGGGCACTTGTACTCGCTGACAAAATATATGATGTGAAAGTAAATTTTCTTCTGAAGAGACATCAAATTCATCCTCCTTCATGTCATCGTTTACAAGCACCCCCATCTTCATCCTCACTGACTACTTCATTAGATAGGATTTGCTCATCTTCCCCTCGCTCCAAACGTTCAAACTCTAAAAGTAAATTTTCATTCGTGAAAAAATGACGCTCCGCCATGTCTAAAAAAATTGAAAGGAATGTAAAAAAAGTTATAGAATAGAAACAGAGAATTTCGTGTCAGAATTCCGGCAGCAGGTATTTTTTATATGAGTATGTTTCGAATTTATTTTACCAATAGTCTAGTATTTCTACTTCAAATAATATGGATATCTTAAATGCAATAATTCGTTTTATTGTATTTATTTAATGCTTTCTGTAACAAGTAAGGTTGTTTCTAATTTGTTTATGGACGTGTCTTCCTCTTTGCACATGTGAAAACAGACTGAATTGACAGATACTCCCAATCTAAACAACTATAACAAAGATGGCGGCCGGACATATGCTTTTTAGTAGCCTTGGGGTCTAGCTAGACCCCATATTGTAGACGGAGGGTTAATAATAACACGTATAGAGCCCCTAAAAAAAATCATAAATCGGGAGTTTGATCGTAAAGTACAATCACTCCTTAAATCATTCTAATTAAGCTCATCATGTAGAAAAATAATTGATTTATATTACTTACTAAAATTTGCTTCAAAATCATAAAATAGACATTAACACAAGGTATAATTTTTAGCATGTAAAATCCTATGGCCCACGATAAAAAAACATACTGTATAATGGGAGTACTAAATGTACCCTAGAGGCACAATATATGTCGAAAATATTTTCTAAATATTGATTTTATATTTTTATGTTTCGGAAATATTAAAAGGCCAAAGTAAATATTTATATAAGTCTATGGAAATATTGGTTGCAAATGAATTGATTTACAGCAACAAATAAAAAATAACGTTACTGTGTTTTCGTTATTGTTCTACTCCTATGCAATTCTCGTTGGTGTTCAACTGGTTCGATTGCAGGATAGTGCCCACCCATCACCCTTCATATAAACCTTAACTCAAGCTACAAAACCATATTCGTGTAATCAATTTTCTTTGAAAACTCATTGATGATGTTGTAGGTTTAACAATTGCCGAAACAGGGATTTTAATTGTAGTAAAAGTTAATCCAGAGGATGGTAGGTGGTCCCTATCCTACAATCCGTTGCTTCCGCGCCAAGGTTTGCTCCTATAAATAAGTTTATTAAGAATTATTAAGTACTTCAGTATTTTTTTATTACACTTATGTATTGATTTCCACCTGTACACTATCGTTTATGATCCATGAATTGGAGGGTAGAATAGGGCCCACCCACCACCCCTCGTTTCGCCCCTATTTGCGCCAGAAAAACGCGTTTCGTATTATTTCTAAACATACAACTTATCCAACGAATTCCTAAAAAAAAAATCTTAACCATGCATCCATCAAATCATTAAATATTTCGAAAACGGTAAACGCTAGGTATAGGGAATATTGAAGTAACTCACTCAACTCCATTTGAAAAAACATAACTTTGATGTGGATCTTTTTTATGGGACACCCTGTATATCTGGTAATAATTTTAAATTGTGCATACGATGATCCTACGTCTATCCATTTGAAAAGAAAAACACGAAGTAACATGGTTCTCGTAAAATGACCGCGTCGTATGCGTTGCCCTACCCTGTATATCATGATATTTCCTCAACATTTTTTTACAAATATTGCAAATATATATATATAGTAATATTTCCTTAAAATTTTATACAAATATTGCTAAAATATATAAAAATCTGTCAGGATCAATATCACAGAAATATGTGTTTTTCAATATTTAAAATATATTTTATGGTACTAGGGTAACTTCATTGCATTATGTATGTCTGCATGCAAATAAATTGAAACAAAATTAGAGGAGTGTTTCAAACATTAAAAAACTCAAAGCTTCTTTTAATTATCAATTGAAAATATGCCATGCAAAATTCTTATAAATATATATTTTAAGAACTATTATTATAATAATAATAATAAATTTATTGCCCAACGGAAGATCCAATACAGGGAAACAAATATACTAGATAATTAAAAATTCTAAATTACACAACTTACATAACTAATAAAATAACTTAACCTATATTTGTTAATTCAAACAAAAACATTAATGTTAACATTATAAGGATACAGGCGTATTTCATGAAATTATCCGTGGACAAAATCAAATTGGTTTTGCTTTGTTCACTTCTTTTTATTCTAAAAAAAAATATACATATTGATTAAATCAACATTCTAGTATATTCGCGTACATGCAACATCTTCATAAATATAAACATCTGTTACTTAATTTCTTTTTGATGCCGATTCTTAGGGGCCCTGTTACAGTGTGTAGACTATAAGCGATATTTTTGGGAAGATACACGTTTGTCATCCCTTATAGGGGGCAAGGGCTTTTTGATATCGCGTAACGCGAGATATATTGTGAAATATGATGATTTGATTCGGAAAATGTGTATAATCCGGAGGATTGCAGGGCTAGAATCCTTAGATCATTTTAAGGGAGGCTCTAGTGCAAGGGGGACCCAAACTGCCGCTACTGGCAACGTTAATACGTCCTGAGGGGTTGGACCCAGGAAGGGTCTAAATTTTTAACAGCCCCCGATGGGCCGATGGGGGTTGATCCCAATGGACTGCAATTACTTGGATGGACATTAAAGTTTCTTAATTATACATAATTGTCGTCATGAAACTTATTATGTTTAAGTGATTTATTCTTTAGGCTGTACATAATGTTCAACATAAAGAATAAATTTAACTTTAAAATACATCCACCAGAAATACGAGATTTCATATAGGTATATATATGGTCCTTGTTCGTACCGTGAGATCAAAAAGTCGAATATAGTTTTTGCGATCTGCGTAAGTTGAATTAGAGGGGGCTCAGCTACGCCCTTGGTCCAAGCTAATGTAAAAGAAACTTTGAATACCGCCATTTTTGTACACTGTTTTGCCCATAGACTGAATTTAGTGCTATCCTAGTCTGTTGCTAGTACTAAAAAATGCAAGGTATTTTTTTAAGCTTGGGTGGATTGCCTTCATTTTTTTCAAAATCGACGAAGAGAACGAACGTGTTAAATGAAATGGTAAAAAAAAATTCCAAATGTATGTTCAACACGCTGGAATTATAATGGCAGGCTGGTTGGTACAGTTTATGATTATCGAGAATCTTTAATATTACTATTTGAAAATATATTAAATAACAAAAGCGACTGGGATCCCGAGACTACAAACGGCGCAAGAGGTTGTTTAAAGTTATTAAAGAATAATTTCGATTTTAATTTTTTACTCAACTTGTTTTACGACATTTTTCCATATACAGACGTTTTATACGATATTTTACAAACAAAATCAAATGATATTGGTTTTTGTATTACAAAAATTGCAGAGTTTCAACAAAATCTCCTTCAACATCGAGGCAAATTTGAGTTGGTCTCGAATAGAACAAAGACTGCAAATTCGCAACCTCAAAATAAACGACTTCGAATTGACAAAGTTAGGAATGTTAGAACTTCGTATCGACGGCTTTTTGTTGAAATAATTGACAATATGGTTCAACAAATACGAGACAGATTTAAAAAATTTTGTGATTTAAAATTTGTGGAATTGTGCAATTTTAATAAGCACAGAGATTCGCCTTTTCCTGTAGAAGCCCTACATTTCTTAGAAGTTAATTATAATATTTTTTTAATATACAAAAACTTAATGAGAAATTCTACAGGAGAAAAAAAGACTCAAAAACTTGGCTATATTATCGATAGAAAAGGATCTTGTCAAGAACCTTTCTCAAAACCCCAAATTTTATGAAGACGTTTCAAAAGAAAATAGAAGAATATAACTACATTATAAATAGGTAAGTAAATTTAACTCACTTTCCTTGATTGCTTCCCTACTTTAAAATTCCACCGCATGCCACTGGAAAGCTCTAGGACAAGGGTCTTCAACCCGCGGCCCGCCGATATGTTTTCTGCGGCCCGCCAACAGCACTCTCAATAACGACTACAATTAAGTAATAAAAAGTACCTTTAGGTTGGCGAAATTAGTGAAAACTGCACAGCTGTGTACGTTCTTTTGTCGCTTTATTATCCTAGCCGCTAGCCTGTAACTAACTCGACTGCCGGCATCATGCATACCAAACTCTCTAAGAAATTCGTTCTTTTGTTTACAAATTGGGATTGCTTGCACTTTGTTTTTTTCAAAGGGGGGGGGGGGGGGTGAGGGGGCTATATACATTATGTTTTTTTTATCGTGGGCCATTGGATTTTACATGCTAAAAATTATACCTTGTGTTTATGTATACTTCAACATATAATTTTAAAGCAAATTTTAGTTAGTAATAAATCAATTACTTTTCCACATGATGCGCTTAATTAGAGAGAGAGACAATCTTTATTCAGACAATAAAAACATAAATTAACAAAAGTAGAGTAATTCGAAATATACAAAATGAGGTTGTTAGTCTGTCTGGGCTATCGACCGAAGGTCTTTCTGCCCTGCCACTTAATTAGATTAACTTAAACATGTTTTATTCTATTAAAATGTTGTTGACCATTTAATCATCCTGACCATTGCCAATAAAAAAATCCTTATAAAAATACCTATGGTGCGGCCCGCTGTGCAGAAAAAAAAAATTGGCCCTTGATTTGTAAAACGTTCAAGACCGCTGCTCTAGGACTATGTCCAATCAAACTGATGACGAGAACGATCGGTGGCAAGTTCTTGGGCTCCTGTCAGAATTCGATACGGAAAAATTGATGCAAACAGTTGGGGTTTTGTATATTGTTTCCAATAGCGATATTAGGGAAGCGGTGAAAATTACCACAATTTTCCGCATTTGAAGGAAAAATGGCATGGCATTTTATTCGGAATAGAAGTAAATTTGTGTGGCTTTTTGTGTTATCATTACACACGGATGTTTTGTTTACGATTCGTTGATTAGTCAAGAGCTGCTTATTGATAAATTATTATATTAAATATAGTAGTCGGTGATTATGTGTCTCTAATTCAATAGTTTCTAACACTTAAAACCAATTTTCAAGAAACTTACAAGTGGTCAAAATTTGGAATTTTCTTGGGAGAAACAAGAGACTGTTCATAAGTCTTGTAGGTTTCTTTCTTTTTTAATGGGTGCAAATATTCTCTTATTTGATAGTGAATCAGCTGTATTTTTGAGATGAGAATCTATTTGGCAAAATTTCAAGTTCATAATATAGTCAATATATTTCATTGTAACTAACCTCTTATTTTCATATCTACCATAAAGATTTTCTCAGGCGGTTGTGTAAGTCACTGCACATACCTCTAAATCCCGCTTTAACTTTAACGGTGCGTTATCTCACAGGAGATAAATTTAAAAGGTTATCCTACAAAGGACGCACCGTCCCTTTACTTGTGTTAAATTTATCTCCTGTGATATTTCTGGTATTTCCCTAATTTGTTGCGGACTTCCACAACCTGTCGCAAGTGTAACGGATATGTACAGTCCCGAAAAAAAGTATCCGAAAAGTAACAAATAAATCATTTATTTTTTAATATGGATACTTCTCAGACACACAACAAATACGGCGTTGTGTCCTTTCCTAGAAACGACGATCCTTGTTGTTATTTTCCGGATACTTTTTTCCGTAACTGTACATATAAGTATGTACATCCGAGTGTTATTGTTATCGTTTTAAAATAACAAGCGTAAGCTACATTGCGTTTATAGAAAAAAATAAATAGTGTTCTGAAAGAAAGAATGTTTGTACTTTGTACACTGCAAATATTTATTATAACATATTATTTAATCAGACAAATCAAGAAAGAGATCATTTATGTAACCACATAGCGGAGATGCCACAAGGAAGTGCTAACAGACACAGGTCGAATCAGCCCTGCCGGTAGAAAAGACGTGCCACTTCTATTATGAATATATCATTACAGTTTGATTTAGACTATTAGTGTTCCTTTTTGCCTTTTTTTTACGAATTAACATTTGTTATTTTTGTACTGGCACTAAATTTAAAATATATTTTCCAGAAATCAATTATAATAAAAATAAAAATCCAGCAATTTTTTGTTTTGCGGACCATTTCACGGCAATATTATCTGGTGGAAAGTTTGTAATTTATTATGTTACTACTTTGTTTGCAAAACGATTAGCACGGAAGAAACAGGAGGATACATTGAATGTTTCATTCGCGGCGAAAAGAACTGCTTCTGTCGGTGTTTTTATTCGGTGTGGATTTTTAATTGGCGTAGATCGATGCCTTATACGAGAAACGAGGAATAAATGTAAACACAACCTAAGTTTCTATAAACATTTAAGGTAGCATACTATAAGCATAAATGGGTACAACTTACTTGGAAATAGTTTGTTAATCGCATCCTTAGCAACTTCCATATTCGTGATATATTTTGTTTTAAAATACGCTATTTAAATCGCACTAGAAATACTTATGTCAAATATTAAATTCGTTTAAAAGAAATAATTGTTTTTCAGTGCTGTCACATGTTGCAGATAAAATTCACTATTTTTAAGCATATATTCTATTTTAAAACTAAATTCTTAGCAAAGTAGAAAAAATAGTATATTATAATTGTTTAATAAGAGGCATTGTGGGGCACTCGTTCCTTCGAGTACTCGTACCACAATGTAGCCTCTTATTAAACTTGTATAATATTGTACTATTATGGTTATTAGTATTTTAACAATTGTCATATCCAAGACTCAGTGTTTTATTTGAAACTATGTCAGAATATTCATTTTGTAAGTATGAGAATGTGTGCGTTCTATGATCAAAATTGATTTGAAAATACTTCAATTCTACAGTGGTCGAGGTTAGAATGGAAATTCGATGCGAGGAACCACAACCATCGAAATTTCCATTCTTACCGAGTAGCAGTCTATACTTTCTCCTCGACCAGACAAAATAAACAAATAATATAATGAACACAAAGAACTCATGTTTTATTATCACATGTTTCTGGTAATGTTTATAGTATTTTGACAATTGTGATATCCAAGGCTAATTGTTTTATTCGGAACGGTGCACAGTGTGGCAGAATGCCCATTTTTCTGGCCAAAATTCTGAAACTTACAGTCCCAATTAAGTTCGCGATTACAGGAAAAATAATTTAAAAATGTAATTGATATATTGGGGTGTTTCTTAAGGGATGGAAATAGAAATGGACTGAGAAACTTATGAAACTGGGCCAAATCAAGTTCGTAATCTAGGAAAAAAATTGTTTTTTTAATCTATTTGATAAACTGGGGTGGTTTTAAGAGGATGAACATTAAAATGGCCGTGTATAACTCTCAAACTTTGGATTCGTATAGAATTCGACCTCCGAATTAACAGAAAAATAATGAAAAACATCTCTTGGATAAAATAGGGCGGTTTTTGACGTGACAAAAACCTAAAAAAGTTAAATTCTTCGGTTTTGTTGGAATTAGATCTAAAATTTATGAACAAATTATTAAAAATATCCCGCACGTTCTTAAAGGCTGGAAACTAAAAACATTCGTTTAGAAACCCTTCCACGAATAATTAAAACATCGGGGGAAAAACTGGAATTATTTCTAATAATATTTAATCGGAATTCTGAGTTAAATAGTTAAATATATCTTTTAAGATCAGTTATTAGTCGTAAGAAAAATACTCACAATTATTCTAAAACGTGATAACAAAATTAAAATTATCGTTAAAGTTGATATTCATCTTCAGATTCACCACTGTCATAATTATTATGATCAGCATCATCACAGTCAATATCATTATTTTCACAGTAATTTTTAGAAATATTTGCTTGCACGGTTCTCAAAAAGCATAGTTTAAAGGCAGAAGAAGCAATAAGGTTGCAGAAAAAAAAATCAGATTATAATGTGTAATCAACACGCTATTGAACGAAAGAAAACTGGGACTCACTGGGATCATTACTACCTTTGTTTGGCAAAAAGACTGCAAATAGAAACATTTTACGGTCACTTTTTATTAGCTTATTTATTAAAATTACGTGCGGTTAAATAATAATGTATTATTATAATAATACGATTACATACCTGAACGTGAAGGCTCCATGGTAAAATATTTAAATTATTGAAAAAATAGTCTTAAACAGACGCTTGAAAATCACTCGCACAACGGACTTGTAGTGTACGCTCGCGCCTGCCGCTCAACTACTAACTTTTGCAGGGGGTGAGACAGTCTGGGGTAACTCGCAATGTCCAATATGCTAGGATATGATGGTACAGGTACTCCAGAGCCCATTACTACCCTAAATTTTACTAATCGCGCGTTTTCATTTTGCCAGTTTCGTGGTCTTTGGCCCCACTGTGCGGTGTGAGAATATCCATTTCATAACTTGTTAATAATAAATTACAAGCAAAACACATCAAAGCAAAGTGTTTTGTTCCATAGAAAAGTGAGTATGAGTACGTTATATGATCAAAATTGATTTTAGAATACTTAAATTCTACAGTGGTCGTGGAGAAAGATTGTTCTATGGTACTGAAGCTAACTAGAAAAATCAATAAATTATAAAAAATAATTCTTGAATCTTGGAGGCGTTCACTTCATGGTACATTTTCAATTTCGATATAAAGAAAACACTTAACTTTTTTATACCACTTTTATTTTACTTTACGTGACTACTTTCAATTACACGGTAATCATTATCAAACTGAGTACTTAAAATACGAAATACAAAGGTATTTATACTAAAATTAGAATGATTCAAAAAGAGGGGTGTACATCAGGTCAACCTGGTCGTTGAGGATGGAAATTCCCGGATTAATTTTTGCCTTGTGAATTTCAAGGGCTTCCTTCCGAAAAAGGTAGAACAATGGATTTACTGGAAGCCCTTGAAATTCACAAGGCAAAAATTAATCCGGGAATTTCCATCCTCAACGACCAGGTTGACCTGATGTACACACCTCTTTTTGAAGCATTCTAATTTTAGTATATACAGGGTGTCCTAAATAGAGTAGGATTGCATGGGTATCTTTCTTATTCTTAAAGCTAGAGATCTAGTTAAATGAGCAATGTTGTGCAGTTTTCTATGCTGATTCAAATTATGTTGAGAAATTTTCAAAATTCCGAGCAGTTAAATATTTAAAAAAACTGAAAATCGCGATTTTCAAAAAAATCAAATATCTCAATAATTATTAAAGAAAAGTTACTTGGTTTAATTAGGCAAACATATAAATCAAGTCAAAATAAAATTCAAGATGGCGGTTTCCGAGATATTAATACCAACTTTCTTATTTCAAATGGCCGCCATATTTGATTTTTACACGCATAAATAGACTTTTTTTTCTCTTTTCAACGATGTACAACAACCTATGTCAAAATAAAAAATAATGGAAACATTAATTGTTGTAAGTTTAAAACAAGTAGGCATAAATAAAAATAAAACAAAATTTGTTATAACGACTAACTGTCATCTTACATTAGTTTATCAGTTGTATTAATCATTCATACATGTGTATTGTCTTAAGTTGTTGTAATATCGATAAATATTAATTACTTGAAATGGCGAATTATTCAATATCTGAACAATATATGTTTTGTAATTACATCAAGTGTTATAAAAACTCCCATCTTGCAGCACAAACATACCAAGCAAACTTTCCTGAAAGAAGGCAGCCGGACATTAAGGTATTTAAAAGATTGGATGAAAATATGCAATTGTATGGAAGTTTAAAAAAACCTAAGAGAAATAGAAATATGATCGTTGATGATGAAGAATCAACATTGGCTTGTGTTGCAGCTAATCTGAACATTTCATGTCGGCAGATAGAAAATGAAGTTAACGTATCTAGTCTAGAGCATCAACAATTTAAAAAAAGCACAAGTTTCACCCTTATAAATTGCACCTATCTCAGACTTTACAACCAAATGATAACATCCGTAGATTAACATTTTGCAAGTGGTTAATTAACAAAATTACGGAAAATGGTGATTTTATAAACACAATTTTATGGACTGACGAATCTTACTTTTCTAATTGTGGATTATTTAATCGTCATAACGAGCACTATTGGGCTCAAGAAAATCCACACATAGTTATTCCACGGCGAAACCAATTACGGTTCGGCTTTAGTGTTTTTTATGGCATAATGGGAAATCGTTTATTTGGTCCTATAATTTTTGATGGAACTCTAACTGCACAACGTTATTTGGAAATTCTTCAAACAACCTTAGGAGATTTATTGGATGATTTACCTTTGGCATAAAATATGCAAATATGGTACCAGCAAGATGGCGCTCCAGCACACAATTCCAGAGATGTTATTACTTATCTAAATGGACGTTTTAATAATGAAGTTATAGCGACTAATTCACCTGTACAGTGGCCAGCCAGATCTGCAGACTTGACGCCTCTTGACTTTTATTTGTGGGGCACTTTAAAAAACAAAGTTTATGGAAGTAACTTCAATTATAACAATGTGGATAAACTTCGCGAAGCAGTGACAGAGGCAATAAACGGCATTAATCGCAACACATTGCGAAAAGTAACTGGCAGTGTTGTAAAACGCTGTCAATTGTGTTTGGCCAATAACGGTCAACATTTTGAGCATTTTTTATAATTCATTGTTATTTTACTACTTGGTTGTATTACCTCTTTTTGTTTTGTTACATTTGCTTTAAAAATAATTTAAAAAATTTAAATTTAAATTTAAACAATTAATATTTCCATTATTTTTTATTTTGACATAGGTTGTTGTACATCGTTGAAAAGAGAAAACAAATCTATTTATGCGTGTAAAAATCAAATATGGCGGCCATTTGAAATAAGAAAGTTGGTATTAATATCTCGGAAACCGCCATCTTGAATTTTATTTTGACTTGATTTCTATGTTTGCCTAATTAAACCAAGTAACTTTTATTTAGAACTTTTTTTCGCATCTTTAATAATTATTGAGATATTTGATTTTTTTGAAAATCGCGATTTTCGGTTTTTTTTTAAATATTTGCTAAACTGCTCGGAATTTTGAAAATTTCTCAACATAATCTGAATCAGCATAGAAAACTGCACAACATTGCCCATTTAACCAGATCTCTAGCTTTAAGAATAAGAAAGATACCCATGCAATCCTACTCTATTTAGGACACCCTGTATACTAGAGTGGTTCTTATTCTCGTCCACTCCTGTCTCAATGGAAACAAGAAGCCCGCGATTCAAGCAAAAATGGTAATAACAGTCCAGCTGATTTGAATATGAAGCGTACCTCAGATCTGGATCAGGACATAGAACCACAACGAGGAAAAATTGCATTTATCAATAAAAGGTTCTCATCTTCTACAAGTGTAAAATAAGTGACATAAATGCCGTTCATCTTCTGATTACCGTCTCTGAAGGATTAGGTCACAATGTAAATGATTGAATTATTATTACATATTATTCATCAGCGCGGGCTATGAAACTTGAATCCAACATTTGAATCCAACAGTGAGATTCTTAACAAAATTCTTGTTGTGAATGACATTTTAGAATGAAAAGTCAAATTAATCGAAGAATGTAATACTCTATTAACCAATGAGAAGGAACAAAAAAAGTTTTTATTATTAAACTTCGAAGAGTATCACAAGAGGTTTTAATAAAAATGCATTAATTGGTAATATTTAAAAACATGAAATATCGAAATATACAAGTATGATGTAACTAAAAAATCATAACTCCTTTAATTTTAGTCCGATTTCAAAAAATAAATTAATTTTGGATTCGTATTAACCTCCTCTGTCGACACAATATATAATTTCACCATTAGGGTGGACTGTTTAATTTTAGGGGGACCAAAATAAAATTAAAATAAAATCCCGGCCTTTTTCAAATTTTAGAGGGCTAGGGCCCGGTTACGCAATGTTCGATATGGCTCAAAATTTACAGTTATTAGTTTTTTATCTATACGAACAAGTTTCCGGGTTGTCCCATTGATTTTCACATACTTCGAAACTCCACCATATATGGTAAAACCACTCTAATATATACCTTTGTATTTCGTATTTTAAGTACTCAGTTTGATAATGATTACCGTGTAATTGAAACTAGTCACGTAAAGTAAAATAAAAGTGGTATAAAAAAGTTAAGTGTTTTCTTTATATCGAGATATAAAAAATAAATTCGGTTTTGGAATTACAATATGTTTTTTGAATTCGTATTTTGTTTTTTTACGAGTACGGATAATTTCTTTTGTAATTTTAAATATTTTATGTGGTTAACTGGTTAACTTGACCGATATCCTCGCGAACAAAATCATCAAAGGTAGTGAATTTTATTGAATCTAATTTAAATGTTCATTCTGAAAACGGATGTAGTGCTGAATAACACCTCACCGCCGATTCAGGTTTTTTTTTATTTCGGTTCTAACCCAGAGAGTAGGGCCGATTTTATAGTTCTTTTTTTATTTTTCGTTGTTGAACCAAATATCCTAAGATATAAAACATTTTCATCAATTGTATTGTAAAGTTTTAACTGAGATGGCGCACACATAAGAGGTAACGCCAGTTACCAATCCAGATGGTCCTATAGTGAGAAAAGTCCTAAGGGTTCCTCAGGAGTCCACCAAATGCTGTAAGGATTTATATGTTCGTAAAACTTTAATCGTGGTTTTTACGACACTTTTATGACTCGAGTTTCGACGTTTTAGCGTCATTATCAAGTTAATTACAAATTGATGAATTATTGAGTGTATACTAAAAATGTTACCTGTTTATAGTTGTTTGAGAATTTTGACTGAAAGGCGAGTTTAATCATTCATTGGCACGTAGTAAGGGTCGTAACTATCCTCTTCTAGGTATTAAAATTGAAATCCCTTACTTTCTGCAGAAGCGTTACATACATTAAATATCAGGGGCGGCTCGTTATATTAGAGCCAATGAGCCATGGCACTACCTGTAGTTTTAAGCTCAGCAAGAATTTTTAATTAATTCTTAAAACACTTTTTCGCCAGTTACTTTTTTCTAGGAAGATAAATCGTTCTTTCTTTCTTCAAAAAGGGGAGAGGGGGTATATTGTATAAGTGGCTCTACCATCGACATGTTTCACGAGTCTCCACTGACAGTTTTGAATAATTTTTGTAACGGGCAAGTCTGCACTTGCCATAGTTTTGGCAAAATTCGTAATCTTTTATTCTCCTTGCAAAGAAATTGCCAATTCTCAAAAGTTGAAGAATCGATATTTCTATTTTTACAGAAAACGTCAAAATACAACAAATTTTGAATAATTTTTGCAATGGGCAAGTCAGCACTTGCCATAGTTTTGTCAAAATTCGTAATCTGTTATTTTCGCTGCAAATAATGCGTTTTAATAACTTAAATTTTTCGAAAATTTATTAAAGAATGTTTTAATTTTTTCAACGAACATAAAAATCCAATCAATTTCGAATCATTTTTATAATGGGCAAGCTGCACTTGTTAAAATTTTGGCAAAATTCGTAATCTTTTAATCATGGTGATGGTTGCGACCGTTACTACGTGGTAATTCATTATAAAATCACTGAATAAAACACTTACTATGTTTTTTACCACAATTTATTTGATGTATGTACAAATATTTGATATTTGATAATGACAGTAAAACGTCGAAACTTAAGTCGTGATATGTATGTATATGAAATATTTGTACATACATCAAATAAATTGTGGTAAAAAACATAGTAAGTGTTTTATTCAGTGATTTTTCTTTTCGTAATCTTTTATTTTCGTTGCAAAAAAAGCGTTTTATTAAACTCGCGCTTAGATTTCTCCAAAATTTGTCTAGAGAATGTTTTTATTTTTTCAAAGAACATCAAAATACAATCAATTTTGAATAATTTTTGTAACGGCCAAATCTGCATTTGCCAAAGTTTTGCTAAATTCATAATCTTTTGTTCTCGCTGCAAAGAAAATTGTATTTATCAGCTTAGCTCTTAAATTTCTCAAAAATTGATCAATCGATATTTCTATTTTTTCATAAAACATCAAAATACTACAAATTTTGAATAATTTTTGTAATGGGCAAATCTGTAGGAATGTTAACTCTCCCATCTGTATACATTCTAGAATGTCTACAATATATTAGGAAGTATCCTGAGAAATATACGAATCTTGACCATAAATACAAAACGCGGTATAAAGATGATTTGTCACCGGACCACAAGACTACACAGACTCACAGACTCACTAAATCTCGCTCAGATGTTACAACAAGTTGCCTGTTCAGTTTAGAAATCTTCCCAGTCCTATTTTTAAAAGGAACCTGAAGGAATTATTAATTAAAGGGGCTTTTAATTCAATAGATGAATTTTTAGAATACGACATTTAAAACATTGTAACTTAAACTTATTTTAATGTGTTTGGGTGTTTTAAATTTTAGATTTTAAATTAATAACTTTATTTATTACTTGTTTTATTGATTTTATTTCTTAATTTATTGATTTTATTCCTTAATGTATTATTTTTATTGATTTTATTGATTTTATTTCTTGATAAATTTTATTATTTTATTTCTGCAGTAATATTATAAATTCAGGGTGCCCGGATTTCGCAGGGACAACATGGGCAACTTCTGTATTTGAAGAGATAGAGAGATGGTCAAATTAGCAAAAAGGTGCAGGTTTGAGAGCTCATTAAGAACACATACGTATTAACGCATTCCGCCTGTCGAAAGCAAAAACTGGAACAAGGTACTACTGTATAAAATTCTTTAATGTATTACCAAGTCATGTCAGGAATTTATCTATTAGTCAATTCAAAGTCTGGTGTAAGTCTTTTTTAACAGAAAACGTGTTTTACACTTTCGAAGATTACTTTCATACCTGCTCTAGCTTTTCTGGAATTTCTAGTCAACTGTAAACTTTTAAATTACCTACATATGTCAGATTACATCCTAGTTTTATACTTGAATATTTTTAATTTGTTTAGCAGTTTAAACTGCGACTTTTATTTTATTTTTAATATAACTTTGTTGTTACTTTTAAATCGTATCCTTTTAATATGTCTGTAGAAGTTTCCCTTTTATATTTTTAACTTATTCTTTACTTTTAAGTGCGGTTTATTTATTTATTAGAATATTTGTGTTTGTAGTTTTAAAATGTATTTTTTCTACGTCCGTTATAAAACGTACAGTTTTTTTCATTAATTTGGGTTCATAAAATATGTGATTCCTGAACCCTACAAACAGCGTGAAAAAAAGTGCCATAACGGTTCATTTTTTCACTCTTTTACGTGAAAAAAAGTGCCGTAGCGGTTCATTTTTTAACGCTACTATAAAATTGTTTGCGCGAAGTGTGTCATGAACGCTTCGCAACACGCCGCGAGTTCCGCGGATAAATGTCAAACATTCGTTTCCGATCAATAAAACTTGATGGTTATTATTTTCTTCATTTAAAAAAAGTATTATTACTTATAAAAATTGATTAAGGTTTTATCGAATTTATTTAAAGTTACGGACGTAGAAAAATTTTTGTATGAAACTCGACAGTAAAGCAACTTTTTTTCACTTGTAGGAATTGCCGCACTCGCCTTCGGCTCGTGTGGCAATCTTTCCTACTCGTGAAAAAAAGTACTACTTTACTCACTTGTTGCATAAATAACTATTCTTAAATTTTAATTAACTGGTTAATTTTTAATCCACTGTTTATTATGTTAGCATGTAGTTTTTATTGTGTATCGTCAT
This sequence comes from Ocypus olens, assembly GCA_910593695.2. Lineage (NCBI taxonomy): Eukaryota > Metazoa > Arthropoda > Insecta > Coleoptera > Staphylinidae > Ocypus > Ocypus olens. The sequence goes on from OU343061.1 coordinate 20,224,822, forward strand.
CCACTTTCAACTTGACCTGTGTAAAACCTTAGTTAATGGCACCAATAAATATATTATTATTATTATTATAAGAATCCACCCCCAAATTTCACTTGTCATGGCCCACTTGTTCAAAATAAAAATAAAAACAAAATCTCACAATTTCTTTTATTTGCCGTAACTTCCCTGCTATCCAAGATACCGAGATGCGGTTTGAACCAATTTGCATGGCAATTTTAACACTTTCATTGGCACTTCATAAAACCAATTTGATTTGTGCAAATTTTTAGTATTCTAACAGAAGTTGCTCATGTTGTCGCTGCGAAATCCGGACACCCTGTATATTTTAATTAATTAATTATACAAATTTTAATATGTTTAGTGTTATTTTAATTTATACATATTTAGTTATTAGGACTGTAGTCTATTTATATCTCATAGTATATCCTTTTTACTACTCAATTACAATAAGCATCAGTTTAAGCCACTATATGTATTTGAATGTATCTATCATGACTTGTCTAAAACTTTATTGTTATTAGCACAAATAAATACATTATTATTATTATTATTATTGCACTTGTCAACATTTTGGCAAAATTCGTAATCTTTTATTTTCGTTGCAAAAAATGCGTTTTATTAAACTTGCGCTGAAATTTTTCCAAAATTTGTCAAAGAATGTTTTCATTTTTTTAAATAACATTCAAAATTGATTTTGAATAATTTTGTCATAGTTTTGATAAATTCATAATGTTTTGTTCTCGCTGCAAAAAAATGCTATTTCTCATCTTAGCGCTAAAATTTCTCAAAAATTGATCAATTGATGTTTCTATTTTTTCATAGAATATCAAAATACAATAAATTTCGAATAATTTTTGCAAAGGGCAAGTCTGTACTTGCCATAGTTTTGGCAAAATTCGTAATTTTTTATTTTCGCTGTAAATAATGAGTTTTATTAACCTCGTGCTTAAATTTCTCGAAAATTTATCAAATAATGTTTTTATTCTTTCAAAGAACATCAAAATACAATCAATTTTGAATAATTTTCAAAATGAGAAAATCTGCATTTGCCCTAGTTTTGGCAAAATTCATAATCTTTTGTTCTTGCTGAAATTATATTTCTCATCTTTACGCACAAATTTCTCAAAAATTGATCAATCGATGTTTCTATTTTTCATAGAATATCAAAATACAATAAATTTCGAATAATTTTGGCAAAGGGCAAGTCTGTACTTGCCATAGTTCTGGCAAAATTCGTATTTTTTTTTATTTTCGCTGTAATTAATGCTTTTTATTAACCTCGTGCTTAAATTTCTCGAAAATTTATCAAATCATGTTTTTATTCTTTCAAAGAACATTAAAATACAATCAATTTTGAATAATTTTCAAAATGAGAAAATCTGCATTTGCCATAGTTTTGGCAAAATGTATAATCTTTTGTTCTTGCTGCAAAAAATGCTATTTCTCATCTTGACGCACAAATTTCTTAAAAATTGATCAATCGATGTTTTTATGTTTCCACAGAACATCAAAATACAACAAATTTTGAATAATTTTTGTAATGGACAAATCTGCACTTGCTATAGTTTTTGAAAAATACGTAGTCTTTTAATTTCGTTGCAAAAAATGCGTTTTGTCAAACTCGCGCTTAAATTTCACGATTTATAATAAACAATGTTTTTATTTTTTCAGAGAATATCAAAATTCAACAGATTTTGAATAATTTTTGTAATGGCAATAGTTTTGGCAAAATTCTTAATCTTTTATTTTCGTTGCAAAAAAATGCGTTTTATTAACCTCGCGCTTAAATTTCTTGAAAATTTATCGAAGAATGTTTTTATTTTTTCAAAGAACTTAAAAATCAATTTTGAATCATTTTTATAATGAGCAAACCTGCAGTTGCCATAGTTTTAGCAAAATTAATAATCTTTCGTTCTCTCTGCAATAAATGCGGTTTCTCACCTTAGCGCTCAAAATTTTCAATAATTGATTAATCGGTGTTTCCATTTTTTCATGGATCATTAAAATCACACACACACACAACTAATTTTGAATAATTCTTGTAATAGGCAAGTCTGCACTTGTCATAGTTTTGGCAAAATTCACAATATTTTGTACTCGCTGCAAAAAAATTATATTTCTCATCTTAGCGCCCAAAATTCTCAAAAATTTATCAATCAATATTTATTTTGTTTCATACAACATCAACGGCGAGGAGCCATGATACTACCTCTAATTTCAAGCTCAGCCTATTTTTTTTATTAATTATTAAACACTTTTTCGCCAGTTACTTTAGTCTAGGAAGATAAATCGTTCTTTCTTTCTTCTAGAAAGAATGGGGGGGGGGGTATATTATATAAGTGGCTCTACCATCAACATGTTCCACGAGCCGCCACTGTTAAATATAGACAAGAAATAGCTTGAATATATCTATAAATATTCATAACTCAAAAATAAGACTTACAAAAACTTAAAACAAATAACTCATTGAACCAACCACTTCCCTGGCTAATGCTACGCCGGATATTGAATGATACAAAAGAAATTTACTTGGGAAGAAATTGTTTCGATAAGTCATTTCAGTCATTATAAGACTTTATTTAGTAGAGTTATGAACAGGTTAACTATTCATATATTCAGGTAACTATTTATTTTATTTAATGCTTCTGCGATAAGTTAGGGTTTTCAATTTTAATTACTCTTCTAATTAGATTAATGAAACTAAAGCGAGCAGTATATTCAAATTTCCAGCGGTTGCACAACATTATTTTTCCTAACTTAAGAGCTGTCTGTAGAGAATTGGTTGTTAGTAATCATTCAGACTATATGAAGAAAGTCGAGATGAACATACCCTTAAATTTTAGTATACACGGTACATATATCGTACATTTATCGATTACGCTTTTGCAGACCGGGCCCTTGCTCGGATAATCAAAAAACTCGGATAATCGAGGAAAGAACAATTCATGACAAGGCAGAAAGACTGCAGGTCGATAGCATAACCCCAGTTTTGGTGTATATAATCCGAATTGTAACTGTGTTTTCTTTGTCTGAATAAAGATGTTATTCTCTCTCGAGTGAAGATATTTAACTATATTTAGACAACAAAGTGTAATGTTATCTTGGAATTTACATTACACGTATGTAATAAAATACATAACATACCTAATTTTCCAGGAAATAAACAAATATTGAATAAGGTGCTAACAAACAAAATTCAATTCAATTCAATTCAATTTTTATTTGCCCATTTGGCCGTTACATATAACAGATTGGGTACGTCAAAGAACAATATTTGTACAAGTAATAACTTACGTCTAATATAATTTAATAACAACACAATACACAGGAAGATTACATGGTAATCACTAATCACACATAGATGTACACTTGTAGTGTGACAATCAAATTACTGCTGAAAGTATTTTTGGTATTCTGCGACTGAATAGAAACATTCCCTGATGAAAATTTCTTTGAGATTTCTTTTGAATTTATTAATTGGGAGATTCTTAATTGAATCTGGTAACAGGTTGTATTTTTTTAAACCTGAATGTATTAGTGATCTCTTGTGGTAGCAGTGCTTAAACTTTTCAATAATGAATTTGGAATTATGTATTGTATGAGATGTATGTACCTCGGAGTGAGTTTTAAAATTTGATTTGTTTGAGTGAATATGAACCAGCAATTTTAGTATATAAATGCTATGTAAAGTTAGAATTTTATTTGATTTAAATGTTTCTCGGCACGAGTCCCATGGTTTCAAGTTAAAGATTAGTCTGATAATCCGTTTCTGTGTTAGAAAAATTCTTGTAGAATTTATGCTTTTCCCCCATGATATTATATTGTACCCCAAATTGGGATAAACATATGCATAATTTATGTTTCGGAGACAGTGGGTATTTATTATATTTTTTAGCGTTAATATTGCAAAATATGCCTTATTCAATTTTGTACACACTTCAGAAGTATGTGTGTCCCGTTGTACTTCGCTATCAAGGTATGAACCCAAAAATTTTGTATTGTTTTTATTTTCTAGTTTAAAATTATTAATGTGAATATTATTTTCCAGTATTTTATTTTTATACGGTCCAGTAATTTCTAAGAATACAGTTTTGTTTTCGTTTATAATTAATCTGTTCCTTTCACACCAATTTTGGAATTCAGAGATAGCTCTATTAACTTTTCCCAGTAATTCATTTTTATTATTTGAGTGACAGAGGATTGTCGAGTCATCAGCATATATAAATACAGTACCATCGGTTATGTAATTTGGTAAGTCATTTATATACAAGAGGAAGAGTAAGGGACCGAGCGCACTTCCCTGTGGCGTGCCCAGATTGACCTCAAATTTCTTCGAGTATACATTTTCCATTTTTACAGTTAGTCGGCGATCCGTTACAAAGGAAACTATCCACTCATTTAGCAAACCTCGTATACCCATCTCATTCATTTTTTTTTGACAGAATCGTGCCATCTAGGGCGTCAAAGGCTTTGGAGAGGTCGAAAAAAACCGCCACGACGGACTCTCCCTCATAGGACTTGCTCATATGCCCCGCTACGGTCCTATTCATAAAATTAACAATGGTTGCGGTTTGTTTACTACCAACCATTAGTGATCCTTTTCAAGATCTAACCGTGAAGAAATTTAAATTTATGACTATGCCCTAGCCGTTTTTATCAGGTAGTGAATAAACTACTAACAATTCTAGGCAATACGATCTATAATTATATACAAATTACTCGCATGAAAATTATGCGTTTAATTGAAAATCCTTTTTGAATTTTAGTATAATTACTGCCAAATTAAATAATGAGGATAAAATCAAATAAATTTGGTTGTTAATTATGAGAAACTCTGGATTACGCTTCGCTTTGTGTATTTCAAAAGCCTTTTTTCGGTAAAATAGATTAACTTGAGTATCTCACTAAAAGAATGTCTATTTTCTATTGATTGATTTGCGAATGTGAAATTGGTTTAATTTAATGAGATGGACCTTATATGTTTCTTTAATCTGATCCAGAAATTACGACCAGAGTGAAATTGTTAAAAAAGACAATATCAACAACAATAAGTTTCGAAGTGCCACTTCTCAAAAAAACATCGCAAACGTCTTAACCATGCGCTTGCCGATTAAAAACATTTAATTATACTTATAAAAAATATTTATTTAAAATTACATTATCGTATTAAGTATTATTTAATTTTTTTATTCCCATGAACGAGCTATTCGAGGTTGATCTGGAAAATACAAAATAGAACTACTAAAATTTGGCCACAATGGCTTGCCATTACTAGGATGGTTTGTTTAAAAAAATGTAATAAAAAATGTAACTATCAAATTTGATTTTTTTAAGTGAACAGTGATAATGCAGAAATTACGTTATTATTATTATTTGGTATTTATTTCTATATTAATATTTATAAGCAATGTATGAATAAAGTATTATTGAGAAAATTGACGTAATAAAAAATGGAAAATATAACACTTATTTCTCTAGTGGCGTTACATTGAAATTCAGTTTAAAACCGCAAAGAAACTTATAGAACGGTATTAATTTAAATAGCAATATTAAAAAACTATTTTTAAATATCTATAGAAGTAGGAGTCATGCCACATTTTTTTCATATTTTGCAGATGTTAGCATTCGTCACACCCCAAGTATTCTACCTGTTTTTGACCATCCCTTTAAATTTTAAAGAAATTCGTTCCAATGAATACGTCACATCCCAATATCCGGTTCAAACTAACATACTTTAAATACATTCAATTCATATTTATTTCATATTATACGTATTTTTAAGTTTTAAATAGCGATTAACACTTAAAAAAAAACGTTTACACATTTACAGTAAAATGAGAATGGATAAAATAAACCAAGAAATTCAAATTAGATGCATAATTGGAGCATACAGTGTGTCTCAGCCAAATGGAATAAATTCGATAATAAATAAATGGGGGCGTATTCGAAAAAACGATCGGATACGTCGATTGGTATTTTTAGTTGCGCATTTTTTCCAACAAAAACTTTTTATACATATATAACAGAGGCCAATACCAACTTTCTTATTTTAAATGCAACACCCTGTTTATTATTTCATTTTTGGATTGTTCATAAAATTCTAGACATATTTCATGTACCATGTCCTATACCTATCTTCAACTGTTTCGGAAACAAACACACACACACACACACACACAGACACATTTTTTTTCCAGAAATTGTTGAAATGGCATCTAGGGACCCTAAAACGGAAATTTCCGTAAAACAAATTTAAAAATGTTTCACGATCACAATAGTTTCTCGTACTTCGTAACGGAGAAAGTAAAAAAAAAATATTATTTGATTACAGAAATTCACTACAATACAAAAACTAATAAGTAAAAAAACAGTTGAAGATAGGTATAGGACATGGTACATGAAATATATCTAGAATTTTCTGAACAATCCAAAAATTGAATAATATATAGGGTGTTGCATTTAAAATAAGAAAGTTGGCATTGGCCTCTGCTACATGACACACCCTGTATAAAAAGTTTTTGCTGAAAATAATGCACAACTAAAAATACTAATCGGCGTATCCGAGCGTTTTGTCGAACACGCCCCTATTTATTTATTATCGAATTTATTCCATTTGGCTGAAACACACTGTATTTTAAAGTGCAACATATACAAAATATCCATTTATGTCCATTTTATGAACGTAATTTAAATCGTAAAAAGTCACTGAAGGAAGGAATGTAAATCTGGTATGAGAAAATATTTTTTTTATCGATTAAATGTCTTTGCAAATAAAATAATTTGTGAATTATATATTAAAATCTCTGTTTTGAATAACTGTATGAACTTATTCCTGAGTATATATGCGAAAATTAATATTTTTTTAGCATTTATTGTTACATTGCTACGACAAGAAACATTTTTTCAACAAATCTATTCAAAATTAATTTGCCGTTACAATTCTAGCAAAATCTGTAAAACCCTGTCCCTAAGTTTCTGGGTAATCAAATAGATAAAATCAATAATTTCTTATACAAAATCTAAAAACATTTGGCGTCGACTTGAAGTTTCAGAAAATTTGCAACATGTGGGATTTTTTTTTATTAATTAACGAAACAAAACTATTGTAAAAATTTGGCGCATCCCTTTCTATTTTATTCAATATTGGCAAAAAACAAAAAACGGTTAAGGTAAACACCCACTTCCGGTGTACGAAATTTTACTAAAAGCTTTTCAGTTCTTCAGATTATCAAATAAGACGTAACGATCACAATACTTTCTCGTACTTCGTAACGGAGAAAGTAAAAAACACCATTTTCTCATGGACAATGTGTACATTAAATAACTACATGGCATCTATCGAATTTGGCACCGACTTAAATGTTCCATCAACTGAAATGTTTATATTTTGGAAATTCTATCTTACAATTTCCAAAATTTTGGAAGACATCCAAATTAAAATATTTGTTTATATACAAATTCGCAAAAAATTGTTACCATCCAAATCTTTTCCAAAATTTAATTAGATATTTATAAGATGCTTAATTTGGAAAAACTTGTGTTTTTTCCGTCAATGTTTTACCAGGAAAATAATTGTAACATTAATAAATGGTATTAACAAGTAACGGGGAGACACATAACCCATAGTTGTTTTTTCTTGTATTTTGAGATAACTAAATATTAAGGTTCAGTAATTAATCTGTGCGTTGAATGATATCTCCCAAAAAGGTTCTACCTGCTTTTGAAATGGATAGCGAGACCCGTGCCGGAAAACGCCCTGACATTTTTATGAGCCCATAGTGATTATTACTTACCCCAACAAATTCATGAATAGAATTGCGGGGAAAGGAGGGTCGCTGTTCGACTGGGCAAAATGAGTACGTCGCTCCCTCATCTATTTTGTCATAAATTAACTGGATGAGATCCGCCGTCGCAGACTCTGTCGACCTCCCCCTCCGGAACCCATGTTGGCATTTAGACAGTATATTATTTTGTCTGTTTTCTTAGCCAGTTTAGGTCTTTCAGTTTATTTTATAGACTTAGAATGTGCATGGATGGTTTAAAATTGAATTTATCTGATTCTGTTCTGTTATTGAATGTTTTGATTTTTAATGGATGCGATATTTGAAAACAGTATTCAAAATGATCCCAGAATTTCAAAAATGAAGCATCAGTATCGTGGACACCACCCAGATTTATTTTTTCTCTGTTGAAAAGCATTTTAAATTCATTCATGGAATTTTCATTTATAGTGCGATATTGTTGTTTAATCGGGCGCCTAGTGGGTTCGCAAATATGTTGCGGCCATTCCATAAATTGTGCTAGGTGATCCGATACTCCTGGATTTATTATTTTAACGATAATATCAGACTGAATGTTTGTAATTATATGGTCTGGTGCAGTAGCGCTTGTGCCTCTTACAGTAGCGGTAATTCTCGTTGGTTCCTTAACGGGTCGGTACCCATTGGAAGTACGTTAAACAGTCCTCTAGAGGGGGATTAAATCAAATTAGTACAACTATAGGCAACACAACTTTCACTTTTTAGAGTAATATTTCGGTCTGCATGATTTCGCGATCGAGGACGAAAAAATATAGATCACACGCCTCCAAGCACGGAGTGACCACGCCTCAATAAATTGGAGCCGACATGTTTATGCGTTTTTGACGGCAATAACAAAACTTGTGTTTTTTTCATCATATATAATTATTTTTTGTGGTGTTAGTTTATCTGATTTGATATTACCAGGGGCAGGGGCCAGTACCCGCCTTGGCCATCCGGGCGCCCCGGGTGAGGTATTTTTCAGCGTTCTTAATGTTTTTTTTTAACGAAAATGATTAGTTGATCAATACATTTTATTATTTTATTTTTGATTTGTGTTGTGGCGTCATTATTTTTGTTTGCTTCGAAGTCGGGGTGCCCCCAACGATAGCGCCCGGGAGGGGCTAAATGTGGCAAATTAAAGAGAGATTATTTTATTATTTTATTTTATTTGTTAAAATATCTATAAGCATACATAATATTTTGGGCTTATAACCAGATCAAAGAAGTTGGGTACTAATTAAAATAAAAATAGTCAAAATAAGGCAATAAGCAGAAAAGGCCGAGAAAGGTAGTAAGAAAAGGCAAAAATTCAGAATAACGGTACAAAACGCAAAAAGCAGTAACCAATCCTGATCCGACAGTAGAAAGGGAACAATAAATAGACGTATACATAAATATAAAAGGTAAATATACTGAAGGAAAAAAAAATGAAACACTTTAAATTCGTGAAATTTCGACCATTTTCAAACCGCCATAACTCGCCGTATTTTTAATCGATTTTGATGAATCTTTGAGGGCGAAAAGTGTGTTCTTTAAAGTCATGTTTGCGAAATTAAGCGTAACCCCTTCCGCCCCTCTCTAACGCCCCTGTGAAAAAAAAAGTTTTTTTTCTGGAAACCATGTGCAACTTTGACGATGTCTACCGAGTTGGAAAAATTGTCCACTCTATCCACCATAAATCCAATAATATTTGATCAATTCCCTTTGCAGGACTCAAAGAACGAAGTTCCTACGACGATTTGGCACCAAGTTATAGGTGTTTTAAAAAAAGTGCATTTTGAGGTTCTTCGCACATAACTCAGTGACTTTTCAACCAAATTTGATGATTCTTTCGGGAAAAAATCCCATTTTGGCTCTACTTTAAGAGAGTAAACTCAGATTGGAATGATCCCTTTTAGAACCCTTCAACCCTCGAACAAAAAGAACACGTTTTTGGGCAAAAAAATTTCGCGTAAACAATTAATTTTCGTGCATACCTCAAACAACATGCAAAGAAAATTTCATTCGTGAAAACGAAAACAATTTCGTCGAAAAGCTTCGGACTTTTGTTGCCCAAAAACGTGTTTTTTTTTGTTCGGCGGTTGAAGGCTTCCAAAAGGGATCATTCCAATCTGAGTTTACCCCCTTAAAGTAGGACAAAAATGAGATTTTTTCCTGAAAGAATCATCAAATTTGGTTGAAAAGTCGCTGAGTTATGTGTGGATAACCTGAAAATGCACTTTTTTCAAACACCTATAACTTGGTGCCAAATCGTCGTAGGAACTTCGTTCTTCGAGTCTCGCATAGGGAATTAATCAAATTTTAATGCCTTTACGGTGGATCGAGACGAAAAAAAATTTCCAACTCCATAGACATCGTCAAAGTTGGACATGGTTTCCTGAATTTTTTTTTCACAGGGGTGCTAGAGAGTGGCGGAAGAAGTTACGCTTTAGTTCGTATGCATGACTTTAAAGAAGACACTTCAAAGTTTTTCGCCCTTTAATATTCATCAAAATCGATTCAAAATACGCCGTTATGCCGGTTTGAATATAGTCAAAATTTCACGAATTTCATTTTTTCTTTTATCCAGTGTATTTTATTATCAGTAAAGAGAGGATTTTATGCACTATAAAATGCTGAAATATATTTATTATTATTATTTGAAATATACATGTAATAAATTGAAATATGTCAATGAAAAAATACATAAGTTTGTTTATATACATTTTTAATAAAGAAAAAATAAGTCACATACTCTTATTAATGTTAAGATTAAGAAATCAAAAATGCCAAACTTGCTGTAGATGATTAGTTGTATAAATACGACTACAATTAACAAATTACTTTTTGAAACAACTACTTTTCTGGCTAATACCACGACGAATATTGAATTATACAAAAATGTATAGTGGTATTTCCGATTTAATAAATCATACCGAAAGTTTTATTTTTGGGACGGCTGCAGAAAAATGATTTAAATATGGATTTTATATGCGGTTTAATTAAAATTAAATGTTTAAAATTAAAAAAAAATGAGAGTGACAACAGATGACTATTTATTTATTTATTGGAATTACTACCACCTACCAACCAGTGTTGTTACAAATTTTTGGTTAAGGGTGCTACCATATCTCAAGTCCTTGTGCTACGGTTTTGATATTTGCTAGTTTTTAAGCAAAAAAAAAACGGTACAAGTAGTTTTGTACTGTCATATCTGTGTGAGTTATTAATATTTTAAAATAATTAATATAACAATGAATAGCCCGATTTTTATAGATAAGATGAAGTACTTCTGCTCTAAAGAAATAGTACTTAAACTTGTGCCCGAAGCACCTTCTTGACTACCAATGCATGAATTTCTATCCTTTCAGGATGTTTTTGTCCCCAAAACTAAAATGACTGATAAAAGTGACGGATAACGTCTGAGATTCATTAAAAACCAAAACAAATCATGGCCTACTAATTTTAGTACCTACAAATGCGATGCGAAAGTGCATTATAAACTCCCGACTTTGCAGAGCCTTTATTAATGTGAAATAACCTCGATATAGAAAAAACTTTTCAAAAATGCAATTATCATTTTTGTAAACTACAAAGTGTAAACATTTTGTTTTTCAAAGCAATATTTAATGCGTTAATTATTATTGAAAATATGAATATTTCTAATAATTTTTTGGCCCACTGTGAGTGGTATTTATGGTACAAACAGAACAAAATAATTGATTTATTGAGATGTTTTTCAATCAGTACAGTTTTAGATCAAGATCATAAATACTACATTTTTTAATGTCATTGTTCGTTATTTTTGGTTGTAAGTTAATCAATCTTTTACATTTCCTAGCCCATACCCCAAATGTCCAAATGTTTTCTTTCATCTTTATAAATATACGAGTGGTACTGAATTAATTAAAAATTAGCTATGTTTTTAATTATAATTAAGATCAAAAATATTTTTGTAACTACGTAATTTCCATTTTTATATGATCGATATACAAAATGCACTATGATCTGCTTCCTGTAATAATGGTAAAAAACTACATTGAAAACCGTACAAAACCACTTGTACCATTTATTTGGCCCACGGTGTATTCATAAAATATACAAATGTAAAAAAAAGTGTGAATAACAGCGCGCGAATACACATGTGTATGTGTTAATGATCCAAGTGTGAGGCGCCATTCTAATGATTCACGTATCGGGGAAGTACAAACATGTGCCTCAATCTGTTTTCGCGTTTTCCGTTCTCAACGGTTTCGCATTCACGTATTCACAAACAAAATTAAAATCATGCGCCTCCCTGTTATTCCATGCACCTCCCTATCCCCCACCAAATCGCACGTTTCATTAGAATTGGTAGTATAGGCAACCCAAATAACAATTGCATTCTCACTCGATTTATTAAAAAATGAAACTATACTTCTTTGACATACAATGATAAAAAAATCATATTTTATCCAGCGGTTTAAAAAAATATCAACATAAACCAAGTACCTAGGCAGTCAGTACATTCGTATAACCTAGAATGCTATATATTTCTAGAAATAATGAAAATTGTCAAAATTTGTTTATAAAATTTAAGAAATAATTCAATAACTAATTAAATATTAACCTATTTTAACTAAAAATTGCTGACCTCCTAGGTATTATAGCAACGTACATATAAAAGAAAATAGAAAATTCTAACTTTTACACAAATTTAAAAATGCACGAAAATGCTATATTGTTTATTAGTAATTTGTTTAATTTTTTTTTTCTTGCAAAAGGTAGAGTGAACAGTCATAAACAAAATATCTTAAATCGGTATGTTCACATCTTATAATAAACGAGCTACACCCAATCTACCGCACGAAAATAGGTAGGGGTCACCTGCCCTTAACTATCGATCGTAGTCGAAATGAGCTGAGGATGTCATATAAAATTCTATAGGGTTTAGTATTAGTATTCAGGTTGTTGATATTTAAATCACCTGTTAATATAATGTTTTGGAAATTGCTAAAAGCGAAGTTTAAGACTAATTCTAGTTGATTCAAGAACAACTTATAATCATTTAATAATTCATTTGGTGGTCTATAAATAGTTACAATGCAGAAAATGTTATTAAAACTTACCGCAGAGCACTCGAAATAGTTCTGCAACGAAAGATTTTGGATATATCTTATAGGTTTACATTCAGGTACTAAATAGTTTTTCACAAAGATTGCTGATCCTCCGCCTCTTGTATTATTTCGGCAGAAACTTGATACCAGTGTATAATTTTGAATTGCTATATGTCTCATTTGTTTGTCACACTGCCAGTGCTCAATCATAGTTAAAAAAATCTGGACTAAATTGCATGTCAATATGGTCGACCTTATTGGTCAAGGATTGTGTATTAAAATGTAACACACTATTTTTAGTTTGTTCCGTAATATTATCACTAGGGGCTAAACTGTTTTGGTTAATGCAGCCGGTGGTTGAAAATTTTTCCGGGGGAAATTGAACCTTTTTACTTCAACTTCTTCCGGCCAGATTGCGGGGGAGTAGACGTCCTACAGATGTTCAATTGGAAAACTTACTTTGGTTGATACAGAAGTTTTGTTAATATTTATGGTACATTCGTCACATTGGAAGTTGATGTGCGGGGCAGTTTTTTTCAAATACTCGAGAACATCATCCATTTTGGTGTTTACGTGCAGGCGGTATACATGCAGATGTCCATAGCGAGGCGCACCTTTTATACCGGATTCCATCGTATTATTGCCAATTATTAATTTGTTTTGATACTTCATCGTTTTTATTGTATGGGATGTTTCCTGTATCTTGTTTACATTTCTTTCTACGGGGTCCGCATGCTTGATTGCTCCGACTGTTTTTATACCTTCGGAATGCTCTTCTTTTTGTTTGGAATGTTGGTCCTCATCGATATGTGCCTCGTTTTGTTTTATCTTCTTTCCTGTTTTATTTCTATTGGCGTTCCTGCCAGCATTGTATTTATATATCTAGTATGCCAACGCAATGTAAATTTTTGTGGCTAAAAATTGGGTTTCCGAATACACCAAGAGAGCGCGTAAGCATTCACACATTGAAAAACTCGCTACTCAAGTGATATGTGTTGCATACTTGAAAATTATTACTCGTTTTAGAATGAATTTTTGAATTATTCGATCCGTATAGGAAATTCAAGGCCGCCGTCTGTCCCGAACCTCTTCCGTTGTAATGTAAACAAAAATCGAGGAACATAAATAAACACCGCACCGCATAATATATTTTAACATCAAATCCATAGCGGCAGTAATACAGAAAATATTCTTCATGGAAATGAACTACTGCAAAATTGAAATTGGGGTAGATGAAATTAATTAAAGTTCGGAAAAGTAATGTGATCGTGAAAATATTTTCAACTTTTATTTTGAGAAATATTGTAAATATAAATACACAACTATTACTTTGATATATTAAATAAATACAAATTAAAATTTTTCAGGTTTTTGTCAATAATTATTAAATCATAAACTTTACATCAAATTTTCAAAACAATATATGTAGGGAATGCGAAAATGGACGATTTATAAATAATAAATTTTTCTTAATATAACGCGTTTTTGAAAAAATAATTAATGTAAAAAATATCACAAGAAAAACCCTATTATCATTATATGAAAAGAAAGTAAAATAATGACCACTTTTTTTATTGTGGTTCCAGCGGTTTCTTTTTTTTTAATACGTGTTCTAAATCTTTACATGCCTTGTGGGGTGCCGAGGTGTTTTTAATATTTTTCAAACAAATATATTTTTTGTTATATTATAATATATAATATAAATTAAAAATATGTATTTAATATAAACAATCAAGACAGAAAATAAACACAAACATTTTATTTGTAACAATACTAAAATATGTAATGTAACTACTGTAACTATTAAGTTCTATAAAAATCATGGTGATGGTTGCGACCGTTACTACGTGGTAATTCATTATCTAATCACTGAATAAAAAACTTACTATGTTTTTTACCACAATTTATTTGATGTATGTACAAATTTTACACATACATACATATCACGACTTAAATTTCGACGTTTTACTGTCATTATCAAGTGAAACAATTAATGGAAGAAGTTACATTTATATCAGTACGAGAATAGGGCGAATGTAACAAAATGGTTTACAGTAAACAGGTGCAAAGATTTAAACATAATTAAGAGATTGTAAAACATATTATAGATTATGAGAAGACAGTTATATAAAAAAAAACGGAAATTTAAATCGAATTTCAACGAGTTACCGCCATTACCAAGTGATTTACAAATAGAAGAATTATTTAATTTATACTAAATATTTTGGGGTAAGAAAATAGTTAGTTGTGGATTTAGAATAAGAGAATAATTAAGTCGCTTTGCTCGTTAAGGAGATAACTGATGTATTACGGCTCTGTTTGTAAATTTCCACCAAGTTCAGGAGATTAAGCTCAGTGCCTTCCTTGCAATTATGCACGATTTAAAGATTTACATGTCTGGTTGATTACACCGCAAAATCGCAAAACGTAAATTTTATGGGGAATTAATAGAAATAAGATTTATGGAAGGGTTCCATATATTAATGAACTACGTAACTATGAAATAACGGTGGGTAATTTATCATTTCAAAAAGAGGCCACAATTATGCTTGGAACTGGAAGGTCAATAATTAGAACACTTCTTATATATAGCATGATATTTTGTAGTAGTAATAAATTCGTAACATTGTTATTCACTAGAAAATGCATCTTTATCCAAACTTACTGAACTGAATATTCAATTTATGCTGTTTATGAAGAGTGCATTATAAACATCATAAATTGAAAATTTTGACTCAAATGTAAAATTAAACCATAATGTGGTCATAAACAGAAAAAATAATGTTGCATTAAAAAATCTAAAAATCTAATATGGCAGCCACAAGAAAATGAAAAGTTGTCGATTGATTCTCCTCCATCGCGAAAGCTATAATAATTCTAATATCATATTTAGATTCTTCATACAACAGTGCTCTAATAAAGTTCAATTTGCATAGTATTAATAGTTTTTGTATGAAAAATAAAATAAAAAATAGAAAATTTCCTTTCGCGAATTTTTTAACTGATTACTGTTCAGCGTTATAATTAGAGTCCGGATTTATATTTTTTTACATGTTTTATTTGCTCTTTCGTATGGAACTGGCGAATTGTATCTTTACGTTTCTCTCGGAAATAAATCAAAGTATCAAGTTTTATTTAGCATATAACTGAATATTTCGAGGTTTTGTGACATTAAACTTATTTGAGCATATACCCACATATAACAACATACAAAGTCAATATTTACATTAATTGTAATTGATGTTGTTGTTATTAGCTTTTATTGCTCATTTTTGCATCTTAATAACTGCAATCAAGAATTTAGAAACAGCTCAAATGCATTTAATTGAGGCTTTTAAAGTTATTGAAGAACTGCACGAAAATTTAAAATTAGTTCCCTAACTTTTGCGAAAATTTGATGAGTGTTATATCGAAATCCGGGATACGAAAATATTAAAATGATTTGTGGAATTTTGAAAGGCGAGACTGAGGAGGACATAATACATTTTAACATGAACCCCATGTCATTTAACTTTACCTAAAATGAAAATCAAAATCAAATTTTGGTTCTACATTGTAATTCCAATAAATAAATTATCATCAGCTGCTATTCGTATTTTTTTTTATTTTGCAACATTATTTTTAATTAAACCGCATATAAAATCCATATTTTAATCATTTTGTCGCATATATTGGACAATTTTAAGCGCATATAAAAAAATATAATGCCTTTTTTAACGCATATAAAAAAATAATGACTTTTTAGCGTATATACGCCTCAATAGTTTTCTTAAACAGAAATTCCATCTGTTTTAAAACATGTTCTTTTATACTGCAAATCTGAAATGCGCATATAAAGCACGCTTTTAAATTATTATATCGTATTTCAGAAATAGTCTACATACATCTTTATTCAGTTTCTTATTACACAACTATATAACATATAAAAGTGTAATTAACTGAGTCCGAATGGGCTATCGACCTGCGGTCTTTCGGCCCTGAAATAGTCTATTATTTTAAAAAGAACCACATTAAATATGTTAAAGATTATTTTAAATTTATTTATTAAGAAAATTAGTCTATTTAATTTTAGTTAGAAAGAATTGATGCATCAGAAAATGTATGAATGATCAGCGAGTGCAGTGGAACTCCAAATATAACGAAGTATCGTAAATCGCCGATTAGGTATAAAAAAATTAAACAAACCGAGAGCATTTATCAAAGCTATAAATCTGTCAATGCGCTACAACCGAAAATGTAAATACGTACGCGTGGTATTAGTCATTCTCCACAAAAACAAATAATTTCATATTACATTCAGGCAACTCAGTAGGCATATTATATTCATAGCCATCTATGAGGGCATAGTAAAATCAATTTAATAGCTATTTTATATCGCAGCGGCAGCGCCTCATACGGAGGCTTCCAAAGTAGGGATCTCAGAGGCTTCCAATACTTGCCTCGTTTTCTCCCATAAGCGTTGCACTACTAGATATGTATATACAATGCTGCCAGCTTCACCGTAATTATTCGTTTGGTTACTAGATGTCGCACAATGCATGGAATTGGCATTTTTAAGGAGAATAGTATTTTCCTTTAAAATATTAATTTTATCACGTAGCTCATTGACTATTTCTTCTTCATGTTGTATTATGGTATTTAGCAGTTTTATTTCAGTCAAGGAAACAGGATTCGTCGTTACTTCGGTGGTTATTTCAGAATGTATACTTGCCGGGTTTCCATGTGTCTTGTAGGTTAGACTCCCACAGCAGTCGATATCTTTATTATTATCAACATAGAGTCCACATATTTTCACTATGCAGTTGGCATGATACGTATTGTTACAGTCAACACAAGTCACATAATTTCTCACGGCAACACTACACTTTTTACAGCTGAACTCTTCTGCTACTTGCTTTCTGCCCGCCATCTTGGATTGGATAAAATACTACTTGGACTTCTTAAAGGTCGGGTACCTAATTAATTAGCCGCTCAAGAAATCGGATATATTTTTCTAAATATAAACTATTTAAAATAGTTTATTTTTATAATGTGTTTCTGTCTTTACGTTCGGTTTGATTTTTATTATTATCAAAGATAGCAACATTTCACTTTAAACAAATAAAATATGGAACCAATTGAGTAACAGTTAAATTTGATATGCAGCTAACCAATACATATATCTACGCAATGAAGTAATTTGAAAAAAAAATCTTAATTAATAAAGAAACTGTGAACAAATTAGGTGACAAATATTAAATTATTTGTCACCCAATAGTTTATATTTGCAAAAATATATTCGATTTCTTAAGCGGCTAATTTAAGGGGTTCCCACCCTTAAGGTTTGGAATTACTAATATTTGTTTGCTGCATTCGTGCTATCGATCGGCTATTTTCCGCAATACCTCAGTGTATCAGCGGGAACTGCTTCATAGTTGCATTACATGCATCGTGCCATTTCCATTGTGGACAAAGCTTTTAGGTGTGAATCCTTTCTAGAAGTTATGTCTGTGTTCTCTAACTCGACATCTTTCCCTTAAAACCTCACTCTTTCAAGTCTTTTATTGTGATCTCTTCTCTTAAGCAAAGGAACGGCATTGATGAAGGGTATGTCCTTACTTCTTCCTGGGATTAAGCTATCCAAAACATCATATCTTTCAAGTTTATTGCTTTTAAATAAGTCGTTAAATTAGTTTTTCGCCGATTGATATGAAATGTAAGATTTTTCGGAGTGATTTTAGGCCGTGAAATATCACTTTTGCGGACTAGGCCTTAAAAATGCTTATTTATGCCTAGCCAATCCGGTGAGACTTCACGGCCAATCAGATGAGACGCCGCGTCGACCAATAGAAGTCGCCCGGAAATTTGTTTGACATTACAATGTATTTTTCGCTTAACCCTTCAAGTCCGAAATTTTTAAATTTAAAAAACCTTATATTTGGATAAATTATTTTATTGCTTTCGGTAGATTGTGGCGTAAATATTGATTGGCTAGCTTGTGATATTAGGAAAACATTTCAAGCGTCATCTGGCAATTATAGCTTAAATTTATTTTTCCGCTACCGACAACGTAAATACGCATTGCATCTATGGTTACAGGTACCGTAAGTGGCTGATAACATTCGTGGTGTTTGTTGTCCTTGACGACGGAACTTAATTTTTACTTACGGACCTAGGAAAATAATAAACAGAAACGTAATGCTCCAACATATAGGCGAGTAAAACATTTTCGTCTATACCTATAGCATCGGCATCCATTTTAAATAACCACTGCTTAAAAGAGTCGTAACAGGGCACATACCTTTTTCGATTTTGTCGGTAACAGGTTCTAACACGCAATATTCGCAGCTTCGTTTGCACCCATGCCCGCAAAAACTGTCACTGGATTGACACAAACAAACAAAATTCGACATTGTTTTCTCGGTTGCTGGGTTGCCATAGGACGCATAGATGATTATAAACATTTGAATCCCAAATGTTACAAGCCGTATTTTAGAATATTTTCTGATCTTTTTTAAGTATTATATTTCCGGTAGCGGAAAAAATTTAATAAGCAACACGGAACGTAATGACAATTAACATTTTCGGCAGGCGTATTCGCCTACCTCAAACGTTAATACGTCCTTACGTTCCTTGTTGCTTAAATAACTATTTATTAACAAATACAGAAACCTGTTACAATAACGTTACCGTACGGTAACGCTAGCGCTTGAAGGGTTAATTGAGAGTTGCCTTCGAATTTCCCGTGTCAAAAAGGCCAAAAACAGGTTCCCCGAAGTGTTAATAACACCGCGTGTGTTTTCCCCGACCTCCATGCGAGTCCCTAACTTATCCACGCACAAAAATCGAGTCGCCGAACGGTGGCGAAATTTGCTTGGCGTGACCGGCTCCTAGTGACCCGGCATTTGACGTTTAAACGTCGTCAACCGGCGCACTTATTTCCTGGCTCAGTAAAACTTTCCTTTGGATGTTGTCTGTGGAAAAAGACCAATAACGGCTTCTGCGAAGTATTAACAACCCTGCGTAAGTTTTCTCCTTGCACCGTGTGTTTGCCTAACTTTCCCCGTAATTGAACCAGCAATCGGAAAAATGATCGAAAAGGATTTGGAGGTTACGTATTCTGTAAGTTTTATTTCAATTCAATCATTGAACAATAATAATATGAACATAATGACTTAATCGTAAAGAAATGTGTGTGATTCCAACACAGTGCATTTTATTGAAAAGTTCCCGAATTCCTGAATCAAAATGTATCACAAAGTAATGGCTTCCACCATCAACCATATCAGTAAAGAAATGTATTAAAGGTTTTACTCGAAATAATTATACGGTCCGTCCGATTTAAATATTCATTGCATGTTACTTACGAAATCATGATCATTATGATTATAAATGATTTCACCACACACACCGTCAAAATGCGGACACCACAATGTCTATTATAAATGTCAATTTTTGTTTTACTTGGGTACCTACGAAATTTTTACAAAGCTACCTGCGATATGTTGATAAAATTAAATATATTGAAAATTATTGCATTGCAAGTTATTATTAATTTCTCCTGAACAATCCGCGAAAATAGTATGTGTTTAACACAGCAATAAAGCAGATTTCCTGACTTGGCTCGATTCACAGCCTCGCTCGCAATCTGTCACTTTATTGCCTTATTAAACAAATAACTATTATCCTCAGGTTGAGTTCACCATTCTCTGATCGTCGTTTCAGCTCATCACGGAGGGCTTTATCGTACTGAATTTGTCGAGGGGTTTTATCATTCCTAATCTGAATATTAAATTGAGGTAGTTCCCGCAGTTTCCTTGTATTCTTTAGTATTATTTTTGCTTCAACAGGATTGTTAAAAGTAATTTTAATAGGTCTTCATCATCTTGAACTCCAGGATTCTGGAATGTCGAATACAATTACAAAACTTGCTCGCTTTTGCCTTCGAATAACTTCTATATAATATCATTATATTCAGTAGCATTTGGTTTGTTTTCATTTGTCGTCAAATTAGTCCTGTCTATAAAGTTCTCTAATTGTTGAATTTTGTTTAATAATTGATCAATAGATATAGTCACTTTTGCATTTTCTTGTTTAAGGCTATTCAATTCAGTTATTATTCGTTTTAATTCAGAATTTTCTGCACCTAGGGAATCACATTTTACTGATACAATTTCAATAGTTTGCTTAAGATCTTTCACAGTTAACATTAGATCCTTCAACGTAAAATCGCAGTCGTGACTATTTATGCAGGACGGATGACAAAATTTATTGCAGGTGGGGCAAGTGGTTTTATTTCCAACTTTATTGCCGCATTTACCAGAACATAAAAAATCAGGTCAATTATTTTTATCAGGTCTTTGGCTCATAGTGTATTAATTTATAAGGAAATTATCGGAAAATTGACTGGGACACAGTTGCTTCACACTAACCCCGCTCGTGGTAGTGGCTAAATTATTAAACAATACAAATGAGGGTGAGCGACGGAAAGGTAACCACAAAAGAATACAAAGGAAGGTAGATTATGATATGTAAAATTACTACGCTAGATATCGGCGTTAAATCACAATGAGAGTCAACTAACTCCGAGATGGTAAAAAAAACGTGCGGTAGATAAGGCACAAAAATTAGTCTCTGCCGTCGATTGAGATATCTAAAATGTCGAACAATACACTTATCACATTTATATTAATTTAAAAGTAAATTCTAGCTGGTGCGTTAGTAATTTGATTGTACTGTTAATACAGGATAACTGTTGTAATAGCTTCTATATCCATGGAAAAAAATGAACAATTTAAAAGGTGTATTTACCTACTATTTAGCACTTAGAACTGGAGCACAATATTTTTACACCGACCTGAACCATTGGCCTCGGAGTTGTAATATGGTAATTAAACACGCTAATTCGCGCTTCGATTCACAGGACGCGATTTATGATAATATTTTATTGAATAAATTAAGTTAATGGTGTCTGTTCCGAGCCCTTGCTCAGCTGTTAGTGGGGTTCCTCAGGTATCTAATCTGGGTCCCTTGCTCTTTCTATTATTTTTTTATGATCTCTGCGCGAACTTAAACTGTGAAGTCTTAATTTGTATCGACGACTTAAAAATTATAAAAGTCATTGATAGTGTTTCCGATAGTGCAGTTCTTCAACGCGATTTTAACACTATAAATCAGTGGTGTAACACGCATAAACTAACTCTCAATCCTAATAAATGGTCAGCTATAACATCAACGATACTATAATCAATAGGATTTATGAAGTGAAAGATCTTGGTGTTACTTTTGACAGTAAGCTCACTTTTAACTCACATGTTATAAATCTAAGTAAGGCATGTTTTAAGATGCGTGGTTTTATTATCAGGACATGTCGAGGATTTCGTAATATTGACGTCATTAAAACTCTTTTTCACGCTTTTATTTTAAGTAAATTAACATATTGCTCAATTATATGGTCACCTATGTATCATAAATATATTAACATATTGTTAAAACGTTCAAAAGAAGTTTTTGCGGTACTTATTTTACATTAAGTATGGTTTTTATAACAATGATAAGTCTTATGAATCTTTATTATCTGAATTTAATCTTATGTCTATTTCTAGTACACATCGATATGTAGCATTGATTCATTAGAAATTAGTTCACTTTTCTTTTGACAATCCCTTATTTTTAAATAAATTTAACTTCAGTGTTCCACGTATGGCAGCTCGCTATGTCAGAACTCTAACATATGACTTATCCCATGCATCGGCTATCTCGTATATAAAACGAGCTAAGCCTAAATGTTGATTTATTTGCTCCTAATCTTAAGACATTTTCGATGTTTTAGATCATGTAAATAATTATCAAATAATCGGTCCTCTAACAGTTTTAATTAATACATGCATTAGAAACAAAATTTTTCCCGACGCCTTTAAACAAGCAAAAATTATCCCGGTTCACAAAAAGGGAGATCCAAACTGTGTGCATAACTACAGGCCAATTTCTATCCTACCAATATTTTCAAAAGTATTGGAGAAAATATTACAAAGGCAATTAGTTTCCTATTTTGAATCAGAACAGCTATTTACAGATAGACAATTTGGTTTCAGACAGAATCAATCAACTACTTCCGCTATTTTAGACTTCACCGAAAACACTTTAAACTGTTTTGAGAGGGGTACCACATGTTTTTCGACCTTTCTGGACCTGTCAAAGGCTTTCGATTGTGTTTCGCATAGCATCTTGATGCGGAAACTTTTCTGCTATAATATACACCCAAACAGCTGCAGATTACTTCTTTCCTACTTGACAAACAGGACCCAACGAGTATTTTATAATAACATTTTGTCAAACTCTACGACATTAGAATATGGTGTTCCGCAGGGGTCTATACTAGGCCCCATTTTATTCCTGATATATATTAATGACTTGCCGATACATATGACAGGATCATTAATGTGTCTCTATGCTGATGATACGACCATCAGCGAATACGGCAAATCACTGGAAGATGCCAGGAATAAAAGTTTGCTGTCACGATCGAGAGCGTTTGACTGGTTTTCAAGTAATGGACTTAAAATAAACGATGACAAAACGGCAACACTAATTTCGACACTATCCAAGAATACGCAGCCTAATACTCACGATGTAACGTTTCTGGGTTTGCACTTGGATGGACTGCTAACTTGGGGTTCCCATGGGGAAGTTTTAGCTAAGAAACTTAGCAGTAATATTTTTCTCCTACATAGATTATCCTTTTCCATATCCAAACAAATGTTAAAACATGCTTACATGTCTTATTTTCAACCCCACTTATCATATGGATTAATTATATGGGGACATTCCGCGATAAGACATCGAATATTTGGGCTCCAAAGAAGAGCTTTGAGAATAATCTCTAAATACAATTACAGAGATGATTGTAGACAAGCATTCAAAGAACAAAATATCTTAACTCTGCCATCTTTATACATATATGAATGCTTAGTTCACATCAAGACCAATTCTCACTTGTACAATTGTCATGCAGATATTCACGAACATAATACAAGGAACAAATGTAATATATATCCAAGTGCAACCAGACTAGTTAAATCCCAGAGTGGTGTGAGGTATTATTCTATTAAATTTTTAAATGCACTGCCAATGAATCTTCGAAATCTTAATTTAAAAGCCTTTAAAAAACGAATAAAAACTGTGTTAATTGAGCAGGCATTTTATAGTTTCGAAGAATACCTCAATTTCGACTTCAATAGTATGGGAAATGATTTTTAAAATGTTTGTATGTCTATTTTATCCAATTTTATTTTATTTATATAATTTTATCGACATAATTGTAAATGTGAGATTTTATTTATTTGTATATTTTATTAACATATTTGTAAATGTCAACTTTTATTTATACATATTTTACAATGATTTTTAAGTTTTACTTATAGATGTTTTACAATGATTTTTAAATGTTAATTTTAGATATATATGTTATAAGCCTATTTGTGTATGTACTATTTATTCTTTTATGTACTTTTTGTGTCTAGCATAAGCGCAAATTAATATTAATTTTAATATGGCTGATCAATGATTAATGTAGCTTCTTTTATTTATAACTTGACTTACCTAGATTTAAGAGACCTGTGTAAATATTATTATATATTAGCACCAATAAACTACATTACATTACATTACATTACATTACATTACATTACATTACATTACATTACATTACATATTATTAGTTTTTCTTTTTAGTCCGTTTGCGCATAAAAATTATTTTTATGCATATTATATTATTTAATCTTATTTTAAGTTTTGATTTAGATTTAGATTTGGATTTAGATTTAGATTTAGATTTAGATTTAGATTTAGATTTAGATTTAGATTTAGATTTAGATTTAGATTTAGATTTAGATTTAGATTTAGATTTAGATTTAGATTTAGATTTAGATTTAGATTTAGATTTAGATTTAGATTTAGATTTAGATTTAGATTTAGATTTAGATTTAGATTTAGATTTAGATTTAGATTTAGATTTAGATTTAGATTTAGATTTAGATTTAGATTTAGATTTAGATTTAGATTTAGATTTAGATTTAGATTTAGATTTAGATTTAGATTTAGATTTAGATTTAGATTTAGATTTAGATTTAGATTTAGATTTAGATTTAGATTTAGATTTAGATTTAGATTTAGATTTAGATTTAGATTTAGATTTAGATTTAGATTTAGATTTAGATTTAGATTTAGATTTAGATTTAGATTTAGATTTAGATTTAGATTTAGATTTAGATTTAGATTTAGATTTAGATTTAGATTTAGATTTAGATTTAGATTTAGATTTAGATTTAGATTTAGATTTAGATTTAGATTTAGATTTAGATATATATTTAGGTTTAGGTTTAGATTTCGATTTCGATTTCGATTTCGATTTCGATTTCGATTTCGATTTCGATTTCGATTTCGATTTCGATTTCGATTTCGATTTCGATTTCGATTTCGATTTCGATTTTGATTTTGATTTTGATTTCTTTCGTTTATGATTCACTTTAGTTGTTAAATTCGATGGTTGGAGATACAGCCTGCTCTATCTGACAGGAGTTCGCGTTAATGGGTGTGCAGGTTTCTGTATTTTTTGGCGTTTCTTGGCTATCCACCATTGACGTTTTTTGTTCAATGATTTGCGGCCTATTCAATAGATATTTATTAGTCCTTATTAACGCCTCATTGTTTGATTTAAACTTGCTATTTGACTCTTCTAGTTGCTGAATTTGTTTTGTCAGAGTCGCTATTTGATTCAGAGGTGCATGTGTGGTTAGGCATTGCATCCTGTTTTCCCTTACCATAACAGCCGGGGTGGATTGCTGCTGGGCATTCACTGCACTCAACTCTGTCTTTCACAATTTGTCTTTTAATAATAATAATAATACTTTATTCTCCCAACAGACACAAACATCCAATTACAGGGAAAGTTACATAAAATAAACAAAATATAAATACAAAAAAAAACAAATATACATATATAAATACATATTCACACATATAGACACATAAATTAATAAATTCTGACAGATATTGCAGATTATAACAGGTAAGACAATTGAAAATTAAATATACACATAAATCTGATTGAACATGGAGGCTACTTAACATTTTACCACAATTGTGACATATTTCTGCTCTTGACTATAAAAATGTCAATGGTATAATGAATACTATTGAAGAGCCTAACCATAATGTTCATTGGTGAGTTATAATGCGCGAGTGTGCTGGCATGGGTTATTTAAAATAGTTGACAGTAACGACTACTGTGAAAATTCAGCAAGGTTTGGATCATCTATAAAATAATTTATTAGGCCATGTAAAAATAATATCATTGAGTTGTTACGCCAATTTATATCAAACATAACTAAAAGTTCTTGATATGTTGTATTTATCGGTGGATATTCCCGATGCATTTTAAAGAATAACATTTTTAAGAACTTTTTCTGTATTTTTTCAATCGCATTTATGTGAACATAATAATGCGGTGCCCAGATAATACAAGCAATTTCCAGATTTGATCGAACATATGCAAAGTACAATGTTTTCATTACTAATAAATCCTAACATTTTAATACCTTTACTACCTTTTGCAATGTTTGTAAGAACACATCTTATAAACACTGTTGTTGTCGACACTGTTGTTGTCGACACTAAATTACATGCTATGTATTTTATTACTTATTTGGGTACCTTTTATGGTTGCCTCCATACTCCTATAATTTTATTAGAATCGATTCAGGGATATCATAAAAAAAAAATTAAAA
Source organism: Ocypus olens (assembly GCA_910593695.2). Classification (NCBI taxonomy): domain Eukaryota; kingdom Metazoa; phylum Arthropoda; class Insecta; order Coleoptera; family Staphylinidae; genus Ocypus; species Ocypus olens. Next base: position 20,251,465 of record OU343061.1, read on the forward strand.
CTAAAAAGAAATCAGTTTTGCAATTGTTTTAAAAAATGAATAAAAAATAAAAAGAGTACCGTGTTAATAAAATCATACCAGGTACTTATTAAATAAAGTCTGATGGTCCCGTTAACTAAGTTTGATTGATATGAATTATACAGGGTGTCCAAAATTTAGTGTCAAAAATTTCAAACTTTTATTTCTTATTTTAAATTGGAGCCCCTGTATATTTTTATGTCATTGCATGCAGAATTAAAAACAAACATTTTTCCTAATAACAACCCCGTCCCAATTCCTAACGCATTAAAAGTTATTTGCAAAAAACTCGTTTCATCAACCATTTCAATAGCCATTTTACTAAAGAAAAGATAAGGTGGCTTTGAAAAACAATTTATTGACATAAAATTTAATAAAGTGACAAGAGACTATTTTGACTTTAATAAATTTAAATATTTAAAGCATTGTTAGCTTAAGTTCTTTATACTTAAGAATATTTTGTCATGGAAAAAATCATTCTTGAGTACAGAGAGCTTTAAACTTGCGCGACAAATGGCTTCTGTAAGAATTCGACTATGTTGTCGGTCAGTCTCAAGTCTTTAAATCGGGTAGACAATGTTTTATTGCAATTTAAGATTAGTTCTGTCCATTACTAATCCCGCCGATTACAAAGTACGTGCTGCGAGTCTGATTTTAAATGCAAAAAACACTCGTTCTGACAAAATCCATTGCCAACTTTTTGGAGCGTATGGGTAAGATGTGATGAATGACGGGAAAGTCCAAAAATGGTCTCGTTCACATAATGGTTACAGAATAATCATCAATGATGAGCCGTCTAATCGTGATAACGGACGAACTGAAAGCAACTGTTGATGCAAAAATTCGACAAAACAGGCGCTTCACTATTGATGAACTTGTATATATACTGAACTTGTATATGAACTGGATATCTTGTATATATATTAAATTAAATTAAATTACTTTATTTACGGTATACACCTTTTACATTAAATAATAATCAAAAAGTAAAAATAAACGCAGTTATTTACAAAAATATATATATAAATATAAATATAAATCATACAACATAATCAACATGTACTTGTACAAATGTTCATGACATTACACATTTTAATTTTAATTTTAAATTAGATAATGATGTGTTAAACAAGTCACAACAAGGATAAACATTTGCGTGTGCCATTAAGCGGCCTATAGAGTTATGGAGACCTGATGCAGTTCTAAAATTATCTAAATAAAAAATGTTGGTGGAACGAGTTTTTCTATTTGGGACAAAAAATGCCAGTTGTTCTAACAGAAAGGGAGAGTTTAAATGTCCATTAATGATCCTGTGTAGAAAACAAATGTCCAACGTTATTCGACGATCTTCTAAAGCCGTGATGTTCAGTTCTCTCATGATAGAATCATATTCACCAGTAGTATGCTGACGTCCGTTTTTGTGTTCCATGCAACGTAAGAATTTCTTTTGTACCCTTTCGATTTTGTTGATGTTGACATCTGTGGAGGGCGTCCAAATCGTAGATCCGAATTCCAATTGAGACCTCACCAGGGAACAGTATAAAGTTTTAATACAATCCGCATCCAGACTTCTACTAATACGCCACACAAAACCCCACGTCCGAAAAGCCTTGATACAAATATTTTGAATGTGGGAGTTAAAACAAAGTTTAGTATCGAATGTAATTCCTAAGTCTTTTATTGTATTAACTCGCTCAAGGTTAGAAGAGCCGATGGTGTATGCAAATAGTATTGGATTCCTGCACCGGAAAGTTGACATGGAATAACATTTATTAAGGTTCAAAAATAGACCGTTTTTAGTGCACCATTCGTTAAGACGATCCAAGTCCTCTTGTATTTCGCAGCAATCGTTTGCATTATTCACCACATTAAATAATTTTAAATCGTCTGCGTATAAAAGAAACCGGCTGTGCTTAATAATTTCATGTAAATCATTAATAAATAGCACGAACAATATAGGACCACAATGTGATCCTTGTGGCACACCCGATGTAACATCAATTGCATTTGATAGAAAATTGTTTATTTTAACATGTTGGGTACGATTTGAGAGAAAGGAAGATATCCAATTCAAGGTATTGTTGTTGAAATCATATAATCTCAACTTATCTAATAAAATATTACAATCTATTCTGTCGAATGCCTTGGTGAAATCAGTATAAATTGTATCTACTTGTGTACGTAATTCCAAGGCATTTGACAAATACTGCTTATACTCCATCAGGTTTGAACCAATGGAACGGCCAGGCATAAATCCGTGCTGATTATTAATTATAACGTGACGTGAAAACCACTGTAATTGACGAGCAACAATTCCATCAAGCAATTTAGGGATTATAGACTGAATAGCCACTCCCCTATAATTCTCCATAAGTCGTCTGGATCCCGATTTAAATAGAGGAATTATGTGACTAACCTTCCACTTTGATGGCACCAACCCTAAAGTTAACGATTTTGAAAATAAACTGTAAATTGGTCGGCATAACGAGAAAATACAATTTTGAAGGAAGTAACTTGAAATGCCATCTGGGCCTTGTGTATTTGTTGGTTTAAGACCCGCAATGGAATTAAATACTTCTTGAACAGTAACAACCAGAGGGTTATCTTGGATTAAATTTAAACTGCAAGCATCATTTAAATTTGATTGATAATTTGAAGTTGTATATACTGAGGAAAAATATTTCGAAAATAGATTCACAATATCTGGTCCATTGCTTGCATTACTATCATTGTAGGACATTTCATTTGGGAAACCATCTTCTTTTTTGAGCTCTTTAACATATTGCCAAAAATATTTTGGATTTGACTTAAGAGAAGATCCAACACCGGATAAATAATTATTATAATCCACATTACTCAAATTTTTGCATTCCTCACGAATGTTTGAAAATAAATCATAATCGTAATATGCACCACTTTGTTTATATTTTGCATGTGCTGCTTTCTTTTTCCGTATCAGCGAAATTAAATCTTTCGACATCCAAGATGGATAAGTTCTATTGTAAGTGTGAGAATACTTGTAGGGAACAAACTGATCGATTGCTGAGTAAATAATTTTGTAAAAAATATCAATTATATGATCCATATCATTATTTAAAAAGATGAAATCCCAATTTATTTCATTTAAGTGCATATTCAATAACTCGAAGTTTGTCAAATGAAACAAATATTTTTTCTCGTAAGTAATAATGTTTTTAATGTGTTCGACTGAAAACGTAATATTGTAAGCGTTGTGATGGGCACTCTTCGGAAGAAGAAGGTCATGAGCAATAGAGATATTTGTGTCAGTAGCAGTTGAGAAACATAAATCCAGAAATACTCCTCGGGAATTTGGGATATTATTTATTTGATTAGCATTTAAAAAACTATAACAATTTACTAGGCTATTCGCAATGGGATTAAAGTGAGTTCGATTGTCCCATTTAATATTTGGAAGATTGTAATCGCCACAGACTATTATATTGTTACATTTATACAACTCACAAAGTTGCTCAATGCCATTACAATGTTTTTGATATTTATCGATTGTAGACGCTGGAGTAATATAAACACCACCAATTATGTATGATACTGTATTAGATTTAAACAGAACAAAAAGTTGCTCAATCGAGTTGTCATGAGAAATGAAAGATGAAGCAAAACATTTTTTGATTGCGATTAAGATTCCACCCCCTCTAATTTCGCCATCGATGGAACGGTCTGACCTATAGATATTATAATTAGGCAGATTAAGTTGACTATTAGTTATTGTTTCATGAAGCCATGTTTCAACGATAATAATAATATCATAATCGGTACAATTAACGCTAAGTGAAAAATCTGATAATTTTGTTCTGATACCACTACAGTTTTGAAAGTAAATATTTAGTTTTTTAATGCTGGTTGCTTATTTCGTCCGGCATATGCCTTTGCTAAACAAGGTATCCCATTACGATATATAATGCGCAGATCAATTTCACCTTCGAGTTTTCTCTTCTCTAATTCATTCTTTAGTTTAGAATAGTGATCCATTTGTTTTTTAGTTCTATCCGATCTAAAAACAAAATTATTATTTGGAGCACTCGAGTTGCTCCTCAATACCTCTCTTGCATCATCCTTCGATTTAAATATAATTTTCAATGGTCTGGGCTTGTTACTGTTAGTTGGTATTTTACCTAAACGTATAGTTTTTAGGGGTTTAACGTTAATATTGCGAGTCTCCAGAATATTGTTAATTCCAATCATATCGTGATTTACTCGTTCTTCTAATACAGATGATGATGATTCATTAAAATTGTACAGAATGGTATTAGCTAATCTGAGACGCCTCTCTTCAAGCTCGGTTAAAATATCTTCATAAGTATCACCTGAGAATTGGTTTAATTTTGATATTTGAGATTCGTAATCTAACTGTTTGCTTTCAAGCTGGATTAAGCGGGATTCAATGTTGTCAAATCGACACGTAATGGAATTTTTTAGATCCTTCAGTTCTTCCTTAAACGATTTGAATTCATTAGTAATCAATTTGTGTAACGACTCAATTGTTAAAGAGGATTGAGAAATTCCGACAGGCGTAATACATTTTGGACAGATCCATTTAGATTTGCAAGAAATAATATTAGCAACTTCAGTTTCACTCAAACCAACACATTTACTATGTAAATGTTTTAAACATTTTCCTGAACACTTAACGTATGGTGTATTTGGAGTGACTCCTCGATCGCATACTCCGCATAGATTAACCATTGTAATAAAGTATTAAATAATAATAGAATTAAATTTAAAAAGGGATTAATTCACACGGGACACACTCTTCACACCGCCGCGGTCTTTCGTGGTGACTAACAATGCGACATACAAGGATAAGTAGACCACGGAATAGGTGAAAAATGTAAACACAGGGAAAAAACAGATAAAAAGTATACAGATAAAATGTATACGGCCTTAAGAATGGCGTTGATGTCGAAAATGAATTTTAAGGTTAATCTGCAAATACTCTAAATAATCACGAATTACTTACGGCTTATAATCACCGATACACCAAACTAACTCTTGCACTGTATACTACCGAATATACTAAATTACTATAAATAATATTAATTATTTTCTTGTTAATCACTCAATAAATAAGCAGGTACATGTGACATGTGTACTCACTGTGAAGATATGATATATATATATATATATATATATATATATATATATATATATATATATATATACCGAGTGTTTGGGATAAGGGGCGAAAATAGGGATTTAACATGTAAAATTAAATATGTGTAATTATTTGCTCCCCTATTCATTTTAGAGAAAAATCGTAAAGGAATATTTTTTAGAGAATTAAAAACTGTAAATGTATCATCCATTTAATTTACGTTTGTACCAGCATACACCTCAAAAATAATAAAAACAAGTTTAACAATTTACCATTTAATAAAAACCCTTGCCATGACTTTGACAAATGTCATGTTATGGTGAGAATAATTTTACTAGTCAAACATTAATTCGGGCGGCCCGTTGGTGTAGTGGGTACAAGCGAGCGCTTATGCCGATTGCACCGCGTTCCGCGAGGGTTCGAATCCCAGCCCGGGCGAACGATTTCGGGGTCGCGGAATATTCGCTCGGGACCATGGACATTGCATTTGTCTTTCATTATTCAGTTATTCATTTAATTTCTGATATATTACAATACAATGATTATGGCAGATGGCCTCGTAGCCGACGCCAATTTCCCGAATCATTCAATCTCCTTAACCCGCAGTTCCATCCACGTCCAAATATCAATTCACGCATTGTTATTACTATGAACAATAATATGAGTTATTCCAATGGAGAGAGGGTATTATTTATTATCAAAATATTTACAGTGGCGTCAGTTTACACAGAGTTCGTGACTTATTTTCGGTTACATTTAACAATCGACCAATTCCGTCTGTATCAACAATTTCCAAATTTGTGAAAAAGTTCGAAAATACAGTGTAGCGGCAGATTTCAGATTCAGATTTCAGATTCAGATTTATTTTGTACACATATAATTACGTTTATAAGGGATCATAAATGGCGGGTGACCAATTTATACAGTGTAAAAACTATAAATTAAAAATATTATCTTGGAAAATCTTTCTGGGATGGGTATCACATTTCCGATTAACATAAATAACTTATTATCGTTAAGAACCAAAAATATTTACGATGAAATCATCAATTTTTTTAAACTGTCAAAAATTAAAATATAACAGATCTTAAATTAACAATAAGGATAGTTAGTTAAGGTAATTAGATATAAGTCTCATATCATTAACATGTAATATCTCTACTGTTGTGTACTTCCGTGGACCCATACCTGTATGTCTAAATACCAACATGTCATGACGGTCCGCATTGACACCCGATTTCCATCTTGTATCCCTTGTGGTTAGCATACATTCATTCTATCTAATCCGTGTATATATATATCAAAATGGTAGTGGCAGATGACCAAGCAGTCGACGCCAAAAAAAAAAAAAAAAAAAAAAATATTATACTTATATAAAGTTGCTCTATATAGTAACTATGTTATCGTGCATTCGCAGCACTGCAGCGTATAGTACAAACAGTTGACCATGCAACTGTCCTCTCTATCGGATTCACCGTCGTCTATCTTTTTGTCCGAGGGGAGCACCCACTGTCCGTCGAGCGCGTCGCCGCCGTTCACCTTCTTGTCGCCGCCTCCCTTCCTGTCGCCCCCGCCGCCTCCTCCGCAGATGATTCAAAAGGTATTTCAATAGTCCAATTTCAACAAATATTATTTCAAACATATTAAAATTAAAGGCAAACGGAACAGAAGAAGCAACGATGAATTGAATTAAAGTGGTGTCAGATTACACACAGTTCGTGATATATTTTTGGTTTTACCGTAACCAGCGGTCAACGGGAAATTTTAGAGCAAGTACTCAAAAAGTTCTCCGTTCTGGTGTAAACAATAACCCAATCGGTTATAAAATGCATGTCTAACATTAGCCAACTGCCTATCTGTAATCAATGTGCATTCCGCAAAAATTGCTTCCCGCAAAGATTCAATATTTGGATGGTGTTTTTTGTAAATTTTGTTTTTCAAGTGACCCCACAAAAAGAAATCACATGGTGCTAAATCAGGAGATCTTGGTGGCCAGTTGATAGTGCCACAGCGACCAATCCAGCAATTGGGAAAATTAGCATTTAAATATTCCCTTACATTTAAACCATAATGGGCTGGACATCCATCATGCTGATACCATATCTCCTGATTGTCACGTGCAACTTCCTCTAACGCAGGGCCAACCTGGTTGATTAAAAGGTCTAAATAAGAATTCGAATTTAAATTTCCACATATTTCAAACGGCCCAATAATATTATTTTTAAAAATACCAGCCCAAATATTGATTTTTTGCGGGAACTGGGTTCTAGTTCTAAGGCATATCCGCGGATTTTCTTGGGTCCAGTATCGCGTGTTCTGAGTGTTGGGCTCGTTGTTAAGTGTGAACGTGCATTCATCCGTAAAACAGATAGACTGCAAAAAGTTTCTGTCTATGTTTGATCGATCCTGCATTATCTCGCAGAATACACGCCTGCTTTCTTCATCCACTAGCAATATCTCCTGATGGCATTGATGTTTGTAGGGATAATACCCATGCTTATTCAGAATCTTATACACTGAGAATGTAGACACGCTGCACTCACGAGCAATGCATCGTATGCTAGTTGTTGGATCAGCATTTATCAACCCCAAAACTCTTTCTTCCAATTCATCGTTGCTTCTTCTCTTCCGTTTGCCTGCAATGTTAATGTTTTTGAAATAATATTTGTTAAAATTGGACTATTGAAATACCTTTTGAATCATCTGCCGCTACACTTGCTGTATTTTCGAACTTTTTCACAAATTTGGAAATTGTTGATACAGACGGAATTGGTCGATTGTTAAATGTAACCGAAAATAAGTCACGAACTCTGCGTAAACTGACGCCACTGTAAAATGTTTTAATAATGAATACCCTCTCTTCATTGGAATAACTCAGATTATTGTTCATCGTAATAACTAGAATTGATATCTGACTTGCAATATTATTATTTTCACTATAACATGAAACATGACATTTGTCAAAGTCATGGTAAGGGTTTTTATTAAATGGTAAATTGTTAAACTTATTTTTATTATTTCTGAGGTGTACGCTGGTACAAACGTAAATTAAATGGATGATACATTTACAGTTTTTAATTCTCTAAAAAATATTCCTTTACGATTTTTCTCTAAAATGAATAGGGGAGCAAATAATTACACGTATTTAATTTTACATGTTAAATCCCTATGTTCGCCCCTTATCCCAAACACTCGGTATATATATATATATATATATATATATATATATATATATATATATATATTTAAACTAGAACAGTTCTTACTTTAAAAATGACCCTCGTGCTTGAATCAACGGTATTACATTAAGGTCTACAATGATATTTCTAAATGTCGAAAAAATAAAATTTCGTGCATGTAGTCTTCTATATTTTTCGTGAAATTGGGATTTTTCAAGTGATGTATCAAAAATGTTTTTAACTGTACCTATAGGTGCAACCTTTAGCAATGCTACCATGATAAAATATTACAAAAATGTCTGCTCCGAATGTCCAAAAAAATAAAATTTTGAACATATAGTCTTTTATATTTTTCGTGAAATGGGGATGTTTCAGGTGAGGTATTAAACATGTTTTTAACTGTACCGATGGGTACGACCTTTTGCAATGCTACCATGACAAAATATTTCAAAAATGTCTGCTCCATATGTCCAAAAAATAAAATTTTGTTCATATAGTCTCCTATATTTTTCGTGAAATGGGGATGTTTCAGGAGAGATATCCAAAATGTTTTTATTTCCACCGTCCATGTAAATGATACATTACATACATTTTTGGTTACAGTGTAAATTCGTCTTATAAGTATGAGACCTGTAATAAATTGAAGCAGGACTCTTAAGTCAACGATCTCTCTCTTTCTTGTTTATTCACATTGGTTGCAGACCTGTTAAACCGCTATCTCTCTCATTCATGTTTATTTTTTAATCTTGTAAATATAGCTGCCAACATGTCATCGGAATTTGTTGGTTATATTGACATATTGACAAACTTCACTTTACTGCCGCTAGAGGTCGTGACTCGTGAAGTTGAATTATAGGATTATTAAAATTTTCAAATACTTAGTTTTAATATCTTATTATTAACGCTTGCTACTGATTAAACTGAAGCGTCGTCAGGTTTATAATTATAAATATTTATTGTACATTTTGAGTCTTGGTGAAAGTTCATTTGCAAGTTTCCAGCCACTGCTTTTTGATTATTATCAATCGACATATTAATATTTTCGTCGGAAACTGATGCAACTAAAACTAAAGACGGTTCATTGACATTATTGTCGTTACTTTGAATCATTTTCGCAATTTTTATTTTATTGCACATTGATTCGGCTACATAATTTTCGGCAACTGTGGATGATTTCCAACAACCATGACGCGTTAATGTTAATACATCAGCGCCAGCATTTGCCAACAATGTAGCCGATGTACGACGGTAGTAATGCCCTGTGTAGGATTTTGGATTTTGCAATCCCAAATATTCCGCCATTGTACATGGAAATTTCCCCAATGTTTTGATACCCACTGGCTGCACAGTGCACTTTTCGTTGCGATATGATAAAAAATAACGATCATTGACATGACTTGGTCGCAATTTCATATATCGTCGAAGTATATCGACAGGATTGAACCCATCGCCATCAGGAAGAATTGTAAATGCTCTGTCAACGTATGTTTTCGTGTCAAGAATTTTGACAGCTCCTTCATCTTTTACATTTTGCACTTTCAAATCGCACAATTCCTTCCGCAGACACCCTCCATAAACTCACAATGTTTTCACATTAAAACAAACGACAAAGTGGCTATAATTAATATCTATTACTTTTACCAACAAAAATTCTTTGTTTGGAGCCTCTTTTAGAAATCTATCTACCTCTGCTCTACTTAAATCAGACGATTTCTTTGATACGTATCCCAACGATTTCAATTTTAAAAAAGACGATACTTTAGGAAACCCTCCAATATTAACGTTTTCGTAAGATATTAATGTCTTCTTTAACATCGAATAGAACGCCCATAGGGAAGAAGGTTTATATTTGTTAGACTAAAAACAAACAAATGTGAGATAGCAAAAAACAACTTAAATCAACTTACTTGTTCATAAATAAATGCCAGAATCATATCTTGATTTACTCCTTCTACTCCTTTCATTTTACGCCATTCACAAAATGATGTATATTGTTTATCATATCGCTCTTTCGAAACTATCGGTAATATTTCCGCACGTGCAGCATCCGCAAGTGCTTGTATATTTACAGAAGCTTCAGCCATAATTTCACAAAACTTATGTGAAATCAAATCTAGCGGACAGCGCGTAGCGCCACAATAGCCACTATCGCATTTCACGTGTACTACATCAACAATTAATCGCGATCACTAATCGCGTCACCTATTAACGAAAGACCTACTTACACCATAATACAATCGCCTAAATCATAGCGTCCTATTTTTGTTTGTTTATTATTTATTTTAAAAAAAGCTTGAGAAAGGTGAAAATAAAACTTTATACAAGCTCTATGCGTCGCTCGCCTCACAAACTTCAAGTGAGCCCAGTAAAAATGAATTTACAAAGCTGGTCCCGTAAATATCTATTAACTGTACCGACAGGTACGGCCTTTAGCAATGATAAAATATTTAAAAAATGTCTGCTCCACATGTCCAAAAAATAAAATTTTGTTCATGTGGTCGTCTATGTTTTTCGTAAAATAGGGATGTTTGAGGTAAGGTATCCAAAATGTTTTTAACTGATTTTTTCAAAAATGTCTGCTCCGTATGTCCAAAAAATTAAATTTTGTTGATTTTTTTCCATTTTCGAGTTTTCTTTGCAGGCACGTCACGGGCTTAAAATTTATTCTTGCGAAAGTACTTTTTCTGAGGCGTCTTGAAGGGATCTTTCCAGTGATGTATAGAAACCCCTAATCAAACCAGTGGTTTCTTCAGGAAATCATTTCTAAAGCATATTTGGCGAGACAGAGCCCATAAAAACACCCCTTATCGACGCCAATGATAACAATATGTGCACATGGCTCATCAATTTTCTTATCTAAATTCATCATTGAATCTTAACAAAAATGTATCATAAACTTCTTCTAAGTCGGATTATAGTGAGCGATGTCTTTTTGAAATGAAATCTAAACAGAAAAATGTGCATTATGATGTATGATGTTTTTATACTCGGGAAACACATTTTTATGAGTGAAAGTCGCGCGTCGTTCGCGTTCCCGTGATTAATTCCGCGCCGTGCGGGAATGAAATGTTTGCAGCGGACCCTCGCTTAGTCCCGCGCCTTCGCGCCTATATCGATACCTATACATTTAAATTCAATGCTACAGAAAACTAAAGTACACTGAACTGAAAATGAGAAGACACCTGGATTTCAGCCCTTGTACTACTCATGCGACATCTACGTTTCGGCCTATTTCACTGAGTCGTATTTTCCCGTAAGGTGAAGGTCTATACAATACTTCAATCAACGGTTATAGTGTTTTCTACTCGCTTACGTTTTGGTGCGGACATGCGTAAAATAACAAACACGGCACGCACAGAGGTCGAGAGTGAGACTAAGCGGGCCCGCACACGGCCAATTATTAGTTGAGCGATAGTTTAGTCGAGGTCTATAATGACATTACCGTAAATCCGTAAATGCAAGTGCGCACACACACCAACTATCGTCCAGCCCGATTTTTTAGTCAAAAGCAGTTGGTGAGCCGTTATGATTAAATAATCGTTTTACTATCGTACAACTGGCATAGTTCCACAGTTCCAATAGGAGTGTGCACACGATCGATAGTTTAGTTGGTCATCGATCGTAAAATGCCCGCGATAAGATATATAGATGCATACTCTTAAATATTGATATGCTGACAATATCCATTTGGATCTATCCGCATCTAGTAAAATGCAATTTGCAATTAAATGGTGATGACTAAATTTTTCATATTTTGCATATCTAAGCCCTCTCGTGCATATTTTAGTTGCATCGAGCTTATGTAATCATATTTTAGCTTATTTGAGCATGTTTAATAATATTTAAGCAACATTTTTATTACATGAATTAATAATAATAAGTAATACTCTACTAAACTGTCTACACGCTCCGCATAAATTGTGTTGTATCGGCGTCGTACGTCACACGATTTATCGTCGATCGTCGATCGTAACATGTATCCAACTCAACTAAATAGTTTAGTCGTTGAACAATTGTCCGTGTGCGGGCCCCTAACTAACCACTGTGTATGCTAGCGGGCAGAGGCCGAGAACAGGGGATCTGGATTGTTTGATTATTATTGAAAAAAAAAATCAAATAATCTATTATTCGATATATAATCAATTAATCGATTATTTGAGTAATTTATAAATCGACTATTTAATTAATCGATTATTTGGTTGCTATGGTCTTTTAAAGATTCAGTGTATTGGTAAAATAAAAAGTAAGGGAACGCATGGCGAGAGCAAAGAAGTAAGGGAACGCATGGTGAGAGCAAAAAAATAGTCCGCGACTTTCCACAAGCAGCTCACTGAATTTTTTTCGGAAATCATCTTATTTTAAGCAAACTATTGTTTTCCGTGTAAGCTTTTTTTTTTTTTTTTATTCTTACTATACAAAATATTAACAAACACAAACGCGTTCCGTTTCTGAAAAAAGGTGCCGGAACGTCGTTCCACCACGTTCCCCCTCCAATACACCACTGATTATAGGGCACAAAATACAAACTGAATCCGGCGTGATCTACCGAAAACTCGCATCACTGAACGGACTATTCGTGTGCTTCTAATGAAATGATCACGCGGCTCTCACGAAACTGGCGTTGTTTACAGCGACTAACATGAACAGTCTTGATTATTTTATAAATGGATTATTTGATAAATCGACTTGTATATTTGATTAATCGATTAATAAATTATTTTATTATTCTATTATTGGATTAATCGATTACTTATTCAATTATCGGATTAATCGATTACTTAATAAATCATTAAATCGATTATTTGATTAAAGGATTATGTGATTATTGCTTTTTTAAATTAGCAAGTTGTTAATAAGTAAGAAATCATAGGAATCATAAAGAAGTTTTTGAGGTTATTTGATTATTTAAATAATCGATTATTTGATTACTTCATTTCTCGATCATATGATTAGTCGATTAATCGACTAATCGATTATTTGGTAATTTGATCAATCGATCATTTTGATGTAATTGATTATTAAGAATATTTATTTAAAATAATCAATATTCGATTATTCATTTCAATAATCGAACACCCCTACCTCCCATCCCACCTGCGCCCCTCGCTGACACCTAGTTTTAGATTTGATATCACGTGCTTCTATTTGATATCAAATGCACAGAAATCGATTAAAGTATTTGTGCTTTAAATTTTAGACTCGGGATTCTGCTGGGTGTTATATTATATATTTGCAGTTATATTTGTGAATTAAAAAAATTACAAAAACGGGTATCAAAAATCAAAATGATTGTGTCAATTCCAAGTAGATCAAACCAATAATATTGCAGTAAATTAGTTCAGCAAAAGTGCTTGCAATTTTATCAGACAGCATAATAACTTAAACAAGCAATTTTTAAATTATTTAATAAATTTGAAAGGATCGAGGAAATAACTGATCAGAAGGGAAGATGTGGTCGCCGCAGAAGGCTTTGTAATATTGCCAGTGTAAATAAATTTGAGACAACCTCACTTGTTGCAGAATCATTAAATAAATTTAATAAGACGAAATATAGCCTGAATATGTGAATATTCAACCTGTTCGTGACTCTGCAAAATTAAGTATTACTAAGCGTATAAACAAATAACTTATTGAAACAACTACTTCCCTGGCTAGTGCCACGCCGGATATTAAATGATACAAAAGAAATTTGCATGTTATTACTACTATAAATAAGATCGTTTATTTCTACGTACAGGACTAACTTGAAAATTAGACTAAATTAAATTTGAAAACTTTGGACTATAAAACTGAACTATAAAATATATATATTAAAAAAAAAGAAGTAAATAGTCATCTGCAAACGCGTTTCGAGATTAATATCTCATCAGTGCCTCTTTGCATTTGAATCTAATGTAAAAATATAATGTTAAAGAATGAAATACACTTACATGAACGTAACTGACGGAATTATTGAATGTTTGAACCCGTTTTTGCTCGGGAAAATATTCATGTAGCAGTGGAAAATTATTTTATGTTCGACTGTACGAAAATAGTAACTTTGTCGGTTTCTTTGGAGTGATTGCACTTTACGGTCAAACTCCCGATTTTGGATTTTTTTGTTTAGGGGCTCTATACGTGTTATTATTAAGGTACAAAAATGTTTGTGCGGAAACGTGTTTCAAGCCGAAAAATCCAATTTTTATTTCTTCCGTAGCCCATATACGTCAATGTCCACCATAAATTTAATTCTACGCACGGCACGGGAACACTCATGTTACACTACGAAAGTTATTCATATTATAGATAATTTAGCACACGAAAGGAACACTTAAAATTACACACTAGGTGCAAGTTCGCGCGAACAACATTTTTTCTTCGCAAAGTAATTGAAAAGTTGACAGCGGCGAATACAGATATACGGATGCGCCCTGAATTGCCAACCGTGAAAGTTGGTTTCTCGTTTTCTGTTTTCAAACCTTACTTTTGTTTCCGCACAATTTTTTTTGTAAGTACCTTAATAATAACACGTATAGAGCCCCTAAACAAAAAAATTCCGAAATCGGGAGTTTGACCGTAAAGTGCAATTCACCCGTTTTTTTAGGCCAAAATGGCGAACATTTCGTACTACTATCCGTTTCAAAAAAATTAAAAAATATATATAGAATATTTGAAACAATTGTAAATAACATACTTAAGTTTCAATAGCATTAGGCAACTCATTAAATTGTGATTATTAAAAGTATTGCGAAAAGTCCGGTTTTTGACGCGTTTTGACGATATACTGTAAATTAAACTGCTGTAGCTTTTTTATTATTTAAAAAAATATATTACAAATGAAAACATGTACAGAGGAATGTATTAGCTCTCCGATGATGTACATATTTTGCCCAAATAGTTGTAACTTTATTTCTTATTAATATTTTTATGATGACGTGCAATCTCATTTAATAAGGAAAAGGGAGTTCAGGTTTTTCGAAAATTACGAAGAATGTGAAGTAACAAAATTAATACATAATGTTTTTTGAACAAAGCACGTCAAACATTAACACTATTTAAACAATTGCTGGAGAGATGCGGTAAAAAAAGATACAAGATTCGGGACGCAAGGCCCCGGCCGTGCTCTTACTCCGTAATAGTAGAATATTGGACTATCTTCGCATATTGAGACCCTACCACACCGTGCCTGAGCGAGCCTCCCGCCTCGTCGCTTCGTCCCTTGGCACGCATCGTCTGTCCTCTTCTAAACTTTAATTATTGCTATAGTAATTCCATCGTTAATGGTAATTTTGATTTTATACATGAAATGCTTTAAATTAAGGTATTATATTGCAATGCCGTAAAAATTTAATTGATATTCCTATTAACAGGAAAAATATCCCGATTTTACTGCAAGTTATAAACAAATACAACTTAAAAAAATAAAACTGATATTAAAAGCAATAAATAAAAATTTAAATACATGCATACAATAATAGAATATATAAAAATTATGTAAAAACTAAAGGCGGCCATCCACTGTCGTACATGTCGGACGGTTTTGCACGACGTACACGTCTGCCCGGGCATGTACGATAGTGGATGGGCAAATTTGCAGGACGGACCAAAGTTCTGTCGCCGCTTGTATTTTGGTCCGTCCTACCGTCGTGCCGGATACACGTACCACGTTCCACGGTCTTTTCCAGCGACGTTCGTCAGAAATACATTATTGAAAATTTCTAGTCTATTTACATGGCAAATAAATTACCAAATTTGTTTTAAAAATCGGTGTTTACAAAATTATAATATTTACACTTCTTCGTAATAATTTTACACGATATGAAGAAAAATAAAATAGAAAAAAGAAATATGTTTGTGTTAATAGCGATAACCGCCACCACTGCTAACATTTGTTTTTGCATCATTGCGAGCAAATGCTAGTAGTGTTTGCGTTGCACGTTCTCTTTTGCCCGAACGTGCCCATACACTATTCGTTCATGTAGGACGCGCATGTACGTCGTGGTCCGTCCAACATGTACGACAGTGGATGGGCCCCTTTATGTATGGTTCAACAAAATTATAAATAACAATCACAACATATTAAAATTTTAAAAATTTACTAAGGATTTTGGTTAAAATTAAAATCTAAGAATCTATTTGACATACACTCATTGATACTGTAGAATGCCTTCTTGCAAAGGTACTCTTTTATGCAGGTAATGAATTTTCTTTCTGGGAGTGATTTTACATGTTCAGGAAGAAGATTGTATAACATGGGACCGTAATAATTTGTTCCATTTCTGCATTTGGTCAACCCCATTCTTTTGGTCTGATACATGTCTCTATTTCGAGTGTGATGTTCATGTACTTGTTTATGGGTCGTATATCTATTCGCATTTTTGTGCACAAATTTGAGGCATAAATAAATACTTGGCAATGTAAGAATTTTTAATTTAATAAATGCATGTTTACAGTCATCTCTATACGGTATAGTTGTTAGAGCCCGAACTGCTCTCCTTTGAATTGTGAACAATTGTGTACTTATTGAGGAGTGTCCCCATATTAAAATGCCGTACATTAAGATGGAATTAAACCACACATAATAAGCAGTGACTCGACACTTCAATGGTAAGTAGTGACTTGGGCTTCTTAGCAAATAGGTTGTTCTACATAGTTTTTGTGATATTTCTTTGCCATGTGACTGCCAGTTCAATTTGGAGTCGAGATGAATGCCCAAAAATCTACAGCTACCAATCTCATCATCTACTTGCCGTAGTGAAAATATTATGTTGACTGTTTTAGAAGGATTTAGAGACAGTTGATTTGTATTAAACCATTCCTTAACCTCCTCCGCCACCTCCTCTCTTTTGTTTATTGCGACTTGGCATACATGATTAATTTTGCACTGTTTGTCTTTATAGGTAAATCGTTAACATAAATCAAGAACAACAAGGGTCCTAAGATTGACCCTTGCGGTACACCGTGAGTTATATTTACAAAGTCGGATAGACGGCCATTGGAGTAAACGCAGTGTGTTCGATTCGTTATGTATGAATTGAGAAGACGGCAGCTTAGAGGGTCGAAGTTGTAAAAGTATAGTTTCCGTAGTAAGGTACCGTGATCAACGCAATCAAAGGCCTTACTAAGATCAAAAAAGGACGCTACAGACTGATGTCCAGCTTCAAATCCTGCAAGTATTTCTTCAGTAAAGGGCCTGATTGCGTCAATAGTAGAACGACCCCTACGGATTCCATATTGGTTTTCTGTTAAAATGTTATTAGACTCTAAATAGTTGACGATTTGATTAAACATGATTTTCTCTAAAACTTTGGATATAATTGGTAGTAGAGAGATTGGCCTGTAGTTATTGGGATCCTCTACCGAACCTTTTTTTAGTATAGGCAATATACATGCATTTTTTAGGCTAGATAGAAAAATGCCGTCAGCCAAACATTTATTAATTAATTTTGTTAGAGGAAGTATGGTTATGTTTAATGAATGCTTAAGTAATGTAGTCGTCATTCCATACAAGTCGCGACAATTTGAACTTTTAAGGGAATTTACAACTTCTCTTACTTGTACGGGACTCACCTCTTTAAATGAAAAATATGTTTGAAGTTTCGGGACCTCAAAGAGGAATTCAAGGGGATCTGTATCAGTTGGTCCAATATCCTTTATAATATTTACCGCAATGGTATTAAAATAATTGTTAAAAACATTTGGATCAATATCACAGTTAGAATCACAGATAGGTTTATTAAGTTTTAGTAATGACCACATCGCTTGTGAGCTGTTGCCGGATCGTTCAATATAAGATGCGTTCGCAGAAATGCGTCTTTCTTTAATGGCAATTTCATTTTTTTTTTGTATTGAATGTAATACGATTTTAATTCCGGTGTTCGGTGGCTTGCCTCTTTCATTAATAAGAGCGTCTCGCGCATCTGCTTCAGTTCATTATTAAACCATTTTACCTTAGACTTGTGATTGGTTTTGGCTTTTCTTAGAGGAAAGCTCTCTGCAATATAATGTTTCAAGATATTAACAAACATTTTAAAAGCAGTTTCTACAACGAGGCTGTATTACCAATGAATGAGAAGTCAGTATTTTGCAGTAAGTTATAAAACTTCTGTTTGCCATGTTCAGTGATAGGCTGAGTAATTTTGGCATCCGTTTTGGGTTTCACCTGTAAATTTATAGTGCAATGGATACCAATATGATCTGACAAACCTGCATTTATTGGAGAAGAAGTAACATATTCCGATGGGAAGTTGGTGAACACATTGTCCAGGGTATTTTCTTTTCTCGTTTTGAAACATATTGTATCATGCAATCCATAACATGCCATTAGATTCGTTAGATATATTGCTTGTGGGTCAGACGTATGAAATTTAACATTAAAATCACCCCCCAGTACAATATTTTTAGTAATGTTTAACTTGTCCAATAGATTGCCTAAAACATTTAGAAAAGTGTTAAAGTCGCCACTTGGTGAGCGATAAATATTAATAATAGTCACATCATAAAGTGGGATATATGACGCAGCTATTTCGCAGTGTTTTTCAATAAACAAATTACTTATACTAGTGATTGTACTAGAATGCAAATTTTGCTTAATTAGCTACATCACACCCCCATGTGCATATTGAGAACGTGCAAAATACGATACCACATTATAATTAACACTATATGTTGACATAACTTCAAGTTCCTTTAACCAGTTTTCGCAAATACATACAATATCAAATACATGGTTATTTGCAGCAAGGAACGCTTCGAACTCATTTGTTTTTATTGCGAATACATTGTATATTTAGGAAATAAACATGTAAGTTGATTGTATTCAGTTCTTCTTTCCGGGGTCTGCTTTTTTCGATCTTCTTCCGATGTGGAATAAAAAACGCTCCACAATTATGCCCCTTGGCCAGTTTTTGGGATCTTCCGCCTCAGTCAATTTATCGAATGGAATGGAAATTTTAAAGGACGAATATTCCTGGGGATGCTTGCTTTCCAGTTTTTCAATTGTGCTCCTGGTGATGTTGATGTTATCCAAATGTTGTGATAAATGGTCTGGGGAGACATACGGTATACATGTAAATGTGCGCGTTTCTCGATTCCAGATATAGTTGATTTTGTGTGAGATGCCTCCATTTCTCCTTGGATTTTATGTTTGATTTTACTAGCTGCTTTCTTTCTGGAAGTCGTTTTCCATTCATTACGTTTCTCTGTGGAGTTTTCGACATCTAGTTTAGGTGTAGCTTCCAATACTAGCTGCGTTTTCGGTTTATCTTTAGGTGTAGTTGTTTTATTAGTAACATTGATGTCATTAATGTTGCGTGCAATTATTTTATTTGGAGTATTTTTCGTTGTAGAGATCGGGTTGCCTATGTTAGGATTTGTAGTTGCCATATTCGGGTGTTGCTTATGTTTTCCTAATTTTAGCGACTTAACCTCCACACGCAATTGTTCATTTTCTGTTTCCAGACGTTCTAATTTTTCGAGAAGCAGGGAATTAGTTATATCTAGCTGCTTCACAATTGTTTTTTTCGTCAACCGCCGTGAAAGTGACGGCTTTCCGACTTGACACCATTAATCGAAAATTGATAATTCCAGTACACCGAGAGGTTGCTAGGCTACGATAAAATAACAGTCCGGGAAAATTTTTGTCGGACAGTAGATGTAGCGATTGACGAAAAAATAGTATGTGCGTCACGTAGGAAAAATGCATTCCCGGACTACTGTGATTGTTGGGCGAGGCGCCAGCCGTCCGGGAATACTTCATTTTTCCCACTAGACACACAATCTACTATAATATGTAAGTAAGCTTCTTGCTCATAATCTATGAGGTATTTTAATAGATTACTACTTACATTTTGGAGTAGGATTTCGGGTGTGTTCTCACAACATCCTCTAATTCTTTTCATGCAACTCGCATGGTAATATGTTCTGCAAGTAGGGCACCAACCTCCCGATCTCGCAAAACTACCACATGCACAAATTTTTCTCACTAATTCAAGAGGACCGTCTTGCACATCGGCCATCTTGAATAATGCGATAGTACTTACTATTATTCATTACACTTACTCCTGAAGAAGTTTGCAAGGTTTGGACGTTTATTGTGCGAGTTAGATTGTTTAACCTAATCATCCATTTTCTATCAAATTTACAATGAATGACATTAGTGTGGCAGCAAATGCACACTATGATTAAAATATATACAACGTGTCCACGTAAGTATGCAACACATGGGAAACTTTTTTATTATTAATTTCTCCGAAAATTTTATTATTTATAAAAGTTGGTGCTTGATCTTAAACATACAAAAAAATACAAAAAAAATGACATTCGACGCTATACAGGGTGGGGCACCGCATACGACACGGTCGTTTTATGGAAAATCATGCAACTTCGTGTTATTCTTTTCAAATGGATAAATGTGGGATCGTTGTATGCACAATTTTAAAATTATTACCAGTTATACAGGGTGTCCCATTAAAAATATACACATCAATTTTATTATTAAAAAAAAAAACGTGGTAGAAAATCCTAACTTATAAAGTTGAATAACTTCGTTTTTTTTCAAATGGCGCATCCTGTATTTAGTAACATATTCTCACAGAATCAAATTCTCTTTCAGATTGTATTAGGGTTCTCTGTTTCTAATCTCAATAGTTTTCTTGTTTTTGGCGATTTTCATATCAATAATTATTATTATAATCTGACAGATAATTGGATTCTACGTGATAATAGGTTACTAAATATAGGGTGTGCCATTTGAAAAAACGAAGTTATTCAACTTTATAAGTTAAGATTTTCTACCACGTTTTTTTCATCACCCTGTATAATTTTTTATACTAAATCATGGTTGGCGCTGTAGTTCGAACCTTCAACCAAACAATAGAAATGATTGTAATGGTTCAACGTCAATCACTGGGACAAAAATATATTATTTCAACTGTACCTTTCATTTCAACAAATCTTTAAATATTTCGAAAACGGTAAACGATAGGTATAGGGAATATTGAAGTAACTCACCTTTATTTTTTCCCTGGAATTCAAAAATGACAAAAAATACAGGGTGTTCCATTAAAAAAAATCATAACTTTGATGTGTATCTTTTTAATGGGCCACCCTGTATAGCTGGTAATAATTTTAAATTGTGCATACAATGATCCCACATCTATCCATTTGAAAGTAATAACACGAAGTTGCATGGTTTTCCATAAAACGACCGTGTCGTATGCGGTGCCCCACCCTGTTTAGCGTCCAATGGCATTGGTTTGGTTATGTTTATTATCAAGCACCAACTTTTATAAAGAATAAAATTTTCTGAGAAATTATTAATAAAAAAGTTTCCCATATGTTGCATACTTACGTGGACACGTTGTATATAAATAAATTGCTTCAGTTTCTATTTAAAAAGTATTCCAAAAATCCTAAAAGCAGTCGAACATAAAACTTTGTATGTAACTCGTCCACAATAGCACTTCATGTTTCTATTTGTTACATAAATAGCTATTACACACCGGGAATTAGAGTTCGGGAAGGAATTTGGAATGGTGGGAATTTTTTTTTTGTATAAAAACTAAAAATATTGAAATTTATTTAGATTTTGTGGTGCGACAAATTTTGCCCAAAATTCTAGAAAACTGTTCTGGGGACATAATTTTTAGCAGGATGGGGGCACCGCATCACAAGTTAGGGAGTTTTTAGATGGCTATTTTCCGTGGATAGGGAGAAGAGGACCTATTGAATGGCCTGTAACTTGACACTTTATTTTGCAGTTTGGGGATGTGTGCGGGATCTGGTATAAAACATTATGTTTGTGTACTCAAGAAGCAATTGTGACAGTAAATACTGCGAAATGATGTATCAAAATGTATGAAAACGTGGAACGTCTAATTGGGAATTGAATCAAAATGAAAGGTAAACAATTTAATTATTTAATGCAACATTTAGTGCTTGGCTTGGTTTAAAAACAATTATCTCACATATAAAATTCGCTTTCGTTGCTTGACGACTTGGGTGGTTTAATTTGAAAAACCCTACAGTATTCGGGAAGAATTGTAGGTCTAAAGCTAGTAGTGCAGAATCAATTGAAAATTGATTACGTTGTTTCTGATTTCTGATTCTAACCTTTAAAAATCGTACTCAAATTAATCTAATTACTGGGTCTATATTAAAAAATATGCTAAAAATTTGTAATCAATTTACATACACAGACCTACTAACACAAAAAATCAAACAAACGTCCCGGTCCCTAGATCGTTAGAAAGGTGCGGAGCCAAAGTACAAAAGTGTTTTTGTTAAATCCTGCCATTAAAACTTTTAGTTTCTTACGTAGATGCGCGAAAAGAAAGCTTTACTTTTATCCACTCAATCAATTACTAAGGAAACGAGTTAGTGAAAGTACTTCACTCATGGCACTCATCCTAATGTCAGCGGATTACAAAACGTGTCACCTGCATGTACGTGAAGTTGGCAATATTTGTATCATTATCCTGGCGCATCCTCCATGTGTATATAGTTATTTATGTATTAAGGGCGAAAAATTATGTATGAGGCGTGAGGTCGAAAGTTTCGTGGTGAGCCGCAGGTGAACCACGAAACAACTCGACCGAACGCCTAATACGATTTTCGCCCGTAATACATACAAAACTTTTCCTACGATTGCAAAATTTGAAGAAAATACGTTCCTCAAATTTCTAACGTCACATCTGACAGGAGAGATTCATAGATCATTTTATTATTTCCTAAGTACAAAACTAAAACTCAGCAATTTGAGAGAACAAAATCTTTATTTATAATAACTTGTTTAATCAGATTTATAATGACTGTTAGCATTAAGATTGACTGTGATATTTGTACAATTTTGGATTGTTATTCCGTGTTTTCCTAGAGTGGAGAGTGTAGTATTTTTAGTATTTTGCACATTAGGAGTATCGATATGAATTTCCTTTTATATTGGTTAAATCTGCACCAGTATTAGCTAGAAGAGTTGTCGACGACCGTCGAAAACAATGCCCCGTAAACAAATTTGGATTTTCCAGATTTAAATACTTGGCAATAATTGCGGAAAGCTACCAATTGTGTTTAATCCAATAACTTGATCGGTACATTTCCCATTTTCATATCTTAAAAAAAAGTTTTTCGACGCTGCTGATTTTCCTTTTCTCAAAATGGAGTATTTGTGATACAGATGAGGGAATCAATCCCACAGTCATTATTATTATTAACGATAAATGTTCTTGGTGTGTTGGTTTTAGTGTCAGGAATTTTTATTAATAAATAGGAGCCCAAGTCTTGGATATTATGTTCTTGCAGTTTATATAATTCATGTCGGCGGCAAGCACCCGAAATTCCAAAAATTAGGGCCACCTTTAAATGTTTACTCATTAGTTACAAACATTGAATTACAAACTGTTAATTTACCTTTATCATTAAGAATTTTTCATCTGATGCATCCTTTATAAAACGTATTACTTCATCTCTTGACAATGTTTTCGATTTCTTCGGCTTATAACCAACCGCCCAACCGCCCCTTGTTTTAGAAATCCGATGAGTTTACTGTATTTGGAAATATCCACATTTTCTTTTATTAGAAGGGTAGTTTTCAACATCGAGTACAGGGACCAAAGACTTGTCGGCTTGATTTTGTTCGATTTTTCCAAAAAGAATGCCAATAAGGCATTTTCAGAATATTTCGTAACTTTCTTTGAAATACACCAATTGGCAAATTCTTGATAACGTTTTTCGTAGAGTTCTCTGGATTTCTTAGGGAGCAGGTTTAAAGAAGCGTTAGTAGCCTCTTCACGGGTATCCGGTGGTGTGCAAGCTAGTTCTTCTTCAGATACTTCCATTTCCAGTGCACTCGTTTGCGAACACAAAATCACGAAACGTTTAAATTGTATAAATGTCACATTGACTTCCGCGAGATTGCTGCGATTTATAAATCTATCGATTTTAAGTATATAATCAATAGTGGCAAATGTTGGTTATATACATTACGTTGCCATGACATTTCGTAGTTTTTGATTATATATTTAATTTTAGAAGATATATAATCAAAATGAATTCTTTTTGACGTTTGTATATAAGGCCCAAAGCCTGCTTTTAGAAGCAATCGTAGGAAAAATTAATTATTTTCCCTGGTTTTCACCTGCAAATTCAAATAACCTATATGATTAATTAATTTCTCACTTAACCCGTGGTGAAACATAATTATATATTTGATTAATTAAAACACTTGGTTTTGTTTCACTGATTTTATTTTTCCCTCCGACTAGTTTCGACCTTAGGTCATTCTCAAGGAGATATGTACAAAATTCCTGTATAAATACGTCGATGTTAATTTTATACATATCTCCTTGAGAATGACCTAAGGTCGAAACTAGTCGGAGAGAAAAATAAAATCAGTAAAACAAAACCAAGTGTTTTAATTAATCAAATTCAAATAACCTTATCTCGTTTTCACAGATAATTATAAAATTATCACATTAAACAAATTACATAATTGACAGTTATTTTTAATTTGAGCAAAGCTCAAGCAACAACGCGCCTGCCTTCCATAATAAGTTATATCAGAAATAAATATTCTTTCAGTTTTATTTTATACATTTTATGGGCAGCATTAAACAAAACGCTATACAGCACTTGTGATGAAACGAATTTCCACGAGTGAATGAAATTTGTACTTTCATCACTGGTGCTGTAGTATATAAGGTGTGAGCCACAGAATTTTGTTTCAGGCCATGCCTGAGAGAGAGAAACATAACAGTCATGTCTGAGATTAATTCATTTTTTTAAATCTAATTCAATGGAACTTATTTAGTCTCATGATATGAACTGTCATTTTAAAATCTGACAAGTCGAGACAATTTCTGTTATATAAAAGCTTTTTCATTCGGGACATTATTTATAAAGTCGTTAAACCAGTTATAATACTGCACTCGGCAAATATAATCAGGGGGTGGCTACTGTTGAATCGCAGTTATATGGATGTAAATTTAAAAAAAAATGGACAATCCTTCTGCCATGTACTGAGCGACAAATTTATAGGGGCAGATAAACAACGCATCGATTTCTTCGCACTCACTTCGTGGTCTTTGCTGAATATCTGCAACGACTGCTTCCGTAAGGTCAGTAGGCCGGCATGTAGATTTTCCTTACGTACGGCACTCGGTAAAACCATGCATTGAACAAAGACAAAACATTGGTCCGTAAGTCATTTCGTGATTCGTAATGCAGTGGCGGCGCTATAAGCAGTATTTTATGTTTTGTGTTTGATTTTGCATATTTGTTCGATTTTACAACCCGTACAGTACATTTTGTGTCGTAACATAAACACGTCGTGATAAACATTTCTTCACGATATATAAAAAAACAGTTCTTTATAGAACTTTTATAACAATCAGTGGAATCTCTTGGCCTAACCTTAAAATGCCGGGTAAACGTCTAAATTCTCAGGCGCAGAATCTCGTGGTCAATCTTTTTTACAGCAGAAAAGGAAAACAACGGTTCTATAATTTCGCTGAATCCTGTCCAAGAGGTAATTTCTCTCATTGTTGTCTAATTACCTGATTATTAATATTACATCGTTTCATAGAGAGTTACTGATGCTTTAAAAACAAGTCTACGGGCTATCTCCAGCATTAAAATTGCAAGTGAGAGAAATCAGTCGCTTTCTACTCCTGGAAAATCTAGATCCCGTAGGAAATAAAAACTCAAGACTAGACGAGGGTGCCAAAACGGGAACCAAAAGTTAAATGATATAATTCGCATGTTGATATGTACAACTAATAACTAATTTCCGGTAACGGAAACGAAAAGCTAGGTATACGATGGGCCATAATAAACAGACAAGTGTATATAAAACAATGATTTTTATACCAAAAGTTATGTACACTTATGGTTATTTATCGACATAATCACCTTGGAGATTGAGGCATTTATCGTACCTGTGAACAAGCTTTCTAATACCCTCTTCATAAAATGTTGCCGCCAATGAGAAATATAGTCACATTATGAGGCTAGAATGAAAATTAATACCTTATTGGTATATTGCTCATATGTGATTTATGACTTGTTATGCATGTAAAATGTATATAAATACTCAAATTTTGCAAAATGTTCATTGTTGAATTGTATAAAAACGGTAGCTTACGGAGAAAAAATAACGTCATATTTGGATTCAGACTACCCATATTAGGTTACAACATCATATTAACTGAAGTTTTTCCAAAGTTCGGTATCTGCCATAGAAAAGTTAAAAATATTTAAATAATCTAGATATACAGGCCTAAGTATACAAGAAATGAAAGAAAGGTGCCGGCCCCTGGATCATGAAAAAAAAATATCAGCCACACGCACTGAGAATGGGTGCGCCATCAAATTAACTGAAGTTTTTGTTAAAGTTCGGTGTCCGCCATAAAAAAAGTTAAAAATTAATAAATAAGATTAGAGTGGGCTGATTGTATATGCAGTTTTTAAAATTTAAAACTATTGAATTCTGCATTTTAGAAAAAAAGTTGTGACTGAGAACTAAACTTTTGAAACAGCCACAACGTCATTGAAACTTTGAAACTTAAATTTTATATTCTGCCAACGCAGAAATGTTATAAAACAGCATATGAAACCATTTTTATTAAATAAGTTATTTGTTTATAGTCTTAGTAAGACTTAATTTTGCTTGCAGAGTTACGAACAGGTTGAATATTCATATATTCTCCTCCGAGGAGAACCCCAGCCAACTTCACCACACCATATCCAGCGGTTTTATCGCGAGCCAGCACCTCCGGCAACTGCAGTGCCGCCACGAAGACGCCATCACCTAGACAGAGTCCTGGTGACTCATCGACGCGGGTTGGCGAACCCCTGGGACACCGGCATCCACGGCATCATCTCCGAGTTGTTGCCCCCCCAACAAATACCTATCATCCGAAGCCCTAGATAATGTACTCCGCCTCATCAAAACCCCACTCGAAATAGTGTCTCTCCATCCCCCCCCCACCCCCCCACGCAACGTGGTTACCACGTTATTTCCATCCGCTCTTTTGAGCCTGACATCGCTGCCCTTCTCAGGAGGCATCTTGATCCTCTGGTGGGCGAGCCACTAGAGTACCAAGTGCACACTCCCGCGAGGAGAAACGCAAGTTCCATTCCTTCCCAGCCGGCCTTCCGCCACCTTTTTCTGCGTCTTTAAGGAAGTACCCCACCAAGAGAACAAAAATTAATCATCTCCCTAATGGATGAAAAAATAAAACGCTTGGAAGAGGAAAATAAGTCCCTTCGCGTTGAGGTTGGAGCAGTTTTACCGCCAAAAATATCCCTTGCGAGCACGGCGAAGTCAGTGATTTATAATCATCAAAACAAACCCGAAGTCCGCTCAACCGGAATGAAATCTCTGGCAGTTACAACGGCTACAACGGCTCAATCACAAGTAAATGAGCTTAGAAATAGCAACCACATGTCGGAAGACAAGCGCGCAGGCACTGCTTACGTAAATCAAGAGAAAGCAGATCGCAATATCAACAATAGTGTTAATGGTAATAGTGTAGTCTCAATTCATCCTAGTTATTCAGCAGCGGCAACAGCGCAACCAATTGAAACAACTTCACGTCGAAAACCTGTCAACCAACCCGAGAATGCGGACGCAGCGAATGTAAACATTGTGAACAGAAACTACAATTCAACAGATAATGAAACATATACAAAGGTACAAAGGAAAGTGAAACGAAAGAGTTCAAGAGCAATCAATGGAAGGAAGGCTGACTCTAATCTGGCCATTGCGGATAGAAAATTCTGGATTTTCACATAAGGTTACAGTGAGAGTGTATCAAGTGCCGACATACAGTCATATTTAAACAATATTAAACCATATACGTATGAATGTACAAAACTACCAGTGAAAACGCAAGGTGTTAGTTCATTTAAAGTTGGTGTTCCATTTCATGAATACAAAGAGTTTCTAAAAGGAGACTTATGGCCTCAGGGCACTATTACAAAAAAAAGACTTTTTTCCTAAAACGGATTTTCAGACCGACTATCGGAACAATCCTCCAATTTAGAAACTGTTTGTATGAATGTATTTTACATTAATATACAATCATTATTCAATAAAATCGGTGAAATAAAGGCATTTTTAGCATCAAGTGATATGTATCACATATTATGTTTCACAGAGCACTGGCTAAACAATGATCAAGTTAAAATTACCAACATAGAAAATTATAATTTAATATCGTACTTTTGCAGATCCTCAAAGAAACATGGGGGCTCAGCAATTTATGTGCATATGACCGTAGATTCAAAAAGAAGGGAGGACATTGAATTACTTTCTGTCGAACTCAATTGTGAATTATCTGCAGTACAAATCACTAGTAATAAGATAATAATTATAACTGTGTACAGAGCACCTCTTTCAAATTTTGCAATATTTCTGTCAGTTATGGAATCACTATTAACAAATTACATAAATAAAATTATACTAGTAGGAGATTTTATTATACATTTTCAAACAATAAATTCTGCAAACTCAAGCTTTGCTGACATTTACACCTGTTACGGTTTCGATGCCCTAGTACACGAACCTACAAGAGGAAGTAACTGTATTGACAACATTATAACAAATATGAAAACAAATGTACGTAGTGTGAAAGTTCACGAGCCTTGTCTTTCGGACCATAAAGCTTTGAGTATGAAGGTTAGTGTTTCCAATGTTCAAATTAATAGTTTCGTGTACAGACCAATCAGTCAAGAAGGTATTTATATTTTTATAATTATTTATCCTTGGCATCCTGGGATTTTGTTGATTCAACTATGGATCCAAGTGAAAAATTTCAGCACTTTATCAGTCGTATCACTACTGCGATGGCAAATGCATTTCCCCAGAAAGTAGGTAAAACTAAATCTTGCACGGGTTATAAACCATCCTGGTTCGACAGAGAACTCAGGGTTATGCGCGAAAAATTGCAATTTCTAAAAGATTGGAGCGTAGCTCAACCTACCGCAGAAAATATTTCAATATTCAGGAACTTTAAAAAAAATTACTATTATCCGAAAATTGCCAGCAAGCAACGTCAGTCGAATGATAATTACATTAATACATCAAGTAATCCCCAAAAAGCAATGTGGGATATTTTAAATCATAAACGCAAAAATGATAACACCAGGTCAAAAAGGTCTAACTTAACAGCTGATGAATTTAATGATTATTTCGTCAATGTACCGAAAGATCTTATTAAACGTGTGCCTAAAATAAATATTGATCCACTAAATTACGTAAAGCCTCAAAATAAGTGCAAATTTTCTTTTAAACCAATAAGTTTTAACCAGGTCAGAGACATAATTAACAATTTAAAAAATAAAAAGTGCACCGACGTCTATGGAATGAACGCAAACATAATAAAAACAGCGAAAGATATTTTAATAATTCCCTTAACTAAAATAATTAACGAATGCATAAAAAAGTCCCAATTTCCAACGCCTTTAAAACTCTCTAAAATTATACCTGTTCATAAAAAAGGTAATATAAACGATCCCGGAAATTTTAGACCCATAGCAATAATAACAATCCTAAGTAAAATATTTGAATATGTTCTGAAATTTCAATTATATACTTTCTTTGAAGAAAACAATTTGTTTAATGCAAATCAATTTGGTTTTAGACAAAATAAATCTACTTGTGATGCAATCTTGGATCTAACAAACTATATCCTTAGTGGATTTGAACGAAATGAATATGTGGGGTGCGTATTCTATGACTTATATTGCGTGTCCCACGAATTGTTTCTAAGCAAGCTTCCGTATTACGGAATTAATATAGAATCGATTAATTTATTAAGATCTTATTTATCAGGTAGAGAACATAAGACATTATATGAGGGGTCAGAATCGGGATCTGATTACACAACAAGTGGAATTCCACAGAGGTCTATTTTAGGCCCGTTGTTGTTTTTAATTTTTATAAACGACCTAACAAACTGCGATTCTAATTCCAAATATACCCTGTATGCAGATGATACGACATGCTGTCAAACCAAAAATCATCTCTCCACGCTGATCGATAGTTTAGGGGATACACAATCAAAGACCAAAGAATGGCTAAACAGTAACAAGCTGTTGCTTAATGAAGAGAAAACCTCAAGAGTTGTCTTTACGCTCAAAGATCATACAAATGAGACGAGTGATCTGAAAACCGGATTCCTAGGTGTTGTCTTGGACTCACGCTTATCATGGGTAAATCAATTAGAACGAGTAAGTAAAAATATTTCGAAATATGTGTACTTAATTCGAAGCTTAGTTAAAGTAAACACTTTATCAACTATCGTAAATTGTTATTATTCACTAGTAGAATCTCTCAGCTACTCAATTTTACACTGGGGTCACACCCCACACATTAAACGTGTATTTGGTCTGCAGAGGAAATGCATTAGGGCGTTATTACAACTAGGGTTTCGACAGTTCAAAATCATTTTAGGAATATTAAAATTTTAACTGTGCCGTCACTATATATTTTAAAAAGTGTTTTATATGTGAAAAGTCACTTACATTTATACACGATAAGAAACCAGGAGCATAACCATAATACTAGAGTATCTGAAACGATAAAGGTTCAATACACTCGTATTTATAGGACAAGAAATAGTGTAAACTACCATGGTCCACTATTTTTTAATAAGTTGCCCACTAAAATAAAATCACTAAATTATAAAAAGTTCAAAACCCAGGTGAAACAATGACAATAAAAGCTTATTATTCCACCGAAGATTTCTTGAGTGATGACTTATTAATATAAAGGTTATACTGCATTTTATTATCATTGTTTATTGTTGTGATTTTCTTAAATGTCAAATCTATAATTTTATTATGTTATTTCATGTGTGACTTGTGTACAGCTTTGTTTTTAACACGAATATATATCTATCTATCAAACCGCGAACTTTCTGGCAGACGTTCAAGCGACTCACGTCCTTCCTCCATCCGTTTTCATCTCCTCATCGATTACTCTGGTCGCAACCTCACTACCCAAGCTGACAAAGCACAATGTTTCGCCAACTAACTGGTTGTAAAAACACAACTCCTCCAAGTTGGGCAGCAAATCCACCGACTCTAAGGTGAAGCGTTGAGCTGCCAGCCTCTCCCTCAACCCTCTACCTTCCTTTCCTCCCACCAGCCCAGTGCTCAGGACATATATCCTGACACTGTGGCGGTCCTCATCCACGTTATCAAAGACTCCGCCCCAGGACCGGATGGCATCCACAACAAAGTCCTGAATGGACTCCCTCCCTCTACTATCCGCTTCCTTACATCCATCTTCCAATAACGCATCACCAGCGGCTACTTCCCTTCTGCTTGGAAAGTGGCCAAGGTCATCATGATTCCCAAAAAATTCGTTTCAAGTCCTTCCTCCTATTGCCCCATCTCCCTGCTCAACATGCGGGGCAGAAATTCATCCCCGACCACCAAAACGGATTCCGCTCCGGTCGATCCGTATACTACAGAATTTTTGCACTTATCGCTGAGGTGGTTAATGCTGTTAACTGTGGAAAGTTCGTAGCGGCCGTATTCGGCACTGTGTGGCATTTCGGGTTCCTTTACAAACTCCACCTCCTAAACCTTGACATTGCTATCCTCCGCATTGTCAAGTCCTTTATCTCCCACCGCCAACATTCTGTCTCCTTTCAAAGCCCCCTTCTCACCAACCTGTAGCGTCCCACAGGGCGCTGTTAAATCTCCTTTTCTTTACTCCGTTTTCACACACAACGTTCTATTTCCCTTCAAATCAATCCTCCAGACCTACGCTGATGACACCGCGCTGTGGGCCACTCACACCTACTCGTCCGATGCCCGGGACAAACTACGACCGGACAGCACCTCGTCATTCACGCTGCGAAAACGCAGTATATCATGTTCAATCACCCAAACCTCTACCTTACGGCGCCTCCCCTCTCACTCTCCGTGTAAACGGCACCCCCATTTCCTTAGTCCTGGGCTTTATCTCTACCTCCACCCTGAACCCCTCCGCTTTTATAGCTACCACCCGATCCCGCGTCCTAAAACGCAACCATCTAATGGACCCTAAAATCTACCCTGCCTCAGTGCAGACGAGCAACGCAACTACGCACCTACACAGCGTTCATTAGGCCCGGACTAGAATTTACCTTCTCCTTTCTAACTTGTGTAACCAACTCCCAAATTGCTCCCCTTCTTATGCTCCAACGCGGCATATTTCGGCTCTACTGCGACCTCCCATCTGACTTTCCATCTTCTAAAATCCATGCAATTGCCTCTATCTCTTCTCTTCTTTCCACGGTGTAAAATACACCGCCAACTGTGCCACCAAATCTGCCGCCTGTATCCCCCTAAACGCTGTCCTTCTCTCCAATATCCTCTCTCCTACCGTCAAATCTCGACACAAACTCCCCTATCCTGCTATCTCTGTCCAAGCCTGCCGCAACTCGTAAATGAGGGTTAATATTATTATTGTTCAATGATTAAATTTAAAAAAAACTTACATAATACGTAACCTGCAAATCCTTTTCGATCATTTTTCCGATTGCTGCTCGGGTTCAATTACGTAGGAAAGTTAGGCAAACAAACGGTGCTCGGAAAAAACTTACGCGGGATTGTAAGTACTTCGCAGAAGCTGTTATTGGGCTTCTTCCACAGGGAACATCAGAAGGAAACAAGTCTCTCGATTTACTGCGCCAGGAAATAAGTGCGCCGGTCGACAGGATTTAAACGTCAATTGCCGGGTCAATAGGAGCCGGTCACGGTAAGCAAATTTCTCCACCGTTTCGCGACTCGATGTTTGTGTGTGAATAAGTTAAGGACTTGTATGGAGGTCGGGGAAACATACGCGTAACATTAAAATTTCTGGGAACCTGTTTTTGGCCTTTTTGACACGGGAAATTCGAAGGCAACTCTCAATTAAGCGAAAATATATTATAATGTCAAACAAACTTCCGAGCGGCTTATACAGGGTGTTTTATAATAATAATAATAATAATAATAATAATATAATAATATAAGTTTTATTCAAAAAATGGCACAACATTTACATGTACATACAAAGAATAAACATGTGACCAAATTTGAAAAAGTCAACGCGATACATATACATATAACTCAAAACAACATGTTAAAAATAGTACTTCAAATGTTTCCAAATGCTCAAAACCATTATAGTAAAATATCCTTAATTGGTCCTAGCAGATTCTAATGACTCTATACATTCTCTTGTAGTATATGGCTCAATGCCCACAATTAAATTGAAGGCTTGAGATTTGAATGTCTTAAAATTTGTCATGTTTTTCAAACGTGACGGTAAACAGTTAAAAAATTTTATACACGCGTAGTACGCCGTTTTTCAGTGAGTGTGAGTTTGTGTAACGGATAAATTAAATTGGTTTTATTTCTTGAAGCATCTCTTCGTATCTCATCAAATAGCTGTTTGTTTTTGTGACAAAATTTCAGACATTCAAAGACATATAATCCAGGAACTGTTAACAGGTTATGATCCCTGAAGTGGCCTCTACACGAGTCAAGGTACTTGATTCCAAATATAATTCTAATTACCCTTTTTTGAATTAAAAAGACTTGGGTAATGTCATTCGATCCACCCCAGTGCATTATACCATATCTAATATATGAAACAAAAATGGCATGATACGCATTTACTACAAGCTGTAAGGATAGCGCTTCTGTTAGCTTTCGTATACAATAGCATTGAGCACTTAATTTACTGCACAAATTTTCAATGTGCGTCCTCCACGTAAGATTTTTATCTATGTGCACCCCCAAGAATTTCGTACTTGAATCCGTTATGATATTATTTCGTTCCCAGAAACCATCCTCTAAATTTGAGTCTGCCTCCCTGTTACTAGCTTTATACATTAAATAATGAGTCTTGTCTTCATTAAGAATCATTTGATTTCCTGTGCACCAAGTCTGAATTTCATTGATTGATTCTGTTAGTTCCTTACGTAAGTCATATAAACAATCAGCGGAAATGATTAAATTGGTATCATCGGCATAACAAGTTATGTGATGTTTCTTGAAACACTTCAGCAGGAAAATGTCGTTCAAATAAATCACGAACAATATCGGACCCAGAACACTTCCCTGCGCTACCCCCCGTTTGAGGGTCAAATTGTCTGATCTTACAGTTGCACTATTCGTTTTTAATTCAACTACTTGCTGCCTGCCCACCAAATATGAATCAAACCATTTATTGCACACTCCCCTGATACCATACTGATTTAATTTGTCCAATAAAATTTCGTGGTTAATAGAATCAAAGGCGCACGAAAAGTCCAAGAAGACACCACACGTCAGCAATCCGTTTTCCAGACACTTCGTTATATGCCTTACGTACTGAAAGAGAGCAAGATCAATGTTTTTATTAGGTAAATACCCAAACTGCCTTTCATCTAAAATGTTGTTTCTTGTAAGAAAATTTAACAGCCTGTCTGCTATAACTGATTCAAATAACTTAGAAAACACTGTTAATAATGTGATGGGTCTATAATTTTCAATGGTTAATTTATCCCCTTTTTTGTGCAACGGCTTGATTAAACCCCATTTTAACACTTCTGGAAATACCGCCTCTTGTAATGATAAGTTAAATAACTCTGCTAGTGGTTCGGCTATTGAGGGAATGATACGTTTTAGCAGAACATTTGATACGTTATCTATACCACTGCTTTTTTTGTTTTTCATGTTAGCAACCTTAGAGATTAGCTCCTGCGCCGTGATGGGCTCAAAAAATAACGACTTGCTTTGCGTAGGAATACTGTTAATGTATTCAACATTTTGAATCTCAGCGACCCTTTGATCTGCTTTATCCGTGAAATAAGAATTGAAATCATTTGCTAACTTGAAAGCATCATGCGCTTCAATATTTATTGCTGTTTTCGTCTCTTTACCTGTTAGTTCATTCACGATGTTCCACGCGGTTTTTATTTTGTTGTCAGCCGTAGTAAGTATCTTCTCGTACTGTTTTCTTTTTTCTTCTTTTAGCTCCCTATCATATTTATGTTTATATTTTTTGTATAACAGTTTGAACTCTGGGCGGTGGGAAGACAACAAACTGAAAATTGACAATTTATTTTTATAAGTTATTATTCTTTTTGTGCAGAAAGAATACTTTCTTGGTTTTTTCTTTTTGCGTTTAACGAGAGGAAAAGCCGCCCAGAAATGACGCAAGAATATGGTTAAAAAGTTGTTAAATTTTATATTTACATCTTTTGTATCTAATGCACCCAAACAACCCTCCCAACTCTCGTCAGTAATGGAGTTTTGAAACCTACTAATATTGTCCTCATTTATTAAATAACTTTTATGTTCACTTTTCTTATTATTATTGTTTTCAATGTTCACAATACTGACTATTTGAGCGCAATGATCCGACAGTCCCGAGTTAATCATCTCAGCAGTATCAAGTTGGTTAAAATTAGTTATTATATTGTCAAGGCAACTATCCTTTCTTGTTGGTTCCTTTATAAGCAGTCTTGCCCCGTATGAACGTAAAATCTGGCAGAAAGATTGCGAAATAATGTTATTTTTTAATGTGTTGATATTAAAATCACCCAGAATCAAGTACGATTTTCCCAAGGATGCTAGCATATCCAGCATAATTGACAATTTTAAGAAAAACATATTTAAGTCCCGATCCGGAGTACTATATAGCGCAATTATCGCAATATTACGACCATTCACACTACACTCGATGCCCGCGCATTCAAACACTTGTTCTATCGCTATGCTGTTGATGCACTTTAGTAAAGTAACTGTTCGATCATTTTTGACATAGATTGCAGCTCCTCCTCCCCGTTTCTTCAATCTGCAGAAGGATGCACACAATTTATAGCCCTGGAGTTTTACATGTTTCAATAATGTTCCATC
This sequence comes from Ocypus olens, assembly GCA_910593695.2. Taxonomy (NCBI): domain Eukaryota; kingdom Metazoa; phylum Arthropoda; class Insecta; order Coleoptera; family Staphylinidae; genus Ocypus; species Ocypus olens. Next base: position 20,287,657 of record OU343061.1, read on the forward strand.
GCACCAATGTTCAGTGATACATATTATTTCAATATTTTCTTCTTGTTCTACAAAGTTTAATATTTGATTTGTTTTATTTTGTATTGATTGTACGTTGTGATGTAAGATTTTGAACCATTTCTCTTTAGATGTATCACTCCTGTTATTTATGTGTTGGTGTTTAATAATAGGCCCTGTTGAAAATTTTCCCGCGTATTGTTTGATTTGGGGAAATAGTATTTGTCGACAAATATGCCTTTCGGCCAAAAACTGAGAGAGTTAAACATAGTCTCCAGGTGAAATGGAATTTCCACTTTGAATGCACTTCCCATTCTTTCAGATTTTAGACATAGTTTTTCACAGTTATAGTCCCCCTTTTCTTGCTCATTTAGACAGGCTATAATATCCTCACACGTGACATCCTTACTAAAGTTTGCCAGAAATATCCATGATTTTCTTTGGATTACCTTTAACTTGGAGACATTTTCTTGGTTACTGTTCTCTCCAGTCGCAATTTTGTTGCTGTTTTTCCTAAAACCCCTCATTTTCTGAGATTTCCAATTCCCAATGTTATCCGCAGAATCGGTTGTGAGATTAATTATGTCACTGAGTTTATTTTGTTTTTCTTCTTCCGAATGTTGTGGATTCGATTTCTTCGCGTAATTTGTGTATCCTTCATTGTTTCCATTTGTCATCCGTCCCGGGTTCAATGTACTTAAATTTTTATTTGCCTTATCGTTGGTGTTCTTATTCACTATCTCACTCATGTTTTTGCGATTGGAGTGAGTCCTCGAACGCATCTCGGCCGAGCGGTTGCCCGCACCTTTGTCTGCATCAATTTCTGCATTTGGTTCAATTTCGCCGTTAATAGAGTTAACTTTCTCTTGGGTTTCCGTCTTCGCTGCTGGAATTTTGCAGTTCCACTTTTCACTTTTTCCACTTTTAAAATTCAATCACCAAAAATTTTCTGCGTTCTACTCGTAGATAAATAGAAAAAAAAATCCTTATAACAAATCATAATTTTCCACAAAATAACATGGATTGAACCCCAGAAATATTAAAGAGACGCCACTGTTGCTTATCAATGAATACTTTCGTTCGCCTGTAGAACACCACATACATATTCGCGCTCGCCTGCTCTGGGTCTTCGTCTCTCGAGCTTGTACCTACACCATTAGATAAACAAACGGTGTCGATTTCATTGACGCAGCACACAAATTATGTACCATCGAGTGTGGAATTTTTAAAACCGATTTGTATCTTCTGTGGAAACACAGATGTTTTTAAGGACTTTCTAAAAATGTGTTATTCCAAATTAGGTCTTGGCCTTGGGTAACAAAGAGATATCATTTTACAGCACCTACCTCCCGCGACTTTAAGTAATAGGACTGCAGGGGATACAATTGTACAGCAATAAAAATGCACAAGTGTAGGAAGCCGCCAGGAACAATAAAAAAGCATAATAAATAAGGTGAACTTGAAATTTGTGCGTCGGTTTTATAAACCCGCACCGGACTATTTATGTTTAGATAAAATTATTTCAACTGCGCGCTCGAAATTAGGTCACCATTCATTCATGCGTCAACACTTAAAATCGACACCGTTTATTTTTATACAAGCGAACGAAAGTATTCATTGATAGGGAACAGTGGCGTCTCTTTAATATTTCTGCGAAGGGATTAAATCCATTTTATTTTGTAGAAAATCGAGATTTGTGAAAAGGATTTTTTTCTTTCTATCTACGAGGAGTATGCAGAAAATGTTTGGTGCATGAATTTTGAAACACTCTGTATTGGTCGACGCATCGTGTCATCTAATTGGCGAAATAACATGACGTAGGCCGTGAAGTGTTAACTGATTGGCTCATTACTCTTACAGCCTATGCATTAATAAGCAATTATAAAGCCTAGTCCGTATAAGGGATACTTCACGTCCTACCAGCAGTCCATAAAATCTTACATTTCCATGTTTCGCTTAAAAAAATTGTTATTTGTTTACAAGGCAATAAAGTGACAGATTTACGGACACGGCTGGAGTTTCACCGCGAGCTTGCGAGCGAGGCTGTGAATCCAGCCAAGTAAGGAAATCTGCTTTATTGCCGAGTTAAACACATAATTTTTTCGCGGATTGTTTAGGAGAAATTAATAATAACTTGCAATGCGATAATTTTTAATATATTTAATTCTATCAATATATCGCAGGTAGCTTTGTAAAAATTTCGTAGGTACCCAAGTAAAACAAAAATTGACATTTATAATAGACATTGTGGTGCCCGCATTTTGACGGTGTGTGTGGTGTAATCATTTATAATCATAATGATCATGATTTCGTAAGTGACATGCAATGAATATTTAAATCGTACGGACCGTATAATTATTTCGATTGATGGTTGATGGTGGAAGCCATTACTTTGTGATACATTTTGATTCAGGAACTTTTCAATAAAATGCACTTTCTTGGAATCACACATATTTCTATAGGATTAAAAATGTTACAGTGATTATGTTCATATTATTATTGTTCAATGATTAAATCGAAATAAAACTTACATAATACGTAGCCTCCAAATCCTTTTTGATCATTTTTCCGATCGCTGCTCGGGTTCAATTACGTGGGAAGATTAGGCAAACACACTGTGCTCAGAGAAAACTTACGCGGGGTTGTTAATACTTCGCAGAAGCCGTTATTGGGCTTCTCCCACAGGCAATATATGAAGGAAAGTCTCTCATTTTACGGGTACCAGGAAATAAGTGCGCCGATCGAAGATGTTTAAACGTCAAATGCCGGGCCACTAGGAGCCGGTCGCGGCAAACAAATTTTGCCACCGTACAGTGACTCGATTTTGGTACGTGGATAAGTTAGGGACTCGCATGGAGGTCGGGGAAGTCACACGCGGGGTTATTAAAACTTCGGGGAACCTGTTTTTGGCCTTTTTGGTACGGGAAATTCGAAGGCAACTCTCAATCAAGCGAAAATACATTGTAATGTCAAACAAATTTCCGGGCGGCTCTTTTGGTCGACGCGGTGTCTCATCTGATTGGCGAAATAACATGACGTAGTCTCATCTGATTGGCTCATTACTTTTACAGCCTAGGCATAAATATGCATTTTTAAAGCCTAGTCCGCAAAAGTGATATTTCACGGCCTAAAAGCAGTCCGAAAAATCTTACATTTCATATCAATCCGCGAAAAATAATATTTAACTTCAAAATACGTAACTTGTAACAACGAGCGTTCATTTTAAAGTGCGGTCAATTGGGCTTTAAAACTGTTCAAGTCATGTCGAGTATTAATCCAAATGGCTAATATCATCAAATATCATATTTGCTTGAAATAATACATAAATATTGATAATGGAACATTTTTCAATTTCGATGTGCATTTTAAAATCAAACGGATTCGCGCGAAAATATCAGGATAAAATCACCTGCCGATCCGGGCCTGCCCTCGGGCCGTAGTTTAGAGACCTCTGATCTAAGGGAAGGTTATTTCGCGCACCGGTATTTTCACTTTCCAGAGGGAACCGAACAACAAATTAGCATTAACCAATCGCGTGAAAAATCTCTACGCCCCCTGGTTAAGCATAATTGCGTTAGATGGAAAAATTATTTAACCATTAAACGGGCCGCTTCTCGTTATTCTCGTGCCTGAACAAATTCCTTCCCCTGATTAAATAATGGAATTAAATTAGGAGCACAAACTTTGCCGAGATAAGAATCTAATAACCGACGACGAAGTTGTTATTACCCAAAAAGAGTAAAAAATAACGGCGGAGGCCTTTTTTCAGGATCCTTTAATGTCCCCTTGTAAAATAACTTTTTATTTGACGCCGGCTGGATATGAATACATGAATTCATGAAGATGCCGAAGATTTTTTTGGGAAAGAAATTATGTGAACAGTGTTTTACAAAAAAATATATACCTTATGTTGCATGACATGATCTGCTGATACTTATCACCACCTACATATTCAAATCTATTTTATTTTATAAATACTTTATGGATTTACAAAGAGATGTTTGCATTAAATGAAATGCCTTTTTGTTTGATACAATAATAGCAGAGATTCAAAAATTATGCGAATATACTTAGCTATCGATGGACCTTGAACCCAAAATAGATTAATGTAAATAACTTGACCAAGTTAATACTAAAGGCAGGTGACCCCTACCTATTTTGGTGCGGTAGATTTGGTGTAGCTCGTTTATTATAAGATGTGAACATACCGATTTAAGATATATTGTTTATGACTGTTCACTCTACCGTTTGCAAGAAAAAAAAGTAAACAAATAAATATATATATATATACTAATAAACAAATGCTATATTGTTTATTAGTTTATATAAATATATATTAGTATATATTTCGTGCATTTTTTAAATTTCTGTATAAGTTAGAATGTTCTATTTTTTATATGTACGTTGCTATAATACCTAGGAGGTCAGCCATTTTTAGTAAAAATACGATTAATATTTAATTAGTTATTTAATTATTTCTTAAATTTTATAAACAAATTTTGACAATTTTCATAATTTCTAGAAATATATAGCATTCTAGCTTATACTAATGTACTGGCTGCCTAGGTACTTGGTTTATGTTGATATTTTTTTAAACCGCTGGATAAAATATGATTTTCTATCATTGTATGTCAAAAAAGTATAGTTTCAATTGTTTATAAATCGATTGAGAATGCAAATGTTATTTGGGTTGCCTATACTACCAATTCTAATGAAACGTGCGATTTGGTGGGGGATAGGGAGGTGCATGGAATAACGGCGAGGCGCATGGAATAACGGTGTGGTGTAAACAGATTTTAATTTCATTTGTGAATACGGTTTTTTTTATGCAAAAATGCCGCGTAGTTCGTGTATTTCAAGAAAACGCAACAAACGTGCCGAATTGGTAAAAATGCAACATAAAAAACGTAAAGTGCTGAATATCATAAACAATTCTTCGAGTTATGTGCCCGAAGATAGCCACATTGAATATTTTGAAAAGTAAGTTTATGACATTATATTAGTAATGAGTTTGGGCAGTCCTACGCCCTAGTGATATGCGAGCGCCCATGAAGCGCGAAACCGTTGAGAACGGAAAACGCGAAAACAGATTGAGGCACATGTTTGTACTTCCGCGATATGTGAATCATGAGAATGGCGACTGCCAATTGGATCATTAACACATACACATGTGTATTCGCGCGCTGTTATTCATACTTTTTTTTACATTTGTATATTTTTAAAGAATATTGTTTTTATTAATACACCGTGGGCCAAAAAAATTATACAAGTAGTTTTGTATTCATATATCTTCGCGAGTTATTAATATTTTTAAATAATTAATACAACACTGAAAAGCCCAATTTTTATAGATAAGACGAAGTACTTTTGCTCCAAAGAAATAGTACTTAAGGGGAGGTTACCTATGCTCTTTAAACGGTTTTCAATGTAGTTTTTTACCATTATTATAGGAAGCAGATCATAGTGCATTTTGTATATCGATCATATAAGAATAGAAATTACGTAGTTACAAAAATATTTTTGATCTTAATTATAATTAATTAAATAACGAACAATAACGTTAAAAAATGTAGTATTTATGATCTTGATCTAAAACTGTACTGATTGAAAAACCTCTCAATAAATCAATTATTTTGTTCTGTTTGTACTATAAATACCACTCACAGTGGGCCAAAAAAATATTAGAAATATTCATATTTTCAATAATAATTAATACATTAAATATTGCTTTGAAAAACAAAATGTTTACACGTTGTAGGTTACAAAAATGCATTTTTGAAAAGTTTTTTTTTATCGAGGTTAGTTCATATTAATGAAGGCGGGAGTTTATAATGCACTTTCGCGTCGCAAAGAAGGTGCTCCGGGCACAAGTTTAAGCACTATTTCTTTAGAGCAAAAGTACTTCATCTTATCTATTAAAATCGGGCTATTCACTGTTATATTAATCATTTAAAAATATTAATAACTCACACAGATATGACAGTACAAAACTACTTGTACCGTTTTTTTTTGCCCAAAAACTAGCAAATATCAACACCGTTGCACAAGGACTCAGAAAAGAGATGTGATAGCACCCTCCAAACATTTGTAACAATAGCTGGTAGGTGGTAGTAATTCCAATAAATAAATAAATAATCATCTGTTGTCACTCGCATTTTTTTTAATTTTAAACATTTATTTTTAATTAAACCGCATATAAAATCCATATTTAAATCATTTTTCTGCAGCCGTCCCGAAAATAAAACTTTCGGTATGATTTATTAAATCGAAAATATCACTTTACATAAATCGTACCGAAAGTAGTTATTTTAGGGACGATTTTGTTTCACTTTCGGAACGATTTCTATACTTTCGGGACGCTTTTGTTACTTTTGGGACGATTTGGCATATATTTGTATGCAATCATCGAAAAAACGACACACATCAAACGTCAGAAAAATTAATTTACTTGCTTGTATTCGGTATTCATTATGAAAAGTGAAAGGGATTTTAGTCGTAGAAAAAGTTATCTGTACAACGCGAGTGGATATGATGCCCATATCTCACTTGGCTTTTGGGGCACTCGCCTATGGCTTCATGCCCCAAACTTACCTTCGTGAGATATGGGCATCATATTCACTCTTGTTGTACAATGTGCTATTACCTACGACAATTTGGATATATGCTCATTACATGCTTGTGAATGATTAGTATATGTAGTGCATTGTTAACGCATTTCATTCCAGAATCGTTTAACTATGCGGGAATATATTCCAACAGTGCTGGCGTGACCAATGGCGTGAGAGATCAAACCTAACCTTCTATGTGTCAAATGACGGAGTAGATTTAAAGATGTTTGCTTTGTCGCTTCAAAGTTAGTTGTAGTACCTCGGGAAATTTGTTGTTTTCGATGTTTGTCTCCATACCTTTAAACACTAAGAATGTATAAACTCAAGAAATGATATGAACCATAAATAATAATAATAATGATTTGTTTCCGCAGTCACGTTAAGCAGGTGTCTCTGATAAAAGTTATCGCATACGAATTGTACGCTGACAATTTTAAATTATCCTAACTATCACAATGAAGCGCACCTATGTTCATTTCTTAAAACTGATTGAAAGTTTGTAATAATGGATGGATTGACATAAATAATGAAAAATTTTTAAATGAAAGGATAAGTATTTTTGCAAAAAAATTATGTGACTGTAAAAAAAGTCAAATAAAAAGAAAAAAATATATATACATTATATATATACATTTTTTTTATTTTTTTCATTTTTTTTATTTTTTTTTTGAGTATATACCGGGTGTGGCACTTAAGACGCCTCGGACCATAGCTCCTTTACGATAAAAGCTATCGAAAAAAATCTAAGAACAAAGTGGTGCATAGTTACCGTCGCTATGTTTTAAAAATATTTCTAATCATCGGTGGCGTGCCGTACTCCAGTGGCGTACCAAACTTATGTTTTTTTAAATGGAATGCCCTATTTTTTATTGCAGATTTGGAAAGTGCTCGACGAGTACTTATTTTTTTATCTAACATGTTATACCCTTCACTTTAGCGGTTTCGCTATTATAACCCCTTCTTTCAAAATTGCGCCCCATTTTTGAGATTTTTTTGTAGAGAAACTAATTGACGCCGGCGCCTAAATTTTGAATTGAGGTACAGGTTAAGACCTCGTATACCTTCACATAATTTTTTTTCGGGTAATTTATGGCAAAAAAAATATTTTTGATTGATCTTCGCATGTTGTCATTTTTTCCGAAAATTTCAAATGGCACCCCCCTAAAAAAATTACGGCGTTGTACAGCCAAAACTCTAAATTTTTCATTGGTGTAAAAAAAAATACACATTGCATAACAAAATTTCGGAGAAAAAAGGAATTTCATCGCAAATGTCGGGAAACGTTTTCCGTTCCCAAGTGTGCCATGAGAAAACAAAAGATTGGTAATTGTCAAAGTAAATTATTAGACGTCAGTAGCAGCCATAAGTCATTTTTGATAAACGTTCTAAAAATGTTCCGAACTCAAGAGGAAATGGTTGACATGATATTTATTCTTGGAGAATGTAACAAGAATTGTTTCCTGGCATCACGAGTGTACGCTGCGAGATATCCGCACAGGGCACATCCAAATGAACGTGCGTTTCAAAAAGTGTTGGAGAGATTTACTACTACGGGAAGTGTGAAACGGCCAAGGAGAGTTAGAAAGAAGGCAGTTATTACCGAAAATAATGAACTGCGGTATATCACCAGAAGTTGCGGTTATGCCTCCAGCAGGAAGGTCGTCATTTCGAACATTTAGTTTAAGTTGTTAAATTTGCTTTATCTGCATTTTTCATATCATGTTGAATAAATAGGTACATACTATTATGTTGACCGTATTTGTGTATTTGTTTTGGTACTTTGACAATTACCAATCTTTTGTTTTCTCATGGCACACTTGGGAACGGAAAACGTTTCCCGACATTTGCGATGAAATTCCTTTTTTCTTCGAAATTTTGTTATGCAATGTATAATTTTTTTTACACCAATGAAAAATTTAGAGTTTTGGCTGTGCAACGCCGTAATTTTTTTAGGGGGGTGCCATTTGAAATTTTCGGAAAAAATGACAACATACGAAGATCAATCAAAAATTATTTTTTTTCCATAAATTACCCGAAAAAAAATTATGTGAAGGTATACGAGGTCTTAACCTGTACCTCAATTCAAAATTTAGGCGCCGGCGTCAATTAGTTTCTCTACAAAAAAATCTCAAAAATGGGGCGCAATTTTGAAAGAAGGGGTTATAACAGCGAAACCGCTAAAGTGAAGGGTATAACATGTTAGATAAAAAAATAAGTACTCGTCGAGCACTTTCCAAATCTGCAATAAAAAATAGGGCATTCCATTTAAAAAAAACATAAGTTTGGTACGCCACTGGAGTACGGCACGCCACTGATGATTAGAAATATTTTTAAAATATAGCGACGGTAACTATGCACCACTTTGTTCTTAGATTTTTTTCGATAGCTTTTATCGTAAAGGAGCTATGGTCCGAGGCGTCTTAAGTGCCACACCCGGTATACTCATGAGTGAATAGACGTATTAAAAGTGCTCCGCCTAAAAGTTGCATTAAAGTCATTAAAGTGAATATAATTAGTTTAAAAGTCGTGCATAGTTACAGAGTGAGTACTACTGCATATATTTTTTCTATCGGAATAGCCATGCCTTTTACCAGAGATCAAATAATTGACTTAAAAGCAATTATTAAGGAGGCCATCGTGGAAATATTTAAAGAGGATAAATTCGTATCGGTTTTAATTGATAAAGCCGTAGGCAAGGCCAAATTGGAATTGCAATCTCAATATGATAAATACAATACAGAACTATCCTCTTTAACTACGCAAATCACCTGGCTGCAAAAACGCGTGGATCAACTCGATCAATATTCACGGCGAAAATCTTTAAGAATCATGGGTTTGAATGAAGAGCCTAATGAAAATTTGAAAAGTAAACTAGCTGATTTACTCTCGACAACATTACACATTAATGATGCAATCATATCCAACTGAGAACAGGAAGTTGTGAGAATAGAGAGCGGGATAAGTGCAATTATACATATGAAGAAAAGGTTGGAGAAGGTGCAGTGGAATGAAGTTGTATCAATGGAGGAAATGGAGGAGGTCATACTGGGATGCGGAAGTAGAGTGAAGGGAAAGAAGGTGAATGAGAGTACGTGGTTTGTTGAAGAATGTCAGCTGGCAAAGAGGGAAGTGAGGGAGGCAATGAGAGAATGCTTATGGAGCGGAGGGGAAGAGAGGCGGGTGGTGGCAGCTAGAAAAAAGTATGATAGTATATGTGAAAGGAAGAAGATACAGGCATTGGAGAGAACAAGTGAGGAAATGAGAAAGTGCAAGAGTGAAGCAGAAATGTGGAATATCCTGAAAAGAGGTGAAAAGAAGAGGCAGATAGGGGTATCAATACAAGAGTGGTCAGAGAAGTGCAAAGGAAGTAGCGGACGATCGGAGAGTATAGGGGACGGAGGACTAAGGGGAGTGATGGAGGATTTCTCAGAGGAGGAGGTTGAGAAAGCGTTTGAGGAAGTGAAACGAGGGAAAGCAGCAGGAATGGATGGACTGAAGGCGGAGATGTGGAAGGAGATAGGAAAAGAGGGAAAGGATAAGTTCAGGGAGCTGTTAAATCAAATGTGGAGAGGGGAAGCAGACTTACCTGCATCATGGAGAGTAGGTGTGGTATGCCCAGTTCACAAAGGAGGAGAGCACGATAAGGTGGACAATTATAGAGGCATAACAGTCATGGGCAGTGGCTATAAGATTGCCATGATTGTGGTGAAGAACAGGTTGGAGAAAGAAGTAGAAGAGAAGAGGCTGCTACCGGAGACGCAGGGGGGTTTTAGAAAAGGGAGGGGCACCAGAGATCAGATCTTCACCCTGGCAAGGTTGGTTGAAAGAGTAATGGAAGAAAGAGGAAGTGTATATGCAGTGTTCCTGGACCTAAAAGCAGCGTATGACAGTATACCGAGGGAGAGCCTGATAGAGTGTTTGAGAAGGAAAGGGGTGAGTGACGGGATGGTAGAGTGGATAAGAGGAATGTATGAAGAAACGTGGGCGGTAGCGAAAGTGGGAATGGAAGTGTCGGAGAAATTTAGAACGTGGATGGGGGTGAGGCAGGGCTGCCCGCTGAGTCCTTTGCTATTTAACTTGTATATAAGTGAGTTTGAAGAAGTGTTGAGGAAAGGACAAGCGGGTGGGGTGGTGGTTGGAAGAAGCAAGGTATGGATGTTGGCGTATGCGGATGATATGGTGTTAATGGCGAAAGACTGGGAAGGGATGAGGGATATGTTGAAGAGAGCGGAGAGGTATATGGATAAGAGAGGGCTGTGTGTGAATGTAGGGAAAACGAAGTGGATGAGATTTAGGAATAAAGGAAGGGAGGGAAGAGTGAGAGAAATAGAGTGGAAGGGTGAGAGAGTGGAGAGGGTTAAGGTGTTCAAGTACCTGGGTTTCGTTTTTAAAGGTACGGGAGGGTACATGGAACACTTAAAATGGATGCAGGGTAAGGCAAGGAAAGCGTGGGGTATGGTTTGGGGGAAGTGGGGGAAATGGATGGAAAACAATTTTAGAATGGCATGTAAATTGTGGGACGCATGTGTGAGAACGATCTTAATGTATGGTGTGGAAGTATGGGGAACGAAGGGGTATGAATGTGTGGAGAGAGAGCAACGGTGGTTCTTGAAGCGTATGTTGGGGGTGGAAGAGTCCACGCCAGGGTACATACTGCTTCAGGAAACAAATAGAGGGAATATGCAGAGTGTGGCAATGGAGAGAGTGGTTAGATATGAGATGAGGTTGTGCGAATTAGAGGAGGAGAGACTGGTGAAAGAGGTGTGGGAAACATATGTGGGTGTAGGAGAGTACAAATGGAGAATGGAGCGAAAGAGAATGTATGAGAGGGTGGGGTTGTCCGAAGCCAAAGCGATGGATTGGATAAAGAGTGGAAGGAATGCGGCAGCGTGGGTGAAAGAGAAGGAGAAGGAAGTGGAAATTCAGGAGAGGCAGGGATGTATCAGGGAGAGTGAGTATAATGATATGTATGAAAGGTGGCAGGTGCATGGGAGGTTGCCGAGATACCTGGGTGAGAAGGGGCTGGGCAGGGAGGAAATGGTGACGCTGGCAAGAGCCAGGTGTGGATCAGGAGAGAGAGGGAGGAAAGTATGGATGGGTACAGAGTATGGGAGATGTGTATTGTGTGAATGGGGGAGGGATACTTGGAGGCATTTGGCAGAGGAGTGCGAGGGTGTGTGTGAGGAATGGGTGGGAGGGGGGAAAAGAGTGAACGAATGGATGAGAGAGGACGGAACCGGGGTGAAGACACTGGCGAGGTTGGGGTGGGAAAAGGAGAGGAGAAGGAAAGGAAGTTAATGTAATTTGTATTTTATTTGTATGCCAATAAAGGTCTTTTTTTTTTTTTTTTTTTTTTCATATCCAACTGTTATAGGACTAAGAACAGAGTAATTAGAAATGGTAATACGCACACGATTATTGCTCAGCTGAAATCAACGGAAAGTGTTGAAAAAGTAATTAAGAAACGTTATTTACTAAAGCAGTCGGGTATTATAATCACTGAAGATCTGTCACCCGCTAGATACAGACTACTAAAATCTTCAAGAGAAAAATTTGGTGTAAAAAATGCTTGGTCTTCACGTGGAAATGTTTTTGTCAAGAGTAAGGAGGAAAACGGCAAAGAATTTATCAAGAAAATCTACAACGACAAAGACTTAGAGGAACTTCCTGAGATTAAAAACAGTAATAAATAACGTCATGCATGTCCCTATACTAAATTTTGCTATATTTGTTAGATTTGCTTTTTTTTTTTTTTTTTTTTTATTGGTCATGCATGATTTTTTTTTTTTCTTTTTTTTTGTTCTAATTCAACTTCATTCAATTTTCATTTATTTGTTTAACACCTTTGAACAGTAATTATATTTGAGTATGGATTTAGAAATTATATTTGCATTTTTTTTTTTTTACTTTTCTAGGGCGGGTACTTATGTATGTCTATTCTCGCGGTACTGTATAAAAGCACTGATTGTTTATTTCATCTTGTTAGTAATAAATTACAATTTATGAACTATATTTCTGTATGTCATTTGAATGTGCGATCTCTTAGCCATAATTTTGTCAATTTTAGAGCTCATTTACTCTCGTTAAATCATGATGTTGTTGCTGTCTCAGAAACTTGGCTTACATCCAATATGGATAATGCTCAATTTTATATCACCGGATACACGTTTGTTCGCAGAGATAGGGTTGTCGGTCGAGGGGGTGGTGTTGGTCTTTATATAAGAAATAATGTAAAATATGAAATCATTACATTACCAATAAACAACCTTGAACAGATTTGGGTAAAATGTAAGTTTGGTAAAGACGTGTTTTGTGTTGGTGTAATCTATAGACCTCCTGATAGTAATGTGTTTACTTTTATTGAAACATTGGAGGATGATATTAGTTACCTTTTACCTCAATATGAAAATTTAATTTTTTTAGGCGATTTTAACATAAATATGCTTAACCTTCATCTGAGCAGTTTCAGTAGGTTTCTGGACCTTCTAGATGCTTATGATCTTAGTCAAATTATTTCGGAACCTACTCGTGTTACTGCACACTCTGAAACATTAATTGATGTCATTGTAATCTCTAATAAATGTAATTACGTTGAGTCAAAAGTAATTAAAATCCATGACATTGCAGACCATGACATAGTATACTGTAAACTCAAACTTAACTCGAAAAGAAATGAAAAATTTATAACATATCGTCAATTTTATAACATTAATCGAGTTAATTTACAAACTGATTTAGAGTCATCAAATCTCCAGAACCTAATTTATATAAATAATATTGAGGACAAAATAACTTATTTAAATAATATTATACTAAACATCTTTGATCGACATGCTCCCTTAGTTAAAAGTAGAATCACAAAAAAACCTGCTCCATGGCTTACTGATACAATTAAAGAAATGATGATACTTCGAGATAACGCTTACAATAAGTTTAAACAGACTAAACATACGAACGATTTTAATATTTATAAACAATGGCGAAATACGGTCAACTCGACTGTAATAAGGGAAAAAAAAGCTTATTTGGAATTTGCGATTGTAACAATAATAACTCAAATTGCTGGAAATGCTTAAAAAATAATTGCTTTGTTCAAAGTAAACGAACAGTTTTACCAAATAACATTAATGATGTTAACGCAATTAATGACTATTTTACTCGTAATAACAATTCTACGGCGAATGATGAGACTATAATTTTTTATCAAAATAATACTCATACTAATTCAAGTGCTGGCTGTTTCAAATTTAAATTAGTGACGACTGATGATATTAGCAATATCTTGTACAGTATTAATTCCTTATCTAACGCATATTATCAACTGTTGTATTGAGCAATCCGTTTTTCCGAATAGTTGGAAATTAGCCACCATTATACCGATCCCTAAAGTTGATTGTCCTTCTGGTCTTAAAGACTTAAGGCCAATCAGTATATTACCGGTTGTGTCAAAAGTATTAGAGCGTGTGCTTAAATCTCAAATTGCCGAATTTCTTGAAAGGAATAATTTGCTATCTCCTTTACAATCAGGTTTCAGACCGAACTTTAGTTGTTCCACCGCCCTGCTTAATATTACAGATGCTATTTTAGCCGCTACCGATAAGGGTCTTTTAACATGTATGGTTTTACTCGACTATAGCAAAGCCTTTGATACTATTAGCCATGAGTTGTTGGGGGCAAAGCTCCGTTACATTGGTTTTGATAACGATGCAGTTAGCTTGGTAGCTAGTTTTTTGGACAATCGTCGACAAAGGGTCCAAATAGATGGTTCAATCTCCGAGTCTGCTGAGGTAAACGCTGGTGTCCCCCAAGGATCAATATTGGGTCCAATTTTATTCTCCATTTATACGTCATCCCTCACTGATGTCTTAGAACATTGCACTGCAAATTTATACGCAGATGACACACAAATACTATATTCTTTTAAACCTGAAGACACTGTTCTAGCTGGTAATAATATCTCCTCCGATTTATCAAAATTGGTGAATTTCTCCCGTAACCACTCACTATCTATTAATGCCAAAAAGTCTTCAACGATGTTATTTGGTCCTCGCAGTTTAGTAGAATCATCAAAAAGAGTACTCCAAATTAAAATTGATAGCACTATTCTACCCTTTGTGGATAATATTCGAAACTTAGGCCTTGTTATTGATACTGATTTGCGTTTTAAACTGCACATAAATAAGTGTATTGCCCGATCTTTTCTAAGCTTAAAAATGCTTTACTCCAGTAGACACTATCTATCTATTAAGACCAAACGTATGTTGTGCGACACACTAGTTCTAAGTCATTTTAATTTTGCTGACGTCGTTTATAATGCTTGTCTAGATCAAACCACTATAAATCGCATTCAGAGGGTTCAAAATTCGTGTATGCGTTTAATATTTGGCATTCGCAAATTTGATCACATTTCCAGCAAACTGAGTGACTTAAACTGGTTAAATATGTCTAATCGCCGTATGCTACATTGTTGCACCCTTTATCACAAAATAATACAATCTCGTACGCCTCCTTATCTCTACAACAGGATTGTGTTCCGTTCTGATGTACACAATATCAATGTGAGATTCAGAGGTATTATCTCACCGCCATATCACAAGTCTGCAATCTTTGAGAGATCATTTTCTTACAATATTTATAAAATTTATAATAAAATACCAACGCAATTAAAAAATCTCACATTGATTAATTTTAAACATGAGATACGTTGTAAGTTGATGAGGAATGAGTTTTAAATATGTCAGCATATATCAAAACAAATTTTTAAGCATGTACAATGCATTCGATTTTAAACAGTACCAAATTTAATTTTTTATTTTACTAAATTTAAATGCTTAATTTTAATATTACCTTTCATTTAATTGATATAGTAGGTTAAGTGGAAGAGCAGTTAATAGTTGAATAAACTAACTGAACTTCGCCTACTCTTGTGAATTTAATATTTGTAATTACCTTTTTATTAATAAAGACAATTTATTATTATTATTATTATTATTATATTTAAAAAAATTACCGATGACGTCACACCCCAAACACTGGTAACATCACAACATTTTTGAGCGCGCCAAAAAGTGCGCAATAATAAACAAAATCGACCTGTCCGATTTTTTTAGAAACATTTAATAGAGCAATTATGAATTTTGTGCGGAACTTTATCACCACTATGTGTAGTTGGACAGGATATAATTGAATAATCCGCAATAAAGTGTAAGGGTCGTTTTATGACGGCTGTGGTTTTAGGCATAGTCCTAATATGTTTATAAGACGGTTTCTGACCGCTTAAAAATTGAAAAGTTAAAAGCTGTCTTAAAACGATCTGTTACGTCTCCCGTCGGCGTCAAATCTCCCTCTCGGGGGTGTGTACCCAAAGAGGAAGCGCGCGACAGAGACAGTACCAAATAAGCACCACCACAGCGCATGTATTTGTTTAAAATGGTGTAATTGTAAAGAGTGTATTGAAATGACCAAAGAAAGAATACATATAGTTTTTCCACTTTCCACGAAGTTTTTAATCCAAACCCCTTCGAGTATAACATCAACCTCGAAACTTACACATGGTCCTTCGAACCGGATTAACGTGAAGTAAAAACTGTGTGATTATTGGAGAATTGAGAAAAAGGAATCATCCATAAATCGGAGAAGCAGAAGCCGATTCGCCTACCCGAACGTGAAGACCATGACGACGACTACACGCCGTTGATAAGTCACGTCATTGGAACCCTTGGAGCCGCTACAAAGAGCTTCACGATTCTAAGCAAGGAGAATTAAGGTCAAAAAGTCCAATTTCTCCATTCCTTTAATTTATATCGTTTTGATTTGCACATTAAAAAAATGACGGCTACATAAGAATAGTTAACAACACTCAAACGCGGTTCAATTCGGGCGTCTGTTAGTTGGTTTGATAATCATTTCAACTGTCTCGACGCTAATAAAGTTGTCGCGTTTGATTTAGAGAGTCGTATTGAGAAATTTCAATTACTGTTTGACGAATTTAACAACATTCAAAATCAAATAAATAAAATAAAATAATAGTTATTTGTTTAACAAGGCAATAAAGTGACAGATTTACGAACTCGGCCGGAGTTTCACCGCCGAGCGAGCTTGCGAGCAACCTATTTTTGGCCTTTTTGGCACGGGCAATTCGAAGGAAACTCTCAATTAAGCGAAAAATACATTGTAATGTTAAACAAATTTCCGGACGGCTTCTATTGGTCGACACGGCGTCTCATCTGATTGGCCATGAAGTCTCACCTGATTGGCTCATTACTTTTACAGCCTAGGCATAAATAAGCATTTTTAAAGCCTATTCCGCAAAAGTGATATTTCACGGCCTAAAATCAGTCCGAAAAATCTTAAATTTCATATCAATCCGTGAAAAACCTGTTAACGACCCGATAAAAGAATTCGAAAATATTTTTTTTGCATTATTAGCCAAGGCAAAAGAGTTATTAACGAAAGCTAATAAAAAAACGCGAATCTCGAGTTGACGACATACAATTAAGCCATATTAATATACCTGCATTTGATGGTCACTTTGACAAGTGGTTGCCATTTTATAGCGCATTCAAGACTATAGACCATGAGCGCGAATCTCTAAACAACATTCAGAAATTCACGCCGCGGAAATGACGCCGCGGAAGTACTATCGTCATATGAGGTGAGCGAGGATCATTACGATGCCTCGTGGAGTTTATTAATCGAAAACTTCGACAATAAATGAAGAATAGCTAATAGACATATTGATGCCTTGTATGAATTGCACTTAACAGCATGGCAGACTCCTTAAAGCACCATCAGTAATGTGGCATTTAACCAAGTTTCCAAAATTGTAAATTTATCAGTATTATGCCGTCGAATAAGTTCTTCCCCTTCAATAATTTTTGGTAGCAGCGATCGGACAATCTTTAGACCACAAAGCCCCATATAGGTTTTATTTGTCCAAATTATTATAATAAAAAAAAATACGTGTACAAGTAAGATAATAGTTAGCATCGTATGTTATAATTAGTATATTGCTTCATAACTCACAAAGCGTAGCAAAGAGGCAAATAATTTGCAGATTTCATGAAATACACTTTAGAGACCGCACAATTTATAGTTAGTGTAGAACCAGTTGCCGGTATATTAGCATTGTAATATTTCGCCAGAAGCCGCTAAATTTCGCATAGGGCGAATTTTGCAAGCGCGGCGACATTACGCGCGCAATATCTCAATTCATTTGATTTTTTTCATTTTACTTCTATAACATAGTAATCAACTAAAAAGCAGTAGGTTAATGAAATTTAAAAAAAAAAACACATAGGCATAATTCTGTGAAAGCAAAAAAACTTATATTTAACTGAAATGCATAAAATTAAACATATCCAGTTATTTATATGATAACTTTGAAAACTGTCAGTTTTGCACAAAGGGGGCAGTACTCCCCTTCCTATTATACTTATGATTTTACATATTTCAATAAAATAGTAACAATAAGCTGTAGGTAAATAAAATAAAAGTAAAATTACAACTACATTATTATATACAATTACAATTTCTGTCAATAGTAAAACGTTACTGTAATGAATTCAATAAAACGAAATATATCCTGAATATATGAATATTCAACCTGTTCGTAACTCTACAAGCAACAAGTAAGGTTGTTTCTAATGTATTTATTATTTAAATCGTGTATTCGGTTTTCCAACAGTAAACAAGATCATTTCTTTACATCTGTACTTTCACTAATCACCTTAAATTCAGGTATAAAACTGGTTCAAACGATCCATAATCTCCTCAGTTGTTTACGACTTCCTTGTTGTTCACGATCACCTTCACGTAAGTGTATTTTATTCTTTCACATTCAATTTAAATGCGAGGCTGCACTGATGTGAGATAAATCTCGAAACGCGTCTGCAGATGGCTATTTACTTAATTTTTACATATTTTAGGGTTCAGTTTTATAGTTTAAAGTTTTCAAATTCAATTTAGTTTAATTTTCAAGTTAGTCCTGTGGGTAGAAATAAACGATCATATACCAATGTTATTTAACTAGTAGTACTAGTATAAACATGCAAATTTCTTTTTTCTACTTTGGTTTAACAATCGACCTTTTGTTATATCAAAAATAGTTTAATAATGAGATTTTTTATTTTATAGTTTTGCTCATTATTAAACTATTTGTGGTAACATTTTAGTTGTTGCGATTAGCAGTACTTAAACGTGACATATGTCGACATCAAAATGTGAAATTACCGTTAATTCATAGGATAATTGGAACCGTCCAATCCGTTACACACTAAATATGTTCGAACGCATATTGGGGAGTTCGCCACCAGTACCACTAAGGTTAAAGAAAACGGAGGCGTCATATTGTTCACTTTTTACCCGCGTGGAAAATGTGGGAACTCGGTGACAATGGCCGGACGCATGAATTCACTTGGCTCTCGGTGACGACGTTTAGTCAACACAACATACACAGAGAAAAGCTTGTAATTTATTATATGTATTATCATTTTGTTTGCAAAACGAATATCACGGAAGAAACAGCGAGAGTTAATGTATGTTTCATTCGCGGCGAAAAAGAGCCGTGTGGATTTTTAATTAGCGTCGATCGATGCCTGACACAGGGAACGGGAAAAATGTAAACATAACCTTGAATTTCGATTATCATTTAGGCATTGCATTATTTTATAAGCTTAAATTGGTTACAACTTACGTAGAATTGGTTTGTTTATCGTACCCTTGGCAACCTCCCTTATTTCTGGAGGTGTGTAAGTAATATTCTTGATTTAATATGTTTAAAAATTAACTATTGAAATCGCCGTAGAAATACGTATGTCAAATATTAAATTCATTCGAAAGGATCAAATGTTTTTAGTGCTGCCAAATGTTAAAGGATAAAACTCACTATGTTTAAGTATATATTTTATTTTAGAATCCAATCCCACTCGTGCCACAACATACCCTCTTATTAAACTTGTATAATAATGTACTATTGTATCATTCAATATCCTACGTGGCACTAGCCAGGGAAGTAGTTGTTTCAATAAGTTATTTGTTTATAGTCTTATGGTGTTATTCTGAACAACTGTTATTAACAGCGATGTTATTAACATTGTAATGTTATGTGAAATTGAACAGCGCTGTTAAAAACTGTATTCTGAACAATCCGACGTACACAAATTGGCAACAGTGCAACGTCTGCAGCGCAACCAACTTCATGTATATTATAATAGATGATTCATAATACGTTTTTAAGGATATTTAGGTAGTAAAATGAGGGTTTCATTAAGCATGTTTATGAATATTGGAATATTACTATCCATTTGAGTTTCTTGTTGACGAAAATCACAAACCACGAAATAACCTCAAAATATGTATATCACCATTAACCATCTCGTAACGTCGACCGTTTTGACAAGTGTTGTTTAACATCGAAAATGATAATTTACATCGATGTTAGTTAACAGACATTGTATACAGAATCGTATATTCATAACATCTGTCGATGTTAGTAAATAACATCGCTGTAACGCTAACATTTTTGTTCAGAATAACACTCTTAGTAAGACTTAATTTTGCTTGCAGAGTTACGTATAGGTTGAATATTCATATATTCTGGCTATATTTCGTTTTTTTTTAATTTATTTAATGCTTTCTGCAACAAGTAAGGTTGTTTCTAATTTATTTATTACTGTAATGCGAAATAGTTATTTTTTATACAAGACGATAAAATAATATATTATCGATGAGCGGAAATGTTAATGATAAATTTCGCGAGTCGATAATGATATTTTATCGTCGTGTGTAAAATTATATTTTTTCTATAGCAGATTTTAAAGGCAGAGGCAAAATATGTTTTATTAAAAACGTCAAAATTAATTTGAATTATTTTTTCCTCAAAAGTAGGCGAAATGGGTATGATATTTTTCTTTTTGTCCGGGGCGACGCGACTTGGCGAAAAGACTAAAAAAGTGTTTCCAAAAATGGAAAAGCGGAAAAAATATTACTAATGCGAGTGAGAAGGTGCTTTTAGCATATTTCTCTGAAAAATCGAAAATAGTTAAACCGACATTATGGTCCTACTACTCAATGTTAAAGTGTACCCTGCTAGTGAACGAAAATTGTGACATTTCAAAGTAAGTAATATCAGGTAACCAACAAAGTTCGTGAGGTTTTTCATGGCAATCTGTATTTAAAAAACCGAATGAACTTTTTTGGTTACTTAATAGATCTAGCGAGGGCGTTGTATGTATAATAATAACATTGAATATTTTCAGATACGCTAAACTGATTTCATTGTTAAAGAAATTGAGCGATGGATACAAGCCTAATAAGTCTAAAAATTTTGAAACAGAATATGTCATTAACTTTTTAAAAGAAGCTTCAGATGACGAATTTCTGTTTATGAAGGTAATATTTTTTTAACAATTGATTTGAATAATCTGTGTAATTCGAATTTGGAATTTCAGGTTGTTATAATGGGTTTATATGGGGCGTGCCGGTCAGATGAATTATACAAGTTAGAAGTTTTTCATGTTGATGATCGAAAGTCGGTCATAGTCATTTCTCTAATTGATACTAAAACTAAGAAATATCGGTCGTTTTGTATTATCGACAAGGAATGTGGAGTTAATGTGTTGGAAATTATAAAAAAATATGTCGCCTTGCGGCCTGCAAACGTTCCTCACAAGAAATTTTTCGTTAATTATAGGAACAAAAAGTGTACCGTGCAACCTGTAGGGATAAATACATTCTATAAGGTCCCTAAAAAGATTGACGAGTTCATGAAGCTACCAAATCCAGAAATGTACACTGGACATTGCTTCCGTCGCTCTGCAGCTACAATGTTAGCGAACTCTGGCGCAGATTTGACGACAGTCAAGCGCATCGGCGGATAGAAATCATCCTCCGTAGCGGAAACTTATTTAGAGGAATCGGTAGCCAGTAAGATTGCCGTTTCAAAACAGCTATTTAGCGGAATAGAAACGCAAAAAAGTATAAACAGTGATTCTGCTTCAAATGTAAATATTTCCCACAATGTGTACTATTATTCTTAATATAAACCCACAAAATGAATAAAATGTATTAGTTGCAAGTTTAATAAATAAATGACCTTTGTAATAGTACGTGTTAATAATTCACTGTTTCATATCGTGAATTTCTGCCGCTGGGCGACTGGCTTCGTGGCCACGCTGCAAAAAGTACTTTATCTACCCTTGCTGTTAAAGTATTACTTTATCTACTCTTACGTGTGAAATGACACTTGATCTACTATTTCGAGTTGATAAAAGCATACTTTAACATGTGCTATAGAAAAAAAACATATTAATAGTTTTTTAAAGTATGGTAACGTAGAAAACAATCAGTTTTGCATAACGGAACTTTGCAAGACTTGCACATATATGACGTGTCTTTCCATTTTCCATGCGATTTACAAACCCTGCACTCTTGCTAAGTACACTTCTTTTTACCAGCACTCAAAATTTTTGTCAAACAATGCGATTTCAAATTCATTGATAGCCTCAAAGGAGAATCAAAATGTGGCACTCGCGAAGATGTTCCCGGTTGACTCCATAAATTCCATGACATTTTGTTTAATCAACTCTTTGGCTGCGTTGATCATAAATTGTTCAAAAGTAATTTGTTTCCTATTTAGCATATTATATACACGATATGCATTCAATAAAGCGCAGTTGAAAAAAAACAACTTTTTTGGCTCCACTTGACAGATTTTCGCACCACTGAATAATAATAATAAGAAAGATATTGATCTGCATGGTCAATACCTTTCATGTATTTGATGTAATCCAGAATACAAATTGGTTTCGTAATTAGCAAGCCTGTTTTCCTGTTTATTTTATTTGTTTGGAAATAGTTCCATTGTGAATTGTAGATATCATTCGCACATCTCTCTTATCTTTCCACACACACTTGTAGAAGCACTTAATTCCTCCTCAGCAGTTGCGAATCTTCGGTTTTTAAACGGAGTCTTCTAAAATCCGGAGGTAAGTCGCGATTTGCTCTTATGGTTCCACAGATTCGAATTTCTTTCTCGAGTAATTTTTCTGCTAAAACTGTTGCAGTAATTATCCAGATAAATATGATACCACAAATTTTCGTAGTCACTTAGAAGATTACTAACAATATCGTTTAATTTTTGGCCCGTACCGGTATATATCTCAAAATTACAGATGTATCCAGAACCCCCTTCACAAACCATTTGCACCAGTGTATCGTACTTATTTCTTTTCACCGGATTATACACTTTAAACGACAATCTTCCTCTGTAAGGTAACATGGATTCGTCAAAAGACAGATGTTGTTTAGGAGTGTACACATTTTGGAATTTATTTTTTAAATAATGTAACACTGGTTTCACTTTATTTAACCTAGCCGGGTTATTTGTGTTTTCTTCATTATTTGAAAAAAGCAGGCAAAATTTGTTTAAATTTATTTCTCGGCATAGTTTTGCAGAAAATTCGAGTCTCAATCACCGGATCGGTGCTCCAATAATCAGTTATTTTTTTTTACTTGCCCCATAAGTATATTCAGTCCAAAAACTGTTCCATTTCCTGAATACTAACATCACTCCACTCCTTGGTACGTTTTTGTTGATTAAATTATCCAACGTTTTGTGCGTGATATCTATTTGTTTCAGTAACAATTATGTCATAAAAAGCATCGTCAATAAAAAGGCTTAGTACATCATTTATATTTTCCCTGCAGTCTGGTAATATTTTTACACCAGGATCACCTAGAAACTGCTCCAAATTCCGAGGATAGTCAATTTCCACACGTTGTCTTGGACAGTCAACTCATCCGATGAAGTATTACTTGATTCGGATTCCTGTAATGGTAGCACAATTTTTCTTCTTCGAGGCAAAACAAAACCTAACTCACTACTGTCGTCACTATCACTATAGACTTCTGCATCCGACAAAATATCTGATGATTGCAGGAACAAATTCATCCCCGTGTTCTTCCATAATTTAGCACTAACTGAACTTTTTGACCGTGGTTTACCAATGATAAAGCAAGTAAAAAATGAAATAAATGGCTTAACTTCCAGTTTTATATATAAATATACAATAATGATTGATTTATTTTCAAATACTCATATAGATGCAATGTTTACATTATTCTACATATCTTTCTAATCATCGTGCCAACTAGCTTGTGCCTTGATAAATTATAAATAATAATAAATGTTAAATGAATAACATTAAAGGTCTTAGGGGCCCATCCACTGTCGTGCACGTACCACGGTTTTGCACGACGTACACGTCTGCCCGTGCATGTACGATAGTGGATGGGCAAATTTGCAGGTCAGACCAAAGTTCAGTTGTCGCTTGAATTTTGGTCCGTCCTACCCAGTGTTGCCAGATTGGAGGTTTTTTCCCCAAAATGGGGGTAAATTATTGTTTTGGGATGTATTTTGGGGAAGTTCAATCAATGGAGTATTTTTTGGGGTGGGTCCTTTATTTGAGGGGTATTTTTGGGGAAATTAATGAACACATTTGATATCATTACCAATAGTGCACAACCATAAAGAAGTCAGTAATTTTCCTCAGCAACGAGGAAAAACCTGTGACATCATTTATGGAAGTTGTCATAGGGATTCTATTATTGCCGTTTTCGTCATTTAATGACCCCCAATTGGATTCTGCACTTTAATTTAAAAAATATGTATGTGTGCCGAAAAGAAGATGAAAATTTTGCGAATGAAGATGAATAATAAATTTTAATCAATTCTATATTTATACTACTTTAATTTTGTATATAAGTTTCTAATAAATCCACTGTATTTACGTTTTATTTTCAAATTTTATTTATTATATTAAACAATAATCAATCTTTTTGGTTGCAATTTTTATCGTTAGGCCTGGATTTTTATTTTTTTTACCTATATTTTAGATTTTTTTTTGACCTGCAGTATCGTTTGTTTAGTATAAATTTCTGATCTTTTAAACTAATTTTTCTTCATTTTCGATTTGTTTGTTAAAATTTTCGATTTTTTGGTCGGCATTTTTTATTTTTAGGCTTTAATTTTTCTTCAACCTGAATGATTCATTCTTATGCGCGATGTTTTTGCCGGTATTTTCGAGTTTTTGATTTTTTATCCTTTATCGTTTTTTAAACATTTTCGCGTTTCTAGTTGGCAATTTATTTTGAGCCAGAGGTAATTTTGGGACTGAAAAGGCAAATTATTTTTCTTTTGCTTGATTTTTGAATTTTTCGGTCTGTATATTTTTATTTTTTAGACCAGGAATTTTAACGAGAGAATTTTTGATTGGTCTACACTTTAAATTTTTAAGATGAATTGTTGATTTTATGGGCATTTTTTGTTTGTTTTGAGGTAATTTTCGAGTTTTTGATTGTTTGCCCTTCATTTGAGATTTTTTTAACCTGAATTATTGTTTTTATGGGCGAATTTTTTAAATTACTTTCGAGTTTAGAGTTTATTTTAAAGATCAAGTTATTTTTGGCGCTGAAAATGGTAAATTATTTTTCTTTTGCTTGAATTTTCAATTTTTTTAGCCTGCATTTTTTATTTTTTACATCAGGACATTTGATTGTTTGTCTATATTTTAGATGTTTGGTCTGTGTTTTTCGTTTCTCCGTTCCAAATTTTGAAGTTTTCGACTTATAAACCAATATTTTCGAATATTCGTGTCCATTTTTTATTTTTGCCGAGAGTTTACGATTTTTCGTCTAAATTTTCGACTTTTTGCCTATTCTTAGTTTTTTTTTACCTTGATTATTAATTTTAACGAGCGAATTTTTGATTGGTCTCTACTTTAGATTTTTAACCTGAATTGTTGATTTTTGTGTGCGACATTTGGCTGTTTCTTTCAAGTTTTCTTGACCAAATTTTTGATTTGTTGCCCTTCATTTTAGATGTTTTAATCTGAATTATTGTTTTTATGGGCGATTTTTTTTTTCTATTTTTGAGTTTAGAGTTTCGGCAATTTACTTTGAGGTAGAGTTATTTTGAGGGCTGAAAATGGCAAATTATTTTTCTTGTGCTTGAAATTTCAATTTTTAGCCTGCATTTTAATTTTTTTGGCCTATATTTTAGATGTTTTTAGCATCTAAACCAAAATTTTCGAATATTTAGTTGAAATTTTCTCTTTTTTGAAGTTTTTATCAATGTTTTTAGATCGCCTGTTACTCTAATTATTAATTTTAATAAGCGAATTTTTTATTGGTTTTTACTTTAGATTTAAATGAATTGCTGATTTTTATGAGCGAATTTTTGACCGACATTTTCGAGTTTTTTGGTCCAAGGTTTTGTTTTTTTTGCGCTATAATTTAGATTTTGCTGACTGAATTTTTAATATTTTTGGCCTAAACTTGGTTTTTGTATTAATTTTAGGTTATTTATTTAATTCGAAATTTAATTATAGTGGTTGTTTTAAGATAAAACTAATGCACTTTGATATTTAGAAAATACAGCCTGCGCGATTTGTGTTTAAGGAATTACTTAATTTTCAAATATTTTGATTCGATTTGTGATTTTTTTTTTTCGAAAATTTTTAAATCGAAAGAATCATTTTTGCGGCCAATTTAGTTTTTTAGTAATTGTTAGATATAATACTTTTGCCCAGAATGAAACTAACCACCCACTATAACTGGAACTGTTTGGAAATTATGAAAAAAAAATACCAACAATTTTAAGTAATTAATTAGCAAGGCTTTCCGGGAAATATTTTAATTATTTGGAGGATACCACAGCACGATTGAATATTTTTCTAATTTTTTAAATGACCTTTTTGTACTACCTACATATTTTCCGAAAAACGCAGTAATCAAACTCTTTTTTGTGCAAATCCCAGTGTTGCCAGATCGGGAGGTTTTCCCCAAAATGTGGGTAAATTAAGGTTTTGGGGGACTTTAATCGATGGGATATTTTTTGAGGTGGGTATTTTATACGAGGGGTATTTTGGGGGGTTTCTATGAAATATTTGGGGAAAATTAAAAATTACTCCTGGCAACACTAGTCCTACCGTGCGTCGTGCCGGATAGTGGATGGCGATACACGTACCACGTACCACGTACCACGTTCCACGTTCTTTTCCAGAGTAGTTCGTCAGAAATATCTAATTGAAAACTTCGAGTCTATTTACATAGTAAATAAATTACCAAATAAGAATCGGTGTACATAAAATTGTAATATTTACATAAATTCAATAAAACGAAATATAGCCTGCAAAAAAACCTGTTCGTAACTCTGCAAGCAAAATTAAGTCTTACTAAGACTATAAACTACTACTTCCCTGGCTAGTGAGTGACACGCCGGATATTGAATGATCTTTTGTATCATTTCCATTCAATTTTAGGGTTTAGTCGTAGCCGTCTTAACAAGCGCCAAGTGAGCTACTGTTATGTCTTCAACAATTTTCGTAACTTTCAAATGACATTTTGAGGTAAAAATATAATCCTAAGTTATAAAAAAACATCCGGATTCATTAATCATACTCATTTTTTTATGGAAAGCAGCGTGCACATGTTGTCGCATATATTGATAAATGTATCTTTAATTTTTTCTTTCGATAGTTGAAAAATATAACGAAACGTTTAAGCCAATATTGAAGATAAGAAATAAGTCTTTTTTTTTAATTTTCCATAGAATCAGTTTTTTTTAAATAAAAGTTAAATTGCAATTGTTTGTCATTTTGGTCTATAATTATGAAATGATGAATAGTTATTTCAATTAATATTAATAATAATTGTAGAGAATTCCGAAATTAACAACTTGTTTTATTCGAAATATTATAAGTTTTTTATAAGTTAACTAACTGTAATTATTATTACAATTTGAAGTATAATTGGTCATTTTCATCTTTTATAATTTTAATGTTTCAAACGTCAATATCATCCGATTCATGTTAAATTTATCTTCACCGTCGTTCCGCAAACGCTCTATTCACAAAATAAAGCACTACTTTTAACACTTGTATCATAAATAATTATTATACCATAAATCGGTCTAAGTTACATGATGGCCACGTCACCATTTTTTGTTTGTTATTACATTATTTTATTATTATTTATTTTACGTTATTACAAAATCATTTTAAAATTGGAATGCTTATTTTAAAATTTCGGTATCATCTAAATGCAGATTTGTTCTTAAGCATTTAAGCGTTATTATTTGTAATTTTCGTCAAAGTTAAAAGTAAAAGTAAGGTTGTTAAATAATTCGTAGCAATCAATGTTGAAGTTGGGTATAACCTTAAATATTGATATAACTTGCCAGGCCATAATTTATATATTCTGCAAAGAGTTGTGTGAAACTATGCGTAATGTAACACAGGAGAACAAAGAAATTTTAAACAAAATTATATAATAACGGTACGCGTTTGATAGTTGAAGATATGTGTTTCGCGCGACTACAAGTAACTGTTTTTATGAAATAATAATTTCCCTCGTGTCTATGTTCCGCTATGTTATATTTTATTCATATGATGCCTAAATTCTGAAATCACGACAGGAGAAGATGGGACCCTCATCTCATTTCACCTTAGGGGCGCCTAGACAAATCACGCCCTTCTTATACATCAAGGGAGGCCCAATTTTGTTTGGTGGTGCACTTAAAATTTACTGAACGCCTTATTTCGTTTCACGCACGTCGTAAATATCGCGTGGCATTCGAATCGATTTTGTGACAAATTCTTTTTTATCCCTTTTCCCTTAAAGGAGATGTGCACACTAAGGGTAACTGGGAATTGCTGAAGCTGAATATAATTAGTTGCGGAAAAGGGAAGAGGGAGGAGGTAATTGCGGTAATTGGGCTTTCAGGTGGGTTCAAAGAGTGAGAGACTTACCGGTCTGGCCCTTCCCGAGGGTTTTCTCGAGCCTGTAAGGACCTACGTACTGGTGGACCTCTGGCGAGGGGTTGGTGGCGTCCTTCTGCATTTCGGCGAATTCTCAGAGGAGTCCGCTCACATGTCAAAAGCTTTTCACCTTCTCATTAAGACACCGTTGCACACTGTTTACCAGGAACGCGTACATTCTTCCAGCGAATACACCGTTGCCTTAAGAACACAATTGCTACACTGTGTATGGCGATCTAAACTATACTAAGATGCTATCTCTAATACCATAATTTACTACTTAAGATAATTTATAAAACTGTTTAAAGTTTAAAAAAATAATTAAGAGGATAATTTCAAATTGTTATTATGTAATCCATAAGTAACCAAATTGAAAAATTCAATGTATTACAAATTACGACTATAAGGAGTAATTTAATTTAAATAAAAAATATAATATGCGCAAGCCTTGTTTATTGGCTTACCTATTTTCCCTGTTAAATTAATTTAAATAAATAATTTACAATTATTTATTTTACTTTACACAAATTACAAAACACAGAATATTCATGTTAAAGTAGCTTTATTTTGATATCTTACGGATTTAAAGTATGGTATCAAAGATATTTTCTTATATATAGCCTCACCATTTCCTTACCTCTTCCTGTATTCTTGCACACAGTGTAGCAATATATTATCACCTTCTTGTCTTCGCCTTAAAATCATACGGCTCCGCGCATTTCCACCGGGACCGCGATTTCCCAGCTATTTTTCAAAGGCCGGGCGACCCCTGTCTTCCAGGCACATTTTTCACCTGAAATACGCTAAGATTAGTAATATGCTACGGTATCATACACTAAATGAATCCCTGGGCAAAGTGAAAAGGAAAAGAGGAATAACTGAAAATTAACTTAGGAAATAAGCACATCTACTTTGGACAAACGTCCTCGCATACATCAGCCTTGAGAGTGGGAGCATTCATCAACATGGAGAATAATTGGATCAGGGAATTTAATAAACACCGCAGGTCTGTATTATTTTGTAGCTGGAAATGTAAAATTTGTAGACAGTTTTTTTTTTATTGGAGGGGGCGCGGAGAATTCTGAGTGAGCAACAAAAATTCGCTTCAACGGTATCTTGAAGGTATAAAAAAATACCTCATTACTTAAATTATTTAATGTATGGCACCTTTATATCGAGTAGTTTCGCGGAAAATAATTATTTGAAGTTAATTTAACCCGATTTCAGTATTGTTGAAATTAAAACTGGTCTAAGGAGAGAAATAAAAATTTCCAGTGTTTGGCGAATATACAGAAAAATGATTGTATAACACACTCGCTCGCGAGAATCCGTACTGCATAGACGTTCGATTTGAGCTCCCGAGTTGTCTGTTTTAATAAACAACCCACTGTATCCATGGCGTCCCAGGACGCGGGCATAGACGAAAAGCCGATGGATGAGGAGGTTTTCATTACCCCCAAGAAGCCGAAGGGTCGTGGCAGACCGAAAAGAATATACCCCGAGAGTGACAGCAGTTCCACTGAGGTAAATTCTAACACAAGCACTCGTTCACGTAAATTTCACCAACAACAAACATTACAAACTCAACCACAATAATCACAACCACAACCACAACCTCAACAATCACATCCACAACAGGCTCACTCGCAGTCGCAAACATCACCTCATGTTCAACGGAATTCAAGCATGCAGAAACAAACACAAAAACACTACAAAAACATGTACAATGTGGCCACTACTGGAGATTTCGCGCGACTCGATCTAGTGACCATTTGGCTGAAACACAAATTCAACACAGACACGGTCATCATCAAAACAAAACACGGATTTATATTAAAATCCAATGAAAACAAGAATATCATCGGTAATAACCTCAAAACGCTGCAGTTGGAGGGAATTGTCCATATATTTCCAGACACATCGTCCACAGGCGCAGCCGCAAGTGGAGAGCGCGGCGCGCACGAGCCCAGCTATTGCTTAATTATTAAGAGCGCGAGATCGACGAGAAAACCGCTATTGTCGACGCATTATCGCAAAAAAAGACAATATTCGCACACGAATGATTAGAGTCATCACGGCCTCCCATGAAGCATTTACTAGACTCTTACACAATCAATTTACCTTTATGTGTAAAGACCACCCCGTCATTGAGAGCAATCCACCCACACCAATACCACTACCCTGCATGCGCTGCTATAAATACAACCATATAACAGCAAACTGCACAGAAGAAATCTCCTGCGCCAAATGCAAAGGGACCCACCCAACACATGTGTGTACGACAACGCTTCCACCAAAATGCAAGTCTTGCGGCGACACCACCCACGGAGCATGGTCCACCAGATGTCCAAACCGGCCCCTCCAACCGATCGAAGGAATACCAAATGTGACAATCAAAAATGTAAATGAAAAATCCGCTGAAATCGACCCGAATCTTACCAAACATTCGAGAGTTCACTCGCCAATTACTAAACACGACTTCATCATTGATGTTTATACAACTGAAGTTAATTCACCTACAAATACTGACAGGCAATTATTATTAAAACAATTACAATCACGTTTCATTAAAGCATTCAACATCGACACTCATGCAAACTTTTCAGGTAATCGTATGTTTATCGTTATGTTTGACCTTGATTCGCCTAAGATCATTCCCCCAGTCATACCTACTTCAGGAACACGAACAGCCCATACACAAATATCCACAAATGGCTAACTCAATCAATCTGCTTTACACCAACATAAACTCCCTTCCTAGAAAATCCCATCTCCTTTCAAATTACCTCTCCAATAATCCCATACATATCAACATGATGCTGGAAACCAAAACGGAAAAACCATATTCATATAATAACTGGTCATGTATTCAAATTCCCTCTTCCATACCAAACCAAAATAGACATGGTGGTTGAAAAGTCGCTGCAAGACCCGAAATAAAACTGGGAAAATCGAACCCACCTAGAATAAATAATGTAATGAATGATGCATTGTACTATTGAACTGTCATCCTTTACTTTGCATATTTTCCTTACCTACATCCATCATTCATCGAAAATAGAAGATACAATCTTAACTAAGGCCTCCCTGTATGACCACGCTATCATAATCGGAGACTTTAACCTAAATAAAACTAAAACAAAGCAACTATCCTCCTTTATCTCGACTTCAAACTTTGTACGTATACACACTCCCCCCAACGTTTGTCATGTCCCAAAATCAATCCACCATTCTGATGTCCTTTTGTGTACAAGTAATATCCAACACCTGATCCAAAACATCACCCTTGTCCGAGATTTATGTTCAGACCATTTAAGTATCCAGTTTTCGCTCCTCACAACTGCCCCCCCCCCCCCCCAAACCATCTATAACTTTAAAAAATGTAATGTCGAGAAAGTAGCAGATGAAATAACAGCTTTCATTGAATCCCAGCAAGAAGTCAATCCCACTTCCATATCCCTATTCCTCAATAAATTGTCCTTGTCTATTCAAAATAACACCCCTCTTATCACAAAAAAACCTTATAAATATCCCTTACCCAAATACATCCTAAGACTGATCAAGTACAAACGACAACTCTACAGAGACTTACGACAAATAGAAGACATACATTTAAAACAGACATTCAATAGACTTAATAAAGACATTCATAGACTAATTTTAGAGTACAAACAAGACCTTTGGATCAAAGCATTCCAAAATATTAATGACCAGCATGGAAAACAATATTGGCATAAAATTTCAAAATACAGACAAACAGACTTCCGCAATATTAAACATCCTACGACAAATGTAAATATTACGGACGACCAGGCGATAGCGGACACTTTTACAGACCATTTTAAACACAATTACCCCATGACAGATAACAATGACTATGACGAAAATGTTTTTAATGACGTTAATGACTGGTACGCTCCTTTCAAAAATAATATAAATTCCTATGTCCCGAATGATGGGATAAAGGAGGATGAGTACTATACAAATTTGTACAAGGGTAAAAATACATCGCCCGGTTATGATAACGTCCATAGAATGATCCTTAAATCCCTTCCCGATAGTATCCATCAACACATCCTAAAATTTTTTAATTATATACAGGGTGTTTCAGAGCTCTGGGAACGGTCAATCACGTGCTTATTTGACAAAATTTCGAAAAATGTTTTATACAAAAGTTGTGTATAATAGTGAGCTGCACGCCCTTAAAATATTTAAATTTATACAGGGTGTCTCATAACAAAGTTACAGACCAAACTTATGTTTTTTTAAATGGAACACCCTGTATTTTTTGTCATTTTTGAATTATATGGAGCAAATAAAGGTGAGTTACTTCAATACTCCCTATACCTATTGTTTGCCGTTTTTGAAATATTTGAAGATTTGTTGAAATGCATGGTCTGGGTGAAATTTTATTTTTGCCCCAGTGATTGACGTTGAACGATTAAAATCATTTCTATTATTTGGTTGAAGGTTCGAACTATAGAGCCAACCATGATTTCATACAAAAAATTATACAGGGTGACAAGAAAAATGCGGTAGAAAAACCGAACTTATAAAGTTAAATAACTTCGTTTTTTCAAATGGCACACCCTGTATTTAGTAACGTATTCTTAAGTAGAATCCAATTATCTTTCAGATTGTATAAGGGTTCCCTGTTCCTAATCTCAATAGTTTTCTTGTATTCGGCGATTATCATATCAGGAATAATTATTATAATCTGAAAGATTATTGGATTCTACTTGAGAATTCGTTACTAAATACAGGGTGTGCCATTTGAAAAAACGAAGTTATTCAACTTTATAAGTTGGGTTTTTCTACCGCATTTTTTTTGACGTACGCCAATGTTTGACCATATAGAACAATCTTAATAATGCCAACAATATCATCCTCTGGAAAAAATACGTCGATGACATAATATGCATATGGAAAGGAGACAATAACGATGATATCAACAAATTTCACACAGACATTAATAAAATACACCCGAATATCCAATTCACTATAGACCGGGAAAAAACAACTCACTTAATTTTCTAGATATCACCATCACTAAGAACAATCAAAACCTACTTTTTTCCATATACCGTAAACCATCACAAACAGATACCATTATACCATTTCATTCAATCCATCATCACACACATAAATTAGCAGCATTCCACGCATATATCAATAGATTAGTAAATACACCTATGACAGAAACTCAAAAACAACATGAAATCAATATTATCAAACAAATTGCCTTTAACAATCAATACAATCCGAACTTAATAGACAAACTTATACCGTGTGGTTGGTCATGCATCTGAACATAGGGAAATAGCACGGGAAATCACGTTTTTGAAAATTCCTGCTCATCAAATTTAAGTACAAGCATAAAAATGGTACCATTGGAAATATCCTATTTGTGGGAATTTGTTGGTGCCAAATACTTGCACATTGATGCATTATTTGAGGATGAAATAGTATTTTAAATAATAAAATTTGTACTTTGTAAAAATAAATGTAGGCTGTGAAACGTCAAAACAAAATATTTAGATTTTCATGTTTCCGAGCTTATTGACAATTGAAAATTTATCAGATTTGACAATTAAGTAATTAATATTACAACATGAATTCGGTTTATACGAACGAAGAGAGAGTTTTCATCATTAAAACGTTTTATGCCGACAACAGTTTACGGAGAGGTAGGAACATTTTCCGTACAATTTGGCAGGCCAATTTCATCAATTGGGACCATACAATTTTATGTGCAAAAATTCGAAACTACGGTGAGTGTCGGAGCTGAATCTAGTAAAGGTAATAGTAACTACATACAGTTTTGTATTTAATCGCCGGTATTTAATAGTTATTTAAGCAACAAGGAACGTAAGGACGTATTAACATTTGAGGTAGGCGAATACGAACCGAGGCGGAGCCGAGGCTCGTCGCCTGCCGAAAATGTTAATTGTCATTACGTTCCGTGTTGCTTATTAATTTTTTTCCGCTACCGGAAATATAATACTTAAAAATGATCAGAAAATATTCTAAAATACGGCTTGTAACTTTTGGGGTTCAAATTTTTATAGTCACCTATGCGTTCTATGCGTCCTATGGCAACCCAGCAACGGAGAAAACAATGTCGTATTTTGTTTGTTTGTGTCAATCCAGCGACAGTTTTTGCGGGCACGGATGCAAACGAAGCTGCGAATATTGCGTGTTAGAATGTGTTACCGACAAAATCTAAAAAGGTATGTGTCCTGTTACGACTCTTTTTAAGCAGTGGTTATGTAAAAAGGATGCCGATTCTGTAGGTATAGACGAAAATGTGTTGTTCGCCTATATGTTGGAGCGTTACGTTTCTGTTTATTATTTTCCTAGGTCCGTAACTAAAAATTAAGTTCCGTCGTCAAGGACAACAAACACCACGAATGTTATCAGCCACTTACGGTACCTGTAACCCTGCATGCAATGCGTATTTACGTTGTCGGTAGCGGAAAAAATAATATTTTTCAGGCAATCGCTCTAGTCGAAACAATTCAGATTTGGAAGAAAGAGTTCTGGGACTAATAAATATAAATTCCAATTTTAGTGCAAGAACCATTGCTCGCGAGTGCAATATTAATCATGCATCAGTATTACAAATACTAAAGAAAGATAACTACCATCCGTATAAAGTAAATGCCACCTGGAAGTTTTACCACTTGATGAAGAAAGTAGACGTATATTCTGCGAAAAAATGCAAGAAAGATCAAACCAGGATCGTAACTTTCTTTCATCTATTTGTTTTATTGATGAATCAACATTTACCCTAAACAATGAACCCAATGTTCAAAATACTAGATTTTGGTCTCAAGAAAATCCAAGAATACAATTGTCTACCAGAACGCAGTACCCACAAAAAATTAATATTTGGGCTGGGATTTGGAGCTTTTGATAACTAAGATTGGCCCTGCATTAGACGAAGCAGCGCGAGAAAATAAGGAGGTTTGGTATCAGGACGACGGATGTCCAGCGCATTTTGGACTCTATGTAAGAACTTATTTAAACCAAGCATTTCCAAATCGTTGGATTGGTCGTGGTGGAGCAATTCACTGGCCCGCGAGATCTCCTGATTTGGCACCGTGCGACTTCTATTTGTGGGGTCATCTTAAAACTAAAATTTACCAAAGACGCCATCCAAACTTAAATTCTTTGAGGGATGCAATAACAGCAGAATATGCACTTATCACGAATAGACAGTTAGCAAATGTTACAAATTCTTTCTACAATAGACTAGGGTATTGTTTAGTTGAAAACGGAGGATTGTTTGAATATCTATTATAATGTATGTTGTGAAATGAGTTTATTGTTTATTATTTAATTTTATGTATTTAGTTCCTTTCTGCAATAAATACTCATTCGTTGTAAGAATCATAGTTTTGTTGTAAAATTCTATTTTGCAGTTTCTATTCGTCGTGGCTATTGACTGACGTTTCACAGCCTACATTTATTTTTACGAGTACAAAT
Source organism: Ocypus olens (assembly GCA_910593695.2). Taxonomy (NCBI): domain Eukaryota; kingdom Metazoa; phylum Arthropoda; class Insecta; order Coleoptera; family Staphylinidae; genus Ocypus; species Ocypus olens. The sequence continues at coordinate 20,323,568 of OU343061.1, forward strand.
TTTATTATTTAAAATACTAGTTTATCCTCAAAAAAAGGCACCAACGTGCAAGTATTTGGCACCAACAAATTCTCACAAATAGGGTCTTTCAAGTGATGCCACTTTTATGCTTGTACGTGATTTCCCATGCTATTTCCCTATATTCAGATGTATGACCAACCACACGGTATATAAAAAACAACAAAAAATGCTTCTTCCACCTCTAGAAACAATGAAAATACAAACTCAAAATACTCCATTCATATATAAAAAATTCACCATACACGGACCTATCACACATAAAATACAAAAATTACTATACCAATATAACATTAAACCAGCATACAAAAACAATCAGACACTTAAACAAATACTTTGTAACCCCAAAGATTAGACAGACATAATGGACAAAAACGGCGTCTACTCATTAACTTGCGATGACTGCGGAGCCACCTATATTGGAGAAACCGGAAGAGCTATAAAAACCAGAATTAAAGAACATTTCTCTCATACATACAATTCAAACTTTGGCAGACATTTATACATTCACAACCACACTTGCAAAAATCCAGATAACATTAAATTATTACATAAAATGAACAAAGGACAACAACTAAACCTTTTAGAACAATACGAAATTGAAAAACTAATCAGCACCAACACTTCAATCCACTGCTTAAACAACCAAATACAATCACACAATACACCACTATTCAAAACTCTAAGTCACCCATACAAATTATAAATTCTGTTTACATACTATCGCTTTTAATTCATATTCATACACACTATACACTAAACATTCACACCAACAAAACAATACGATATACAGTGTGACACTCAATAACACAAAAACACTCGATAAAATACCACAACCACGTGGACAGAACTAATTAATTGAATATAATTCCAGGCACACACAATATAATTAATAACACACACATACACAACGACAGAACAACACCCACATAAGTTACACACACTAATATCAACTTATCAAAATAACACAAATAATAAATAAACCACTCCAATAACAGGTTAAGATAATTAAAAACAGAACCAAAAAACATCACAATCGCCATAAATCCCACATCTGTATTCACACCTCATATCAAACACAACATTGAATACATCCAAAACCAAAACATATTTTACATTTATTAGACGTGTAAGTATATTCAGATCTTTTTATACATTTATTAGGATAATAACCCATACTACCAAATAAAAAAAAAAAAAAAAACCTTTATTGGCATCTTACTTTGTACATTTTCTCTAAATACTATCATCCATTTCGTTTTTCTTACATTCAAACACATACCTCTTTTATCCATATACCTCTCTACTCTCCTCATCATCCCTTTCATCCCCATCCAGTCCTTCGCCACCAACACCATGTCATCCGCATACGCCAACATCCATACCTTTCTCGCCCCAATTACCACCCCTCCCTCTTGCCCTCTCTCTAATACCCCCTCTAATTCACTCATATACAAGTTAAACATTAATGGGCTTAACGGGCATCCTTGTCTCAGGCCCACCCATGTCCTAAACTTCTCTGCCACTTTCTCCCCTACTTTCGCCTCCACCCATGTCTCCTCATACACCTCTCTCACCCATCCTATCATCCCCTCGCTCACACCTCTCCTCCTCAAGCACTCTATCATCCCCTTCCTTGGTACTACATTATATGCCGCTTTCAGGTCCAGGAACACCGCAAACATACCACCTTTCCCTTCCATCTCTCTTTCAATCATCCTTGCCAGAGTGAAGACCTGGTCTATCGTCCCCTACCTCTCCTGAATCCCCCTTGCGACTCCGGCAACAACCCCTTTTCCTCTACCTCCGCCTCCATTCTGTTTTTGACCATCGTCATAGCTATTTTATACCCCGTGCCCATGAGCGTCACCCCCCTATAATTATCTATATCCTCCCTATCCCCCCCTTGTGCACCGGGCACACCCTGCCCACACTCTATCCCTCCGGCATTTTCTCCCTCCCCGCCCACATCTTATTCACTATTTCCCTGAATCTCCTCTTCCCATCCTCTCCTATCTCCTTCCACATTTCTGCCCTTAGCCCGTCTCTTCCTGGCGCCTTTCCTCCTTTTACCTCCTCAAAGGCTCTCTCCACCTCCTCCTCCGTGAACTCCTCTTCTATTGTTTCTCTCCTTTCTTCCCCTACTTGCTCCGGCTCTCCTCTACCTTCCTTGCACTTCCTCGTCCATTCCTCCAACGACACTCCTATCCTCTTCCTTTCCTGTCCTTTCCTTAACACGTCCCACATCTCCCTCTCATTTGTGCACCTCCTTATCTCCTCCGCTGCCCTTTCCACCACCTGCAGCTTCTTCCTTTCACATATCCTCTCATATTTCTTTCTGGCCTCTACCACTCTTATCTCTCCTCCTCCGTTCCTTATGCATTCCCTCATCGCCCTCCTCAATTCCCCCTTCACCTTCCTTCCACATCCTATTATTGTCTTCTCCATTTCTTCCATGGACTCTATCTCGCTCCACTTCACTCTCTCCAACTTCTTCTTCATATTTCCTATTGCCCCTACTCCGCTCTCCAACCTCTCTTCCTCTTGTTCTCTCTCCTCGTCTTCACCCTTGCCTATCCATATTTCCACATTCACCGGCAAATGATCCGACCCCATTATCTCTTCTACCTCCATTTTTCTTATTTCCTCTCTCGCCACCCCTTTCACTATTGCATAGTCTATTACCGACGATCCTTGTTGGCCAATATACGTTCTCTTCCCCGTCCAATCTCCCTCCGTGCATCCATTTAATATCTCCCATCCCTCCTCTCTCACCCACTCCTTCATCCTTCTCCCCTCCCCGTTTATAACTTTATCTTGTGATCTTCTTTCTCGTTCCAAACCATCCTCTCCCACCCTTCCCCCCACTTATCCTATCCTCGCGTTAAAGTCCCCCATTATCATCCTTCTTCCTGTCTCTCCTGTCCTCTCCTCAATTTCTCTTCTCACCTCGTTCCAGTTCTTATTTACGTACACTACTCTCACCTCCACCTGATATTTTCCCAGTCTATACTCTACCCATATGAGTCCTTCTCCCCCTCCGTGCACTTCATTTCTTCCCCCTTCCTCTCTCTCATCCCCACTACCATCCCCCCTTTTGCTCTTCCTCTCTCTCCCCTCCCCTCACTGCCCCCTTCATCTCCCATTTAAACCCCTTCGGTAACCCTCCTTTTAGCTCCTCCCAATCCTCCTTCTTTGCCCATGTTTCCACCAGCCCCACTATGTCCTTCCCCCCACCCATTCTTCAAACTCCTTCCCCCATTTTCCTTCTTTAGTTTTCGTTCTTATCCCCGCTACATTCCATACCCCTATCTTCACCGTCTTGCCTCTCCCCCCAACTCCTCGTTTATGACCTAGCTCCATATCCTCCTTTCTCCTTTCTCCTACTGTCCCTACTCTTCTTACTTTTTTGGCTCCTCCTGCCTCTCCAGACTTCCCTTTCCTCTATTCCACCTCCATACCTCCATTCACTATCATCTTTTGATACCCCGTCCTTGTCACCTTTCCCTTTTCTCTCTCCTCGCTCGCTCTCTCCCTTATTATTTTCCTCTCCTCCTTCGTCATGTCGTCTTCTATGAAGATCCTCTCTTGTCCTCCCCTCAATTTGCTCTTACTCCTCATTATCTTGATTTTATCCTCCATCGTATCCAATTTCACCACTACCATCTTCCCACTCCTGTCCACCACATAGCTATCCTGCACCTTTACTTCCACCCCCAGTGCCTCCTTCAAAACCTTCTCTACTTCTCTCTTCTCTTGCATGTCCTTCCCCCTTATCATTATGTTACTCCTTCTCTCCTGCCGTTCCCTCTTCTCCGCCTGCTCCTCCAAATCCGCTATCCTCTGCCTCAACCTCTCCCTTTCCTGCCTCCACATTTCCTTCATCTCCCTCATCTCCTCCTTCCACATTTCTCTTGCCTCCCTCATCTCCTCTTTCCACACTTCTCTCTCCTTCCTTATCATTTCTGTGATCAGCTCCACTATCTCCCTGCACCCTCCATTACATCCTTTCTCTGTTACCTCTCCCGTCTTTTTTTTTCCCCACCCTATTCTCCTACTTCTCCGAATGATGTATCCCCCACCTTCCTTTTCTCCGCGGCCCCCAGCTCCTCCACTTGCCTCTGTGGTGACCTTGCCAACCCTTTCCCACCCCCAAACACCGTCTTCCTTCTGATCTCCTCCTCCCGTTTATCCCATTCATACTACCAAATATATTGTTCAAATTACTAATGCCATAATACACTTTAACAATATAAGACTATCAATGTACCCCTCTCGCCCCCTGCGTTATAATTTTATATTTTGTTTTTTTATAAATGTATATATTTCGTATCTTTGTAGTTTTTCTGCTGAAGATGGATAATATCCGAAACTAGTACAGAAAAATAAAATATCAACTAAATACTGGGACGTACGTCATTTTATTACCATTTAGATGTATCCAGTTACCGCCCTATTACTCTATTATCAGTTTTGGCTAAGCTCTTTGAGAGTATACTGAAAGACAAAATTATGTCCCACATTTCCCAACACATCCCACCATACCAATTTGGTTTCCAGCAGCATTGTTCCACTACCTCCCCCTCAGCGATACTAACCTCAAATTGCCAAACAGCACATCTTGAAGGTCGTAAGGCCGCAGTAGCCTTTCTAGATATTAAACAAGCATTTGACTCAGTACGGCATCAAGGTCTGCTGTATAAGTGCTACATTCTTAAAATCCCACTTCATATAATTCATCTTATTTTCAGCTTCCTAAATAACAAACTCTTACAAGTTAAAATTAGAAATGCCTTTTCCTATAGCTTTACTCCCGACCAAGGTGTTCCCCAAGGCTCGCCCCTATATCCCCTCTTATATAACATATTTGTCCACGATATCTACCATCCTAACCCAAAATACCTTAATCCTGTTGCCTACATATTACAATTTTCTGACGACACTGCCTTGATTACGCATGCTAAAGCCTTAACTAAAGCTATTGATATCCTCCAAAAGCTTATTGATGATACTCAAGTGTGGTTTAACAAATGGAGAATAACAATTAATATCAGAAAAACCTACCTCTTTATATCATATCACCGTTCCCAAAACTCAGGTCACTCACTTATAAAAGTGAAGGTATAACCTTACAAAATGCTGTAAACATATATAAAATGATTTGCCGACCTCTTCTTGATTACGCGGCTGTCCTATACTGCAACCTTCACCCCCCTGTAATAAAAAATCTTCAAGTATGCGAAAGGTCAGCAATTTTAACCAAAATTAGGCATCCCACCAATCCTCTACCGAGTGTCTGGGATAAGGGGCGAACATAGGGATTTAACATGTAAAATTAAATATGTGTAATTATTAGCTCCCCTATTCCTTTTTGGAGAAAAATCGTTAAGGAATATTTTTTAGAGAATTAAAAATTGTAAATGAATCATTCATTTAATTTACGTTTATACCAGAATTCACCTCAGAAATAATAAAAATAAGTTGAACAATGTACCATTTAAAACAAACCTTGCCATGAGTTTGACAAATGTCAAGTTATGGTGAGAATAATTTTTCTAGTCAGATATCAATTCACGCATTGTAATTACTATGAACAATAACGTTGGGTTCGTTGTAATGTGTGAACTAGCATTCTTCGGTAAAACAGACTGCAAAAAGTTAAGCTTAGTTTAGTTTTTAGTTAGTTTATTAATTCGCAGCAAATATTGCTATTTTAAATATGTAAATGCATATTAATGTAAGTATGTTGTTCTCCTTAAATAAACTACTGCAAGTCTCCAATCTAATTTTGTTAAAAATTAATCTTTATATTCTTTTCTGGGCTACGAATATCCTTTGAATATGACTTCTTTCCCACGCTGGTAAATTATAGGAGAGATAAAGATATACCTATGAGTAGTAGAGAGTTATGATTGACTCTGGTGGTGAAATTGGGTTTAGTTTAAGAACTGCATAGTAAGCAGTATTTAATTTACTACACACATAACCAACATGCTGACACCAGGTGAGTTGCTCGTCCTCAGCAATCCCAAGAAGTTTGGTGCTCTGATTTAAATTAACAATTGGTGTCTTTCTATTAAAAAACTAAATGTTTACTGTTTTATTGTTATATGGAAGTAAATTATTAGCATTCATTATGGTCTGCATTTGATCGATCCTGCATTATTTCGCAGAATACAGGCCTCCTTTCTTCATCCACTAACAGTATTTCCTGATGGCATTGATGTTTTTAAGAATGATAACCATGCTTATTCAGAATTTTCTATAAAGAGAATTTAGACACATTGCACTCACGAGCAATGCATCGTATGCCAGTTCAGCATTTATCAAACCCAAAACTGTTTCTTCCAATTCATCGTTGTTTCTTCTGTTCCGTTTGCATGTGATGTAACGAACTCTGAGTAAACTGACGCCACTGCAAAATGTTTTGATAATCTTCTTCATTGGAATAACTCAGATTATTGTTCATAGTAATTACAATGCGTGAATTGATATTTGACTAGCAAAATTATTCTCACCATAACATGACATTTGTCAAACTCATGGCAAGGGTTTTTATTAAATGGTAAATGGTTAAAGTTATTTTTATTATTTCTGAGGTGGATTCCAGTACAAACGTAAATTAAATGGATGATACATTTACAATTTTTAATTCTCTACAAAATATTCTTTTACGATTTTTCTCTAAAATGAATAGGGGAGCTAATAATTCCACATATTTAATTTTACATGTTAAATCCCTGTGTTCGCCCCTTATCCCAGACACTCGGTATATAATCCATCAAATACCCTACTATGACAAAAAACCCAAATAGTTCCCATTGAAGCCCAACTCGCCCACCTATCCAAAAAATTCGCTTCTAATGTCCATATCCTTGACACTATAAATCACCTTTGTATTCTCCCCAACCCCAACATTACTCCTAAATTCATCCATCCTGAAAAAACAATATATGACTTCATATCATCTTTTCACCCATAATTTAATCACCTTAATGCGCATGTTCATTAATATTCATTTCATCATACCATATATCGTTTCATCAATTAATTACCTAAACGGCTGAAAGACCTCAGGTCGATAGCCTAATAGTCATTACATTGTAAATGAGTATTATATGTATATTTATTGTGTATGTAACTGTTCTTTAATAAAGATGTTTGTATATGTATGATTGTATAACTCGCTCAAGTTACAAATCACAAATCTAAAATTTAGCAGTAACGAATTCTATATAATCCATGCCGCATTTTAATTTTCCTGGAAACGAAGGCAGTTGTATTTACAACAAAAAGGGACAACCGGAACTATAGTATCGTGTGAACAGAGCGCGTGGTTGTAAAAATTTGAAAATATTCTAATGGTACGAAAAATATAGCTTTATCATATCATCATCTACAGTGCATTTTATTTAAGTGTGGCCATAGGGATTTACATGGTAAAAATTGTACCCCATGTTAACTTTTGTTTTTATCAATGAATCAAATATTTTTCTACGAAATGTTCATTGTTAGAAGGATGTAAACATTACTGGTTGTTGAAATTAGGCACTTGGTAGGTTTCACAAATTTTATACTTTTTATTCCGACTAGTTTCGATTGTTACATCATTATCTATCACTAAAATTTGTGAAACCTACCAAGTGCCTAATTTCAACAACCAGTAATATTAAAAATGTTTCACCACGTGATAAACGAGAACCAAATTCAACAAGGATGTAAACATGTTAGAATTCTTTATTTTCGCTTTCAAAGTTGAAATTAATAAATAACACAAATAATTAAGCCAAAAAATCAACTTGGCGTAAATGTCATAATGTTTTCTGTCAAGTAAATGTTATAAAATCGCACGAATGTTTGTTAATCTGACAAGTGCCTGATGAAAGCACACTCCGAAAAAGGTATATCAATGACGTCTATCTCGAAACAATGGGACATATAAAAGACATAGTAAAAAATAAATATTATATCTCTATTTCGTTGTGGACGAAACTACAGATTGTTGTGGACGGTATGTTGCCAATTTAATGATAAGATGCTTAAATGAAAAAGAGTCAGTACATTATATCTAAATGCATGCAAAGTCCTTAATAAAACAAATCACTTAACAATAGGGCGATTCATTATCGAGACATTTATGGAATTTTTTCTTCCGGATATTGTTCCCACAAATAAAATTATTTTGATGCTGTCCGATGCTGCACCTTATATGGTAAAAGCGGGAACACAATTAAAAATATTATATGCAAATTTAATTCACGTAACATGATTGGCTTATGGTATAAATAGAGTGGCAGAGGCAATTCGCAATGAATTTCCGATTGTTAATACTTTAATAAGTAGTATAAAGAAAGTGTTTGTAAAAGCACCGTTACGCATTCACGTATACAAAGAAAAACTTCCTAATATCCCTCTACCACCTGAATCTGTAATTACGCGATGGGGAACGTAGCTCAGTGCAGCGCTTTTTTATGCAGAACATTTCGAAATAATTAAAGAGTTGGTTTTAGAGTTTTCTGATAATTCCAATACATATATTAAGAATACACAATCTGTTTTAAAGAAAACGGAACTGCGCAATCAGTTAGCCTTCATAAAAACGCATTATTATTTTGTAAGCACAACTATTTCCAAATTGGAGACAGAAGCATTATCGCTAAACGAATCCGTAAAAGTAGTGACTAAATGTCAGCAGCTAATTTCTGGAGTTCCTGGTAATATTGGTCTAACTATTTCAAATAAATTAAATGAAGTATTACATAAGAACTACGGATATCAGCTGTTAAATAAAATTAATAACACTTTGACACTAAACGAAAACTCCGGAGACATTGATATAAATTTAGACGTGTCTACATTAGCCGCTTTAAAAAATTCACCAATAACATCTGTAGATGTAGAAAGAAGTTTTTCGTCATATAAGCACATACTGTCTGACAGACGTCAAAATTTTGTTCCTGAAAATTTAGAAAAACATTTATTTATAAGTTATTATACCAATCAAACTAACCATAATCAATAATTTTAAGTAAGGTACATGCTGTAGTACCTATACTTTATATTATGCCATAATTATTAACATAAACATTTTTATTATCTAATAGATGGCGTAAGAATTTTCTTTGTAACATGTTTCGTTTCTTTTCAACCATCATCAACTTTCTTATTTCTTATGGACGCCATATTTATTTTCTATCACATCTGAATGCTCAATTTTTTGTGATAACAACAATATAACACAACATACATTTCATTTCATAAATCGACATATAATCGTTTAAAACACATTTATTAGAAATCTCTGTAGTGCTTACTAAAAATCATCCGTGCCATGGAATTAAAAACGATTCAAAATCTGAATACCTTTTTGTTCTCTTTGTTTGTCAAACATTATTATTTTGTATGAATAAAAATGTCGTTCGATAATTCAGAAAAGCGAGATATTACGTATTTTTTATTCAGTAAACAGAAATACAGAATTTGCTTGTCAAAAATATTTGCAAATGTAAACAGAAAGAATTCAACTGCATCGAACAATTTTTTATGCAAATGAACAATTATTTTGGACGATAAAGACGATACAAAATTAAAAGTTCTTAATAAATAAAATAATATACAATACTAATAACTATAAGACAAATATGGAGATTATTAATTATAATTTATGTTCAAATAAAAAACCGTTTTCAGTAATACACAATTGAGCGCGTTTCTTAACATTATTTATTGCCCTAACACTTCTTCTGGGAATCGTATTAAAGGCATTCGTAATACCCTCTCTGAGTTCAACATTTTCGTAAGTATGACGGTAGACTGTGTTTTTAATAAAACCCCAGAAAAAATAATCCAAGACACTCAAATCGGGCGATCTAGCTGGCCAAGCTACAATTCCGCCGTTCCCAATCCACTGATTTGGATACATTTGATTTAAATACTTGCGAACATTTCTGCCATTGTGCGCTGGTGCACCATCTTGCTGCCACCAGAACTTCTGAAGTTGAATTAGAGGAACAACAATTATTCAAATAATTAGAAATGTTTGTTTGAAGAAGATGTAAATATCGTTCACTGGTTAGAGACCTTTCGTACATAATATTATATTTTCATCATAAATACCTGCCCAAACATTTACTCCAAAACGATGCTGTGGCCTAACACTAACAATGTTCATTGTTGCGATTAAATACGCCACTATTTGTGAATTTGCAGTCATCGGTCCAAATAATGTTTTTTTTTTTAATCATCATCTTCACTGCACTTTTGAAGCAACCAATTACAAAATCCAAGATGTCTTAAATTATCACCAGGCACAAGTGTGTGGCCCAAATGAATTTTATATGGCTTTTAATTGAATTTATTCAAAATTCTCTATACTTGCATTGGTGGCAAATTTAATTCAGCTACTACTTCGCGGCAAGAGGTTGATGGATTTTGATTTACCTAAATTATGTTTTGTAAGTAAATGTACTATTAAAGAATTAAGATACATTTAGTATTACCATTTCCAAAATATGATTGCTATCTTCTTGGGTAATTTTATTACCGTATGCTTTGCGATGTTGAATCAATGATCCTAAATTTCTGTCCATCCGTAGAAAAAATGTTCGGTAAGGTTTCTTTCTTTCTGGATACACTTGTAAATATTTTTCACTAGCTAATACCGAATTTCTATTTACTGAATAAAAAATACGTAACATATCACGCTTTTCTGAATTATCAAATGACATTTTTATTCATAAAGAATAATAATGTTTGAGAAACAAAGAGCTATTCAGATGTTTCATTGGCTTTATTTCCATGGCACCGATGATTTTTAGTAAGCGCTACAGAGATTGCCAATAAAAGTGTTTTAGAAGATTATATGTTCATTTATGAAATTAAATGTATGTTGTGTTATATTGTTGTCATCACAAAAAATTAAGCATTCAGATGTGACAAAAAATAAATATGGCGTCCATAAGAAATAAGAAAGTTGATGATGGTTCAAAAGAAACGAAACATGTTACAACTAAAAATCTTATGCCATCTATTAGATAATAAAAAAAGTGCTACAAGAATGTCTTTACCATTTTTAAATGTCTCCTCAAATAACAGAGATATAAAGAAAAAATGAAATTAAGTTTTTTCAGTTTTTTTGACTTAACTCGAAAACAAAAGAATGTAAGTATTTTTTTCCGCTGGATTATTAATCAGCATAAAATTCTGCAAAAGTGCCAAATTTAAACATTCCCTCTATCTCTTCTAATAAGCAAGATCCCCATAGTGAGCCTCGAATTTGAAACACCCTGTATATGCGCATATTTCACCATTTTATAATGCGTAAAATCCTCTCTCTACTAATGACAATGTTATTTATTTAATAACACTTACCAATAGCTGCTGTTTGTTTCGATGTCACTGGCATCGAATATCATTACTCAAAAAAAATAGTACCAAAATCATTTTTATAGAACTAACAAATCCTGCAATTTTCAAGTTCGCTCTATAATACCGACCGGCACATTTTTATCAAATTAAACTGGGCCAAGGGAAAATCAATACTCTCTGGCGCAATTCAATTGTTTCATAACATCGTTTGATCGTTTATCAAACAAACGATAAATGAAGCCGCCAATTAGGTCTCATTTTTATTTTTTAACCGCTTACTTTGTAATTGACAGGTCAGATTAACGGGGTTTTGTCTCACTCACAGTTTTTGCCTTACACAGTCATGTTTTTCACTAATCCACCGAGAAATTCGCTAAGATTGTATAAGAGTCTATGCGAATTAAAATGAGGATTTTTCAGAGTGGGGTTTGTTGGAAAAGTGTTTGGATTAAATTCTTCTGAAAGTGTATCGAATAATCTAATCAATTAAAATTAAAAGAAATATATCTAGTTTCAATTATGTTGATATTGAATATTTTGGTAATGTATTAAATCTTAAACTGCGCTAATTTTTTTGTGACATTGGTATTCATGTAACACGACACACTATTTAATTAGAGTTAATGTATACAGGGTGTTTCAAAATTCATGCACCAAAAATCTGCGTACTCCTCGTACTCACCGTAAAGAAAGTATTCATTGATAGGGAGCAGTGGCGTCTCTTTAATATTTCTGCGAAGGGGTTTAATCCATGTTATTTTGTGGAAAATCAAGATTTGTCATAAGGGTTTTTTTTCTTTTTATCTACGAGGAGTAAGCAGAAAAATTTTGGTGCATGAATTTTGAAACACCCTGGATGTCAAATTATAAAAAATATTGGAACTAATGCCCCGGCAGTTTTTGTTTTATTATTTTACTAGTATAATAATGACCCAATTCTATATGCAGCTTTCAGTTTTATAAAGCGCTGATTTCATTACGATTGAAGAAAAAATAATTAATTGCGCCTTAGAGTGCGGAGGCGATTCTTTGAAGTATACACATATATTTATTTATTTACGGAATCCCCTGTTCCATGAGAAAATACACAAAGTTCTACAGGTAACTAATAAAAAATACAGCTAATAAAATGAAAGACACTTTACAAACCAAAACGTGTATAAAAGATAATTTAAATATATAAACAAAAATAAAATATTGAATTTAGAAGGATATACCTAAAATATAAAATAATAATAATAAGACTAAACATTGATCGTATAACTTAAAACAGGGCAACTAGGTTCACGCGATTAACATTACGCTTAAATGGCGAACGATTTCGAAAAAAATAAAGAAGAATCCCGATTCCAGATCAGATCGCCAGTTCGCATCATTCGGCAGATAGGATTTAACATGCCGTAAGTGGTTGAATGAAAATCCAATCTGAACAAATACTTAGATCTAGTATTTCTAGCGCAAGGAGTAACAAATTGCAATTTCGCTAATAAACTACTACAATCAATAAATCCATTTACTAATTTAAATAAAAAGCACAAGTCAGCCCCAATCCTCCTATTTTCCAACGACCTCAAATCCAAAGCCGCCAACATTTCACTGTGGCTAAAGTTAGACCTCTGAATACCAAGTCTCCTGGACATCAATTGTAAAAATTTAATCTGAACTCCCTCAGTATTGTTTTTCAAATAAACTAAACACAGGAAGCATATTCCAAATGCGGTCTTACCAAAGTTAGGTAAAGATGTTGATAAAACCCAATACCTGCGACGCTTTATTACATATATTCTTAATATATTTGTTGAAATTAAGATTAGAGCTAAACATAATGCCCAAATCCTTAATTTCTTCGGTGTAGGACAACTTCTGGTCGCGAGGATAATAAGAATTAACAGCCCGCTTTCCTCTAAAAAAAGAAATGAAATAACATTGTTTTACGTTCAGAAATAAATCATTCACAGTGCACTACTCAAATATAGTGTCCAAATCAAGCTGGAGATCAACATGCTCTTGGCGATTATTTACCGACTTATATAATTTAAGATCGTCGGCAAACATGAAAAACTTACTTGATAGTAATCTAGATCCTATATCATTGACAAAAATTAAAAACAAAATTGGCTCGCAATACGAGCCCTGAGGTACACCAGACGGAACCGTTATTTTTCGCGAAGTCGTTTTACCAATGCGAACAACCTGAGTACGGCCATGAAGAAAACTATGAAGCCAATGAACTGTACCCTCTCCCATGCCAAAACACTTTAACTTATGAATTAGCAATTTGAGATTAACCCTGTCGAAGCCTTTGGAGAAATCAGTATAAATTGCATCTACTTGTTTACCGTTTTCCAAAGACTCCAACCAGTACGAGTGAAATTGTAATAAATTAGTTGTTGTAGATCTGCCTTTAAAGAAACCATGCTGTTCATCAATTATAAAATTCTTGCAACTCTACATTAATTGCACACTAACTAGTTTATCATACATTTTAGGTAAAACGGACTGCAAAGAGACACCACGATAATTCTGTATATATTCACGACAGCCGCTTTAAAATATAAGTAGTATAAAGCATTTTTTCCAAGCAGACGGGAACGAGCAAGTCATTAAAGACTTGGTAAATATATCATGAATCGGCTTGCACAGTGAATACATACATTTATTTAAGAAATAAGCTGGTATACCATCAGGACCCACCTCGCAGGACTCGGGGAGATCATTCAGACAATTGAAAATATGTTCCACCGTCACACTGAATATATTAAGATTAATAGAATCGGTCATACTATAATCTGGCATAGTAGCTATATTGCTGGACTCAATGTACGCACCCGAAAAGTGATCAGCAAATAAATCCGCAACCGTATCCGAGGATTTGTCAGCAAGGAACATCTGCCTGAGGAACCCAGTAGTTTTACGACGCTGGTTGACGAAAGACCAAAAATATTTAGAATCCGAATATATATATAAGATTGAACATCATGGCGTCCGTACGCCGTGTTAATTGTAGCGAGTGCAATAACGAAATTACACATAACGACTCAAATATAAAATGTGACGGCGACTGCGGACTAAGATTCCACCAGCACTGTACAAACCTTGCAAGAAGCACAAGTAAAACCCTTCTGGAAAGCAACGGGAAACTCAAATGGATCTGTAAACTGTGTACCAAGGTGACGTTAAGTGTGTGGCAGATGCTAAAGGACCTTCAGGACAGCATTGAAGACTTGAAGAAACTTGTAAGTTTACGAATCGATATCATACATAAGCAAAGCATTCAAATCGATGCATTAGAAAAATATAAACAAATAACCTCAAATCAAAATACAATCATTACTCAAAACACCGCACCTCCTGCGACATCTATTGCGAAGAAGCTCAACTCGAGCGGAAATCTTCAAGCCGTTAAACAGATGCCAATATCTCAAGAACCATCGATACCTCCTAGGAAGCAGAAGACCAAGCACAATCCAGGAGCGGATATTGATACCACCGTCAGCAGGGCTCGAGGCGATGCAGAATCAATCATTAAAATAACCGAATCGGCCGAAGGCTCCCCTACTAACACTACTGATTACACAAACAAAGAAAACGCCGAAGGATTCAAGACGGTAGAAAGAAAACGACAATACAGAAACAAACACCGACACTTTACAGTGGGAAAGAACGAAAATACCGCAGCGTCATTAAAAGTTGTAGATAAATTTGCGTGGATTTTTGTCACACGTATGCACAAAGATACCACGGAAGACGAAGTTATAAATTTTTTATCACCAATATGTAAAGCAAAATGTGAAAAACTACAACTCAACAATAACGAGAGAGTTGCATCGTTTAAAATAGGCGTCCCGTACGAGAAAAAGGACGAAGTATTTAGCGAGCAGCTATGGCCAAAAGGAGCATACATTAATAGATACTTCTTCTCCAGGAGCAAAAACGAAATGACAGAGAAAGTACGCACACCGCAAAAGGGGAAGGATTTTCCAGCTCCAAATCTGATCAACAAATCAGGGTGATGCACTTCAATATACAGGGGCTGAACGGAAAACTTCCAGCTCTTGAACTTCTAGTTGAAGAATATAAGGTCGACATATTATGTATCACCGAACACTGGGCTGACAGTAATATCAAAGATCTATCATTCGGTAATTTTAAAATAATCAGTTGTTTCTGTCGGTCACAGTATATCCGAGGAGGAGTATGTATTGTAGTTAGGAACAATATTAATGTATCACAAATAATAACCCAAGCTTCTATTGAAAAATCGTTTGAAATGTGCGCTATAAATATCAATACTCATAATAATAAAAACATCACTATATGCTCGGTATATAGATCCCCCAATTCAGATTTGAATGAATTTTTACACAAAGGTTAAATATACTTAAAAATCGAATAATCATATGCGGCGACGTAAATATGAACATGCTACCTGATAGTATCGACAACAACGCTATTACGCTCCTAAATTTATTTAGAGAATTCAATATTAAACCCACTATTTTTGTGCCAACTAGACTCACACCTAACTCATCAACGTGTATCGATAACATATTTACAGACATTGATGATTATCAAGTAAATTTTATCGATTCCGCAATATCCGACCATACTTTTCAAATAATGTTTTTTAAGTGCAACCATCATAACGAACAAAATAACAAATCAATGTTTAGATGCTTCCGCGAGACTAATATTAATGAATTTCATAATAAACTATCTAATATTAACTGGGAGGATATACTTTCGAATGAAAGCAACTCCAACAATAGTTTCAACATATTCTACGAACTAATATTAAAAATATTCAATGAGGCGTTTCCAGTCGTTAACGGCAAAACCTTTAAAAGAAAAAAACGACATATTAAATGGGTTTCTAAGGAAACGCGCGAACTAACACAATTACTGAGAGAAATGTCCTCACTTAGTAAAACTCTAAATAGCAATTTTTACACAAGGCGATACAAAGAACTAAAACAATATACTAACACAAAAATCAAAACCGAGAAACAAACGTATAATAATAACAGAACAATACATTGTCAGAACATTCACAAAGAGTGCTGGAGTATTATTAACGAGAATCGCGGTAAAGGGAAAAACAATATCAATAGGATAAAAAATTTAGACGGAAACGTGATTCAAAATTCAAAACTAATTAGTGATGAATTTAACCAGTACTTCGCAACAATTGCTAATAATACATCAGCACCGCCTAACAATACTAAAAGCGAAGCCAGATCCAATACTCAATCTCTATTCCTGTATCCAACAACTCCAATAGAAATATATAAGACAATAAAAAAAGTTTGCAATAAAAAATCGAGTGGAATAGATGACATACCGGGTCACATAATTACCAACGCAGCAATCCTATTATCACAGCCACTGTGTACACTCATCAACCTGAGTTTTAGCGAAGGAGTTTATCCGGAGCGATTAAAAATATCGAAAGTAGTTCCCATTTACAAAAATAAAGGGGATACCACAGACATTAAAGAATATAGACCAGTAGCATTGCAATGTCAATTCGCCAAGATCTACGAGTCCTTATATAATGATAGATTAAATGTCTATTTAGAAAAATATAACATCCTCTCAAATGCTCAGAACGGTTTCAGAAGTGGGTATTCCACTGAAACAGCGCTAGGCCAGGCCCTAACAGACATACACGACGCATTGAATAAAAAACAGCAAATAATTGGATTATTTTTCGATATGAGTCGAGCGTTCGACACCGTCGATCATAACCTATTGCTTGAAAAATTATCTAACATAGGTGTACGTGGTACATCCGCCAAATGGCTTGAAAGTTACCTTAAAGGAAGGACACAACAAGTAGAAATAAGCAGTGTACTCTCAGAACCTTGCAAAATCGAAAAGGGAACCCCGCAGGGTTCCTGTATTTCTCCTATGTTATTTAACGTGTTCATAGGTGACTTACCATCCGAATTCCAAAACATCGGGATCACACCAATTTTATATGCAGACGATACCAGTGTGTTAATACGCGGACATTCCGACCTAGATTTAAACCAAAAGTGTAACCTGGCATCTCAAATAATGTCTAAATGGTGTGAATCAAATGGACTCAGTTTAAACACGGATAAGTCAGTCGCCGTCCAGTTCTATCCGAAGAATAAAACCATAGATCGAAGCCTACTAATCAAAACAAATAGTGGTTCAATCCAAAATTTAAAGATTACTAAATTTTTAGGGGTAGCATTGGATCAAAAACTTACTTGGAAAAGCCACATCTCAACCCTGGTAGGAAAATTAAGTACGTATTGCTTCCTAATTAGGAATATTAGAGATACCGTAACATTCGACGTACTAAAAAAGCTATATTTCGGTTTGATTCAATCATCTATGTCGTATGGGTTAATTTACTGGGGCCAAGCACAAGATATCCATAAAATCTTTAAAGTTCAGAAACGAGCATTACGATACATGCTTAATTTGCCACAACGGACCTCATGTAGGTCACATTTTGTAAAAGCAGGTATTATGACACTTCACTCACTTTATATTTACCGATTATGCGTTCATGTAAAGAAAAGTAGCTCCAATATAGCAAGGGAGAATGTTCATAATTACAACACCCGCACGAAAAAAGAATTAGAAGTCCCATTTTCAAGACTCTCTATAGCCCAAGATAACCCTCACTATATAGGAATTAAATGTTATAATCATATGCTGAAACTGAACAAAGAAATACAACCCAATACAAAATTAGACAAATTCAAATTGATCATGAAAAACTTTTTAATTAAAAAATGTTATTATTCAATAGGAGATTTCTTCGCCGACAGAAATATATATGTTTGAGGGGTTCATAGGCTAGTATTTATAGCTATAATGGGTGTCACCCGGTTCATAATTTAATTTAATTTTATGTTTTAAATTTCATTTTTATATTTATATTTTAATATGTTAACTATATATGCATGTTATTGTGCTTTAGGAGCTATTGTTGTCTAAATAATTGCTATATATTTGTATCTGTATTTTTAAACTATTTTTGTTTTTGTAAACACCTTTTAATATGTCTGTAATTGTATTTTAATATTTTATCATTATATACTTGACGAGTCTAATAATGTACATTTAATGTAATATTTAAAGACAAATAAACTAAACTATTAAACTATACGCTACTCCGTACGAATGATATACTCGGAATACAATCTAGCACTAAGATCCGCGCACTGTTGACGAAGTTTACTGAAAATAACGTAATCAGATCGTCTTCCACTACCCTTGTATTTCGCATGACTTTTTTTCTTCGCTTTGACTATTTGAATAAGATGGCTGTTAAACCATTTAGGAAAATTAGATACTTTTACAAAATTTCTCGGCACAAACAAATTAAAAGCCTCGTATAACACATTATTAAAATTGTATACAATGTCACTAACATTACCGCACTCCAAAACATCCGACCATCGACAAATAGTTGTTAATCGCAGTATAATCCGCTTTAAAGTCATAAATCCAGTATTCGACACCAGAAACGTAGCATATATTATAGTTTGACACTTCCAGGGAATAAGGTAGGTGATGAAAACTAGCCTTGCGCAATGGATCACTTGATGACTCAATATTCATGTTGCTTAAGTTCGAAAAAATTAAGTACGTTCCTCGATCGTTTGGTAAATTATTAATTTGCCTTAAATTATGAAATTCGGCCAATACTTCGGCTGCATATGAATTGTTAGAGTGTGCTAGTATGTTATTTCCAGTAAAATCCCACTCAGCATTTGGAATGTTGTAGTGTCCACAAAAAATATAGTTTAATTGGCGGTAGGAACTACATATATTATCAATAGCTTCACAATGCTCCTGATATAGTGAGATACTAGAACCGGGAGGAATGTAAAAGGCTCCAATTACATACTTTTCATTTATTCTCACAAATAAATGCTCAACTGAACTACAAGCCTGAAGTCTGCAACATCGCAATTGGAATCTCACCGCAATCATTACTCCTCCACCTCTAATCTTGGAACTAGTAGAATTCGATCTATCTGTTCTGAAAATGCTGAAGCCGTACAGAGCAAGCTCAGCATCATTTACATACTGATCTAACCACGTCTCAACAAAAATAAGTACGTCATAAACAGAACAATTAATCTTTAACAATATGTCCTTAATTTTTCCCTTTATACCCCCACATTCTGGAAGTAAATATTAAGTTTTTTTTATCGATGGTAGATTGAACAATTTCCGGATGACCGTTGACATACTTAATCGTCAAATCCGTCTCTCCCTCTGATTTTCGTAAACTAAGCTCGTTTCTGAGTTTTTTAATATGATCACGCGGCGCTAAAGTTAAATCACTTCCAAACCTCACGGTGCCTGCATCAATAATACAACAAACTCTTAAAACCTCTACGGCAGACTTCCGGTTGGCAAATGTGAGTTTAATGGGCCGGGGTTTGTTGTTGTTAACTTTCCCAATTCTTATCACCTTACATGGTTCAAATTCAGCACCAGCATCCAAAATATTTCTCAGGGCAGTAGTGTCCTATTTTTTCTTCGATAATGTACAAATAAATATATAAACTTATTCAGTCAAACAAATATTGTACATATAATTAGTCTTTAATCTATTCATCCATACATAAAAGATACTACTGCTACCCCAGTTCTAGTTTTTTTTTTTGCCCCTCAGAACTACTCGTGGGTATTTCACCAAATGTAACCTTAAAATTAAACCGGCTTATTGCTCCATTCTCATGGCCACTTGCGACGCACAGTAGAATTAAAAATTCCTGGCCAAAACTCAAAAGGTATTTGTTTTTTCTTCAAATTGTGGAACTGTTAGTTTTCGGGATCGCTGATTTCAAATATAAAACAATTATAATGGCGGATAGATTTTCGAAAATATCAATCATATTTCATATCCGGCAATTCGGAATTTTTGTGGCTTCCGATTTCAAAAATTAAATCAAACAAAATGTTGCACATAACTTAACAAAAATTTAAATATGTAGTTATAAAAATAGTAAAAAAAATAGTTCAAAACTACTTTTATAATTAAAAATCCCTGCTCTTTTAGCTAGCATATAACGGTACTTGGACTGTCATGATTCAGAACAGGCTTGTTATTTTGTGAGTTTCATAGCAACCGAAATTAGTCCGGGAGAGCCATTCGAACGTGACTAAATAATAATAATAATAATATTTATTCGTGCCATTACCATTTACATGGTTTACACAAGTAAACATATAAATTCACAAATTAAAATCAGAATGTAGAAATGAAATAAATAATAAAATAGATAAAACCGACACAATAAGTGAGACTAAAAAACAATACTCATATGAAAGATAAAGGGTATAAATAAATAAAATAGGGACAATACATGTACTAGTTAAAAATACAATTTTGGTAGTTAAACTAGTTGCTGGATAATAATTTGAAATTATTGGTTAGGCATTCATCTAGAGCAGGGGTCTCCAAACTTTTTCCATCGCGGGCCATATATATAATTCTTCATAACCTAGTGGGCCAAGGTATAATCAATTACAAATATAACTAATTTCAAAATCTATAACAAAAAATCGTTGTAGAATTTTAAAATGTGACATTTACGAAAAATGTAACTGCTTGTCGTGGTCCGGATTCGTTGAGGTCGCGGGCCGCATTTGGCCCGCGGGCCGTAGTTTGGAGACCCCTGATCGAGAGTGTAGGGGGCCAATTCTATCAAGTAGTTTTTGGAGTTTTTAAATGATTTAATATCCAGAGATTTGATCGGATCCGGAAGCCTTTTAAATACTTTTGGCCCGTAGTAGTTAGTAAGATGTTGGTATTGTATGTGGTATTATGATCGTGAACTTCTGTGTGGATACTGTATGAGGTTATGTTTTTTCGAACATGTACAAGGCATTCAAGTGAGTATAGCGCCGGAAGCGTAAGAATAGCCAATTCCTTAAATGCTACTTTACAGTCCTCTCGATATTTAAGGTTCGATATCACTCGTACTGTACGTCTTTGTAACCCGAACATGCGCTTCATAATTATCGAGTGACCCCACGCTAAGATGCCGTAGACTAGATGCGACTGACACACTGCAAAATATGCGGTGCGCAACACCGTTAACGGAAGGCTACATTTTAACTGTCGTAGTAAAAATATCAATCGACGTACCTTTGTTGCCACAATTTCCCCATGACTGTTCCAAGACAAATTATGATAAAGACATACACCTAGAAATTTTGCCGTAGTTTCTTTAGAGATGTCTGATCGTAGTGAAAATGTCAGGTTGACTGTTTTAGTGGCATTTAAAGACAACCTGTTTGACTTAAACCAGCTAGTGAAGTTGTTTATGTATTCTTGATGATCCTCCGTTGCTTTTAATCATTCAGTCGATTTATTTAAGAAGGTCGTATCGTCAGCAAATTGAATACAGTTCATGTGTATTGACGCGAAGGAGAGATCGTTAATATATAACAAAAAAAGCAACGGCCCAAGAATAGATCCCTGAGGCACACCGTAATTCAAGTAGATTTTGCTGGATTGTTTTTGATTTACACTAACCACTTGCTGTCTGTTATGCAAATACGTTGATATTAAGCGACAAGCGCTTGGATGGAAATTATAGAAATATAATTTTCGTAGGAGAACGTCGTGATCGATGCAATCAAAGGCCCTACTGAGATCCAAAAAGGACGAGACCGTATGCATGCCTGCTACGAAACCTTCGATTATTTCCTCAGTAAGACCAATGATAGCACCGGTAGTGGACCTTCCCCTACGAAAACCATATTGAGTTTCAGCTAAGATATTATTAGTCTCAAGATAGTCAGAGACAGTAGGATTTTCTCAAATATCTTCGATAGCACCGGCAGTATAGCGATCGGCCTATATATTACCAATCTCATCTCTCTATCCATTTTGAAAATGGGGTAATACGAGCTAGTTTGAGTGAACTGGGAAATATTCTATTTTTTATGCAACTATTAATTAATTTTATTAATGGTACAATGATAACATTAATTATTTTTTTTAAAAAGACTAGTTGTGTAGTTGAAAATGTCTCTTGACGGAGAGTTTTTCAGTCCAAGTATTACGCTCCTGACTTCTGAGAAACTAGTTTCTCTAAATTTGAAATAATTCGAGCATGAATGACATCGGCGTTCGCGTAGAAACCGGTAACTTACTTGCAAGGTCATTGGCGATATTTGCGAAATAAGTGTACATAGAATCAGGATTAATGTCACAGACGTTATCACAAGATTTTTGGTTATTAATCAAGGACCACATTGCTTTAGGACTATTTTTAGAGTTTTTTATAAAGGATTCATTTGCAGTTATTTTTGCTGTTTTGAGGGCAGTATGATATTGATGCTTATATTGGGTGTAAGCATTTTTGCATTTTTTAAAGCGGGGTTCCGATCGCTGGCCCCTTTAATTAAGAAGAGAGCTTCTCACATGCTGTGTAAATCAGCATTAAACCATTTAACGTGATTTTTCTTAGATAAGATTTTTTTTCCCTAAAAGAAAATGTGAAATAGTCATGTAAAATGTCTGCAAATGAATTAAACTTTGTTTCTGACGTGATTTTACAGTCACTGATAAAATTCCAGTCGGTTGATTCAAGAAGACTATAAAGCACATTTGTACTAAACTGTGTAATTGGTCTTATAATTTTATTGGGTTTGACAGCTGGGATGCTGTTTAATTTAGCCTTAAACAAAATGCCAGTATGGTCAGAAAGACCTGAGTTACAAGAATCTACTGATATATTAGAGAAATGCATGTTGGAAAAAACATTATCTAAATAGTTTTCTTTGCGTGTACAAAATGTAACCTTACTTGACAGGTCATAAGTTGTCAACGTATAGCATAAGCTTACGGCTCGGGGATCACTGGTGTTGAATTTTACATTAAAGTCACCTCCAAGGATTAAATTTTTATGTAGGTCAATATTATCCAGCCTAACCTTGCCTAAAACAGATAGAAAAATATTAAAATCGCCGCCGGGGGATCGATATATGCAATGGTATTAAAAAGAGGCAGGAATGTTGCAGCTATATCACAATGTTTTTAGAGAGAGAAACTAGTAAGTGTTTTTTAATTTTCTGATTGAATATGAATTTGAGTTAACTGCACCACTCCTCCATGTTTGAAGTTGTGTCGGGCAAAGCCAGATGTCACTGCATAGGCCCCTACGATACGTTATTAATTTCAAGCTCTTTAAGCCAATGCTCACTTATACATAACATATTTATACCAGTATTGATTGCTGTAAATGCTTCCAGCTCATTTATTTTAGATCTAATACTTTGTATATTAACAAAATAGATTTTTAAATTAGCAGAAAATTCGCGTTCACAAGGTTTGTTATTTAATGTATGGTTGTGGGCTGATTCTCCAAAAAATATATCTTTCCACTGTAATTCCATTGGGCCATGATTTTGGGTCCATAAGTAAGTCGTGCTATTTATACTCTGCACCGATTTTGAAAGCAGGATTTGCGGTCTTCAGTTCCAGTTTTTCACATGTGAAATTGTCAGTGTTCATTATTTGATGAACATGCGACTTCACATCCTCTTCCTTTACATTCTTTTTAACGCGCTTTACAATTATCCAAGTTTTTTTTTGGCTCTGCCTCTAGGTTGGATTTAATTATTCCACCGGTACCCACAATTACTGTTTTCTTGAGTAATGTACGTTTTTTTTTTTTTTATGTGACAGTGGTAAAGGATGCATCTGTATTGCTTACTTGATTATCGGTTTGTCTGCCTCCTACCGGGGGATTGCTGACAGGTCCCTGATTGCCTAGAGCAGGTTGTTTATTTTCCGAAATCAGCTGTTTGTTCTCTTCGCATGAATTGGCGGTCGCGACCGTGATTTTTACGTTCCGCGTGGTGGCCTTCATGATTGGAGGATTGTTCACGTTTTTTATTTTCATCTCCGATGTTTCGGCTGCAGCAATGGGAGGAAAATTATGAGAACGTAGTTGCACGTTTTCATCTTCCAATATCTTAATTTTCTCCAGTATTTAGTTATCCAGTTATTAGCATTGTATTTATATATCTAGTAGGCCAACGCAATGTAAATTTTTGATGCTAAAAATTGGGTTTCGAAATAAACCAAGAGAGCGCGTAAGCATTCACACATTGAAAAACTTGAGTAGCGTGTGATATGTGTTGCATACTTGAAAATTATTACTCGTTTTAGAATGAATTTTTGAATTATCGATCGATATAGGAAATACAAGGCCACCGTCTGTACCGAAACTCGTCTGTGGACGCGTAGAGCTGTAATGTAAACAAAAATCAAGAAACATAAATAAACACCGCACGGCATAATATATTTTAACATAAAGACGATAGCAGCAGTAATATTGAAAATATTCTTCATTCTGATAAACTACAATATTGAAATGTATGTGGATAGAGTTAATTAGAGGAAAGAAAAAACAATATTTACTTTCTCCGTATAAAGTACGCAAAAGTATTGTGATCGTGAAAATATTTAAAAAAAACAGTAAAAAAAATTCTCTTTATATCCCTACAAAAATTGTATGGGTGCTGAACTGAATATATTTTGGTAAATTTTCGTTCACCGGAAGTGGGCATTTATCTTGACCGTGTTTACTTTTTTTCTGATTTTTTTTTATATACAGGGTGTAGAATTGGTTTACGCATCATGGGGATTTCCATGTTAAATTCTTAATGTTCAAATATTGGCTCCCAAAAGTGCCCATACTTTTGAAAAAATTCGGAATCATTTTTATGCATCTAATCACATGATTACAGTGGCAAAAAAATTGTCTGAACAAAATTGAATTTTTTCTTCTCCGAATCCCAAACCAGGCAAGACTCTTGATGAAATCGTTGTAAAAAAGTTATCGAATTTTATTAATCTCATAAAAGAAAAGTCGTGAAAAGCCGGGATGAAACGATTGTGCACCGTAAGAACTGATAAATAAAAAGTAAAAGTACAAAAGAGATTAGTTCTGTGCAACTTGAAAGAAGCCTATGCTAAATTTAAAGAAATCAATGCACACTTGAAAATACACTTTTCGAAGTTTACTGCACTGAGACCGAAGTATTGCACATTAGCTGGTGCAAGTGGAACTCATTGCTGATGTAACAACATCATAACGTTAATCATACAGATGATTTACCCTATAAATAACCCTGTTAATTTTTCCATGTGGGCTAACAACAATATTAAGAATGTTAATACCGTTTTTTTTATCTTTAAGATTATAGAACGGAAGCTCAAACACTTAAAGTCATTTCGAGAAAGCAAAGATGATTCGCGGCACTTTAAAGTACCGTTCATTTACTCCAGGAAAAACCGGAAAATCGAAGTAAAAATCGTTAGCTACTAAGTAGATGATTACAAATGTGTGAAAAAATAAAAATTAATTATCTTTTTCTACCAATAGTCGCGCGGCGCCGCGCGGTCATATTCTTAATTTTTTTTTTTAATATAGAGCCCGTTGGAGTTCCATCTTCAATTTTTCAGTTTCTTTGGAATTGAAGTGGGAACATGATATAATTTTTTCCAAAATTTGAAGTTGGTGAGCCGATGATGAAAAATGCTAATGAATTTTATAAACAAATAATTCATTAATATTAAACGCAAATTTTAAATATACTTTTTATAGAATGACTCAAGATCTTTAAAATCGACCTGTTGATTATTTTTGTACGACTAATGGATTCGACGATACAGTTGTTTGAATGTTCGCACGACCGACGTTTTTCGTAATTTCTTGCAATTTACAACCGTGCATATCTCAAATTCAAAATCTCAAATTTTTTCGCTAAACATGACTTCCATTATTTCATATGTAGAATGCGTCTGCAAAATTTAAAAAAATCGGAATCATCAGTTATTATTTTTACGATAGCGATATGTGAAATTCGCTAAAACCCCTGATGTACCCCCAAAAAGTGTGCATTTATTAATGGAATGGCCGATTTAACATTTACAGGAAAAATAGTCTATTTAATTTTATTTAGAAAGAATTCATGCATCCGAAAATATAATGAAGATCAGCGGGTATAGTGGAACACCAAACATTATAAAAAATATCGTAAAACACCGAGTAGGTATAAAAAAATTAAACAAACCCAGAGCATTTATCAACAGTAAATCTCTCAACGCTGTACGACCGAAAATGTAAATTAGGACGCGTGTTATTAGTCATTCTCCACAAAAACAAATAATTTCATATTAAATTCAGGCAACTCAGTGGGCATATTATTTTCATAGCCATCTATGAGGGCATAGTAAAATCAATTTAATAGCTATTTTATATCGCAGTGATAGCGCCTCATACGGAGGCTTCCAAAGTAGGGTCCCACAGGCTTCCAAAACTTGCCTCTTTTTCTCCCATAAGCGTTGCACTACTAGATATGTATATACAATGGTATTAGTGAGTTTTAGCTCCTGCACTCGCTCCTTCATTGAAATGAACGCCTCCTTTTGGAAGTTGAATTCGGCGTTATTTTCACTCGTGCACAGACTTGGACTTGTGCCGCCGTTAGTTAGCGGTAATTCACAACACAATTTCACTTTTTTGACGCATCCAGAGTGATAATACGACTTGCAGTTAGGACATCGTGTGCCGGATTTAGCTATGTGTCCACAAGCACACGATTTTGCACTATTTACACTATTCTTCTCAATATTTTTATTGATTAAAATAGCGCTCGATGTTTCACGACCGTCCTGACATTCGGCCATCTCGAGAATCACCAATACACACACACATAGCATAGCAATATAGATCGGTAGCGCAAAAAAATATAAATTTATTACAATAATATTAGCTACCTAGGATACAAACAATTCAGCACTCTCGTGACAGTATTTTTCAAACAATTTTATTTTGACGTTGAAGCAATTGCAGAATTACGTGGAATCTTTCGAATCTCTCAATCGAGACCCAGAACGCGAGCTGATACTTCTGAGTATTCAAAGAAACTTCGAGCCGTGATGCCATCATTTGAATTACCCATTCCCTGTTTTGGCCAATCAATGAGCAAC
This sequence comes from Ocypus olens, assembly GCA_910593695.2. Classification (NCBI taxonomy): domain Eukaryota; kingdom Metazoa; phylum Arthropoda; class Insecta; order Coleoptera; family Staphylinidae; genus Ocypus; species Ocypus olens. The sequence goes on from OU343061.1 coordinate 20,350,968, forward strand.
TGCAGCTCTTTGAATGGATACCTTCTTTATTTTTAGACTGCGATTTTCACGTTTTCGTATTCTTCGTGCAAAAGGCACTAAAAAAAATGAATCCCATAATTCAACGTGGATAAGCCTTATTGCAAGTTTTACTGGTCAACTTCCTCGCATCGTGTCGTTGAACCTTTTCTCGTCATTTATGTCACGACATTACAAACTTTGCCGTCGTTTTGCCGCCAAGCGTAGTATCAATTAACGATGGATTAAATCTATTCGTTAATAACGCGCTTTTCCTCGATAGTTGACTCTGTGGTTTCGAGTTTAAATTAAAGTCGAATTGGTCTGCAAAACCACAAGGACGAAGGTCTTGGATTCTTCCAAACAATAACGTCTAATTACTTTCTCTGTTACAAAGTACGAGAAAGTATTGTGATCGTGATTTTTTTCAAATTTTTTTTTTACGGAAATATCCGTTTTGGGGTCCCTAGATGCCATTTCAACAATTTCTGGAAAAAAAAATGTGTGTGTGTGTCTGTCTGTGCGCGCTGTATCTTAAAAACTAATCAAGCAATTGATATGAAACATTGAACATCCGTCTTATTGGATAATCTAAAGAACTGAAAAGCTTTTGGTAAAATTTTGTACACCGGAAATGGGTGTTTACCTTAACTGTTTTTTGTTTTTTGCCAATATTTTCTTAAATATGAAAAATATCACAAAAACATTTAAACAAACTTTGAAGACAACAAAGTAATGAATATCTTTTGCTTGAAAACATTTTTCATAAAACCATTTTTATTCGAGAAAAAAATTTATTATTATTTTTTTAATTTTAGGTTTATAATTATAAAACGATAATAGTTACAGCAGATTTATGTTAATAATAATTGTAGATAGAGAATGCTAAATTGAACAACTTATAAAGAATAAGTTTTTTTCGAAATCTCTTTAGTTTTTGAGTAAACTGTGTTTTTGAATTTGAAGTATAATTTTTCCATCTTTCATAATTTTGACGTTTTAAACGTCAGTTTCATCCGAGTCTACAAAACGCTTGATGTACATTCAAAATATGATTTTAATTGACAATGAACCATTAAAATGTAAATATAAATGGCTATGAACCATCAAGTCGGAGAAAGTAACATGATGGCCACATCACCATTTTTACTTTCTCCGTTACGAAGTACGAGAAAGTATTGTGATCGTGATTTTTTTTTCAAAAATTTTTTTTACGGAAATATCCGTTTTGGGGTCCCTAGATGCCATTTCAACAATTTCTGGAAAAAAAATTTTTGTGTCTGTGTGTGTGTGTGTGTGTGTGTGTGTCTGTGTGTGTGTGTGTGTGTCTGTGTGTGTGTGTGTGTGTCTGTCTGTGCGCGCTGTATCTCAAAAACTAATAGAGCAATTGATATGAAACTTTGAACATACGTCTTATTTGATAATCCGAAGAACTGAAAAGCTTTTGGTAAAATTTCGTACACCGGAAGTGGGTGTTTACCTTAACTGTTTTTTGTTTTTTGCCAATATTTTCTTAAATATAAAAAATATCACAAAAACATTTGAACAAATATTAAAGACAATAAAGAAATGAGATTATTTTGTTTGAAAACATTTCTCATAAAATCATTTTTATTCGAGAAAAAAATTTATTAATATTTTTTCGTTTTTGGTTTATAAATATGAAACTATAATAGTTACAGGAAATTTATATTAATAATAATTGTAGAGAATACCAAAATGAACAACTTATTAAGAATAAGTTTTTTTCGAAATCCCTTTAGTTTTTAAGTAAACTGAGTTTTTGAATTTGAAGTATAATTTTTCCATCTTTCATAATTTTGACGTTTTAAACGTCAGTTTTATCCGAGTCTACAAAACGCTCGATGTACATTTAAAATATGATTTAAAATGAAAATAAACCATGAAAGCATAAATATATATGATACTATTAAGTCGGAGAAAGTAACATGATGGCCACATCACCATTTTTTTAATTTCTTATCGGTTTCGAGCAGAGGGGCAGAGAAATGAGAAAAGTTCATAAAACGCCCCATTTTACAAGCAGCAAGAAGTTTCTACAAAAGTCATTATCCAATCGATTCAAAAATTCGTTTTGCATTTGCAAATTGTGGTTTGCGACTGCAACTTGACTTCGGCACACGTTTCAGAAACAGTTACATGGTCCGCATATGGCAATGCTTGTTGAAACGTCTTTTGTTAATTTTGTGGAATATCAAATGAATGCGCTGATTTGTTCAGCAATTTTTCCTCCAAAATTTTAATTTGGATGCCGAGATCCCAATTCAATTCTTGATGCAAAATTTCGAAAATTTCTTGCCATGCCCACGTCATTGTCACTGTCGCTGTCTACGATATTGCAATAATCAGAGCAAAAAAACCGCGTGCATGCACCTACTTGCGCGACTTCAACGAAGCTAATCCCCTTTTGCAAATGACTGGGGAAGCTCCGGTTATTCTATTAAATTTACAATACCTTTTCACGTATAAAACAATTGCAACTTGAACGGGATCTCGCGGGATCACTTTTAATTCACTGCCGATATAGATGCTTCCATTTAAAAACGCGAATTTCAAACGCTTACATTTAAACTTTTTTGCGCTTACATAATAATTAAATAAGCAATATCAATACGTTTGTAAATATTCTATCTACATTCAGGAACATCCTCAATGTTGCAAAATTGCTTTTCAACACGTATTCACAAATATACAACTGATATCGTCGTGTGCTTGAGAGAGAATGAATGCTAGCATAACGTGCGTTCCTCGACAAGGGAGACTTTGAGGTAATACCTGCCCTCCAGGGTTCAACCTATACATCTGCCATTTTAGAATATGTTACTCTAACTCTATCAGAATTTTAAGGCAGTTTACCTCGAACGGTTTTGGGGATTTTAGCCAGGAATTTTGTATTTCAACCCACTGTGCGTCGGTTCGAAATTTAGATATTTGCTTGTTCTTGTTGCTTTTATATTTACTTGCATTTCTTGAAAATCATCGTGAATACAATAACTCTATGAATAAGATGCAATGTGTATTATGTACACTTAAAAATAAAGCATCACAAACAAATCACCGCATGCATGTTGAACTACATTTATAACACATTTATCCCACTAGTATTAGCCACTCAAACATCTTAATTAGATCTTCTATATTGGAAGTGAATAATACTATTATCTAGTCGTATTATTGATAAATCGGTAAGATGATTTTAAGGCAAGTTTAACTAAAATGCTAAAATTTTATATTCAAAGTTCAATTTGATTTTTAGAGATTGCTCAACTTTCGAAAAGATAGTTCGATTTTATTGATTCAGAATTCAGATTTCAAAAGGCCATTTCAGAACTATTTACAAATGTATTAAACTATTTTCTTGTGAAATAAGGCAAAATGCAAAAAATTGGGCATTTGTCAAGTCCAACACAAATTCGATTTTTTTATTTTTGGAAATTGCTCAACATTCGAGCGCTGTTTTTGATTTTAATCATATAACTAGTACATAAACATAAAACTAGTTTCATATACATATACATAAAAAGTATTGTGTCAAGTATTTGTAAAATTAATAAATCATAGTGTAGTGTCATTTTTAAATTGGCGGATTAATTTTCGCCATTAAACCTTCAAAAAGTGACAATATGTCAGTCCCACTACTGTAAAGACGTCAGCATGCCGTCGCTTAGAGTCATATGAGTTTCGCAGCCAACACGGGCATATGGTTATGCAATTCATTGAGAAGCACTGATCTAAAATATCAATATACTCTTATTCCCTACAATAGGGTATATATGGGTACATGCTGTACATGGTCTTCCAGGAGTGTTAGAAGTGACAGTTACTGTCTGAAATTCATTAGAAAACAAAAACAAATCATGGTCCAGCTATAAATGCGAGGCGGTGGTGCATTATAAACTCCCACTTTGCAGTGCCTTCATTAATGTGAAATATTCTCGATAATTCAACTCATGTATAAAAAGGTGCATTTAAAACGGCGGACAAACAAAATTTGCAAATGATTAAAAATGTATTTACCTTCACAATGACAACGATCTTTATATTAACAATTTCACCTTCAATTGTCATTTTCTCGAAAAATTTCTTATGAAAGATGGCAACATTTTTATACTTCCAGTTCGACAATGAAAAAATCTCTCAAAATCAAGAATAAAAATAGGGGGTTGCCGTTAAAAAACAAAATGGATGACGTCATTACTCAAAAACAAATGACGACTGAAAATTGACTTTTATGCAAAAATGTGTATTTTTATAAAAGAAAATCGACGTGTTCCAGGATTTTTTCCAAAAATATTTTATTTCGATTTTATTGACTATATTCCATACTTTAGGCGCGCACTGTATAATAACTTGTGGCGATCCGCGCCCGGGCGCGCGAAAGACGCTCGCCACTAGGGTGACTCACCACCAGCGGCACTCGCTACGCACGATCCCTGAACAGAGGGCGCTCCCTACGCTCGCATGACCCACTTAAATAGGGAATGTGCCCCGTCATCTCGTCACTTCGATCAGCGCACTGCAATCGAATAGTCAGTACAATCGGTAAGATAGACTGACAAGCGAGCTCACCAAGGCACGCAACACGAGCTCACTAAGGCACTTGAATCAAAGCAAGCTCACCAAGGCACGCTACGACAAGCTCCCCACGGCATCCGATGCTACGCCTTCCGGTCCAGCAGCATCAGACCCGGAGCACATCACGCCGGAGTCGACGCCACGTCAGTAGAAGAGCACGACGCTACTGCGTGGACCACCCGAGGCTATTACCACCAATCCCATCGACACCACGGAGGCTAGGCCCAGAGCGAACCAGAGGACCAGCAAGAACGCACGCCATCCCGAGGCCCGTGTCACCGGTGCCACCATCGCCGACGAGGACCCCCACGTATAGGACACCACGACGACTGAACCTGACCGAGGTCCTGTACACCGGAGTGAACCCGACGACCGTGCACCCACAGGACCCGCGCCGATTTTCAGTCCGCGTCGCGATACCGACACCGCGCTAACCTTAATTATCTGTACCATATTCGTTTTCTATAAATAAACTGTTACGACCACATCGAATTCTCTTGGATCCAACGAACTACGCAACGCAATCCCTACATTGGTGACCCCGACGTGATCCAAGAGAACCACGAGTGCAGTGTACTAGTGATTGTGCAAAATGCCAGACAACCACGAAGTAAATCGAGTACAAGTGCGAATCCCGCCATTTTCGGCCGACGATCCGGACTTATGGTTCGCCCAGGTAGAGAGCCAGTTCCAGATCGCAGGCATCGTCACCGATGAGACGAAATACGGACATATAGCAGGCAACCTAGAATCAAGATATGCCAAGGAAATCCGAGACGTACTAACGAACCCGCGAACCACCGGTAAATACGACAAACTCAAAGCCGAGCTGATCCGCAGGTTGTCCATAAGCCAGGAACAACGAACAAAGCAACTGCTGGAACGTGAAGAATTAGGAGACAGAACACCATCTCGATTCCTACGTCACTTACAATACCTAGCAGGCACCACCGTATCAGAAGAGCTTCTCCGATCGCTGTGGTTGGGACGACTCCCAAACCACATGCAGTCCATACTCGCGACACAAACTAAGGCAACACTGGAAGAAGTGGCAGAATGGCCAGACGCCATGGCGAACACAGCAGTCCAAACGGTAAACGAGGCCACGCACACGTACGATGACACGCTGACGAACCTCGTAGCGGAGATCGGACAACTCAATACGCAGCTTCAACAGCAACAAGAGAAGCAGAACTTCAGACGACCACAAAGACGCGACCAGTCACAAAGCAGGAGCCAGAGCCAAGGCCGAACTCGTGCGAAGACCCGCGAATATGAGATGTACTGGTTCCACTACAAGTTTGGCAACGAAGCTCGAAACTGCCGACCCACGTGAAAACATTGGAAGCAGGGAAACGACCTAGGCAGTCAGTAGCGGCGACTGACCACACGCCTAACATCTCCCGCCGTCTATACATCACCGATCGACAAACGCGAGTCCAATTCTTGATCGTGACAGGAGCAGACGTCTGCGTTTTCCCACGGAAACTCGTAAAGCGAACCGGCCACGCTGCCGCGTACCAACTTTACGCAGCGAATGGAACTGTGATAAACACCTACGGCACAGTTAACTTGAACTTGGATCTAAATTTAAGGAGGAATTTCCCATGGCGGATGTACAAAAGGCGATAATAGGGGCCGATTTCCTAGCTCACTACGAGCTGCTACCCGACATTCGACATCAAAAACTCAGGGACGCCAAAACTAGCATCACCACATCCGGCCAACTGACGACAAGCGACGAGGCAACGGTGAGCACGATCAACAACAGTAAAAAATACCACCAAATCCCGAGCGAATTCCCTGGGATCTGGGCACCACATCCAAACAACGCCAGGCCAAACAGTATCCAGCAGACCACGCCGACTCGCACTCGACAAGCTACGAATAGCGAAAGGCGAATTCAAGACAATGTGTGAAATGGGGATAGCGAGACCATCGAAAAGCCCATGGTCCTTGCCACTTCACCTAGTGTCGAAAAAAAAACGCAGAATGGAGACCGTGCGGCGATTACCGAGCACTGAACGCAAGAACGATCCCGGATAAATATCCCGTTCCACATATCGAAGATTGTGCCCAACAACTACATGTCAGCACATATTTCTCCCCGATCGATTTGGTCAGAAATACCCGTAGCAGAGGACGACATTCCAAAAACAGCAATCAACTACGCAACGCAACCCCCACATAACTTACCCTCAAACATGAATTACTAGCACTCACAGCACTATTGAGGTTAGTTACTAAAAATGGTGAGACTTCATTAAGCGTTGCCGCATATACATCAAAGTGTAAAATATACAATGCTCATGATTATATTTAATAAACTGTAATATACTTTCATAAGTTATTATTACAAATATAAGCGATAATGAGTCTAATTATGTTTAAAACATATTTTTAATTGTTAAAATTATTACTTTGTAGTGAAATTTTAAGATTATTAAAAACGGTAATCCCCATAATAAGATCTTTAACAAATCTGGCAACATCAAAGGAACCATCTTTAAAAAGCGGCAAATTTGAAATATTCCCCCTCGACTCCACTGTTCTGTGGTGGCCCACCTTTTTCGTGTTGCCGATATTTGTATATTGGCTTCATACCCGTGGGTACAGGCTTATCTTCATTGCGTTGTTACTGGCAGCTGTACTTCTTCTAAAATTATCTCGTTTGGAAATTTTAATAATGCGGAATTTATGTTAATATTGAAAAGGAGCAATGGTTAGCTCATAAAATACAAATTAAGATAATTACGTATTTGTTAAGACGCGTAGATAAACTAAGCGCCGATAACAATAATAATATATATTTATACAAAACAATAATTATAAATATCATTTTAACGGCTAGATCCTAGTGTTTGTACCACTCGCAAACGTGCAGGCGCTAATTTCGCGATTCCCGTGGCACTGAACCATTTTCATTTTACCCACACACGATTTTGACGATTGGTGCATCATACAATTTCATCACAAATAAACAATGCTCTTTCACCAATTGTATATTTAATTAATATAAATTGTTAATAAAAATATAGTTCTTATTCGTTAAATTATCTCAACAAATACCACTCAAAAAAATTTTATTTTAGGCACTCGTCAATTCATCACAAATTTCTTGAATGAATTGAGATTAGGCAAAAAAATGTTCCATCTCAATTTATTCTCGAAATTTGTGTCGATTCAATGGCTCATGCAAAAGAATAAAATTTATCTGGCCAAATTCTAACCCCCGATAAAAAAATATTTTCAATAATGCAATATATCATTTTTGCAATCTACGATAGTGTAAACATTTCGTTTTTCAAAGCTACATTTAACGCGTTATTTATTATTGAACATATGAATATTACCAATTTGTTCCGGTTTTTTGGCCGGAAATAGCAAATTACGCACAATTTCACGGGCGCGTAATTGCGTCACAACTCAAGTTGTGTACTATTCGCTTAAACTAACGATAAATTGGAACTGAATCTTGTCTGGGTGTCGTTTGAATTTTCAAGGCTCCACTTAATTACTATTAGTAATTACTTAATTACTATAAGTAATTTAGCAAGACCGGCAGCAATTCACATTTAATAATTCGCATGAAATTGCCCGGTAATGGCGATATGGGGCGACTACTAACTAAACAAACGAATTACCTTTCGAACAATTTTCCGTCGAATAATATATTGTCTAACACATTGATTGAACAATTTTACGGACACCCATTGTTTTACTCGTTCTGAGTATCATAAGGCATGGTGAAGAGTTTATTGTGTCGGTTATTTTTATAACCAATATTTTGTAATCTGACATTTAACTGTCACTGTCACTTTTGATATTTAAAGACGAACAGACGAATGAAGTATATCGGGTGTGTATACATTTTTTGGGATTTTTTGGTATTTGGTATTTATTTACGGAAGCTATTTCATTACAGTAATAAATTAAAATAAAATAAAACATATATATAATATAAGATGTTACGAAACAGATTAAAATATAAATATATATATATATACAAGGTGTCTAAAAAAGACACCACCAAAATGATATGGTGTATTCCTGAGACAAAAAAAGAGCAAATTAACTAAATTTATCTATATGAAAAATTACATACCTTCCAAGATACAGCAAGTCAAAGTTTAAGATTTTTAAAATATTTTAATCTATATCTCGAAAATGGCAAATGAGAATGATTTGTTTATTTTTTTCTGACAACTAAATTAGGTGTACTACATTGTTTAAAAATTTCAAGAAATTTCTTCAAGTACAAAGGTGCTCCAGAGGACATGCTGTTTACATTATTACATAGAACTTTTTTGTTCTTCATATTTTTTGCGATTTAATATTTTTTTCAAAGCAACTCATCACTTTTAAAGAATTTATAACTCTTAAAGTTTTTTTGTTTACGCCTTATTTTTAAGAAAAAAAAATAAAAAAGAACTTATTGTTCATTGTTTCATTGCGCTCGTCCTGCAAGAAAAGTCTTAAAAATAACTATAATCCAAAAACTGCTTTTATTTTAACATATTAAATTATTTAACAAATTACAAAAAATTCAAAATGACCCTCATAAAAAAAATCACAGTACACATTGTATGCGCGTGCGCGCGTCGCGTCGATGCGCTTCAGCCACCGGCGATACTTCGGTCACCCCCACTCAAAGTGTTAACCAGTTTTACTTAAATTGAAAGTTTTAATCGTACTGACACGTTTTCAACGAATTGACACCCGCCTACTTAGATTATTTTATTTTTTAACACGAAATTTTCCAAAAACAATAAGTTCTTTTTTATTTTTTTTTTGTTAAAAATAAGGCGTAAACAAAAAAACTTTAAGAGTTATAAATTCCTTAAAAGTGACGAGTTGCATTGAGAAAAATATTGAATCGTAAAAAATGTGAAGAACAAAAAAGTTGTATGTAATAATGTAAACAGCATGTCCTCTGGAGCACCTTTGTGCTTGAAGAAATTTCTTGAAATTTTTAAACAATGTAGTACACCTAATGTAGTTGTCAGAAAAAAATAAACAAATCATTCTCATTTGCCATTTTCGAGATATAGATTAAAACATTTTAAAAATCTAAAACTTTGACTTGCTGTATCTTGGAAAGTATGTAGTTTTTCATATAGATAAATTTAGTTAATTTGCTTGTTTTTTGTCTCAGGAATACACCATATCATTTTGGTGGTGTCTTTTTTAGACACCTTGTATATATAGATGCTGGAGGGAAGTAACGGCCGTACTTGTTGGAAAATAGTAAAAATGTCGAAGAAAAATCCTCGTATCAGGGAATCCGACCAAAAAGGGTGGTTAATAAATCATCTATTTATCATAAAACCGAGCTTTCGCCAATGTTTATTAGCTTCTTCAGGGATAACGCTACAAAATAATTTACAAGAGTGAAAAATTTTATAAGTTAATGAAATGAGGTTATGCACGTGTTCGCGACGCACGTGTTGGCGAAAATGTACTTACATGGAAGATGTGAAAAAATAAACCGTTGAACATACGGAATTAATGAAAAGGCTCGATGCAGTAATAGTGAAACATATTAAAATTTGTTTAAAACGTTGATGTCACAGGATTAAAATTTACAAACACACATCGCCGGACATGTTGGTTCGGGACGATGACTAACAGTGATTGTGAACTAGGTTAGATTGTAATGGCCGAGGTACAAGCCAAACTGGAGGGAGAGCACTACACAATTAGTGCCAACCCTGGGAATTGATGCCGTCAAAGTGGCGGTAAAATTTGAATTTGACAATTTAAAGTGTAAAAGAGTAAAAGTGTAAAAATGTATAATAAAAAGGGGGGGTGGTGTTGTCTGTGGCTATCAATTTAACCTTTACAAATGTAGATTATAACATTAACAATGACTGACTCATTTTAACGCTATAATAAAATGTAGGGGTTAGGATTAATAGATGAGTTAAAAAATATATAATATAAGTGTTAGAAATGGTAGTTAAGTGATGGTGGTTAAATGGTGAGCACACCATTTACGGTGAATAAAGTGGATTAATGTAACCCCCAGATTGTAAGTTGTAATATTAACAATGTACAAGTCATTGTAGTATTATAACACATTGCAGCGGTTGCAGGGTTGTTATTGAAAACGTATAAGTTACGTAATGTTAAAGATATATAAAAAGGTAGTGTTTAAAAGTTTAAATTATTTAGGTGTAATACAGCAATTTCAATAAATTGCTGGGGGGGTAAGAGAGAAAAAGTGAGATGTATAATAATAATTGGTTTGATTACTGATAACGAGAACAATTAACTAGATCCAAACGAAAATCAAGCAGCAGAAACTAAGGAGTTGTGTGAATTATTAATCAGGGGATCGTTATTAGTCTTATGATGGTCTGAAAGACTGATAAGGTAGGAATAGATATTACTTAAGTGATCTGTGTCTGAAAAAAAAACAATGAATTTCAAATCAGACACAGATCACTTAAGTAATATCTATTCCTACCTTATCAGTCTTTCAGACCATCATAAGACTAATAACGATCCCCTGATTAATAATTCACACAACTCCTTAGTTTCTGCTGCTTGATTTTCGTTTGGATCTAGTTAATTGTTCTCGTTATCAGTAATCAAACCAATTATTATTATACATCTCACTTTTTCTCTCTTACCCCCCCAGCAATTTATTGAAATTGCTGTATTACACCTAAATAATTTAAACTTTTAAACACTACCTTTTTATATATCTTTAACATTACGTAACTTATACGTTTTCAATAACAACCCTGCAACCGCTGCAATGTGTTATAATACTACAATGACTTGTACATTGTTAATATTACAACTTACAATCTGGGGGTTACATTAATCCACTTTATTCACCGTAAATGGTGTGCTCACCATTTAACCACCATCACTTAACTACCATTTCTAACACTTATATTATATATTTTTTAACTCATCTATTAATCCTAACCCCTACATTTTATTATAGCGTTAAAATGAGTCAGTCATTGTTAATGTTATAATCTACATTTGTAAAGGTTAAATTGATAGCCACAGACAACACCACCCCCCCTTTTTATTATACATTTTTACACTTTTACTCTTTTACACTTTAAATTGTCAAATTCAAATTTTACCGCCACTTTGACGGCATCAATTCCCAGGGTTGGCACTAATTGTGTAGTGCTCTCCCTCCAGTTTGGCTTGTACCTCGGCCATTACAATCTAACCTAGTTCACAATCACTGTTAGTCATCGTCCCGAACCAACATGTCCGGCGATGTGTGTTTGTAAATTTTAATCCTGTGACATCAACGTTTTAAACAAATTTTAATATGTTTCACTATTACTGCATCGAGCCTTTTCATTAATTCCGTATGTTCAACGGTTTATTTTTTCACATCTTCCATGTAAGTACATTTTCGCCAACACGTGCGTCGCGAACACGTGCATAACCTCATTTCATTAACTTATAAAATTTTTCACTCTTGTAAATTATTTTGTAGCGTTATCCCTGAAGAAGCTAATAAACATTGGCGAAAGCTCGGTTTTATGATAAATAGATGATTTATTAACCACCCTTTTTGGTCGGATTCCCTGATACGAGGATTTTTCTTCGACATTTTTACTATATATATATATATATATATATATATATATATATATATATATATATATACATATAAACAGTTTAAGACATGACAAGACAGATTGAAATGTATAAACAGTTCAAGACATTACAACAGATTCAAATATCAAGAAAGTACCCGACGTAAAACCTTAAGCGATCCCGCAAAAAAATCAAATTTAGGGTCGGTAAGGTTGGCGTGTCTTAGGACCCGTGTAGCCGCAGATTTTTGGGCGTAATCCGTCCTATGAAACGGAATATGGAAGGGGACATTAGTACGCAGAGGACAAGAAGGAACATGGATACCTATTAAACTGAGCAGGTCAGGACAGTCCACGATACCATGAAGCAGTTTAAAAACAAGTACCACATCAGAATTGAACCGTCTTGTATCAAGACTTACAATATTAAAATTGATAGTAAGTCAGTGTAACTGCCAACTAAGTTACATTTAAATGCTAAGAATCGTACAAACTTTTTTTGAACTTGTTCTAGCTTTTCCTTATTTAAAGTGGTGTAAGGAGACCATACACTAGAACAATATTCTAGATGAGGGCCCACTAGGGCATTGAAATGAAGGATTAATGTGCGATGATCACGAAAATCTTTCGCGTGACGTTTAATCAACCCCAAAATCTGGTACGATTTAGCAACTATGTTGGATACATGAGTACTGAAACTTAAATTCGAACTGAATGCAATACCCAGATCCTTTATACAATCCACTCGTGATTAAGGAGTAACCATACAACGTCTGGAGAAGGTAATTATATTGCATTTTTTAAGATTAAGTAAAAGCTTGTTATCACGACACCATTTACCAAACGATTGCAAGTCATTTTGAAGCAACATTGCATCATCCAATGTTCTAACTTCCATGAATATTTTCATATCGTCAGCAAATAAGAAACATTTAGCATTCGGAAAGCAGCGTACAGCACCATTAATAAAAATGTTAAATAACAAGGGTCCTAGGTGGGATCCTTGAGGAACACCAGAAGTTACATTAATTGGTTGACCTATTCGAACATATTGAGTTCTACCAGATAAATATGATTTGACCCATTGCAAAAGAGTACCATTAACACCAAAATTACTTAATTTATTTATTAAAATTGTGTGATCAACAGTATCAAATGCTTTCGAGAAGTCAGTGTATATAGAATCCACCTGACTTCTCTCCGCAAAAGCATCAATAATATAGATTCATAAACTAAGAGGTTAGTTGATATCGATTTATCAGCTCTGAAGCCATGTTGACACATGGAGATCGAAGATTGTAAAATAGCTGTCAGGTGTATGGTAAGCAATTTTTCAAAAATCTTGGGCAACACCGATAACAGGGATATGGGCCTATAATTTTGAACTTGTTTTTGGTTGCCGGATTTATATATCGGTGTAATAAAATTCCAACAATCGGGAAATATACCTGTAACAAGGTATGACTGAAGTTCGTTTAATACATCCGATATTTTTTAAACAGGCGGACTGTTCTCGTTTATGTGAGTGTCAATTAATGAATTTGAGTTACGATATGTTTGGCTCGATATACTTGATGGGCGGTAAACAGATCGAAAAAATTGAGCAAAATTAGCCACTATACCTTCGGTGTCAGTGATCAATGTGTTGCCCTGTACGAAAGTCGTCGGTATTTGATTACATCTACGCTTAGACTTAACGAAGCTCCAAATAGCTTTTGGATTGTGTTTAATGGAACTTTCGACTGTTTGGATAGGTTTTGAATAACAATAGTTTGATAATGTTTTGCATTTATCGCGTGTAATACTGAACTTTATATAATCTGAAGGAGAACGAGATAACATGTAGGCTTTATGTAATTTTTTCTTCAAGAAAACCAGCTGTTTAAGTTCTTTACTGAAGCATTTGGGAAAATGGGAGATTTTCTTGCGGGCCGTGCTTACTTTTGGGATGTAGAGATCTAATAAACGAGATATAGTAGCGTAGAATTGATGACAGGCGTCATTAATATTACACCCTTCGAATAAAGCATCCCATCTTATATTGAGGAAAGCGTCATTTAGAGATGTATAATCCGTTCGCTTAAAATCGTAAACAAGTTCTTCTTCCGTGCCCTGCCATGTGTTCTCAGATGGAATTCCAAACTCTAAGCTTAAATCTAAGAGAGGGTGGTAAGCATCGCATGATGAAATTGGAGATAACAACTCGGAGAGGTTTATGTGAGCCGAAAATTCGGATGGCGCAAAGACAAGATCTAACATAACAGAGTTAATATTATAATACAGTATTCAATTGATGTGAATTAGTATAGCCAAACGTATTAGATACTAAGGTTATTTTCGGACAAGGATATTCTGTTCTAACACCATATTCGTAGTTAATCCATGAAGCAGAGGGCAAGTTGTAGTCACCAAACATGTATAGTATATTAGAATTAGAAATTGACTCTACGGACTCACAATGATTCTGATAAATGGAGTAGTCGGAATTTGGGAATATATAAACGGCCCTAAGGATGACTTTACTACTACCGATGTGAACACAAACATACAACTCTTCGTGAAGAGAGTTATAGCTATAAACTTCAAATGTTGAATATGTATTTGACACGCCAATAAGGACTCCACCACCACGCGATTTTGACGTTGCAGCACAGTTGCGATCACATCGATAGACTTTGAAATTATTAACACCTATCAGTGGCGGCTCGTCAACTTTTGGTTTGGTGAGGCATAGATTTATTATTATCTACACACCTTTTTAAAACCTCCCTATTTTCCTTCACGTTCTTATTATAGTTTCGATTTCAATTTCCCGAGCCGTACTTAAAACATTACGTATATTATCTTTACACAACTAATAACTAATTTCCGGTAACGGGAACGACAAACCAGGTACATTTTCGTTCCCGTTCTCGATACCATTCCTAGGTCGTTGTGAAGCTGCCTTAACCAGCGTTGCCATCTGATCACATAATATTTCCGCCAAATAGCCAACCTAATTCCACTAGAATGCCGCCAGAAAATATGAAAATATAAAGTACGAAATAAATCTGTCTCTTATTTAAACAGTTGAATTTAACGTTTTGCGTACCAATTACGGTTAAATATTAGGTATAACAATGACATAATCCGAAGAAAAATAAATACAAATATGATTGAATTCCTTAAAAATTTGAATGAATCTTTGAAAATTCATATTTTTAGTAGAAAACGAACAAAAAATTTAAAAAAATAGTGACATAATAGAATACAACAAAAATTATAAAATCTTTACGAAACGCCTACCTTTAAAACTAACTTAAATTTTTGAAAATTTGCCAATTTCTCCCGGAGTTATAAATTTTTAAAAATGAATGCTTTAAGTTGTCGAGCAATTGAACAAATCTAAAAAAACTTATATGATGGAATTGCTCAGAATTTTTAATATATTCACAGGATATCTACCTTTAATATAAATTTTGATTTTTGAAAATGAGTAAATTTCCCCGTGAGTTATGAATTTTTAAAAATGAATTTTTTAAGTGGTCGAATATTTGAACAAAGAAAAACTAAAAAAAAATCATATCGATGTGATTGAATTCCTTAAAAACTCTGATGCAATCATAATACATTTACCTTTAAAATCAACCTAGATTTTTGAAACTGAGTCAATTTTTACGTGAGTTATGAATTTTTGAAAATTAATATTTTCAGTTGTTAAAGACAAACAAAATTAATCCAAAAAAATAAATAGTGATATAATAGAATTTCACAACATTTTTTTTTTAAATCGTTACTACCTTTAAAACTAACTTAATTTTTTTAAAGTCTGCCAATTTCTCTGAGTTATGAATTTTTGAAAATTAATGTTTTGAGTTTTCGAACAAGTGAACAAACAAAATCTAAAGAAAATAAATTCTTATGTGATGGAATTGCTCAATTTTTAGTATATTCACAAGATATCCTAACCTTTAACTTAAACTTTGATTTTTTTAAATGTGAGATAAATTTTTAAAAATGATTTTTTTACTGGTCGAATATTTGACCAAAGAAAAAATAGAAAAAAAATATCGATATGATTGAATTCTTTAAAAACTCTGATGCAATCATAATGCATTTATTTACCTTAAAAAATAGCTTTGATTTTTTTAAATGAATCGATTTCTGCTCGAGTTATGAATTTTTGAAAATGAATATTTTAAATTGTTGAAGACTTGAACAAAAAAATCTATTTTTTTAATATATTCACAAAACATCTCCCTTTAAAACTAACTTTAGTTTTTTTAAGAATGTGTCACTTTTTCCTTAATTTATGAATTTTGAAGGTTTTAACTTGTTGAACACTTAAACAAAACAAAAATCTAAAGCAAAATTGAGTTCCACAAATATTTTAATAAATCGACAGAACGAATGACTATCTCTAAAACTTTGATTTTTGAAAATGAGTTCATTTTTGGGTGTTATGAATTTTTGAAAATTATCGTTTTAAGTTGTCGAACGAAAAAAATTCTGGTATGATAGGATTTATCAAAAATTCTAGTATATTCACAAAACATCTGCCTTTAGAATTACCTTTGATTTTTAAATAATAAATAAATGTGTCTATTTTTGTGCGAGTTATAAATTTTTGAAAATGATTTTTTTAAGTTTGTCGAATATTTGAAAAAAGAAAAAATAGAAAAAAATAATACTGATATGATTGAATTCCTTAAAAATTCTAATGCAATCATAATACATTTAAAATTAACTTTGAGTTTTGATTATTTTTGCGTTATGAATTTTTGTAGATTAATATTTTAATTTGTCGAACACTTGAACAAAACATATGAATTTTTGAAAATTAATATTTAAAGTTGTTGAACACTTGAACAAAAAAATCTATTTTTTTTTAAATATATTCACAAAACAACTACCTTTAAAACCAGCTGTAATTTTTTTAAATGTGCCACTTTTTTCGTACGTTATGAATTTTTGAAAATTAATATTTTGTTGTTAAACACTTAAACAAAACAAAAATCTAAAAGAAAATAAGTTTTGATATAAGAAGGGTTCTTCAAATATTTTAGCATATTCACAGTGTTCATTTTTCCGTGAGTTATGATTTTATTTGCGTTAATGTTTTAAGTTTCTGCTTTTTCGCTTGTAAATTTAAAGTTTAAATTTAAATTGAATTACGCAAGTTTTCTCAATGATTCAACATACTTCCGTTAGAAAATCCGCCAGCTGCTAAAACGAAAATTATTCCGCAATTCGGATTCAAAATTTCGCAGATCTAGCGGATTTTCCGCTGACTTGGCAACACTGGCCTTAGCACAGCTGACAATGGCGAGCGCTGCGACTGTTCTGTCTCTATCATGCGGGTCATTTCCGACCAATGAGAAGCCTCTGAGGCTCGCCTCCAATATCGAAATAAATCTGCACATTACAACGAATGCGGTATATGTAAACTGTATGGAGGCATATTAAGTTGCATAAATTCCGATCGCGCTGGTTTACGTTTGCCTCAAGTCCGGGCTGGTTGGAGGCGCTAATTCTAATCATTAAAAATCGGGAACATTCCGTTAATACAACAATTTATAATTACTGTATAATTATTAATTATCAATATTAAATCCAATACGGAAGAAATTTGTTGAATAAATTTATATTTTTATAATATAGGAAATTAATGGTGAGGCAATGCCTCACCTGCCTCCCCTGACGAGCCGCCACTGACACCTATTGGAATTGGAAATTGAGTTAATGAGCCATGTTTCGCTGAGGATGAAAACGCCACACTCCATCAGAGATAAGGCTGTATTTCATAAGAACAATTTGGAGCGTAGTCCGCGTACGTTCTGATAATACAAACGTAAGTTCATTAAACTGGAGAATTCTCTAGGCGGATGCACAGATGATGAAGACGGATATAGAGGCTGAGTACCGACATCTGACATTAGTTCACTTGGACAGGATTGGTACTCGCATGAAAAAAAGTAGAACGACTAGTAGCATCATCGTTAATTGATTTTGTGGATTTATCTTTACGTCCTCGATTAATAAAAATATGTATTGATACACCTCTCGGCCATTTTTCAGCAGATAAAATGCCATCAGTGTCAGTCGTAACTATGCCCACTTTAAAAGAGGTATAGACTTCGTTTTTGGTAAGTGGTATACAGGCAGCGTCGCTTACTCCCATGCTACTCTCCAAAAACTTTAGGATATCCTGCGCAGTAGTACAAGGTGCACAATTATTAATGTGGTAGAATGTGCATCATTGGGCTGATTGGATGCCTATGTTTTCTGCAGTCCCGCGGATGACCTTCCCAGAATGGAGTTTTTTGGATTTCGAAATGCACAATTATTAATGTGGTAGAATGTGCATCGTTGGGCTGATTGGATGCCTATGTTTTCTGCAGTCCCGCGGATGACCTTCCCAGAATGGAGTTTTTTGGATTTCGAAATGGGTTCCTGGATTTTCTTAGTGACAGATTCAGCAATTTAAGAATTGTTTAGTGGTTCAGAAATTGCAGAGGTGGTTAATGCATCATCGACCATTATACTCGGACAGTTTAGTGTTATTGCCTTTTCACTACAATTAATATTTTTAGTATTACTATTGGAGTGCGAAGGAAGTATATTTTCAAAATCATTCAATAGTTTAGGACATTGATTAAAATAACTTTTAAGTAAAGCATCAATATCCGACTAGAACATTTTATTCTCTTCAGTAATTTGCCGAGAAATACGTGATGTACAGGACGCTGATTTAAGGGTAATAATTTCCTGCTTTAGATTCTACAACTCTTGTCTAAGAGCGCGTAACTCCGAACCAAGTGCGCTGGCTAGCGCATTAATGGATGGACTGTCGTTCGGCTTGGATATATTACAAGACGGACATGAAGAAACAGTTGCAATATCAGATATATGATTAGTAAATCCTTTGTAGCGCTTGATACAACTACGGTGCATTAAGCCATTGCAAGTTAGGCATTTAACACCAGTAGTTACAGTAGTTTTGCATCTATAGCACATCATAATTAAAATAATAATATTATATTATTATTATAGTGTCTACAGAGGATAAAACAAAGGTTAAGTCGATAAGAGGAATAGACAAGGGACACTCTCTTCACAACACTGGGCCCTTAGTGTTGACTTATAACAACACGACACAGTTAAGATTAGGCCACGGAGAGATGCGAAAATAAAAAGCAATAAGGATTGCTTCCCGTATGATTATAATACGGCCGCGGCGGCGGTACCGGTAGAGGTTATGTATGAGAGAAACACGTTAAAATTACAAGTTAAGTACTTACAAGTAAAGTATTTGAATGACTTCACTAAACAAATTACACTACAGCTATGCACTACACATTAGATTGATATCAATGTTACTTGATGTGTATTTGTAATTAAAAACTCTGTCTCGCGATAAATACGATATACGTTGGATAATCTTCACGTGACGATATTCTTCCAGAAATTCTAAGCAGTATATCTTAATTCTATAATGTTGTACCATGATTCCTGAGCCTTCAAGAGCCGGGTGTAAAAATAGGAGGACAAACTGGGTGATCGCTTCAAGAGGTCCTTAAAGTTTGAACATCCAGTCGTTAAATATGCGTTATTATTCGATATTAATTTACAGAAAACCCTGAAATTTCGGTAGAATAACTAGTTTGAAAACTATCTGTCAGCGTGTGCTATCGTTCTATATCAAACGTGGATTTTTAACACTTCTTAATCAACTTATTTTCATAAAAACTAGAGCCGGCAACGTCAACATCCGCTTATGTCATTTTTGACACAACGAATTCATCCAAACTTTCTAGTTCCAATTTTGTGTCAATTCTCTTTCCTCATTATTATCAGTTTGTATAAGTTCTCGCGTGTGAAAATAGACTTCTCTCGGCACCATTTACTCATAATCTGTTTTACCTTGCATATACATCTGTAAATAAACCCCAGTCTATCATTATAACTCGTCTACTCTGACCCAACCCACATGATTAATCATGAGATTATGGAATGCTATGTTGCCAAATGTGCATTTCTTTTAAATTCTCCTGATGGCATATGAGACACGATACAACACTTTTGCATGGACATTTTCCATTCAGAATTCTAGGAAGAATATCGCCAGGTATAGATTATCCGCCAATTTATACACACCCGATATAGTCAAAGTATCCAATACTTAATCTTTATGATGGGATAATTAAGCACATGGCAACCATGTGGAAAACATAACCTCAAATTTATTTAGAAGGGAAAAGTCAGAAATACAACCAAAGTATCCAACCAAATATCCAACATTATTAAAAAATCACCAGATCTCGTTAGTCAATAAAAAAAAAAAACTAGTATAAGTGCGATATTTTTTTCGTAATTATTCAGCGCCTACAGCCAACGGGTTAAATGGATTTCATATTCCTCACTCCAACCCCACCATCACTACACATACTTTTTCTGAATTTGGATTTATTTTAATTTGGAGAAACTTTCACCACTTCACTTCACGTGTTTTATTAAGTACTGTCAATTTTGTCCTTTGACTATATACTTATGGACTGCTATTCCCCCTCCATTTTCCATATGATCACTGCTCCAAAAGTTGTCCGCGAGCTGGAGCCCGATATAAGTCCCGCCCCGGAGCCGAAAATGGAGCGTAATTTAAAAACCGGAAAGCAAAAAAAAAAAAATTTCTCGATGTATTCATCAGCAACGTGGAGAATGCAAATTCGAGCATATTTCGGCAACTCGGGTCCACTTTCCTGCCTGTTCTTTACAAACAAAGCATCAACCCATAATTTGCGAAGTTCCGGATATGATGGAAATCTAATATAGAATTTTAGGTCAAAAGTCAACTGACGTGTACATCGGCTGACGAGTATTATAAACATGTTGGCATATATACGTGGACGTATTGCAGCCTTTCGCATAGCAATATTTTGACATAGTGTGAATATTTGACAATATAAATGTTTATATACAGGGTATTTTTTTTATCGTGAGCCATAGGGTTTTACATGCTAAAAATTATACCTTGTGTTAATGTATATTTTATCATAAAATTTTGAAGGAAATTTTAGTTAGTAATAAATCAATTATTTTTCTACATGATGCGCTTAGTCAGAATAATTTAAACATGTTTTATTCCATTAAAAAATGAAATTATTTAAAATAAATAAGTAAGCAAAAATAATCAAAGTACCTTGAATATCTGAAATGTCAGATTGATTAGTGAATTAATTTCATTTTTTAATGGAATAAAACATGTTTAAGTTAATCTAATTAAGCGGATCATGTGGAAAAGTAATTGATTAATTACTAACTTAAATTTGCTTTAAAATTATATGTTGAAATATACAGAAACACAAGGTATAATTTTTAGCATGTAAAACCTATGGCCCACGATAAAAAAAAAACGTACTGTATATTCAAAGGTGTGAATAAATTGCAGGGTATCACAATATGCAATGCGAGCTCATAGAGTCATATGTCATAGACACAAAATAGCTACCAATTTAGTAACATACCGCAACCACTTAGGGTCCCGCCGCGCCACCGTTGCTTGGAGACACACTGAAGTTGGCGTTAGCAGTCCATAAGTATATAGTCAAAGATTTTGTCAAACTTTGACAAGACATCACCTACCTTTTTCATAACTGGTACGTAATATATGTTTCGTATTCCTGTTTTTCTTTCATTACATAGCAACGTTTGAAATGATGCATTTACATAAAATACAAACCGTTTGTAATTGACAAATTACTGACATCGGAGTAGAAAATAGTATATTAAGTATCAAGGGCGGCAAATGCGTTACAACGGTGGAGGGTAATAGTGTGGGGACCAACGTGTTTGCGGAGGTCCCCATATTTAGCCGAGACCGGTAGCACTAACGCCCGAGATGCTTATACTATTTTTTGCCCGATCGATTAGTTAATTAATTAATTAAAATATTTTTTTAAATTACAATGAAAATGTGAATTCTGTCATGTCGGCTAACGCGCCCTGTGCCATGATTTTTTATTTAAAAAAATTTAAGTTGGCACACCTGTTAGGAATTGACACAAAACGTCAGATCTTTCTAAAAGTCACAATTATTCCGTGGTCACAATGGTTTACAGTAACCAGCAACAAACGTTTCTAGTTGAAAGTTATTTCCGAAATGGAACTAAAGTGGACGGAAATTTGTTGTATTCATTCGACGCCCTATGGATGAGTTTCAGGAAGAATTTCCTAACGTTGCCATTATTTATGATGAATTTAAAAATACCTTATCATGATCTGTTATGTCTCCGTAAACCAGGAAGTGGTAGAGTAGACCAGTCAAACGTACTTATGATGCTATTAAGCTATTCAAGCCCAAGAAATTTTGGAAGATGAACATACGATTTCTCCGCGTCGTTTGTCTCAGCAAATGAATTTATCGGTAGGAACATGCCGCAAGTAACATAACCTCAATATGTGTTACCAACTTAAATTTTAAAAAATTATGGCACACTTGAGTTTTTTTTAAAGAACATACTATAACGGAGCCATGGGCCTAAGTTGACCGAACCGCCCGGAGAGCAAACCTTGTAAATTAAAGAAAATGACCGATCGGGCAAAAAACATATTTAAATTCACTAAATAAATGTGTTAATGCGCATTTGATTAATACTTGGTATTATATAATTTTATAGTTTACGAATTCAAGTATAAACCCTACCATTTCAGAAAGATAAAATTTGATTTTAGAAATCATGAGCACGTCCATGCAGCTTGATTAAATTCCTTAACAACGACCCAGATAGCGTCGTTAATCGTTAATCCAATGTGCAGGTTTAAAAACCCCAGCACGTATATAGGGGAGCACTCCCTGCTCGCTTACCACGAAAATCGAAAATTAAAAAAATCTCTAAGGATAAAGTAGAAAACGTGCGCGGATTTAATTAACATATGCAATACAATTAGCATCTGATTACTTGTAAATGTTGTTTGGGTCCTCTAGCCGACTATGCCACTCCTATGGGCAATTAGAAAACAATATAGCTTATTGTATTGGTGAAATACACATGGTGTTTGAAGTTTAGTAGGTACTACAGCTAATTATATTAAAAATTAAGTTTAATTTAGTCGAGAAAATTGTGTTTCTTACTTTGATGTTTTTAGAAATTTATTGGACAATTACCCACTTACTTTTTAACCAATGAAATTATATTACTTATCGTCGGATTTTAAAAATTGTTTGCTCACTGAATTCCCTATCTTTGGGTAATGTGTGCTTTCATTAGTAATAGTTTCATAGTTATTTCTCAAAATCTTGGTAAGCTCATTTTTACTACAATAATTGTAGCGCAGATTAATACACGTCTGACACTTGGTGTCACTAAATTTAATTTTTCAAATTATGAAGTGTAAACTTTCTGTTCGGCCAATTGTTTTCTCGAATCTAACTTGTGACTGATTTTTGCTAGGCAATTATTAGCGTCTGGATCACTCTTGCTTGTTCCTTCTAAAAAAACGGCACTCCTGCTTCGCAGTCGTGCATTCGTGATCCTGACGCCAATAATTGCCAGAAAAATCATAGGCACTCGTTGGATTACTGTTGATAATACACACTACTCGTACATGCATGTATCATTACAGAGATTCTAGTATTAACAATAATTTATGGATCTCTGAATTCAATGATTGTTATTAAAATAAAGTTTCGACTAGGTGTTTTATTTAGTTTGTTGTAAGTATACAGTTAATTATTAAATGTAACTTATTTTTTAATATAATTATAAAGTATATTTTGTTAATTTTCATGATTATTTTTCAATCTTGGAATGTGCTTAACAACTTTTTTATTTAGACTATGATATTCAATCGTTTGGTTTCATATATCAAATATATTGAAAACGTTATGTTCAATTATTTTCTTGATTTCACTATATTATTTGCTGGTAAAATGCTACTGGTTTGCTAATTTAACCGGCATAGCAACTCCGATAATAAAGAATTTAATGATGGTGCACCAAAGCAGCACGGCGCGGGTCGGGCCTACCGATGACTAATTTGTCGAACTCATGGCAAGGGTTTTTATTAAATGGTGCATTGTTCAACTTGTTTTTATTATTTCTGAGGTGGATTCTGGTACAAACGTAAATTAAATGGATGATGCATTTTGAATTATTAATTCTCTAAAAAATATTCCTTTACGATTTTCTTCTAAAATTAATAGGGGAGCTAATAATTACACATATTTAATTTTACATGTTAAAATCCTATGTTCGCCTCTTATCTCAAACACTCGGTATATATGAATGACATTGACTCTCAATTACAAAATTGCGAACACACAATTATAACATACGCCGATGACACCACTATCATCATTAGAGGCTCTGACTACTAATTAAATTAAACAGGAATGTGAAAAATATTTCGCCATACCCGATCAGTGGTTTAAAACAAATAAGCTCTCATTAAATGGTCGTTCAAAAATTGTCGTACACTGCGAGCAAAATATGGTGGTGCACCATCCAATTGGATCCACATATCTCTTATTACGCTAAGTGGTACATCAAGTAGGTACTTATATAAATGATTCCTAGATTCAGATTTGAAATGATTCCTAAGAAATTGTTCAAACATTTCCCCGTTCAGGCTGCCTTCAAAGAAGCACCCCATACATTCCATCTCCATCGTTTTTTTATGATTTAGTGTCCTTTGCAAAATACGGATTTTGCTCCGAATAATACTGAAGATTATGTCTGTTTACCTTGCCTATATTATGAAATGTAGCCTCATCAGCAAACAGCACAAAATTTAAAAAAAAATGTTTATTGTTTTCCAGAGTATTAAGGGCACAGTGACAGACTCAAGCTGTTGTAAGTGGATGTGGTAAGGGTGGAAGTAATGTTTTTTTCACAAGTCTGTGTGCTGAAGGCCAACTAATGTCAAATTGAGTATTTAATTCGGATACAAATAATTTAGGATTTTAAATGACCGATGCCAAAACCGAAAATTCCTTGCCTTCGTTAACTACAGATTTGATTTGACAAGGTTTTGAATAGTTAACGTTACCTGTAGCCTCAAATCTTTCTGGTACTCTTCGAAATGCTTCTGGTTGTGAACACTGCAAGAAGAATTTCCTGTATCGTAAATGGACAGCGGTATCCCGGCTCTATACACTCGCGAAGAAAATAGACAGTTTTTGCGACATTCCCAAGAATGAAAATCATGTCAACCAATTCCTCTTGGGAAAAATTCATAATTATGAACTGAGACCACAACTTAAATGGTAAAATCTATTTTTGAGACCAATGTAGTAATTATTGTCACCTGTTTTTACTTTCTTAGTCTTAGTAAGACTTAATTTTGCTTGCAGATTAACGAACAGGTTGAATATTCATATATTCAGGCTACATTTCGTTTTATTGAATTTATTTAATGCTTTCTGCAACAAGTAAGGTTGTTTCTAATTTAGTTATTATTTAATCGTGTATTCGGTTCCAACTGAAAACAAGATCATTTATTTCTTCACATCTGTACTTTCACTAATTCCCTCCAACTCGGGTATAAAACTCGTTCAAACCTTCCATAATCTCCTCAGTCGTTTACGACGTCTTCACGTTCACGATCACCTTCACGTAAGTGTATTTTATTATTTAACATTCAATTTAAATGCGAAGCTGCACTGATGAGAGATAAATCTCGAAACGCGTCTGCAGATGGCTTTTTACTTAATTTTTACATATTTTAGGGTTCATTTTTATAGTTTAAAGTTTTCAAATTCAATTTAGTTTAATTTTCAAGTTAGTGGGTAGAAATGAACGATCTTAAACCAATGTTATTTCGCCAGTAGTACTAGTAATAACATGCAAATTTCTTTTGTATCATTCAATATCCAGCGTGGCATTAGCCAGGGAAGTAGTTGTTTCAATAAGTTATTTGTTTATAGTCTTAGCAAGACTTAATTTTGCTTGCAGATTAACGAACAGGTTGAATATTCATATATTCAGGCTACATTTCGTTTTATTGAATTTACATGAAATATGTCTAGAATTTTCTGAACAATCCAAAAATTTAATAATATATAGGGTGTTGCATTTAAAATAAGAAAGTTGGTATTGGCCTCTGTTACATGACACACCCTGTATTAAAAGTTTTTGTTGAAAAAAATGCGCAACTAAAAATACCAATGGAGGTGTCCGAGCGTTTTTTTCGAACACGCCCCCATTTATTTATTATCGAATTTATTCCATTTGGCTGATACACGCTGTATAGGAATGAATTATCTTTTTTGGTTGCTGGGGAGCACTTTAACAATTTTGTTCAAATTTTTATATAAACAACTGAATAACACAAAAACGGCCCGGTTTCAATCCCCAATACCTAGATCATTTTAATCTCCAAGTAACAAGGAATCCAAAAATGCTAAGATATACAGGGTGTTTTATTAAAAAAAAAAACATAAGTTTGGTCTGTATAAATTTAAATATTTTTAGGGCGTACAGCTCACTATTCTGCACAACTTTTGTTTTATACATTTTACGAAATTTTGAAAAATAAGCACGTGATTGACCGTTTCCAGAGCTCTGAAACACCCTGTATATCAATTTCTCTACTTTAGACCCATTTTCAATCATTGATGTTAGAAACCCTTACTTGTTACAGATACATTGTATTAATTAAAGTATCTAGGGCGTTATGTGTATGATAACGCCCCAGGTCGACGGTCGACCGTGGGCGCTATACTCATAACGTTCGTCGTGCCTTCAATGTTTCATGTCATACTTGGAGCTTGTAACAGTACAAGTAAACAAAGATATTTTTCAAACTTCATATATATTTATACATGTTACTACTTTTTAGACATCCGACATGGTCTCCAGTTTCCTTTTAATAATAAATAAATCTGGACTAATAATTTAAAGAGGTGATTCATTAACTACATATTTATGTTATTCTAAATAAATACTGTGACAATTAAAGTTCATAAATAAGCTAATAATTTACTGATCTGAGATCACACAGGCAATTTCCTCAATTTACAATCCTGTGACTGCTTCACTTCTTTTAAACAATTCGGAAATTAATTGACTAAAAATTCCAACAGATTTATTAGTTTCTTCGCAACTTTGACAACTTTTCTATTTAATTGCACAACGTTACGTTTGGAAAATGTTTAAAGTTATCAGCATATCTCAACTTATTAAAATTAGCATTACTTGCAAATTCTTTATAAAAGTAAACGTTCTTGAATAAAATCGCCTACACACCTTAGCTTAAGCTTAATTATAACCTCAAGCTAAACCCAACCTCATAAAGGAGAATGTTAAAAAGCCCCGTTTTTTACCTAACGCCTCAACGGGAAAAGCCTATTTAATATGTATCTGCAAAGTCTATGGATGATGATAAGACCGCGGAAAAGTCTGGGGAAAACTTTTGAGGTTTATAAGTTCATATTATTTAATGGTTTTTTTTTATGAACATGATATTCAATTTTTATACTGATTAACATTTAGTGATTCTAAACTCCTTACGCACCTACGCAGGTAATTGAACACATTTCAATACCCTTTTTGTGGATCCAAAGTTGCCAAAGTTGCCAAAGTTCTTTTGTTAGGGGGTTGAAGGATTTGAAAAGGGATCATTCCAATCAGAGTTTACTGCCTTAAAGTAGAGCCAAAATGGGATTTTTTCCTGAAATAATCATCAAATTTGGTTGAAAAGTCACTGAGTTATGTGCGAAAAACCTCAAAATGCACTTTTTTCACCCATAACTTAGTGCCAAATCGTCGTAAAAACTTCGTTCTTTGAATACTGCATAGGGAATTTATCAAACTTTAATGCCTTTATGGTGGATCGAGTCGACAAAATTGGACATGGTTTCCAGAAAAAACTTTTTTTCGCAGGGGCACTAGAGAGGGCAGAAGGGGTTACGTCGAGTTATGACGGTTTGAAAATGGTCGAATTTTTTTTTCCTTCAGTATGTTATGCTCGAGCCCAGCCTCGGGAAAGATTGGTGCGGTATCAATCACAACTTTGTTAAATTTAATATGCGTTTTTCTAAGAGGTTAGAGCTGTTTCTTTGGCTGGTCCTTCCCAGTTAAAACAACATTATATATTTTCATTCCGTACCTTCGCCGTAGATCGCAGTCTACTTGTGCTCCGTGCATTATAGTATTAAATACTTGCTAAAAAATTGTGAAAATTGGTGTGGTGACTATGTCAATAATCACATATACGGTTAGTAAATTTTAATTAATTTAATTGAGTATAATATTATCAAATGTACGGTGTACATTTGATGATTTACTCCGGTACAACTTTTTAAGGGGTTTCATTACCGCTCGGGGATCGTTTTATTTCTACATTATCTTATGTATTGTCCTTCCTAGAACACAAAACTTACCATTACAAGAACGTCTTACTTAAAAAAAATAATATTGTTAACATCAGGGACAGAATTTCAAGACGGAAATCTAAGACGATCGATGCGAAAGATGGCTATGGAACTTGGAATAAGCAGAGAGAGCATCCGGACTATTGTTAGAAAAAAGCTAAAATGAAGTATTATAAAAGACAGAAAGTCTATTTACTGCCTGCAAATACAGCGGCTAATAGGGTAAGAAAGTGCAGGAGATTGCTTCGGCGCACTGTTGGAAATTGGCACAGTTCGGTTGAGAAAGTTTTTTACTATAAATGAAAAGTTTAATAAACAAAATTCTCGAATAGTTTCTCGTACTACAGAAGATGCTAGTGATATGGGTAGTTTTTAGGTCAGCACATCCTTCGTCAGTAATGGTCTAGCCAGGAATCGATCAGGGCATCAGGATGACCGCAGAATTGTATCGTAGGAACGTGTTTAAGGCTATGATAGAACCATGGGCACGTGAACATTTTAGAGACCATCGGTGGACTTTTCAATAAGACTCCATAAGGCCGCTTACAGCGAATGACACCATTACTTGGATTCGAGAGAATTTTTTAGACTTCATTTCGCCTGAAGATTGGCCTTCATTTTTGACAGACTTGAATCCAATAGATTGCGCTACATGGGCTATTCTACAAGCTCCTTCTTAAGAAGGAACTGGCTTTACTTTTCAAAGTAGAGTTTCAAGCAGCAATGCATGACTTATTGAATGAAATTAATGATATGAAACGTATTTAAAAACTGGAGAATTCTACTAACATCCAATATTTTAATGGAGGCTAATATTGTGGCAGAGATGAAAGAACGTCAACAGCGAGCCCTAAATGTAATGGTTTACAATGTTCCGGAATTTTCTGGAACTACTGAAGAAAAAATTGAGAAAGATATAATTTCGATATGAGCTCATGCAATACTATTTGTCCACAAAATGTGATTAAAAAAGCATAAGGGAAATCTAAATTTAGTACAATTAAACTTATTTTTCAATCTCGCGAATCAGTAGTCAATCTTTTCAAATCAGCCAAAGCAGTCGACACCGGGAACATTTGATTTTCTAGTGACAGAACCAAACTTCGGCGTGAACATTATACATCTTTAAAGGCACAGAGAAAACAGTCAACGCAATTTAACAATTAAATATTTGAAAGGGCTCCCATCAATAGTATCTAATTTAAATACGAACTCAAAAAACTAAAAATGTATTTTCAAAATATCGAGCGCATTCGCTCAAAAATTTGTAATTTAAATGTGAATATTAATTGAACTGATTGCAATGTTATTATTATTGTAGAATCGTGGTTAGATTCATCTATATCTGACAGCGAGCTGGGTCTTCGTGAGTTTACTGTATACAGGTGCGATCGATTTGATCAAATTAAGTCACGAGGAGGTGGTGTTACGATTGCTGTTCGTTCATTTGAACAGCAGTATTGTGAATGTAACATTAGATCTAGAGGAAATTTGTATTGAAGTTGGTAATAACCTAATTTTATCATCTGTTTACATTCCTCCTCAGTCATGCTCATTTTTGTATACAGATTATTGTTCTTCCATTGATTAAGTTTCCTACTTATATCATTATTTTAATTCACCTCGTGCTTCGTAGAGTTCTGATTGTAACAGTATTTTATCATCTGTGAATAATTGTACAATTTTCTTCAGTACAATGATGTAATATAGTCAACCTACTGTTTTGATGAATGTATGCGTGTAAATATGTTCTCATTGTTCTTTTATTTTTTTAGATATTCTTTTAAATTATTATGTAGTATATGTTTAGTATTTATATCTTATTGTGATGACTTGTGTAACACATTTGTGAGAAACACCAATAAACAATTATTATTATTATTATTATTATAAATGCTCAAATCGTATCTAAATCGTTCCCGAAAATATCACGGAGGGCGATTCGGTGATTGTTGAAATAATCCTCAACTAGATCAGCGATGGTGTCCAGGCGCCGGAACGTACTATTCGTCTAGGAAACTCAAATACTTTAAAACCTCGTCCACTGAAACTATTTTTTTCCGGTAGCCATGAGGTTAGACAAATACTTTACAAATCAAGCAATCTCAAGAACACGGCAGAGTTAAAAAATATCGTAGTCAAGAATGATCGGACTCCTATGCAGATGGATTACGAGAAAAGCATCCGCGCTGAATTAAAAATAAAGAAAGACTCTGGGCAAAATAACGTGCGCATTAGGTATATACACGGGGTTCCAACAATAATCTCGGAAAACTAGTGGAATCCCAACAGATTAAGAACTTAGCGCTTGTTAATATACTTTATCAAAATGTAAGGAGATTAGCTAGTAAAACTAATGATTTTTTAATAACATATCTACATTTCATTTTGATGTGTATATGGTTAGTAAAACCAGGTTAAGGAATGATATTAACGACAGTGAATTGTTTCCTCATAACTTTAATGTGTTAAGATGTGATAGATTAGGCAAACGAGGTGGTGGTGTATTAATCGCAGTTAACCACCGTTGTTCGGTTGTGAGAAATGTTGTGGTAGTGCCAGATGATATTAATACTGAGTTAATTAGTGTCACAATAGCTTTTCGTCATGTGAGTTTTTGCTGCATTTGTATATACCGGGTGACCCAGGGATCTGTAAAAGTCCCATAACTTATTTGCTATTTGAAATATCGACTTCTAGTTTTCTTGAACTGGTACCCTCGAAAATGTTTTGCTCTACAACTTTGGTCTCATAATTTTTCCTGAAAATGCAAAGTTTTGGCCGAAAATCCAAAAATCAGCAGAAGGTGGCAAAAGAAATATGTTTTTATTGATCAATCTCAAGAATCCTTAATATTTTGTTATACAAACTGTATATCATTGGAAAGCTTATTAAAAATGCCATAGATTGGTGGCAACTTATATAGGATGTTCCATTTGAAAAAAATAGTTATCCATTATTTTGCGTATGTTGACACCCTGTATAGCACTATGAATAAAAAAGAACGAAAGTGGATGTGTATTATTCTTTATGATGTGGGAAATGTTCTAGTGTATAAATAATGATGCTATCTTTGCTAGGAACGTTTCTGCAATGTTTCAATATGTACATGTTTTTTCCACAAATTTGCTCATAACTGACCAACCGTCCATAATAGACCCATACTATCTGATACTATTTTTATCAGCTTCTCAAGAGGGTTGAAAATAAAGTATAAAATATAGGGTGTTCCATTTAAAAAACATAACTTTGTTCTGTTATGTATATTGGGACACCCTATATAAAAACATATGTATTTTTAAAATATGTAGAATAAGTGTGGGTACCAGTTCAAGAAAACTAGAAGTCGATATCTCAGATAGCAAATAATTTATGGGGCTTTTACAGATCCCTGGATCACCCGGTATATATTCTACCATCTCAAACCCTTGCTGATTATATTCGAATTTTTGAAATACTGGATACTGTGATAATCGAATTTTAAAATGTTATAATTTGTGGAGACTTAAACATTGCTGGTTGGTCAAATTATGTTGATACTGGTGTTATTGAAAATGGTATAATCTCTGAATTGGTTAATTTTATTTCTTTTAATAATTTACTGCAGCATAACTCGACTCGTAGTATAAATAACAGAATGTTGGATGTTGTTCTTTCTTCACCCAATATTAAATGTACAACGACTTCTGATGTTTGCGCTGTAAAAGAAGATGCTCATCACCCGGCTTTGAATAACAGTTTTGAGTTTGCGGCTGAAAGTAATAACAACTTTAGACCATCATTTGATACTCAATGCTACAAAGCTGACATTGGGAGTCTATATAATGAGTTACTCGTTCAGGATTGGTCGGGCGTTGTTGCAGTGAATAATTGCTGCCTGTATAATATTTTATGAGAAACTTTATAATATCTTAAACAAATTTGTCCCAAAACATAAATCAAACGCGATAAGAAATAAATTTCCACCGTGGTTTAGTCATGATTTAATTAGGAATATTAGGGTAAAAAATCACTATGTAAAGTTACATCGTAAGCATAGATTAAACTTTTATAAAGTAAAAATTTGTAATCTTAGAAAATATTACATGGCCGTTAATAGAGATTATGCAATGTATATAACGAATATGGAAGAGGCAATTAATAATGACCCAAAAAAAGTGTGGTCTTATATAAGCGCAAAAAAGGGTTGCTCCCGCATTCCCGGCACAATGTCAATAGATAATGTGGAATCATGTCACCCGCTGGATATCGTAAATGTATTTGCCTCATATTTCTCTAGTGTGTACAAACCTAGTACCTTGATGGTAACAAAACGTGTTAGTAATCATTCTAAAAACTTATTTATTGGATTAATTTCTGAAGCGGATATCGTCAGTGCTGCTAGAAATATGAAAGCAAATTCAACTTCGGGTCCGGACAGGATCCCAGCTTTCGTTGAAAAGGATTGTGTGGGTGCGCTGGCTCATCCACTGGCACACATCTTTAATTTAATAATCAGCTCAGCCTCCTTTCCTAGTCACTTCAAAACCTGTCGCATTACGCCGGTCTACAAAAGTGGAAATAAAAGTTCTATAAAAAATTATAGGTCAATCTCTATTATTAATAATTTATTAATAAGTTATTTGGGTCAATTTTAGCCATCAGAATATATGCTCAAGTAAGTAGTCAAATCACAACTAAGCAACATAGTTTCGTAAATAAACGCTTAACTGTTATGAACCTGCTAAACTTCACACAATTTATCTCTAAGAAGCGTGATGAGCAAAGGCAACTAGATGTTGTTTATACGGCATTTGACAGCATAAGCCATGAGATACTGTTGCGAAAGTTGGATCCATTCGGTTTTAATTTGCAAACTATAAAGCTAATAGAATCATAAATAAAATAGAAACAACCTTACTTATTGCAGAAAGTATTAAATAAATTCAAAAAACGAAATATAGCCTGAATATATAAATATTCAACCTGTTCGTAACTCTGCAAGCAAAATTAAGTCTTACTAAGACTATAAACGAATAACTTATTGAAACAACTACTTCCCTGGCTAGTGCCACGCCGGATATTGAATGATACAAAAGAAATTTGCGTTATTACTAGTACTAAGTACTAAGTGAAATAACATTGGTTTAAGATCCCTTATTTCTACCCACAGGACTAACTTGAAAAATAAAACTAAATTGGATTTGAAGACTTTAAATTATAAAACTGAACCCAAAAAAAAAAATATGTAAAAATTAAGTAAATAGCCATCTGCAGACGCGTTTCGAGATTTATCTCTCATCCGTGCAGCTTCGCATTTAAATTGAATGTTAAAGAATAAAATACACTTACGTGAAGGTGACCGTGACCGTGAAGGAGTCGTAAACAAATGAGGAGATTATAGAAGGGTTGGACTGATTTTATACCTGAATTTAGGTGATTAGTGAAAGTACAGATGTGAAGAAATAAATGATCTTGTTTTCAGTTGGAAAACCGAATACTCGATTTAAATAATAAATAAAATAGAAACAACCTTAGCAGATGGCTATTTACTTAATTTTTACATATTTTTTTTTTTTTTTTTTTTGGGTTCAGTTTTATAATTTAAAGTTATAGAATCACTTAAAATTGAGTAAAAAATATTGAAGTGTTTGTGTGAATGTTTTTGTAATTTTTTAGGGGTTGTGGGGAGGTTTTTTTTAATGAACATACTTCACCACAAATTATGATTTTGTTTGTGATTGTGTTATTGAGTAAAAATAAATTTAATTGAAGATCATTTTTTTATTTCTTTTTAGTACGTAGTCTTTAAAATGAGTTCCTATAAACATTTAAGTGGAAGTGAAAAAATAAAACGAAAAGCAGATCGAGATAAAGGGGCAAAACAAATGAAAAGATCGTTGGACGAATTTTTTACTATAGATGGAGAACGATTACAACAATCCTCATCATTTTCACAAATTTCACCTGCTCAAACACCAGAAACTGTTCTGCAAAAAGACCAGCAGGAAAAACCAAGCAATTCCGTTCGTAAAGATGGAACAAAAGGAGAAAATATAAATTTAAAATCATCTCAAAGTAATGATGAAACTAAGAGTTTTGTAAACGATATTGCATTATGGCCAGAGCCGCCAGAATATCAGACGCCATACGAGAGTATTATATGAGCCGTTTATTTTGAAAGTGGGGCAAGTCCATTTTTTGTTATTGCGAGGTATTTAAAGGTTTGCATTTTAATCAATCTAAAAATATTGGTAAGCACTAATAGACATATTTTTTGTATTTTGTGTTATTAAATAATGTAAGTTTATTATCCAATAGTGTTTATAGTGTTGGCTAAAATAATAAAGGTGTAATTATACCTAAATGGACTTGCCTCACTCTCAAAATTAATGAATTATTGTAATCGTTAATTAAAGTGATAATATTTCAGTGTATCAGCGTTTTTAAATATTCCAGTAGAAGATATAACATAACAAAAATCAATTCATTTTTATTAAGAATTCAATGAAATTATACATATTTGTTAATCATTTACTTTATACGTATATTTATATTGAATTTGACTTAGGATTTAACATTTTTAAATATTCATGATGAACGGAGGTATATGTGGTAATAAATCCATCATGTCCTTATATCTGTCAGACGTAATAAATATACTTTTCTTCATATACAGAAGGTAATTTCAATTGCAAAGATTTTCTAGCCTGTTCGGCATTTATTGTATGAATTTCATGTTATTTTGTCAGATTCTATAATATTTTTCCACTATTTCGATGGACTTTTCTTATTTTTTTTAGTCATAAGTAACATTGTTTTCTTCGTAGTGTTCCTCTGTGGCATCATTCTCATCTGATGACAAATTTAATATTTCAACTATTCTTCTTCTTTTTCTGGATTTTTTTAACATTTTGGAACGAATTGTCTTCATATTCAGATTCTGATTAGAAGATTCTTCTTTTATTAAAGATTCTCAAGGATTTTATTTTTCCAAACATAATAAAAATAATGAAATTACTTGCAAATGAGGATTTTATTGGAGTGTCGTTATAACTTAGAAACGTATTTTCATTTTATTTTTTTACCTACCAAATTCACTTTCAGATGCATCAAATTTGACATTGTTCTGAGTCATTTCTGTTTTTATAAAATATACCACAATTCGTTATTGATTTTTAAAATAAGAGTGAAACAGTTTGGTGCACTTGAGTTGAAACAGCACTATGCCGAATATTAAACAATTTACAGTTTTTCGCAGTGTTGCCAATATGACTAAAATTTGCCAGTATTGCAAGTAAACATATTATCGAAACACTAAAATTAGGAAATACTTATTATTATTCTAAATTCTGCCGTAATATATTCGGTTACAAATAATTTCAACCTTAGATGGACTTGCACCACTTTCAAAATAAACATATTTACAATAGTGTTAACATCTAAAACTTCCACCTCACAAATATTAGGGAATCTCATTTCTTATTGCCATAAATAGTTTACAGATAAGAAGATTACACTAAGTTTTCTATATAATTGTCATTATCTCCATTTTTTTCAAAAATGGACTTGCCCCACTTTCAAAATAAACGGCTCATATAAAAAAATCCACCAAAATCAATAAATGGATATTTGGAATCATCTATTCGATGCAACTAAAGGTCAAAACAAATCACAAGAAAATTAACTATTGCCTCCTTCTGCAGAACAATTAATAGCGGGGAAAAAGTTAAAAGAGATTGGTTGGCTTGTACTGAAACCAGCAACTTATTGTACTGTTACGTCTGTAAATTATTTTTCAAGCAAACAACGCTAATGACAAAAGAGTCGATTGATTGGAAAAATGTACTTAAAAAATTGTCAGAGCATGAAAACTCCAGTGACCACATTAACTCCATTTTAATTTTTATAACAAGATTTAAAATTACCGGACGCATTGACACTTAACTTGAAAAACAAATTATAAATGAAAAAAAAAATATTGGAGGGAAGTACTTAAACGTGTGGTAGCGACAATCAAATTTATTTCCTCATACTCTTTAGCTTTTCGTGGTAAAAATGATGTGTTTTTTAGTGAAAATAATGGTAATTATATAGGTGCTTTGGAATATTTGGAGTTCGATCCATTTTTGCGGGAACACATGAAAAAATGTGCAAACTGCGACGCCGGTACTATAAACTATTTGTCGTCTACAATATGTGATAAATTTATTTCTATTATTCTAAAAGATTTACAACTCACAATAGTGAAAACGAAATAAAGGAAGCCAAATTTTACTCTCTAATTGATTCAACACCTGATATATCTCACGTAGATCAGCTGACCGTCATTATTCGCTATGTTCTTCCAAGTGGTATAAAAGAAAGATTTTTGGGATATTCCAATCCAGAATAAAACAACATATTTTTTCTGCCCATTTTATACCATGCGCAAATCATTCATTAAATTTAATTGGAAACGCTGCTGTCGAAAGTTGCACTTTTTTCAATATCGTTCAGCAATTATACGTATTTTTTTCAAGTTCTACATATAGGTGGAATGCTTTACAAAAATTTTGTAAGAGCAAACACTTGAGTATCAAACCTATTTGTGACACCAGGTGGTCTGCTCGTTCCGATGCTGTGAAATCCTTAAAGGAAAATTATGAAGAAATTAACACTGTTTACTTTATTTTTCCTCAAACAAAGATGAAAAACCATTAACAAGGTCCGAAGCTGCCGATTTACATTTTAAAAAAACTTGATACATTTGAGTATGTACTGTTACTTACTATATGGGAAAATATTTTAGAGAGAATAGATGCTTCAAACAAGACTCTTCAACAAAAAGACTAATCCCTAAATACAGTAGTTTTAATATATTATTCATTGATAGATTTCTGTTAGAGATGATTTAGAAAATTTAGAAAAAGAAGCAGAAAAAGTTAAATATATTACATATACTAATGATAAAAAACGGCAGAAAATACGAAAACTATTCATGATGACATTCCAGAACATGAAATAAGATTCAGTGGCAAAGAACATTTTAAAGTTAATTTTTTTTGTAGATTGGACATGAGTCAAACATATTTGAAAATGACCAGTGAATGGTGAAACTAGTCACATAAATTAAATATAGTGGTATAAAAAAGTTAAAGTGTTTTATTCCAATCTACAATCAAGATGTACCACGAAGTAAACGCCGCCAACATTAAACATTTAATTTTTTTGTTGTATGCAATTCTTTAATTAGCAACATTAAAAAAAGATCTGAGGGATATGAAACTATATAAAACAATAAATTCAAAACAATTTTTTACGATAGTGATGTTAGTGACTCTTCAATAGAAGAATTAAAATGTTATGAATAAGATTTAAACCTAGCAGAACTGAAAAATGAAGTATTACAATTTAAGACTTTTATAAGTAAAGAAAATATTATTTCGCCTGTAACCATGTGGTCATTTATTCAGGAAAATAATATTGCAACATTCCCTAATTTAAACATAATTCTAAGAATTTATTTACCCTTACAATAAGCAATGCAAGCGGTGAAAGATCATTCTCAGTAATGGCCAGAATAAAAAAAAATGTTCGACTGTACAAAAATATTAACTTTGGCGGTTTATTTTTAGGCCAAAAAGGTGTCCATTTCGTACTAGTCCCATAATTGATAAAGTAAATTGGACTCTTATGTCAGTGTCAGAAATGACAGATTTTAATTTTGGTCAGAACACCTAATAAATACAATGCAAATTACTAATGCAAAAGAGAGATCAAGCACGAGCGACGAAGAATCGAGTGCCTTCATTTGCGGGAATGCGGGATAATTCTTCAAGCATGAGGATTGTACAACATTTTTTGAAACGAACAAAACCATTTCAATAAATGTCATTTTTCAAAAATTGAACCAAGTGCGGTATGCTCAACCGAAAAGGTATATCTAGCATATTTTTATGCCTTTAAGTGAAATAACTGTCACAAAATATCTTTTCAAACCATAACCTGGAATTTTCATTATCAAACGAAATTTCGACGTAATATTCGAAGAATATCAAAGTCGATTATATCAAAACCATAAAAAGTGCACTTGAAGCGTTTTACTCCTAATCCCTTCAATTATAACACTATAAAAACAAAACTAAAATTCAAATGACCAATTAGATTTGCTTCTATTTTGTAGTCAATTTATAATATTATAAAATTATATTATAAAGTCAATCAATGCAAACAATTCAAATTGAAACCCCTTCCATGTTGCAGAAGCATTAAATTAATTAAATACGGATTAATAGCAGCCTGAATGAATAAATATACTCTTGGCGTAAATTTTACCGACAGTAAGAGATGGATGCATATATTTGACTCAAAGATTATGTTTATATAATTGAAACGGAAATACAAAATTCAGTAAATATAAACTTCATTATAGTAGATTTACGAACGGATTAAATATTCACATATTCAGTCTACATTTCATTTTATTTTTATTGAAAAAAATATATTTAATGTGTTAGATTGCAAGTATTGATAGACAATAACTGAATTGTATCTTTCAGAATCATGTGTAATCTTAGTTACAATTTCCGTTGCCCAATATTGCATTTACATTAGGAAATCACAAAATTCATAGGAAAGAAATCAAATTTATATGATAATAAATTATTAGATATAAAACTCATTAATAGCATTAATCATATTTCTATTATTATGGAAGGTATTTATATTTTATTCTATTTGACTTGATGGACCAACCATGTTACTTGAATAGGTATTGTTACCAATATCATTGCAGAACAATTAAATTTGAAACATCACTGAACTATCCCTCTTTTCGGTAACTAAATTTAATGTGTTAGGAAATTAATTGGAACTGGCCCGATTTCCTAAAATGCGAATATATTGTAATATTTTACCCTTGACAATCCAGGAAATCTAAGATATAATGTGTATAGTATTTTTTGTTTGTTTTTATATAAATAAATTTATATGATTAGGGAGGTTCAAATAAATTATAAATACTTTTTTAACTGGAAATCTTATTAACTGGAAATTATTACTATGATAATTATCTATATACAATAGCACAAAATCATTAGCACGATCACATAAACTTGATTAAATTCCGTGACAACGACCCAAATACCAGCATCAATCGTAAATTCTGTACGGGTTTGAAACCCCATTATTTCCACTCTACTTACCACTAAAATATAAAGAAAAAATCCAGAGGCAAAAAGTATGAACACGTGTAACAATAATTTAAGGTAATTTTCATAACCAATTAGCATTTATTAGAGGGCATCCTGTTTTCACTGAAAACGTCCCTTGAAGGGGGCAAGTATAGGAGCCCCCCGTTTGGAATAGACAGGAAACCTGCACACACCAGGATTAATTCATTATTGATAGAAATTGATGTCGGTGTGCTATTCGGGTCAAACAATACCGTTAATAAAAAGCGAAACATATGCTTCTGAATACAAATTAATTTAGGAAACACGCCTGCAGTGTTTATAGGGTTAATAATAAGGACACTATTATACATTGTGATTAGGGGGATACAATGTTGGGTTTTAACTTGAAAATCGCACTCACATATACACATTTACGAGCACGGTGGTCGAAAACG
This sequence comes from Ocypus olens, assembly GCA_910593695.2. NCBI lineage: Eukaryota > Metazoa > Arthropoda > Insecta > Coleoptera > Staphylinidae > Ocypus > Ocypus olens. The sequence continues at coordinate 20,391,079 of OU343061.1, forward strand.
TGGAAATTCCGAAGGTTTCCTGCGGGCACTTGGGGATGGCTTGTTCGTTTCACTCGATTTTTTGTTTCGGGGGCGCGGCCCCCGCGGAACTCACTGCTCTGCGGCGGGTATTCGCGTGCGGCACTACGCGAAGGCCGTTTTCCCGTAATCCACACACTTATACGCAATCACCCCCGTTGAACTGACGGACTTTACTATATTAAGGGTAGCAAAAATCAATATTATGGACGGTACACTATATGACTTAAATTCCCTAGAATTCACTAGGCGGAATTTGACGCCCACGCGCACAGGCTGGCGAGTCGGATAGAATTTATTTTTCGGGCCCCAAAATCGGGGGCCGTTTTTTATGACCGGCTTTCGGAAAGGGTTTTACACCCTCAAACACGATTCTCTTCGGTTGGTTTTCTCGGTGCCGGCGCCTTTTGTTCATTGGGGATGGAGTGGAATGCGCGCGCGACGCCTGGCGTCGTTGTCAGAACAACGCCGGGGTGTTGACGCTTTCACGCATACAAGCTTTCATGTTCTTAAAATATAATGTGTACTGTTCATAGGTCAATTTAGTTAATCGTTAAATAAATATCAAATTATTTGTCTAAATCCAAAAATAAAAAAAAAAACAGCGCAAATAATACATCAAAATGTCATCTGTCATTGTTAAGCACAAACCTACTCATCAAAATCGAAGCTACTGAAATGCCCATAATAGCATATTTAGCTTAATAACCTACCCTTTTCTATTTTGTGTTATTACGAACAATATACATGTCACTCAGTTTACATTTGATGATTGTTACCCTTTCCACATCCCTCTCAATCCATTAATTAAATAGCTCCAATGACGAATGTACGAACATACGGGTCACACATCTAATTACAAAACGCGGGAAGCGTTGCTCACTAATCCGATATAGCCATATGCAGTAATACTAGTATTATGTTATTATTTATTTATTTACTTTTAATCATAAATCGGTACACCTTTTATTTATGTATGTGTAACTACATATTGATATAAAATAATAGAAAATAGCAACATTTTTCCAACTTTGATTTTTACATATTGGTAGCTTATATTGAGGGGCGAATGGGGTATGTCTAAACGCAGCGGGAAATATCTCTATCAGCAATAGGTAGAAGGGCGCCATCTGTTGTTTTAGTTGGTTAGTTGAGGAGCGTTTAATTTAAATTTGAACATAGCATAATAATGCTAATAAGATGTATAACTATTTATTTATACAGGGTCTTTTTTTAACTCAGAACATATGTTTGTTAATGTCTATAATCTATGTCATAATAATCACCTCAACGCATTGCAATGTAGGCAACCATACTAACACTCAGTTTTATTTAATTGTCAAAATTGTGTTATTAATAAAAATGTATTACACCACTGAAAAAAGAATACAGATAATTCATTGGTACAAGAGTGGGAACAGCATTTGACGTGTTAGAGATTTGTTTTCGGTTGAGTATCCGAGCAGACAAGTTCCATCCATCTCAACAATTTGTAATATTGTCCATCATTTTGACAATACTGGCTGCGTGAGCAATTTTCACATTAAAAGGGCTAAAGGAAATCACATTTTAACGGAAGAGATGAAACTCAACATTTTATGTTACGTAGAGCAGAACCCCATATCATCGTTAAGAGTTATCGCAGCACAGTTTCAAATAAGTTCAGCTTCCGTTTACAAGACATTAAAAGAATTTAAATACAATGCTTACAAGTTTTCAAATCATCAGCAACTATTAAATGAGGACAAAGGCAAACGAACAGAATTCTGTGAAACCGTATTCAATTTAATTAATAATGATCAAGAAATTTTACACATAATAATATTTACTGATGAAGCATCATTTTCCTTAAATGGTGAAGTTAATCCACAAAATTATAGGTTAGTATTCTTCATTCCTTATCGATACCCATTCCTTACACCCATTCCTTCACCTTTTAGATTTTGGGCGTGCAGTAATCCTCGCTTACAAAATTCGACGCACACACAATACAATGCGAGAGTTAATGTGTAGGCTGGACTAATTAATGATACCCTTATTGGTCCTTTTTTTATTAATGGAAATCTAAACAGTAATGTTTACTTAGATCTTCTGCGAACTCGTATAATGCCCGAAATTCATACACGAAACATTGCTGCTCCTTCTTATCAGATGGATGGGCGCCTCCACATTCTACAGCTGTCATTAATAATTATTTAAGTGAATTACTTCTTGATCGCTGGATAGGTAGATTTGGTCCAATACCTTGGCCACCCCGGTCGCCTGATTTGTCTCCAAACGACTTTTTATTGTGGGGGTATCTAAAAAGCAATGTTTATAATAACATTATTATAAACAATACTTCAGAGTTAAAAGATCGTATAATTACTGTTTGCGATGAATTAAGAAGAAATCCTCAACACATTAGAAATACTATTCAACGATTTTATAATCGACTTGGCTACTGCTTAGAACGTGAAGGTGGTCATTTTAAATATTTATTATAATTACTTACGATTTATCATTGTTTGTTTCATTAACCTCACTTTATTCGTAATCATTTTAAGCTTTCACTGTACTATGACAGGTCGACGGGAACTTTGTGTACTTGGTTGCCTACATTGTCAATACATTCCAATGCGTTGAGGTGATTATTATGACATAGAACATAGACATTAACGATCATATGTTCCGAGTTAAAAAAAAGACCCTGTATATCGGATGTGTATAAATTGGCGGATAATCTATACGTGGCGATATCCTTCCTAAAATTCTGAATAGAAAATGTTGAAGAAAAATGTTGTATCATGCCTCATATGCCATCAGGAGCCACTTAAAAGAAATGTACATTGGGCAACAACGCATTCACGGGCTGCCCAGTTTTTCAATAATCTCATGATTCATAATGTGGGTTGGTACAAAGTAGAAAATGAATAATTACGAAGTGTTAAAAATACACGTTTGAGATAGAAAGATAGCACTCACTGACAAATAATTTTCTAAACTAGTCATACTGCCGATATTTCAGGGTTTTCTGTAAATTAATATCGAATAATAACACAATGTAACGACCGGATGTTCAAACTTTGAAGACATTCATTCAAGACATTTTTTAAGATATGTTGCTTAGAATACACACCTGATATACATGATTATTCACGCTATACGGCGAGGAATATTGTGGCCAAAACACGTGACTTTTATGAAGTTTTACTGTTGGGATATATGAGGGTCTATTATGGTTACCTTTTAAAATTAATTTCATATTATACAGGGTGTTCCATTAGCCCTAAAAGTATCAAAGTTCAGTTTTTTTTTTTAATGGAACACCCAATTTTGAATTCTAGGGAGCAAAACAATAACTATCATCTTTTCGCTATATTTAGACAAAATGCTCGACCCGATAATAGTTATTCTTGCAACAAGTGAGTAAAGTAATACTTTTTTTCACGAGTAGGAAAGGTTGCCGCCCGAGCCGAAGGCGAGTGCGGCAATTCCTACAAGTGAAAAAAAGTTGCTTTACTCTCGAGTTTCATACAATTTTTTTTTCTACGTCCGTAACTTAAAATAAATTTATAAATTTGATAAAACCTTAATCAATTTTTATAAGTAATAATACTTCTTTTAAATGAAGAAAATAATAATTATCATCAAGTTTTCTTGATCGGAAACGAATGTTTGACATTTATCGGCGGAACTCGCGGCGTATTCCGAAGCGTTCATGACACACTTTGCGCAAACAATTTTTTAGTTGCGTTAAAAAATGAACCGCTACGGCACTTTTTTTCACGCAAAAGCGTGAAAAAATGAACCGTTATGGCACTTTTTTTCACGCTATTTGAAGGGTTCAGAAATCACATATTTTATGAACGCAAATTAATGAAAAAAACTGTACATTTTAAAACGAACGTAGAAAAAGGTATTTTTCCGAACGGGAGATGAGTTTGATGAAGCTCTTGTCGTCGAAGTCAGCCGCCAGTCCATGTATTTAGTTTTGTGTTCCTGCGTAAGCATTCTTGGAACCACTGGTACATATCTTTGCATTCTGTAAGTGTATACTGACAATGTCACAGACAACATATCGGGAAACATGTGGAAAATCTTATACAGTTCATCAATAGCGAAGCGCCTGTTTTTGCTTTTAGTTCGTCCGTTATCACGATTAGACGGCTCATCATGGATGATTGTTCTGTAACCATTATGTAAACGAGACCACTTTTGGACTTTCCAATCATTCATCACATCTTACCCATACGCTTCAAAGAGTTGGCAATGGATTTTGTAAGGACGAGTGTTTTTTGCATTTAAAATCAGACTCACAGCGCGTACTTTGCAATCGGCGGGATTAGTAATGGACATAACTAATCTTAAATTGCCATAAAATATCGTTTACCCCATTTAAAGACTTGAGAATGAGCTGGGTGGCCAGTTGTTGATTTTTCCCGCTTTTCCTGGTCAAAAATATCATTTTTCCCAGTCCATTTTAAATCATTTATCTACACTACAACTGTGATAGTTCAAATTTTGTTTTACTTTTATACGTTTATTAACATGGAATGAATGTAAAATAACACTCATATTGGAAAATTGTGATGAATATGCTGAAAATAAACAATTGCAAGATTGTCTTTGATCGTTGTAAAGAAGAATATTCAAGGAAGAATTAATAGAAAGAGACATAAGTCAGGAATACAAAATTAAACAGCATTTTAATGTGTAGTATTTCGAACAATTTTTCCTTTCAAGTATTCCCCATAACAACATAACGTTTCAAAAACGTTTTTAAAACGTCCGTTTAGAAGTGTTAAAAACGTTCCTAGAACGTTCAAAACGTTTTAAAAACGTTTTTAAGACGTCAAAATGTTCGCTGTCAAAGTTTTCTAAACGTTTTTATAACGTTTCACGAAACGTTCTTAAAACGTTTCAAGAACGTTATTGGAACGTTTGTCACGAAACGTGTCTAAAACGTTCTAGTAACGTACTAGCGAAACTTTCGCTAATTAATATACAAATTATAAAAATTTATAATTTTCATGGCGCCGAGTAAGGACGTGCTTGCCGGCCTTCCATGTAAATCTTGCGACGTAGTGATTACAAACGCGAGTGAAGTAGTTGCATGCTTTATATGCGACTCAGTATTCCATCTTTCGTGTGTAATTAGAAGGACTGATTCCCTAACAGACAATAACAACTTTAAATGGATCTGTGATGGTTGCTTGGAAAACTATCCAAAGAAACGTAAGTCACTGATGAACTACCCAATACCTACTGTGCAAAATTCTACTGCATTTGAAGAAGTCAGTAATAAATTAGAAATCATGTTTGAAATGTTAAAAAATTTACAACATGAAATAATAACCCTTAAAGAAACGAACAATAAACAAAATACCGTGCAACAAAAGGAATCTGTAACGAGTATTAAACAAAAGCCACTAGCTTCAAATTTGTTCCCAAAGGTGTCGTACAAATCCACAAATATTGAAAATACTGGCAGTTCAATTCCCAAAAATGTTGGTAACCAAAAAAAATACAAGGAAGCAGCAAAAACGGAATCGTCTCAGAGTTCAACTGGGGCCATTAAAAAAGTTTTACCTTCCGCAAAAAATAATCGCAACACAGCATCGATAAATACAGAACCAGGCGAATCTGACGGCTTTGAGACGGTAACTTATAAAAAGCAAAAACGCCACTCTCAAACAATCCACGGCGCGGCACAAAACGCGGCCATAAAAGGAATCCCAAAACTGGAACACATACATGCATTTAGATTCGACCCCAAGTTAACGGAAGCTGAATTGACAAAATATCTCTCAAATAAATTCCCGAATGTTAAGTGCGTACGCATGGATTCTAAATACCCGAATGAATACTCGTCATTTAAAATATCAGACACCTCCGATAATATTACATTACTGAAACAACCCGATATATGGCCAGAGGGTGTGTGCATAAATCCTTTTTTAACATGGATAGGAAGGAAAAAAATAACCGTTTAGCCATAAATACGTCTATAAACATTCTTCATCAGAACGTGCAGTCTCTGGGAAATTCGTTAAACGAAATACACTTTTGTTCACAAGAACATAACTGTAATTTCCTCTGCATATCAGAACACTGGCAATCACCCGACCAAATAAGATTGTTAAATCTACCGGACTACAAGCTTACAACTTCCTTCTGCCGAACCAATAAAAAACATGGTGGAGTAGCTATTTATGCCCAGACGGACTTTAATGAAAATAAATGTCAAGATCTTGAAGAACTCGCCGAAGAAAGTGTATTCGAATGTGCAGCTTGCGAGTTTCTCATTAACTCGAACTTATCGCTAACTCTAGTAACTCTATATCGTGCTCCGCATACAGACCCATTAATGTTTATTCAAAAGTTAGACGCCCTTTTAAAAAAATTATTAGATAAACGCTCCAAATTCTTAATTTTAGGAGACTTCAATATAGACACACTAACAATTTCAATGTACACTAATAAATTTTTTGATGTAGTGCACTCATACGGATGTTCTTTCCTGGTAAATGAGCCCACCCGTATCAGTGGACATTCATCCACTTGTCTAGACAATGTAATTACTAACCAAGAAAATGCTAAATGCTGTGTAATACGAACAGGAATATCCGATCATTTTGGTCAAATCGTGACTCTACCTATGAACACCTACAAAAGCGAGAACTTCGTACGTAGACGTATTTATAGTGACTCCGCAATAAATAACTTTAATACAGCCATTGTTAACACCTCATGGGATCATATCTATGCAACGAATGATATTTGCACTAAACTAAACTTGTTCTTTTCAACGTTTAAAAACATGTTTGATACTTTTTTTCCAATCCGTAAAATAAACCAGGTAGCCAGGAAACGCATTATTTATAACACAACAGAGCTGCAAGAACTTAAAGAAAAAATATTGCTCTTTGAAACTATAGCGACATACGAACCTACGGTTAAATCGGTATTAAAGACATGTAAACAAAACTTTAACAGAGCATTAATAAAAGAAAAAGAGAAACACTACTCGAATTTAATTAATCAATCTGACAACAAAATTAAAACAAGCTGGCACGTAGTAAAAGATATAACTGGAAAGCATACAAAAACCACACTACCACGAGCAAACCTACACGATGTTGTAAATGAATTTAATGACCTATTTGTAAATCAAGCTCATCTTAAAATAAATGAATCACTTATAGACTTAAATAAATCTGATACCTCAAATATTATCAACAATACACATTCAATATTTTTAGCACCTATAGATCCACCAGAGCTAATAGAAATAGTAAAATCGCTAAAAAATAAAAAAAGTAGTGGTATAGATGATATACCAGTCTATATAATAAAGAACGTTATTCACCATATTGCAGACCCCTTATGTCACCTAATCAATGCTACGTTTGAACAAGGCATTTTTCCGGATGAACTAAAGATTGCATCAGTGAAGCCTATCTATAAAAAAGGTGACATTGAAGATTTAGAAAATTATAGACCGATCAGCATTCCGCCATCGTTCTCAAAAATTTTTGAACACGCTATGGCAAAACGACTTATAAATTTTTTGAACAAATACGGAATCTTGAGCGATCAGCAACATGGTTTCACAAAGGGTAAAAACATAAATACGGCTCTCTATGAGTTTACAAAGACTATACACGACGCCTTGGATAAAGATGAATTAGCTTGTGGGCTATTCCTAGATTTGTCCAAGGCGTTCGATAGTGTACCTCACGATAGACTACTAGATAAATTGCATGCCTACGGAGTACGGGGGTTGGCACAGTTATGGCTTGAGTCTTACTTAAAAAACAGGCAACAACTAGTTGAAATCAAAAGTAATAATATAACATATCAATCTAGACTTATGACCACAAAACTTGGTCTTCCACAAGGAAGTGTCTTGGGACCACTTCTATTCAACATATACATAAATGATATATTCATAAACGCAAATGCTGTAAATTGTTCTTTAGTTAATTATGCGGACGACACAAATGTCGCAATTAGTGGTAAGAACTTCTTGGAACTCCGTGACAACGCCACTCGTATACTGGAATACTTGGAAAATTGGTTCGTCGTAAATAAATTACTGTTAAATAAAGCCAAAACCAAATGCATTCTTTTTAACATCAATAAACCAGCCGAAATTCCAAGCAAAATTTTAATAAATAATACGCATTATAACTTTGTACCCTCATCTAAAGTTCTTGGCGTTACATTTGACCACTGCCTAAAGTGGAAACAACACATCCACGAACTATGCTTACGCCTTGGTAATGTTTGTTATATGCTGCGAGTCCTGGCTACAAACATTGATGCAAGTCTGTTGAAAACAGTTTATCACACAAATTTTGAATCTCTCTTGCGGTTCGGTGTTATTTACTGGGGAGGATCATCGGATATAAATAGAGTCTTGTTAATGCAGAAACGTGCCCTGCGGATAATATTAAAACTAAATTACAAAGAATCATGCAGAACAAAATTTTCGTCTATGGGAATTCTCACTATTATAGGGATATATATTTATGAGTGCCTATTGTTTTTTGCTAATAACAAAAAAAAATTCAATTGTTATGAAATGACGCATGAGTACCATACTCGTAATAAATCTAATATGCGATATCCAGTTCTACATCGAACGCATACCCAAAGAGGATTTGGTTATGCATGCCTTAAGTTTTTTAATCACCTTCCAAAGTATCTCAAAGAAGAACCAAATTTCAAAACATTTAAACATAAGGTCTATGAACTCCTCAGAGAGATTGAACCTTATACGATTGAGGCATACTTTAGTTTTCTAAGTAATTAGCATGTAAGCTACCATATGGACGCTATTTTGTACATTATGTAAAATTTATTGTTTATATTTGTATAAAATAAAGAGGTATTATTATTATTATTATTATTATTATTTACGCCGCTGAGAGACGAACTTCCTAACATGACTATCCGCCTTAACAAGGCGAGAATCTTAACCACTCGGCCATCGAACGTTATAACTGAGACAGTGTACTAAGAAAGAGACTCGTGAAACGTTTCGTGAAACGTTTTAAAAACGTTTAGAAAACTTTGAAAGCGAACATTTTGACGTGTTAAAAAAGTTTTTAAAACGTTTTGGACGTTTTAGAAACGATTTTAAAACTGCTAAACGGACGTTTTAAGAACGTTTTTAAAACGTTATGTTGTTATGGGGTTATCACATATAATTTTCCACTATGAATCGCAAGAACGTAACATTGACTACATAAATACTCGTGGACTGGACAACAATTTGTCGACGTTTAACGTTTCCCCTACTGCCTTTAACCTTATAACTATGTAAAACACTTATTCGCAATACATCACATAATCTTGACTTTAACTGTGATTAAAATTAGTTGACTAGCAACAATCTTAGTAACGAAGACACCAATTCCACGTGCCGTATTGCATCCGAAGTTATTAAATTTCTTTCGCGGTTGCTATGTCAGCACTAATCCTCGTTGCCTCATCAAGAATTTTGACCCTTTTAGCCTCCGTTTCCCTGATCTCTAAATCCCTGCTCCTTTTCAGACTAGCTCGTTTCCCTTTCTGCTGAATTTCGGAACGTCGATTTTTTAGATCCTCCTTGTAGAGGATTGGATGAATCTCTTACTAATATCTACGTTTTCTAAGTCACCCGTCTTCCGAACCGCGTCGTATATACGTCTTTGGGCGATGAGCTTTTCTTATGCTGATTTTCGACGAGACATTCCGCGTTCACCCTAAAACCACGCTCGACGACAGCATAGCCGTGGGAAAGTATCGTAATGAGTTGGATAAAATCAACCGAGTTCTCGGACGGCTTGGAGCACAGTTTCGCGATATCCATCAAAAACTTGTCGAGTCTATTTTCACTCCTTTTGAACGATCGCAACTCATCTCGCACTTGTAAATCGCGAAACAAACTTACATACTCTCGTTTCACGCAGTCCGATTTTGCGCCAGACAGTCTGCCTGCAGTAACAAGGATCTTGAGGCACGTGGTGATTCTCTTTTCTGCCGATTTATCGTCCGCCGCGACCCCAGGGTTTAAACACGATATTCCACGCGTCAATCGGTATTTAAAAAGTGAGCGTTCGAGGATTTTTTGAAGAATCAGGATAATGCACTTCCGCATCTCCTGCTTCAAGCGCAAAACTTCCAACTCTGAAGCACCTTTGATCTTTTTCAAAGCGTCACGCGTGGCGAAATCCAAATCGAACTGTTTCGCGGTGATCAAATTTGTCTCGTCCAAAAGGTTGATCTTCATCAGATCTGTCGTCTTCTTCAAAACATCAGATTTCACCACTCGCTGCATCAATATATGTAGAAGCGCAGTCAAATCTTCCTACAAGAATGGAGCAAGGGGTTGATCTTGTTGAAATTCTGTCAGGAATGGCTCGAATACACTTGCCAACGAACCGAAAAACGCCAGTTTTGGACCAAAAAGTTTATCCGTAACATTCTCGGAAACGACTTTGAAACTCTGCGAAACCGGAGCAGTTTTGTTCGCAACCGACTCGTCGACATATTTTTTCATTTCTGGCAGAATCTCAGCAGCTCTATTGACTACGGACACATTTTCGAGTCACCTGATTCCGCATAATTTCTGTGGAAACGTAGTCGATCCGGTGTACTGAATGTACAGTCCTCGTCGCGCTAGAGAATCGTGGAACAAGTAGTACAAAGATTTCAAGTACGGTACCAGGTCCCAATCTATCTTCATCATCCCAGTCTTGAACGCACCATGAATCACATGAAGACCGCAACTGCTTATGTTCAATAGCTCCAAACCATCGAACAACTGCTTCAATTTAAGATTTAAATCTCTCATAACTTTAAAATTAACGTTCGGGCCATCCATCGCGAGTTCGGCGATCTTTCTTAGATTTTGTGGACCCAGCGACGTTTTTAAACCGTATAGTAAGTCCACAGCCCGGGTGCGTTCAAGGAACTGCGAGGTGAAGAACCGAGTACAAGTCAATGATTCGCTCTTATCCCAGAATCGCAAATAAACATCCATCTGAGTCTTTTGCGAAACCGAATTCAGACTTTCGTCAAACATCACAGCAAGATTATTACACTGGGAGACCAAGCTTTCGACTTCGCGTTGAAAATACGGGGCAATGCCATAAACAATACTGTAGGAGATTTTGGTTTTCGCGAGACGCATCTTTTCTGCGATTTGGCTGTCCGGGAACATCATCACCGTCCGCAGGCACTACAAGATTTCCGCTTTAGCTACTTTTGGTGACAAGATAAATGAGTCCAGAGCAGACTTGCGTCCTGGCTTCGCAGAGGTGATCTTCGTGTGTTCGGTCCCACCTGTAGGTCCATCCGTACGGACCGCCGTAGTCGACTGTCCATCCGTACGGACCGTCGTATTCGACTGTGCATCCGTCGTCGCCGACGGTTCGTTGTTGAAAACGATATTTAGTCACTCAATTTTTAATTCTTTAATTAATCATAATAAATAATTATGATCTCAGTTATGATAAAGTGATTATTATTTGTACATGCAAAAAACAAATTATCAATTGTTTCAAGTAACAAACTAACAAATTTTAAAAGTAACAACATTAATGGTGTTATTCTGAACAAAAATGTTAGCGTTAACAGCGGTGTTATTTGCTAACATCGACAGATGTTATGAATATACTATTCTGTCCACTGTCTGTCAACGAACATCGTTGTAAATTAACATTTTCGATGTTAAACAACACTTGTCAAAACAGTCGACATTACGAGATATTTTGAGGTTATTTCGTAGTTTGTGTTTTTCCTCAACAAAAAGCTCAAATTTGGAATTTTATTCCAATATTTATGTGCATACTTTATGAAACACTCATTTTCTTTAAAAAAATATCCTCAAAAACGTATTATTAACCATCTATTATAATATACATGAAGTTGGTCGCTCTGTAGACGTTGCACTGTTGCCAATTTGTGTACATCGGGCTGTTCAGAATACAGTTTTTAACAGGCCTGTTCAATTTCACATAACATTGCAATGTTAATAACATCGATGTTAATAACATCGCTGTTAATAACAGTTGTTCAGAATAACACCATAAAAGCTTTAATCCTTTGACTATATACTTGACTGCTAGCGACACTTCAAGTGCGTCTCCAAGCAACGGTGGCGCGGCGGGACCCTAAGTGGTTGCGGTATGTTACTAAATTGGTAGCTATTTTGTGTCTATGACATATGACTCTATGAGCTCGCATTGCATATTGTGATACCCTGCAATTTATTCACACCTTTGAATATATAAACATTTATATTGTCAAATATACACACTATGTCAAAATATTGCTATGCGAAAGGCTGCCATACGTCCACGTATATGTATATGCCATCGCGGTTATAATACTCGTTAGCTGATGTACACGTCAGTTGACTTTTGACTTATAACCTAAAATTCTGTATTAGATTCCCATCAAATCCGGATCTTCGAAAATTATGGGTTAATACTTTGCTTGTAAAGAACAGGCAGGAAAGTGGACCCGAGTTGCCGAAATATGCTCGCATTTGCATTCTCCACGTTGCTGATGAATACATCGAGAAATATTTTTTTTTGCTTTCCGGTTTTTAAATTACGCTCCATTTTCGGCTCCGGGGCGGGACTTATATCGGGCTCCAGCTCGTGGACAACTTTTGGAGCAGTGATCATATGGGAAATGGAGGGGGAATAGCAGTCCATTAGTATATAGTCAAAGCTCTAATCTAATATTGTTAAAAAGTAACAAATTGTATGTTACAAGTACAATTTGTTTTGTTACAAATGTAATGGTGTTATTCTGAACAAAAATGTTAGCGTTAACAACGGTGTTATTTGCTAACATCGACAGATGTTATGAATATGCGATTCTGTACACAATGTCTGTCAACTAACATCGATGTAAATTAACATTTTCGATGTTAAACAACATTTGTCAAAATGGTCGACGTTACGAGATTGTGAAAGGTGATATATTTTGAGGTTATTTTGTAATTTGTGTTTTTCATTAGCAAAAAACTCAAATGGATAATAATATTATGCCAATATTCATATACATTCTTTATGAAGAAGATTACCGAAGGTATGTAAATAGACAAACAATTAGAGTAACACACGTAAGTTGAATGAGTTGTAATTATTTTTATAGGAATTACATGCGTTTACAACGAAGAATATTGCGCGATTTACAAAATCCTTTTGATGTCCCAGATGAAATTTTTTTAACTTACTACAGACTGACTAAAGAAATTGCCAGGGAAATAATTTGCACATTGGAACCCCATGCCCAAATTCCAGGAAATAATAATGCTATTCCATTTGGATTAAAGGTAATCAAATAATATGTAGCAATAGAATTGACTAATGAATTCGCTCTGTTAGGTTATTACTGCATTGAGCTTTTTCGCGAATGGATCCTATCAGGTGCCTGTAGGAAATTCTTCATGGTCTAATTTGAGTCAAAGTGCTGTTATACCTCATTTAATAACCAGGCGGACTAAACGCGAAAGTCACGTTTACACTATAAAAAGTAACCAGAAAAGTAACCAGATGTTTTGGCGGTAAAAATAAAATGATTTCAATTCCTTGTATCCATAACATTCATTCAACATTTATACCAACACATAAATTAATTCTAGGCATACTTTCTTGATCATATACTCAATGATGTAGTATATAATATTAAAATAATAATTAAAATAAGTATGAGATCCTCTTAAGAATTTAGGGGCATATTGAAAAAGTCTAGTTGTACATACAGTGCGAGTCTCCAACTTGGAATAAATTCAGTAAATCAAAGAATGTTTATTCTTCGGAAATATGCTCAGACACATCGATTAGTATTTTAAATTGCGCTCTTTATGATGTAATAAAATTTTATACAGCGTGTCCCAAATTTGAGATATGACGTCATTGACTATTTTTTTTAATAGCAACCCTAATTTTTTTATCACTATTCTTAAAGAGTATATCAAGTTACACATGTGTGCCAAATTTCAAATTTTTTTTCCCTGTCATTTAGAAGATATTTAACAAACATTATCAAATTTGTAGAATGAAGAAATCAAGTCACCTTAATCGAATTTTTATGCATTTTAAAAGTGGAATGCCAAAACGTGCTGGTTTGTCATTTTTTTTTCAAACTGACGTTTATCATTTTGACGTTTAGTTATAAAAACAAGTAAGAAGTCTAGCATCGCATTCCACGCAGATTCGAGTGAGGAGAGTATTAGTCGTTCCATTGTTGTGTTGACTGTTGTTCACCGTTGGTCGAAAAATTATACTAACATGCCGTACTTAACTGAAACCCACAAAATCAAAATTTTAATGATGATTGGCTATGGAGATAGGACAAGAACACAAAATGAAGTTATTTATTTATTTAGAGAGAAGTATCCTGACTTACCAGCCATATCTCAAAGTACCGTAAGCAAGATTGAAAGTCAGTTTCGGGAAAATGGGCATTTAAGAAAAACGAATAATCATCGTCAGAATGCGCTGAGTGAAGAGGTCAAAATTGATGAACTTCTCTCTGTTCAGGAAAATCATCATGTCTCCTCTAGGCATATGGCTAGGGAACTCAAAATTAGCCAGTCTTCAGTGTCAAGAATCCTTAGAGAGCAAACATTTCATCCTTATAAAATGACAATCCTCCAGGAACTCACCGAAGATGATCCGGATAGAAGACTTCAGTTTTGCGAAAAAATGATGGATCTACTAGATAGAAATGTTCTAAAAATAGAAAATATATTGTTTTCCGATGAATCAACGTTTATGTTAAATGGTGAGGTAAATCGTCAAAATTGCCGTTATTGGGCAGACAAGAACCCACACTGGATGAGGGAAGGCCACACTCAATATCCAGAACAAGTTAATGTTTGGGCAGGGATTGTTGGTGATCGAATTTTAGGACCAATTTTCTTTCCAAATAATCTCAATGGAGCGGGATATTTACAATTCTTGGAGGAAGAGCTAATTCCGAGTTTGGCTATTTTGTTTCCTTGCCCTGTAGAAGCTGACGTCCCGAATAGAAACATCTGGTTTCAACAGGACGGTGCGCCTCCTCATTTTGCAAGGCGTGTCCGTGAGTACCTGGATAATGTATTTCCACGAAGATGGATTGGCAGAAGAGGACCAGTTGAATGGCCACCCAGGTCTCCGGATTTAACACCTATGGACTTTTTCTTATGGGGGTACTTGAAAAGCAAAGTTTTTAAGACCAAACCGCCAAATCTTGAGGAGTTGAAAGAACGAATAAGACAGGAGTGTAGACTAATTTCCCCCGAAGTAATTAGAAATGTTCAAAACAAGTTTCAGTTCCGTTTAGGGTATTGTCAGTTAGAAAATGGACAACATTTTGAGCATTTATTGAAGAAAGACTATTAAGTTGAATTCATTTTTCAAATTTGATACTGTTTGTTAAATATCTTCTAAATGACAAGAAATAAAAAATTGAAATTTGGCACACATGTGTAACTTGATATACTCTTTAAAAATAGTGATAAAAAAATTAGGGTTGCTATTAAAAAAAATTGTCGATGACGTCATATCTCAAATTTGGGACACGCTGTATAAAATTTTATTACAACAAAAAGAGCGCAATTTAAAATACTAATCGACGTGTCCGAGCATATTTCCGAAAAATAAACTTTGTTTGATTTACTGAATTTATTCCAAGTTAGAGACTCGCACTGTATATTTATTTACATATAAAGTGGATTGAAGTAGTAGGTGTATTTTAAAAATACATATAATTCCGTAAAAGGTTTGAAATATAAATACTAGATTGTCGTGAAATAAAATTTTATTAAATTAAATAAATTTGCTATTTAAAAACGTATAATAACTTACTTAAAATCAATCTCATTAATTAATTTATATAATGTTTAACGGGACGTCGTTGGCAGGTCACCGCTATCCTTTAATTTAATAAAAATTTAATCCAATATAGCGATTTCATTTTTAAAGAAAAATCTATGGACAATTTTTCACACGCAAAATTTGTAGATATCTTCGGTCGCTGGATGTCCTTCAAGACATTTAGGACTTGTTACTGCCCCAATCTCCTTTCACCCCCTAATTGTGTGAAACTCCACAATCCTAAATATAATGTATGTTTAGGATTTGATTCCATATTGCAATAACTTGCGCCACACTTACCTAATGAATCACAATTTTGTATACGACGGCAGTAGTTTTAAAGTCTCTTGTATTAAAACTTTATATAAGATAATTTTGGATTGTTTTTCCTCGAGCGTTAATGTTCTAAAATCTTACCATTTCCGTTTCTTATGGGGCGAAAATGACACCAAACTTCTGCTGGGTATTTATCCGTAGTTAAAAATAAAATAACTATTTCCACGAAGATCGCGGGATGAGAGGAATCGATTCTTACACTATCAACAGTAGAAATAACTGGCTAAAAACACAAAAACTGATGCGAAACGCGTGGAAACGGTGGGACACAAGGATCGGTTAGAGATCAGCTGATCATAACAACGGCCATTACTGTTTTAAGCAATTTGGGCCTGTGTAAAAACGGCGCCCGATTGGCCAATCACAACAACGTATTTTGGCGGCAATAATTTGATTTAGTCCGCCTGGTTATTAAATGAGGTATATACCTCATTTAATAACCAGGCGGACTAAATGCGAAAGTCATATTTACACTATAAAAAGTCACCAGAAAAGTAACCAGACATGTTTTGGCGGTAAAAATAAAATTATTTCAAATTCTTTTATCCATAACATTCATTCAACAATTATATCAACATATAAATTAATTCTAGGCAAACTTTCTTGATTATATAGTCAATGATATAGTATATAATATTAAAATAAGTACGAGACCCTCTTAAGAATTTAGGGGCATACTGAAAAACTCAAGTTGTACATATATTTATTTACATATAAAGTGGATTGAAGTATTAGGTATATTTTAAAAATACATATGATTCTGTAAAAGGTTTGAAATATAAATACTAGATTGTCGTGAAATAGAATTTTATTAAATTAAATCAATTTACCATTTAAAAACGTATAAGAACTTACTTAAAATAAATCTCTTTCATTAATGTATATAATGTTTAACGGGACTTCTTTGGCAAGTCAGCTCTATTCTTTAATTCAATTAATATTTAATTCAAAGTAGCAATTTCATTTTTAAAGAAAAATTCTCCGCACACAAAATTTTTGCTGCTTTCATTATAGATATCTTCGGTCGCTGGAAGTCCTTCAAAACGTTTAGGACTTGTTACTGCCCCAATCTCCGTACACTCCCTAATTGTGTGAAACTCCATACTTCCAGCCAATCCTAAATATAATGTATGTTTATGATTTGATTCCATATTGTAATAACTTGCGCCACACTTACCTAATGAATCGACAATTTTGTGTACGACGGCAGTAGGTTTTAAAGCCACTTGCATTAAAGTTTTATATAAGATAATTTTAGATTGTTTTTCTTCGAACGTTAATGCTCCAAAATCCAAGCATTTCCGTTTCTTGGGGGGCGAAAATGACACCAAACTTGTGCCGGCATATATCCATAGTTAAAAATAAAATAACTATTTCCAAGAAAATCGCGGGATGAGAGGTATCCATTTTTACACGATCAACGGAAGAAATAACTGACTAAAAACACAGAAACTGAGCCGAAACGCGTGGAATCGGTAGGACACAAGGAACAGCGAGCGATCAGCTGATCATAACAACGGCCATTACTGTTTTATGCAATTTGGGCCTGTGTAAAAACGGCGCCCCTTTGGCCAATCACAACAACGTATTTTGGCGGCAATAATTTGATTTAGTCCGCCTGGTTATTAAATGAGGTATAGTAGATCTATAACTGAAGTATCTGAATTACTAGTAATTCACTATATGCCCAGCACGATAAACTTTCCCACAACGTTACAAACAAAAAATGTCGTAAAAAGAAGGTAAGCGACATATACCGGGTGACCCAGGAATCTGTAAAAGCCCCATAACTTATTTGCTATTTGAGATATCGACTTCTAGTTTTCTTGAACTGGTACCCATACTTATTCTACATATTTTAAAAATATGTATGTTTTTGTACAGGGTGTCCCAATATACATAACAGAACAAAGTTATGTTTTTTTTAAATGGAACACCCTATATTTTATACTTTATTTTAAACCCTCTTGAGAAGCTGATAAAAATAGTATGAGATAGTATGGGTCTATTATGGACGGTTGGTTAGTTATGGGCAAATTTGTGGAAAAAACATGTACACATTTAAAACATTGCAGAAGCGTTCCTAGCAAAGATATCATCATTATTCATACACTAGAAAATTTCCCACATTATAAAGAATAATACACATCGGCTTTGGTTCTCTTTTATTCATAGTGCTATACAGGGTGTCAACATACGCAAAACAATGGATAACTATTTTTTTTCAAATGGAACACCCTATATAAGTTGCCACAAATCTATGGCATATTCAATAAGCTTTCCAATTATATACAGTTTGTATAACAAAATATTAAGGATTCTTGAGATTTATCAATAAAAACATATTTGTTTTGTCACCTTCTGCTGATTTTTGGATTTTCAGCCAAAACTATGCATTTTCAGGAAAAATTATAAGAGACCAAAGTTGTAGAGCGAACAATTTCCGATCGACATAGGTCTTTCAACTTTTAAGATAATGCGTGCATTGCCCGCCAGATCGCGCAAAATCGTGACCGTATATGCATTTTAGCGTTTTCTTTTCAAATTTTTTATTAATAAATTGCACTATACTTTATTTTCCGCACCCTCTAGCGGAAAAACGGGAAACTATAGGGAAATTAAAATGGTCCATATCGACTGAAAATGTTGCGCTCTACAACTCTTAATAGAAACAATTTTTATCAAAAATGCATAGTTTTCCCCAAAAATTAAAATTGAAAATGTATATATCAATCTTTGCGTTTTTCAATGGTTTTTTGCATTTTTAGCGAAAACTATGCATTTTGGGCAAAAATTGCTTCTTTTAAGAGTTGTAGAGCGGAATATTTTCAATCGATGTAGGTCATTTAAATAATTCTATAATTACCCGTGTTTCTGCTAGAGGACGTGGAAAATAAAGTCTAGTGCAATTGATAATTGTGGACCTGTTCCCGTACAATTTAATTTTTCACTCAACAATTTACATTTTTTTTAAATATAATTATCGCCTAAGGTCGGATTAATGATTCCACTTCGAAGTACGTAATCCGTTTCCATTTCAAATAAATATAATTCATACTGTTAATCGCTGGTTTTTCTTTTTCGCTTTTTTGACTGCCTAAAATGAATAACAGTAGACATTAAAATGTATAAACACAAAATTCAATGAACTAATTACTCGTCACTCGATGTATTTTGGTCTAAAACACTCATTTTATTTTGAAAAATATCCTTCAAAATTTATTATGTCATCTATCATAACATACATGAAGTTGGTCGCGCTGTAGACATTGCACTGTTTCGAATTTGTTTACATCGGGTTGTTCAGAATACAGTTTTTAACAGCGCTGTTCAATTTCACATAACATCGCAATGTTATTAACATCGATGTTAACATTGCGATGTTATACATATAAATACATCGAGTGACGAGTAAGTGGTTCATAGAATTTTGTATTAATACATTTTACTGTCTACTGTTATTCATTTTAAGCAGTAAAAAAAGCGGAAAAGAAAAACCAGCGATGAACAGTATGAATTATATTTATTTGAAATGGAAACTGATTACCTATGTCCTTCGAAGTGGAATCATTAATCCGACCTTAAGCGACAATTATATTAAAAAAATGGAAATTGATGAGTGAAAAATTAAATTGTACGGGAACAGGGCCACAATTATCAGTAGACGAGTGGAAGAAGATATTTTTTTATTACAAAATTTAAATAGCTTGGTTAATTGTATATTTTTAGCGGTTCAAAGACCCGGAAAAATTCTACTCGTGCTAAATACCGCAAAATTAAAAATAGTAGAGGTGCAACAGGCGGCGGTCCGCAAATGAATATTAAATTAACTGCGCTAAAAGAAAGAGGTTATCTGTGTGGGGAAGGGCAGCCGTAACCAGATTTAAAGGTATTGCAGACGGGGGCCTTCAAAACATTCAAGAAATAGATGCTACAGATACTGCAATATACAGGGTATTTTTTTTAACTCAGAACATATGATTGTTAATGTCTATGTTCTATGTTATAATAATCACATCAACGCACTGCAATGTATTGACAATGTAGGCAACCATACTTACACTCACTTTTATTTAATTGTCAAAATTGTGTTATTAATAAATAGTATATTACGTACCGAGTCGGGATAAACATCATTACAGCCGAGGGCATAGATTGCAAACCGAGGCGCGAAGCGCCAAGGTTTGCAATTGCGCGAGGCTGGAATTGTGTTCCCGCGAGGTATGTATACTATTTTATTCACAATCACGAAATGTAATGATAAAAGTAAAATTGTTTGATTTTGGTACACATATTTATTTCAATGTCGGACATATTTAATTCGTAAAAAAATTGACGTATGGGTGTCACTTAAACCTCAGTACCACACTTTTTATAATTGTGGTAAGTAGTGTATTACATAATACAGCTAGATTACGTGGAGAACCCGAGACACCAGCAGATAATGATGTAATTCAATACGACTTACGGCAATTGACATAAAATGGGGTAAACGTGCATTTCACGTAACGGACAAAAGTAAACGCAACAACTTCCGGGAACCAAAAGTTAAATGATTCGCATGTTGACATAACTAATAACTAATTTCGGGTAACGGGAACGAGAAGCTTGCTATATTTTCGCCTCCGTTCCCGTCCTCGTTACTGTCCGCGGGTTGTTGTGAAGGCGCATTTATTATGAGGTTACGGTTTTGACACTTGATGGGTTGTTGGGATGTTGCCAACCTGAGATATGCATAAATCCGTTTCGTGTAAGAGCACAAATCATTAATATCCACTTATAAATAAGAAGTACTTAATGAAGAGGATGGTTGCGACCGTTATGACGTGGTAATCCATAATTAAACAGAATTGTAAAATTCACTTCAGAGTAGATTCGTTGGAGAACCGAGCGCATGATTGATGTCAATTTGACGTTTATATAAACTGACAATTGACTGTTTCTGTATTTCGAAATAGAGGTTCGCAAAATGTTTCTGTACCTCGAAATAGACGTTAGTAATAGAATATTACCCATCTCGAAGAGGGAATCGCTAATATCCCAACTTTTTCGAGGTTAAAAATATGCATATTATTATAGTGATTGTGAATAAAATATATTACACCACCGAAGAAAGAATACAGATAATTAATTGGTACAAGAGTGGGAACAGCATTCGACGTGTTAGAGATTTGTTTTCGGTTGAGTATCCGAGCAGACACGCTCCATCCATCTCAACAATTTGTAATATTGTCCATCATTTTGACAGTACTGGCTGCGTGAGTAATTTTCACATTAAAAGGGCTGAAGGAAATCACATTTTAACGGAAGAGATGAAACTCAACATTTTATGTTACGTAGAGCAGAACCCCATATCATCGTTAAGAGTTATCGCAGCACAGTTTCAAATAAGTTCAGCTTCCGTTTACAAGGCATTAAAAGAATTTAAATACAATGCTAACAAGTTTTCAAATCATCAGCAACTATCAAATGAGGACAAAGGCAAACGAACAGAATTCTGTGAAACTGTATTCAATTTAATTAATAATGATCAAGAAATTTTACACAGAATAATATTTACTGACGAGGCATCATTTTCCTTAAATGGTGAAGTTAATCCACAAAATTATAGGTAAGTATTCTTCATTCCTTATCGATACCCATTCTTTACACCCATTCCTTCACCTTTTAGATTTTGGGCGTGCAATAATCCTCGCTTACAAAATTTGAGGCACACACAATACAATGCGTGTGTAATGTGTGGGCTGGACTAATTAATGATACCTTTATTGGTCCTTTTTTTATTAATGGAAATCTAAACAGTAATGTTTACGTAGATCTTCTGAGAACTCGTATAATGCCAGAAATTCATTCACTAAACATTGCTGCCCTTATTATCAGATGGATGGAGCGCCTCCACATTCTACAGCTGCCATTAATTATTTAAGTGAATTACTTCCTGATCGCTGGATAGGTAGATTTGGTCCAATACCTTGGCCACCCCGGTCGACGGATTTGTCTCCAAACGACTTTTTATTGTGGGGGTATCTAAAAAGCAATGTTTATAATAACATTATTATAAACAATACTTCAGAGTTAAAAGATCGTATAATTACTGTTTGCGATGAATTAAAAAGAAATCCGCAACATATTATAAATGCTATTCAAGGATTTTATAATCGACTTGGCTACTGCTTAGAACGTGAAGGTGGTCATTTTGAATATTTATTATAATTACTTACGATTTATCATAGTTTGTTTCATTAACCTCACTTTATTCGTAATAATTTTAAGCTTTCACTGTACTGTGGCAGGTCGACGGGGCCGAGAGAAGAAGAAGAAGAAGCATTCACTGGCACCTTTGTGTACTTCTTTGTCTACAGTGTCAATACACTGCAATGCGTTGATGTGATTATTATAACATAGAACATAGACATTAACAATCATATGTTCTGAGTTAAAAAAAGACCCTGTATATACCAGATATAATTAATACGGAGTTATTAGGTATTTGTAAAAACACTTTAGAAAGAAGTAAGGCTGTCTTGCCAGCAGTTGAAAAATTGACTTGAACTTACAAAGAAATTGAAAATGAAAGGATACAAACTGAAAAACGCAAACTAAATTTCTAAATTCAAAAATTTAAATTTCTAAGTCCAAATTTTGATTTTCAGGATTAGTCTAACAATAGTTATTTATTTTTATGATATTTTATTCACTTTTTTTTTTCAATTTGTTTTATATAATGAACAAGAGTTACGTTTTGTCTACTTCGCTACATTTATGTGAAAATAAATATATTTGATAGTATATAATATTCTGCTTTAATTATTTTTTTTATAAATCTATTTTTTACATTATATTATTGATGATATAATTTGCTCTTGTTGCTCTGTCTGCTTCTAGAATATCATTCGGTTGTAAATTACCTAAAAAAAATGATGAATGTTAAAAATACAAATCAATGACTTGAAGAAACTTCTTTACCAATAACTTCCTCTTCGTGATAATTTTGATCAATATCGTAATCGTTCAGGAGTAATCTGTTTTTTTATTGCAATGTTGTGTAAAATGCAACGTGAATTAATTATGCATGCAGCTTTTACAGGCTGATAATGAAGAACTCGTTCTTGTGACAGGCATCGAAATCTTGCTTTAAAAATACCATTTGTTCTTTCTATAACACTCCTTGAACTTTTAAATCTGGAATTATATTCAGCTTCTAGTGTGCCATCGACGACATGGTTGAATGGCGTTAAAAGCCATGATTCTAATGCATAGCCCCTATCACCTGTTTCAATAAATTAGTTAACATATTTCAAATTAAAAAAAAAAAACACTTTCGTGTATAAAATAACCTATTAAAAATGAATTTCTTTCTCCATTGTTTGACATATTCCAGATGGCAGAGTCATGTACGAAACCTGGGTTCCGAGCATTTACTGCTAAAATTTTAGAGTCTGGATCTGAAATCTTCAAAATATTAGGAATTACATTGTTCCCAGATTAATTGATTATTATTGCCAGATACTCACAAGCATGACATTGATTGAATATTTTCCTTTTCTATTAATACATAAGACAGGAGGGTTTTCTAAATCACTAGACAGTGGTGTAAAGATTTCCACGTGGGTACCATCAATTACCCCAATAATTCCAGGCATTCTCCATTTATTGTAGAATCTACCAAATAATAATTTAAAAATATAGATGTAATATTTTTTTGAAATAATCAGTTTTTCATCAGGCATTTGATTTAAAAAAAAAATTGTAAACAAGACTCGTCACGGAAGTTATGCTTTAAAGCAAAATTTTCCTGACGTTTCCATAAATACATATATATGTCGCTTACCCTCTTTTTACGACATTTTTTGTTTATAACGTTGTGGGAAAGTTTATTGTGCTGGGCATATAGTGAATTACTAGTAATTCAGATACTTCAGTTATAGATCTACTAAGAGCACTTTGACTGAAATTAGACAAGAAGAATTTCCTACAGGCACCTTGTAATGATGCACAGGGGGGCTCGCAAAAATTTTACTTTTTTTGAATTATTACGTAGACGGGACCAGAAAATTATAATAAAAGTCACAGGTGTTAGTGTTGAAAAATTAATGGAGTTCATGGAACCGGCCTAAGAGGTGCGTTGTCTAAACAAACACGACCCCGACCAGATCTACGCACGAGAAAGGGAATTGCTGACGGGAAGAGTTCATCGACCCAGCCGGTCCACCTGCAAAGGGCACACATCGAATCCTACACCGATCAGAAGAAAGGAATTGATGACACCACGGGAATTTTCCATCGACTGGAGCATAGACATCGAACGGAATAAATCCGCCGGGAAAAGTAACGCGGGATGAATGCATACCGATGCATTTATGTATGTTATAAAAGGGGAATTAAAAGAATTAAACGGATCAGTCTTCCGCGTGTCCGAGAGTCCGAGGGCAGGTCGCTGGGAATCCTTTCGCTGGTGGTTTCCTTTTTTTTTTAAACGAAAATTAAGTCAATCAGTCAGTCAGTCAAAAAAAGAAAAAAAAGTATAAAACAGTTAATCCAGCCGTCGTAATTGGTGATCAGGTAATATGTCTGAATGTAACCTCATTCCATTTCCCTTCCTACAAACGAATCTTTTTCTTACTCTATTTTCCGTAATTGAGCTACGGGCAACCGTGGATTTGATTGCAACTCATCTTTTTCTTACTCTATTTTTCGTAATTGAGCTACGGGCAACCGTGGATTTGATTGCAACTCGTCTTTTTCTTACTCTATTTTTCGTAATTGAGCTACGGGCAACCGTGGATTTGATTGCAACTCGTCTTTTTCTTACTCTATTTTTCGTAATTGAGCTACGGGCAACCATGGATTTGATTGCAACTCATCTTTTTCTTACTCTATTTTTCGTAATTGAGCTACGGGCAACCGTGGATTTGATTGCAACTCGTCTTTTTCTTACTCTATTTTTCGTAATTGAGCTACGGGCAACCGTGGATTTGATTGCAACTCATCTTTTTCTTACTCTATTTTTCGTAATTGAGCTACGGGCAACCGTGGATTTGATTGCAACTCGTCTTTTTCTTACTCTATTTTTCGTAATTGAGCTACGGGCAACCGTGGATTTGATTGCAACTCGTCTTTTTCTTACTCTATTTTTCGTAATTGAGCTACGGGCAACCGTGGATTTGATTGCAACTCATCTTTTTCTTACTCAATTTTTCGTAATTGAGCTACGGGCAACCGTGGATTTGATTGCAACTCGTCTTTTTCTTACTCTATTTTCCGTAATTGAGCTACGGGCAACCGTGGATTTGATTGCAACTCGTCTTTTTCTTACTCTATTCTTCGTAATTGAGCTACGGGCAACCGTGGATTTGATTGCAACTCATCTTTTTCTTACTCTATTTTTCGTAATTGAGCTACGGGCAACCGTGGATTTGATTGCAACTCGTCTTTTTCTTACTCTATTTTTCGTAATTGAGCTACGGGCAACCGTGGATTTGATTGCAACTCATCTTTTTCTTACTCTATTTTCCGTAATTGAGATTTGATTACGATCAGGTATGAATGTAAAGAGAAGAAATTTTATTTTGTTTTTTTTTTTTTGAGTAATAACAAATGTCAAATTAAATGTACGTTTTCTGGTCACGGTCGTAATTTATGTAAAATAAAAATTTAACATGCGAAAAAAGAAATAAATTATTGTTCATGTGATGCAAAATATATTATTTTGCATATTTCAACTTGAATTTGAAGATAATAAACTGATCATTTGTTAAACTCACACCCATTTGTTTTATTTGTCGCTATGCGTAAAATTCCTAATTGTCCAGATTATATAAGAAAAAGGTACCGCAAAACATAACATATATCAACACCCGTTACGAACTTGTTAAATAATTAAGGGTTACTACACACACAACACAACGTAAAGAGTAATATAAAGTAAATTTTATATAAGACCGGGGTCCGAACCATTACAACCTGATAGGATTCATTCACGAAAAAGCTCAATGCAGTAATAACCTAACAGAGCGCATTCATTAGTCAATTCTATTGCTACATATATTATTTGATTACCTTTAATCCAAATGGAATAACATTATTATTTCCTGGAATTTGGGCATGGGGTTCCAATGTAAAATTTTACGCTGAAAAGAACAGATGATATTGAACCAGGGAATACAAAGTTCCTGGGACTTCAATTAGACAGCACCTTAAAGTGGGATTATCACGGAGATGAAGTGGCTAAAAGATTATCTTGGGGTATTTATCGAATAGAAAGCCTAAAAAACTCAGTTTCTAGTTGGATACTCAAAACAGTGTACTTTGAGTACTGCCATTGCCATCTCCATTATGGAGTACTAGTATGGGGTCATTCCGCGTCTCGGAACAGGCTATTTGCCTTACAGTGCAAGGCAGTTCGTGCTGTAAACGGCCTTGGCCACCAAGAAGATTGCAAGGAGAAATTCAAAGAGCTTCGCATACTTACTTTGCACGCATTTTTCATCCTGGAGTGCTTATGCTTTGTCAAACAAAATTTTGACACTTACTCAACCCACAAAGGTCATGGGTACTCAACTAGACGTAGAAACGATATAAATTTACCACAAATTAGACTTACAAAATCTCAAACAGGAACAAATTACTACGGTCCATTGTTATTTAATACATTATCGGAAGGTTTACGCACCTTACCATTTGTAAAATTCAAAAGTGTTGTTAAGAAATTTCTAATTGGTCTTGCACCATATGACTTAGATGAGTTTATAACTAATTCAAAGAGCCTTGAACTAGTGCCGTCCCGCAATGAGTGCTAAGCTTTATTTTAATATGTTTTATTTTAACGTGATCTATTTAATATGTTCTATTTTAATATGTCCTATTTTAATATGCTTTATTTTTATATGTTTCATTATAATATGGGTACCGAGCATTTACTAATATTAATATATTATACATAATGATTTAATATGCTTTATTTTAATAAGTTCTATTTTAACATGTTTTATTTTAATTGTTTTATCTTAATATGTTCTAATTTAATATGTTTTATTTTAACATGTCCTATTTTAATATGCTTTATTTTAATATATTTCATTTTAATATGTCCTATTTTAATTGTTTTATCTTAATATGTTCCATTTTTCGTATGTTCTATTTTAATATGTTTTATTTTAATATGCTTTATTTTAATACGTTAACATTTTAATATGTCCTATTTTAACGTGTTTTATTTTAATATGTTCCATTTTAATATGTTAATTCAATTTGTAACCTTATTTGACCTGTGTAAAGTGTACGACTAAAGCACCAATAAAGTATTATTATTATATTATTCATGTGAGAATTATTGCCCTGACAATTTCTTTAGTCAGTCTGCAGTATGTTAAAAAAATTTCATCTGGGACATCAAAAGGATTTTGTAAATCGCCCAATATTCTTCGTTGTAAACGCATGTAATGCCTATAAAAATAATTATAACTCATTCAACTTACGTGTGTTACTCTAATTGTTTGTCTATTTACATACCTTCGGTAATCTTCTTCATAAAGAATGTAAATGAATATTAGCATAATATTATTATCCATTTGAGTTTTTTGCTAATGAAAAACACAAATTACGAAATAACCTCAAAATATATCACCTTTCACAATCTCGTAACGTCGACCGTTTTGACAACAGTATATTGTACAACAAGTGGATATGATGCCCATATCTCACGAAGGCAAGTTTGGGGAACGAGCCGTAGGCGAATGCCCAAATACCGAGTGAGATATGGGGCATCATATCCACTCGCGTTATACAGATAATTTTTTCTACGACTGAAATCTCTTTCACTTTTCATAATGAATACCGAAAAAACATGTAAATTAATTTATCTGACGTTTGATGTGTGACGATTTCTCGGCGCGGCCACGTCTCCATTATAAAAGTCACTGTAACGTGTGGTCTACAATGTTGAAGGTTTATCAGTTTTGGAAATGTTTTCTATGCACGTAATCATAACGTTTTCATTGATATTTTTCACATTCTTACTTGTACACCAATCCATATATTCATAACATCTGTCGATGTTAGCAAATAACACCGCTGTTAACGCTATCATTTTTGTTCAGAATAACACCAATGGCACACACTGTATTATATACTTCATGTATAGGTATATTATAATATATGATTAATAATACATTTTTGAGGATATTTTTAGAAATAACATGAGTGTTTCATAAAGCATGTATATGAATATTGGAATATTACTATCCATTTGAGTTTTTTGTTGACGAAAAACACAAACCACGAATAACCTCAATCCCCCGTATCAGTGGCGGCTCCTGGTAAAATTTTTAAGGTGTTCTGCAATTTTTGCAAAAAAACGTATCTATTTTTTATAAATGAAGTCTATCCTACGTTCTTTTCTGTTTTGTAATCACTTTGTCATTAAAATTGTCTATTTCGGAGATAAACTTTTTTTCAACAGATAGCATGGAAAGAGCTGTTAAACGATCCTCGGTTATTGAATTTCTAAAAAAACGTTTTGATTCGTCTTAGTGTTGAGAAACATCGCTCGGCCTCTCATGTTGTCATGGGTGTTGTTACCACGATTTCTAACAATTTTCTTGTCTCCTTCAAAGGATCTCTTAGATTGTTTGCTATTAAAATTTTTAGAATAGGTAGTGCGTCATTTAGTATCCTGCAATCGTTTCTTGTATAAATAACAGGCAGTTCACTTCGTAATCGTTCTTTATCAAATGTGGAATAAAAGAAACAAACGAAAGTGAGTTTATCCTCAGGAAATTTACCGCAATACTCTTCAAAATATTTCGAAAAGAAAAGTGATGCAACTACTGGATGCTCTTTAAAATGAAATCGATCTTTTGCATAATTTATAATATTACACAACTCTAAAGCAGAAATCCGGTGATCAAATTTACTATTGCATGGGCGGCTGCGTTTATTTTCTGGTGGCTCATAGCCTATTATATCCGATGCTTGACTAATGATGTTATTAGTTATAATATAACAAGTGGGGAGATTATACCATTGCAATTTTTTTTTAATGAAATCACGAGTTATAATCTTGGATGAAAATGCAACGACTGCGAAGCAGGAGTTGCATTTTCATCCGAGATTATAACGAGTGTATTTCAAAATAAAATTGCAATGATATCTCCCCACGCGTTATGTTCGGTCAGAGAATATAACGAATTACACATAAAATTTGTTTTGGTTTTGTATGTTCGGAACGTAATTTTTCACTTCTTTTACAACTGTGACGCAGGCGGTTTCAAAAACGCCGCATTTTTTATAAACATAGCGGAATTTACAAATTCGTGTAATGAATGCGCCGTTTGACGACCACTGTCACTGTCTAGTTTGTATTAGTGCTAGCCAATCAGCGTCCTACATTCGAGTTGTATTTTCAAGGTTCAGTTGTATTATCAGTGCCAGCCAATCAGCTTCGCAGATTTGAGTTGTATTTTCGGTGCCAGCCAATCGGCGTCCCAGATTTGAGTTGTATTATTTCAAATCAGTTATATTCTCAGTTGTAATATAACAAGTGGGAGATTATACCATTGCAATTTTTTTTCAATGAAATCGCGAATCACTGCGAAGCAGCAGTCGCATTTTCATCCAAGATTATATCGAGTGTATTTCAAAATAAAATTGCAATGGTTTTAATCTCCCCACATGTTATGTTCGGTTAGAGAATATAACGAATTACATAAAATTTGTTTTGGTTTCGTATGTTCAGAACGTATTTTTTCACTTCTTTTATAACTGTAGTGCAGGCGGTTTCAAAAACGTCGCATTTTGAATAAACGTAGCAGAAATTTACAAATTCGTGTAATGAATGCGCCGTCTGACGGCCACTGTCACTGTCTAGTTTGTATTAGCCAGGGGGGGTTAATTGAATAGGGAGAATTGGAAACGCGACTTCCACGCCATCTCACAGTCATCTGGCCCAACTAACGCAATGCAACGCTGCCAAATCCATGTACAAATCTTTGTAACCAAGCAATATGGTCATATTTTTGTTGGTTAAATTTATTTTAGGTATTTAAGAACATCAGAATATCTGGTAATATTCAAAGTCCACTAGTATTAATTGTTTGTTTAAGTCTATTTGATAAATTTTAAAGCAAAATAGACTTTTGAATAATTTCACAAATGAGATATGACAACATCTATTTCCCATCATATTGCCGGTCGTTTTAGACGTACATAACCTCATTAACGTCACGAGTTGAATTGTTATTCGGCCAGGTATTTATAATTCAAATTCAAGTTAATATTCTTAAACCTGAAAGAGTGTGCACTGGGTAAATTAAGTACTCTTAAGGCACCTTATTGCAGTAACGTTTATACCCGCGATTCAAATAATAAAAATAAAGCTTTCTTTTCATTTCCGAAGTGTCCTAATTGCAGAGATGAATGGATGAATTCCATTGAATGTATTACTCCACTTTCAAAAGTTATGCACATTTGTGAGGACCACTTTTTAAGTATTTATTAATTCCTGTAGAAAATATTTAAATTGGAATGCAATTCCGACAATTTTTAATATACCTTCTTGTAGTACTTCTTCCAGTACAGTTCCTGCAAAATCTTTTATTTTTAAACGGCCCCTTCAAGAATGCAGCTCACTTCATGATTTAACATCTGCCCCAAAAAGAATTCGTTTGGAAAAAATTTCAAGCGAATCCCCATTTAGGCTTTACTTTTTGCGTTTGATTAAGTCTAAACTCTTTATAAAGCAAGTGTCTGCGATTTCCGCTTTTATTTGGATGCGTCGCACTGATGAGAACCAAAAAGTTCGAAACACTTGCAAAAATGAATTGTAAAGTCGCAATTTTAAATTTCCCGCTGGCTCAATGTGTTTGGCCAGATGACTCGCAGACGGCGCTGATGGCGTTTCCAAAAGTTAACATTGAACTGTCCCTCTTTATCCTTAATACTCTGTGGTATTAGCGCTATTAGTCAATCAGTGCCACCCACAGAGCATTAAGGATAAAGAGGGACAGTTCAATGTTAACTTTTGGAAACGCCATCAGCGCCGTCTGCGAGTCATCTGGCCAAACACATCGAGCCAGCGGGAAATTTAAAATTCCGACTTTACAATTCATTTTTGCAAGTGTTTCGAACTTTTTGGTTCTCATCAGTGCGACGCATCCAAATAAAAGTGGAAATCGCAGACACTTGCTTTATAAAGAGCTTAGATTTAATCAAACGCAAAAAGTAAAGCTCTAAATGATGTTGAAGGGGATTCGCTTGAAATTTTTTCCAAACGAATTCTTTTTAGGGCAGATGTTAAATCATGTAGTGAACTACATTCTTGAAGGGGCCGTTTTAAAAAAGATTTTGCAGGAACTGTACTGGAAGAAGTACTACAAGAAGGTATATTAAAAATTGTCGGAATTGCATTCCAATTTAAATATTTTCTACAGGAATTAATAAATACTTAAAAAGTGGTCCTCACAAATGTGCATAACTTTTGAAAGTGGAATTTTTTTAGAGCAATACATTCAATGGAATTAACCCATTCATCTCTGCGATTAGGACATTTCGGAAATGTAAAGAAAGCTTTATTTTTAATATTTGAATCGTGGGTATAAACGTTACTGCAATAAGGTGCCTTAAGAGTACTTAATTTACCCATTGCACACTCTTTTAGGTTTAAGAATATTAGCTTAAATTTGAATTATAAATACCTGGCCGAATAGCAATTCAACTCGTGACGTTAATGAGGTTATGTATAAAAAGGCCGGAAATTTGATGGGAAATAGATGTTGTCATATCTCATTTGTGAAATTATTCAAAAGTCTATTTTGCTTTAAAATTTATCAAATAGACTTAAACAAACAATTAACACTAGTGGACTTTGAATATTACCAGATATTTGGACGTTCTTAAATACCTAAAATAAATTTAACCAACAAAAATATGACCATATTGCTTGGTTACAAAGATTTGTACAAAGATTTGGCAGCGTTGCATTGCGTTAGTTGGGCCAGATGACTGTGAGATGGCGTGGAAGTCGCGTTTCCAATTCTCCCTATTCAATTAACCCCCCCTGGTGCCACCCAATCAGCGTCCCAGATTTGAGTTAAATTTTCAGAGCCACCCAATCAGCGTCCCAGATTTGCTTTGTTTTCTCAATATTATTTCGAACTTGAATGATTCTGCGTTCAAAAGTCTGCCAAAAATTGAAGATCGAATCATTTAACGTACGGCGAATAGATGCGGCTGCACTACAGACTGTGTTGTTGGAGAATTGATCTTCTGTTTCATCCATATACTCAATGAGAGTTTCTATTTTCGTAGACAACATTAATGGTCCGTATATTAAAATTCCAACGAGTTGTAGCGCCGTGGGAGATCCTTCTGTTCACAATCTTGTTCAACACTTCCACTTGTTGGGGTGACTTATTAAAAAAGGCAGCCATGTCTTGTAAATTTCCAAAAAAATACACGTACTTGCTTATTTATCGAAGCAGCTTTAGACATAATCAAATTTAACTGGTGGGTATAACAGTGTACATAGTGAGCAAAGGGATACCTTTTTAAAT
Source organism: Ocypus olens (assembly GCA_910593695.2). Taxonomy (NCBI): domain Eukaryota; kingdom Metazoa; phylum Arthropoda; class Insecta; order Coleoptera; family Staphylinidae; genus Ocypus; species Ocypus olens. Next base: position 20,423,834 of record OU343061.1, read on the forward strand.
TAATACTTGAACGCCTGCATGTTGCTCATCACCGCTGCCCCATCATAACATTGTACAATCAGTTTATTATGTGAATTTTAAATTGAAGGATCCATAACAGTTAAAATTGACTTGCTAAGTGTTTCTACATCACAATCCTCAGGAACTAAGTAGTTCCAAAAACGTTCAATTGGCTCACCATCGCGAACAATATCTAGATATAACTACCAGTTGAAATTGTGCAGCAACATCCGTTGTTTCGTCCGCCATGATTAATTAAAATGATGAATTATTAATTTCAATTATTTGTTCATGACAGACTTCAAGCATGCACTGTAAGAGATCGTTCTGTATTTGTATAGAGGTGCCTTTAAATATTGAAGAATTCTTTAAGTAAGCAACTCACTTAGTTCAACGGAAAAAGGTATGTCCAAGAAATATCCTCGGATTCTCGGAGGTATCGCTCTTATCATGTCCCCGAAGAGCCAATTCAAAAGTTCCATAAAATTTAATGCAATTTATAATTTTTGATAAAACATACCTATTCTTTGTCACATTTTCATTATGTCTCTGTACATTTATCCAATAAGGAGAATCTAATTGGGCGATAATATTAGTTGTTCTTAGTAACACAAATTCCATACAATTATGAAGATGGCTTTTAGAGTTTTCGTGTCTTACATTTTCAAACTTAAGTGCTCTAGATCGGTGACCTATTTCCGTTCAAGCTTAAACAACAGTACAAAGCATTTTTTTGTTACATCCATAAATCCATTCATTTTTTAAATTAATGTCTCTATTAAATTTATAATTGTAACTTTTCCACCAGATTTTTCAATAATATCTGGTAATGGTCTACCTTTTCCTTTTATTTCTATTTTTTCTTCGCATAAGTATTTTAAAAATGTCTTCACATTAATTAAATTAAAGACCACTTCCATAGTATACAGTTAATAAATGTCAGCAATGCACAAAAGAAGAATCGCACACAAGCACGCACTATTGTTTTTAAGTTGAACATGCGTAAAAAATTCAAAATTCGTTGCACCATCCGGCGTGGCACTAGCCAGGGAAGTAGTTTCAATAAGTTATTTGTTTATAGTCTTAGTAAGACTTAATTTTGCTTGCAGAGTTACGAACAGGTTGAATATTCATATATTCAGACTACATTTCGTTTTATTGAATTTATTTAATACTTTCTGCAACAAGTAAGGTTGTTTCTAATTTGTTCAAATAAAGCATTCGAACTAATCAAAGTTTTCGTAGTTTTCACATGCCTTGTTTACACTTTTAGAAGAAAAATTGACAGAAAATTGATTTAATAGAAAACAATTCATTTTCTATAAATAACTCAAGCCAACTAAGACGAAATTGAGAAAATATATTTAATGTTTCAAACATAATAATTTTTAATATATTTTAATGAAATTGCAGATACAACCCCCACATGCTATATATCGTTGAAAAGAGAAAAAATAATCTAATAAAATTGGCCTAAGCCAACTATAGGTTACTTTAAAAAAACACAACTTTATGTTATAACTTTCACATTAATGAAGATATCGGAATTCTGTTAAGCTTATTTTATTCTTTCCAAAAAAGTGCCTGAACAAAAAATAACTTTGATTATTGATTATCACAACTGAGATATTTCAATATATCAAAAATAGAAAAAAATGGCTTTTTGGCTATAACTCGAAAACAAAAGAAGATAAATAAATTTAGTTTTCACCATTGAGTTTTCCTCAAAAAAAGAGATCGAGGATGTGCCATCCGTTTTTCTCTATCTGTTACAGTAATCGAGATCCCCTATACAAACATCGAATTTTGCCCACCCTGTACAGTATAATTCATACAAGGAAATGACACATTCACATAACCGAAGAATTTTTGTTCTCCCTCATCTTCGTATAAATTCCACTGTAATACCAATTTTATATTTTAAATCCGATATCATAAAAAAAATAATATCAAGTATCCCATGATATGTATAGCATGGCAACCAATGGCGACAAAGCAGTTAAATGCGCTACCGATATCCTGGGCGCGATCAAAATTTCCTTGAATTTGTTGAAATAAAGAACACTTCCTTCATTACTTTATCAAATCTACATTTATCTGACATTTACCGGAAACTTTAGAACTAAAATATCACTTGCCTGTTCCTCCATAAGCGTTGTACAACTGTATATATTTAAGTAATAATTCCTACTACCAAATTTTATTCCGTTAAATGTCATTAGGCTCAATGGCGCCAGTTTCCTGTTTCTAAGCGCATTTTCAAACAAAATAAGCATATGCAATAAAGCACTAAAAACATTTTTTTTTCAATAAATTACCTACTATTTTACTCTACAATATAATTTAAGATATACATAAATTGAATATAAATTAGATATTAATTTACTATACTTTAGAGTTAGGAAACACATTGTTTACAAATATCCACTTGGACGCTACTGTATTTGAAACGGCACATACGCATAAGTATGAAGCGGCACGCGTTCACCTATTTAAAATCACCCTGTAGTAGTCGTCTTCCAGAATGCAGACCAAGGGTTATTTTGTAGTTGGCACTCAAATTTACAAGATATATTAGTTTATTTTGAGTCATCACTGTGAATAAGACAGAGTATGAAAATAAAATTGTATAAAAATATAAATATATTTGCCTTAATTACAAAAAACGAAGTAACAGTTATAGCAAAAAACATTGTAGAAGAATTAATTTTTCTTCAATCCTTTTGCAACCATACACATTCTGGACAACAAACCAGACATCTGTAGCAATGTAGTTAAGCCATCCACAATTCTTTGATGTGTTAATCCAATTTCCTACAAAAACAAAATAGAAATTAAAGTTAAACAGAATTAATATTAAAAATTATATCACGAATAATAGGGACAACTTGTTGGCAAATTTATAAAGTTTAATATCCAACTAGCTTTAAACTTTAACATGGAATTAAAAAAAACAAGTACATTTGATCAATTTTTCTTTTAAAGATTATTTGATGCAATAGAAAATAATTTTATTCAAATGTGCATCATGGCAATGTTTGATATAATGCATTCTTTGGAACCAATTTTCAGCCACTTTTCACATAAATCTGATGCAACTTCACCTATAATACCGGTCAATTGCCATGTTGATTTCTATACATCCTATCGGAACAATATTTCACTGAGATAAATGTTATCTAAATTTTGAAATAAATAATAATCATTGAAGTTTGATTTGTAACACGAGCTCCTTCTTCATTTTGAAAGAAATTCGATTGATGACACCACCAGTTGTTACCTTCTAAGGGTGCAATGGACTCCATTGAATGACTTCACCCCTAATGTGGCAAATTTCCTTGACTTAACCATTTAGCCAAAAATAAACTTCATCATTGAAAAAGATTTTTCAATCAAAATAAGAGTCATTTTACAGATGTTCAAGAGACCAACCAGCAAAACCACAATGCAATAAGTGATCATTTGGCTTTAATTTTCACACTGGCTGAATCCTGTAGGTGTGTAGACTACTATATCCATTTCCAAGTGGCAGCGCGTGTAAACACAATCACGTGAACGGCGGGAATGCTCAGGGTCGGACGCGCCGTACCCTAGCGCGCCCACGAGTAAATTTCATGTTACTCCCCAACATTTTTTAAACGCACGGCAATCGATGACGGGCCCAGAATACAAACTGAATCCAGGCACGAGCACGCACCACGGAACGACCAATCGCAAGCGTCTATTGAAGTACACACGTGGCTATCACGCAGCCGGGTTTTTTATTTCTACTGCCACTTGGAAATGGATAGAGTTTAGATCTTTACACAAAATATGCCTTGTTGCACCATACAATAAGCCTAAAACTTGTGAACTTTGACTAATTGATAACTTTAGATTATTCCTTGCACTTTTATTTGTCTTATCATTGTACCATTGCCATCAAATAATATTTTTTTTAAATCTTTTCAGAGTTCGACGAATAGCTTGCTCAGAAGAATTATGTTGACCATTAAATTCACCACGTTGAGTTGAAAATCAAATGCTTATTTTGACAATAAGTTTAAATAACATTTTACGAATGTAAACAATTGGCAAACTATATTGAATAAAAATAACAATGAGAGTGATAGTTTTAACAAACATGTCCACTATTCTTATTTGAAATTCAATCACATCTATTCATTAACAATTATAATAATAAATTCATCATCTGAATATGATTTAAATTATATCATTCATGAATATTCTAAAAACTAGTTAAAGAGACTTGCCTTTATAAATGCTAATTTAAGAGGCTCATCAATATCCATATTCTTGCACACCTTAGATATATTCTTGATGATATCTTCGGCAGCATATCCAAGGCTCCATAAATGATCAATTACCTAGAAAACAGTATTTACAGGAATTAAATTGAATTTCAAATATTTGAATTGTAAAATCACTAATTTCAGTAGATATCTTACTTTGAATGCTTTCCTAATATCTCCTTCAACACAACTATTCAACATATCCTTGATAAGAAGGGGATGTGGCTCATCACATACTTTAAAAACATTTAATGAATTCACCATACCAAAACCATTGTGAGTGGATTGTAGATTATTAAGAGCTTGCCTCATATCACCTTGAGCAGTAAATACAACTGCTTCTAATCCATCTTCAGTATAAGAAATCTACAAATATGTTTTAAAAGAAAAATATAACTTGATGTATCTTTTACAGGGTTCGGAAAATATCCGATATTTATATAAATATCAATATATCAGATATATATCAACTTCTTGATATTTATTCTTGGTCATTAATATGAATGTTTATATGACTTATTAATTATATAACACATACTTTATTTATATTATATTTATTTATTGCAAACAAACACAATTGCGTACAAGATAGTAAAAAAATAACATTTAAAATGTCAAAATATTTGACATCAAGTTGAAAATTTTTTGAAATGAGGACTTTTTTGCTCTTCACTATGTTTTCAGGGATAAATTGAAGAATTTTCAAAGTGAGGACCTTTTTTTTGTTTTTTTTTGCTCACACTTACTTTTTCATTTTTAAGTCACTTCAAAAATCGACTCTTTTCGACAAAAAAAGAGTCATTTCGCCCATCTCTAGTTTAAATTAGAGCAAATGCTTACTATTCATATTGCTGCAACTGGAAATATTTGAGAAACGGGGAATTTTTTGGTATTGTGTGTTTTATAAATATCCATGATATATATCATCGAATATATATCATGATATATATCGTGATATATATCATGATATATATCCGATGATATATATCGTCCGAACCCTGAATTTTTTTATAACTCGTTTATTTATAAAAACATTTAATTCGGCCTTTTACATTATTAGATCATATAAAAATGGAATTTATTTCATTTCATATTTCAAACTATTCATCTCCTGAATTTAGTTATATAAAGTATGACTTTATCTCCGCTGTCAGTGACAACGGAGATATAAAAATTTGAACTAACATATTAGCAATTGCTGCTTTTCTCCGAGTCATTAATTGTGATATTACAATTTTTAATATTGTGGAAATGCACACCCGCCGAGCGATGGCTCTAAATTAGACAGGGGTTATTCATTGGAATTTACGGACAAGCCCTGAATTGTATTATACAATCTATGCATCACTGCAGAAGCACGAAGAAATACTCTAAGCAAAAATCCATGCAATAGCGATCGACACCAGTGAAAATTTTGGAAGAACTATTGTGACAGGAGCATCCATATTTTACCGGACAGTAAGACTGCTATATCAGCAGTTTCATACCAAACCATCAAAGCAGAATGGTTTGGGACTAGGTTGAAGACCTTAGTCAATTAGCTAAACATAACAGAGTCACCCTAGCTTGGGTGCCAAATCATAAGGTCATAAGAAGCTCCGGGTGGAGGCCGAGGGCGATGTATGGTAGTGGCCACAAAGTTGAACCCTCGTTCGATGAGGCATCAAGAAGATGGTGCGGGTTCCGTTAGTCCGCGTCCTTCGAGCGACACACCTTAAAAACAAGCTGTTTATGGTGAAAGAGGTGGCAAGGGCAGCAGGTGCCTTCCCAAACATCAAGGCTGCGGTGGAGGACACCCTGCCAGTCCTCACTTTGGTACTTAACAAGTGCCTGGCTGAGGGGATCTTCGAAGCTGCAGGCATGAATCGAGAAGCAGGGCAGACTGTCCCCGAGATAGTTGGGACTTCGTAGCGGGAGATCCACTGTTGACGCGCTCCTTGATGTTCGTAGACTCACCAACAAAGGCTCGGGTACGATAACAAGCATAGCAATTGTATTAAATGTCCGCTATGTACTCAATTCTCTGCCCGGCCATAATTGAGGGTACCTCGTGAGGAGGTATCTCGCGGACAGACGGCTTCTCTTTGAGGGCACAGAGGGAACTTAATGCAAGTCGGTGTTTTGTTATAGTTCCAGCCTGTTACTAGACTGATGAAACTGTTCAGCTTGAACTTTCATGTTTCAGTTTACGCCTACAGTAGCTCACTTCTTATTTGCATACTATTGCCTGGGTCCGTTCCGAGTAACGGCCCTTAATGTATTCTTATTATATGCACTAATTATTTACTGTCCATCCCGCGAAACTACCCTTAATGTAGTTTTTATTACATGCGCATTCATATTTATGTCAATTGTTCGAAAATGTGCGCAAATTGGAACAGGGGCCATAAACAGCTTAGCGGGTAATTCCAACATCGGCGTGACAGACCCGTGAAGCTGAAAGATGCATTTGGAGAAAATTGGCAACAAGGCAAGGTGGTGGTAATTTTCGGTTTATCAATAACCAATCATACAGATTTACATTACCACCCCACAGTCTTAGACTCCACCTCCAGCCCCTTGGAGGAACGTCCACAAATTCATCGAAGACACTTCCACTCAAGCCTTTGAGCAGAGAAGATTTGGTACGGTCGCGATAATTTATAAACCTTTTGTAAATTAATGTAAATATTGTTTGTTTTAATATATTAATTTGTTATAACAAACACTTGTAATTATTTGTAACTTGATATCCAAGTTGCAAATTGGTCCTTCTAATAAGTTGAATGAAACGGATATAAATCCGCAACAATTACAAAGTTTTCCAGGTTTTGATCTCTTTGCGTCAAACTTCAAAGTTCTAAAAGCATCTACTACGCATTAACCTCGAAAGTGTCCTAGGGTAAGGGTTTATCGGTTCCAACGTGTTTTATCAACTTGTGGCGTTATTACGTCATTTTTTACTTTCTCCGTTACGAAGTATGAGAAAGTATTATGATCGCGAAAATTTTTTCAAAAATTTTAGTACAGAAATATTCGTTTTGGGGTCTGTATCTCAAAAACTAATAGAGTAATTGACATGAAACTTATGAAGTCTTATTTGATAATCCGAAGAACAGAAAAGCTTTTGGTAAAATTTCATACACTGGAAGTGGGTGTTTACCTTAACCGTTTTTTCTTTTTTTCAAATATTTTTTTAAATATGAAAAGTATCACAAAAACATCTACATGAGTATTGAAGACAACAAAGAAATGAACATCTTTTGTTTGAAAATATTTTTCATAAAATCATTGTTATTCGAGAAAAAAATTCATTAATTTTTTCTTCATTTTTCGTTTATAATTATGAAACGATAAGTTACAGCAAATTTATGTTATTGTAATTGTAGAGAATGCCAAAATGAAGAACTTATAAAGAATAAGTTTTTTTCAAAAACGTTTTAGTTTTTGAATAAACTGAGGTTTTGAATTTGAATTATAATTTTTCCATCTTTCATAATTTTGACGTTTTAAATGTCAGTTTCATCTGAGTCTACAAAACGCTCGACGTACATTTAAAATATGATTTAAATTGAAAATAAACCATGAAAGCGTAACTATATATGATACCATCAAGTCGGAGAAAGTAACATGATGGCCACATCACCATTTTTTAACTTGGTTGATGGTTATCTGTATTGAGCATATTTGTTGCACTGTTTTTTTTTAATTTGTGTGTACATACGTACATGTTTTAAATTTAAGGTAGTTTCAGATTATATTTCAGTTTATACTATGTTTAAAAATTGGAGATGTTCCGTTTTTCTGAAATAAATAAATAGATATTAGGGCCTCTAGCTTTGGAACGTAACATAACGAGGTTCTGTCTGCCACCAGGAAGAGGGATATAGCAGACCTGAAGTAGATCATCCGGACGGCCACCCGCATGGGGGGTATGTAGCTCTCTTGCAGAAGGGTCGGAAGAGTCAAGGGACAAAGCATCAAGGTTCGGGGCCAGTGAGTTGGAATCAAGACAAATGTGAAGTACCTAGGAGTTAGCATCGAGGCCAACAAGTTACATAGTTCCCAGATACTGGAGGCTGTAGCCAGTGCAGCGCGGTCGGTTTGGGCAGGGGCTGGAATTTCTCTTCGAATATTTCCAATTTTGAAGTTTCGAAGGTTCATAGAAAATCTTTGAAGATTGAAGTTTCGAAGTTTCTATGATTCTAAGATTAGAATTTTTATTTCCAGGTCTCATTAAAACAGGCAATATTTAAAAAAAATATAACGATTATAAAAAAAAAGTTATACTTTATAATGCCGGAATGATTGGTTCACAGTGCGAAATACAAACGAAAATATTTTTATAAAAATTTGTACTAAACGATAGTTTTGTTTCAAGTAAACTATTGTATAACTTTATTCAAAATGTAATGTTATATCATTTCGCGAATATAGACAAGTGAGAAAGTTCATTTATATCAAATTTCAAAATATCGGGTGTGTATAAATTGGTGGTTAATCTACACGTGGTGATAATCTCCCTAAAATTTTGAATAGAAAATGTCGATGCAAAAATGTTGTATCATGCCTCATAGGCCATCAGGAGCCATTTAAAAGAAATGTAGATTTGGCAACATAGCATTCACGAGCTGTCCTGTTTTTTCAATAATCTCATGATTAATTATGTGGGTGGGGCCAGAGTAGAAAAATAATAATGATAGAGTGGGGTTTATTTTTAAATCTATATGCAGGGTAAAACAGATTATGAGTAAATAGTGTCGAGAGAAGTCTATTTTGACATGCGGGAACTAATACAAACTGGTAATAATGAGGAAAGCAGAATCGCGACAAAACTGGAACTACACACACCGGCAAAATTAAAGTAACAGATACAATATTTAATTTTATTCATTAAATTTCTTGTTTTTACTGCGTCGCATTTCCTACTACCATATGTCATTTTTTTAAACATTTGTCAAAACTTGCGACTTGTAATGTTGACATCTCTTTAAGTTGTATTGTATTGTGTTAAGTGTTGCCTTACATTTGAAACGACTATTTTCTCTGGACAAAAGTTCGTATTTTTAATAAGTTATGATTCGAATTTGTTTTTTTTTAATTTATCAATGTCAATTTTTCTTATTTATTACATGTTTAAAACAAGTCAAAGTGTATAATTCTTCTATTGCAAAAACGCTACTTTTTGTTTTATTTTCTTAAGAGGCTTCACAATTGCACATAGCTTTGCAAATGGAACTGCAATTAGTTAGTTTAACTTGGTTGTACGAGATGCCGCTGAAATTGATACAAAAAAAGTTGCACGGAGAAAAAAATATCGAATTTATTTGCGTTCCTTTAATTTTGCCGGTATGTTTATAAAGCAAGTTTGAATTAAGTCGTTGTGTTAAAAGTGACTTTTTATGAAAATAAGTTAATTAAGAAGTGGTTAAAATACACGTTTGTGTTGAGATAGAAAGATAGCACACACTGACAAATAATTTTCAAACTAGTCATACTACCGAAATTGTAGGGTTTTCTGTAAATTAGTATCTAATAATAACCCATATTTAATGACTGGATGTTCAAAGTTTGAGAACCTTGTAGGCTCAGGAATCATGGTACAACATTTTAGAATTAAGATATACTGCTTATAATTTCTGGAAGAATATCGTCACGTGTATATTATATATTTATACATATATGTTATTATTTTTTACTTTGCCAATACATTATTTTATTATCAATTTATTATTACAGCAACTTGTTTCTTCTTAGATTTTCGAAGTAAAAATTTTAAAATTACATAAAAGTTTAAATCCCTAACTGTTTTGGGATTGAAAAAATCGAAAACTTCGATATTCGAAGTCTCTTTACTTCTTCAAATTGTTCGAAGGCCTTCTGGCCTACATAGGTGAGCAGGTGTACAAAAACGGAGGATGCAGCAGGAGCGCGGCAATTCTTCGCGGTCCCTGCCTAGCCTGAGGAAAGTATTGCGCCACGGCACCGTAAGGATCACCAGAGTGTACCGTCTCCACCGAGGCTGATGTGCTTATAGAAGAGGGAAAAAACCCCTTTAGACTAAAATACATATCACAATCTTGCCCTTGCGAAATTAAGAATTAAAAACTGAGTTAATTAGCAGCTTTCCGATGGGATTAACTAGATATAGCAGTAAAGATGATTTCTTCCAGTAATCAACTAAAAATGATGGATATCCTGGTTATAAAAGAAGTATGGGCAAGAAAGAAACGAAAAAAACTAAAAATGTTTGTAGACACTTGGTGGACAAGGAAGGAATCATAACTATAATATACATCCAAAGCAATATAATAGAATCAAATCTAACAGATAGATTCTTTAAAATCAGTAAACAGCTGATACCATATGATATCTTTGCGTGACATTAGATACTTAACTTAACTGAAAATGTCACATCTTAGGAAGAACTTGGTATAAGATGATATAGTAATATACACCAGATGATAGGATGGCACTCTACTTTATCGGTATATAATAAACTTCTACTATACAGGCTGCGACCATTTGGTCGCCCTCCACAAACCATCAATCATCTACTATACAGGGTGTTTTTTTTAACTCAGAACATATGATTGTTAATGTGTATGTTCTATGTTATAATAATCACATCAACGCATTGCAATGTATTGACAATGTAGGCAACCATACTTACACTCAGTTTTATTTAATTGTCAAAATTGTGTTATTAATAAAAATGTATAACACCACCGAAGAAAGAATACAGATAATTAATTCGTACAAGAGTGGGAACAGCATTCGACATGTTTCGATTCGATTTGTTTTCGGTTAAGTATCCGAGCAGACAAGTTCCATCCATCTCAACAATTTGTAATATTGTCCATCATTTTGACAATACAGGCTGCGTGAGTAATTTTCACATTAAAAGGGCTAAAGGAAATCACATTTTAACGGAAGAGATGAAACTCAACATTTTATGTTTCGTAGAGCAGAACCTCATATCATCGTTAAGAGTTATCGCAGCACAGTTTCAAATAAGTTCAGCTTCCGTTTACAAGACATTAAAAGAATTTAAATACAATGCTTACAAGTTTTCAAATCATCAGCAACTATCAAATGAGGACAAAGGCAAACGAACAGAATTCTGTGAAACCGTATTCAATTTAATTAATAATATAAATTACATTTTACACAGAATAATATTTACTGATGAGGCATCATTTTCCTTAAATGGTGAAGTTAATCCACAAAATTATAGGTTAGTATTCTTCATTTCTTGTCGATACCCATTCCTTCACCTTTAAGTTTTTGAGCGTGCAATAATCCTCGCTTACAAAATTTGACGCACACACAATACAATGCGAGAGTTAATGTGTGGGCTGGACTAATTAATGATACCCTTATTAGTCCTTTTTTTATTAATGGAAATCTAAACAGTAATGTTTACTTAGATCTTCTGCGAACTCGTATAATGCCAGAAATTCATAGTTTAGTGAATCGCGGGCCATATATACAATTCTTCATAACCTACCGAGATATGATCAATTTGATAACTAATTTCAAAATCTATAACAAAAAATCGTTGTAGAATTTTAAAATTTGCGGAAAATGTAACGCTTGCCGCGGGCCGAACTCGATGAGGTCGCGGGCCGTATTTGGCCCGCGGGCCGTATTTGGCCAGCGGGCCGTAGTTTGGAGACCTATGCACTAAACATTGTTGCTCCTTATTATCAGATGGATGAAGCGCCTCCACATTCTACAGCTGCCATTAATAATTATTTAAGTGAATTACTTCCTGATCGCTGGATAGGTAGATTTGGTTCAATACCTTGGCCACCCTGGTCACCTGATTTGTCTCCAAACGACTTTAATAATTTTAAGCTTTCACTGTACTCTGACTAGGGCTGTGCAAAATAATCGATTAATCGATAAATAATCGATTAATCGACAGTTCGATTAATTCTAAAAATTAATCGATTAATCGATCATTTTATTGATCGATTAATCGATAAATTGATTAATCGATTATTTGATTAATCGATTAATCGATCATTTGATTATTTGATTATTTTAATAACCGCCCAATCTGTTATATTAACATTAAGCCATCATATCCACTTTATTCATTGCTTTTATTAAATTGGTAAGCTGTAAATATGTGGGTATAAATACTAATGGAAGCGTATTACAAGTTTTCGAGTTTCATCTGAGAAAAAACGTCCGTTTATAAAGAAACCCATGATTCGGCCGCCGCCGCCGTAGACTTTAATGTTGCCTTGTTCGACAAAAAAGTAATAAGAACCATGTGTGAAATGTATACTTTGGTATGTCAATAGAGTTATAAATCATGTGAATATAAATAAATACACCGGTGTTTATACTTTCTGCGAAGAAAAGTCTGCACCATCAATGCATATCATTGAAAAACAATTGTAGTCTATCGGTTAAATCTCATTTTTATGCTGCCGAGCTTATATTAACATACTGTGACAATTATTTATAATAATTTATTAATATGAATTATTATCTCCATATTAAGTGCGTGTTTCTAAATATTGTCTATTTTTATTGGAATAAAGATTATTATTATCAAAATTATAGAATTTTGACGCCAGTGTCCAGAGAATAATAAATTGATTCATTATTGTTAATGATTATTTTAATAAGCTATCAATAGATTATTTATTTTTTAGATCCTTAAACGAACTTATAATAAGAAAAACAAATTAAATTGGGAACATTATAAATATTTACATAGGACTAATACTAATGAGATCGTTGGCCTTTCATTTTGGCAATATTTTCAAAGGCGGGATCATCCGATAAAAGAGATATTTATAGACACTGATCGGATAGTTAAATAGTTATTAGTTAAAGAATTTCTTATTTTTAATTTTGGAATACTCGTCAGAAAATGAGGATTCCGCCAAATAAATCCAGCCAAAGCAAGACATTTGTCAAGATTGGGTATTTTTCTTAAGTGTATTTTCTAAAACAATTTTTGTATTTCAAATACAAATAAATTTGAAGTTTGATTATTTCCATTTCTATCAATCCTGATTTGCATCAACTATTGTAGAGATTTGACTTACAATTCCTTCTATGTTGATATGTTATTGAAACACATTTGAAAAAGATAGTGCAATATTTTCAATTTTACCAAAATCTTCAAATTTTCTATTGAATTTTTCTCTTCTCAGCAACTTTAATTTCAAGAATTTTGCTTGGGTTGAAGCAAATCATTGTTTGTGTCTGGATATATTTTTCATTGCTTGGGAAATGCTTGAATTTTGTATCCCTTAAATTCGCTTTCAAACGTATAATAAGTTGCTGATGAACACAATATGATCATAGCTGAGTATACGCACAAGTGCTAATTTTAACTTCTGTCAAAGCCAAGACTATTTTTTTAAACTGATTCCAAATCAATAATCAAAAAGCATTGCGACATTATTATATTACGTCTGTTACATTAGGTAATTTAAAATTGTGCGATAGTCTTCCGAATATCCCGCGTGCTGGATAATTTTTTGCTCGTGCATTTTTACCATTGTAATCGGTTCTTGTCTTCGTCTCGTGCCTCGTGATTATGAACGCAAAGCACTCGCAAAAAATGATCCGTAATATTTGAAGCACTACGGATGTTATATGTGATAATGTCCTAATTCAGTCGAATTGATTACAGCTTCCAATTTACATTAATAAGATTGAAAAACAGTTCACGAGGCTGTGCAAAACTTTGATGTTTTGATTATTACTCAAGATATATTCAATTAATCGATTAATCGATAATTTGATTTTACATTAATCGATTAATCGATAATTTTATTTTGATTAATCGATTAATCGATCGTTTAGATTATCGATTAATCGATCATTTCGATTATCGATTAATCGATCAATTCGATTAATCGATATAATCAATAATTAAAAATAATCAAAAATCGATTATTCATTTCCATAATCGAACACCCCTAACTCTGACAGGTTGACGGGGCCGAGAGAAGAAGAAGCATTCACTGGCACCTTTGTGTACTTGGTTGCCTACATTGTCAATACATTGCAATGCGCTGATGTGATTATTATAACATAGAACATAGACAAAAACAATCATATGTTCCGAGTTAAAAAAAAGACTCTGTATATGCAAATTATTCAATTTTGAGATAATGCTAAACATAGAAACAGAGACAATAATTTCAAAAGTGGATCTTGACTGTATGCACCTAGATATGTTAACAACATTTAAATTCATAGGGACCTGGAAATGTAATATGTAAAATATGTAATAAGTGAAATTAAAAGATTTGCAAGGAATCATAAAGAAAGACACCACCGACCTGGTCAAGCTCAAAAGAAGTAAACCACATAAGCTAGTATAATATGTTCCTTCCATTTTTTTGTTGAGCTATCGCATTTCAACAAGTCATCCTGAGTGTTTTAATATTTGGATGGGCAAACCTTAGTTTTATGCTATACAAGACATTACAAAGATCTTGGCTGAGTTTAGCCTAGTTTAAGCATTGCAGAGTTTAATCTACAAGTTACATTATAGCTAGTCAATCTCAGACCAAAACTAAATCCTCCACCAAAGGAGATGTAACTGAATGTGAAAACCTAACAAGTCAAGTAGTGACATTACATATCGTCGACGAAGCGGCAATAGCGAGTAACCATCATTTGGACCAGAACTGAGATTTTCATATCAATCTTTTCCCAGAAAGCTATAAATTAGCAGAAAGTCATAAATTTATTTTTCCCCCTCTCCTATCAAATTTGGTGAGATGGGCGTTATTGCCGCTTAAGAGGGGTATAACAGCGCGAGCCGCGAGGAGTGTTGGTAAACGAACGATAGTTCCGAGAGCGACAAAACGATACCGAGTTATAACGAGGTTTCACCGAGCCCCATGCAGAATCGCCGAGTACACACAGAGCAAAATCAGCACACCCGATCCCAATTATATATTATAGGCGTAATAATAATTCATCGTAGCTGGCCTTACCGCAATCGAGACTCGGGCCGCCCAAACCAAACGCCCGTGACGCGTTTGTCTACGCGAGCATTCATTCAATGGGTGCATTGTATAAACGTACAAGTCAATAAAAGCGCATTATTATCACAATATAAAAACACATTTTTTTAATAAAAATATGTATCCAAATCAACATAAAAGATCATTTCGCGATGCGGTAACAATTTTGTGGTTCATTTCCTCAATTTTATAAAATTAATAAAATGCAATTTTTGAAGTTCAATTTAATATCTATCGAATTTGTCACATAATGAATGTTTTGGAGATTGGTATTGGTTAAATACGAATTACCTAGATTTATATAAAATGTTATTCTATATCTTCAAGTGTGTAATAATTTACTGTTTTAAGCAAAAGCTATTATTGTATCGGGGAACTTGTGTTTTATTAATATGGAAGTGTATAGTATACAGTTCAGGACTTATTATAAATACACAAAGTTGTGGCCATTTGTATTATATAATTCATAATCTGTAGTATTCAGACAAAAAAGAACATATTGTATTTTCATTTTTATAATGTATCAACAATTTTAGATATTTAAAAAAATACTCATTTCAGGTTTAATCAAGAAATCAAGAATTAGGAACAATTGTTGTTCCGACACAATAAAACTAAAATAATGATTGTTGCAGCAAAAACGGAAATAACTGAGGAAATAATATAACAGCTGCATATCACCTTTATATATCGTTTTTTATCATTTCCAATACAACTGATGAGAAATAATAGATACTTATGCATCAAGGGAGATATGGAATGTTTTTTTCCCAAGGTTGACAGGGTTACAAACTGAGGGCCTCTGGCCCGAGGTTTGTAAGTCAACCGAGGGCGAAGAACATGAATATCTCCCGCAGTGCATACAATGTTTTATTTTTTAGTAATTCGTAAAAATATTCAGTATACCGATCTGCAATATGTATTTGCATGGTTGCTATGAGTTTGTTTTAAATCAAATCTCCCGCATCTCATGAACTGACGTTTATTTATTTTGACTTGATATGACGTTAATGCTTTAACAACAAACGTACAGTTGTGAATAAAATAGTGAACAAACCTGGGAGAAGTTTCATTCTTGTCTCGCTATAAAGTTGGTCGTGGGCAGACGCAAGATTATCTATCTTCAACCATCATCATGAGCGGAGAATTTGGAAATTGTACGTACTATTTGTCAGGTAAACAGGAGCAGATCTCATATTTCCCACGGGAGATATAACTCATATCTCCCATGGGAGTTATGAGTACGCTTTCATGCCTTATATCCACGACGATAATAGTAAATATCATACTACTAAAAAATAAAAATGTTTATCATGTTTTGTTCCTAAAATTGATCATCTCTGAAAATCTTTTCTACGTGTATTTCGTGGGGAGTCCACACTGTTTTTACATCTCAAAAACAATCACACGCAGTATCAAACTATTGGTTCAAATCACAATCACAATACGAGATATAAAGAAAATATCAACATCAAGCAAGTCAGGCTCTGCAAATCGCACAACGGGGCAAATTATTGGGCTCCTAATTTCTTTAATGCGCTACCCCCGGTTATCAGGGCGCTGCCTCAAAAGGAATTCAAGTCATACATTAAAGAATTAATTATCGATAAAGCCTTTTACTCTTGGGAGGAATTTTTAACATACTTTTAATTTTAAACTTTCGTAACATACTGATTATCAATCTAATCCCAATCAGAATGTTTCTTAATTTTGTACTTTCTAGTATTTCCAATATGTTTATTTTAGTTTCTGTTTCTGTCTCCAATTTGTGTTATACAATTAATCTTAATATGTTGTTATGCAATGTTTGATTTTTAATCTTAATTATTTTATCATTTTAATTTTGTAAAAGAAGTAGTCTGTGATTTTACTTGTTCGTCTTCAATTTATATATAAAATTAAGTTTAATACGTCTTCGATGCGATGTTCTTATTTTTTCATTGTAAATTTTAATTATCTATCTTTTAACTTTGTACTAAAAGTATTCCAATATGTTAAGTGTCTGTCTTCAATTTTTACAAACTATTAATTTTAATATGTCTCTATGCAATGTTTTTCTTTTCATTCAAATACTAGCCTGCCTTGTATTTATTTATACATTTATACAATTGTCAGTGTTTCTCTTTTTTGACTTATGTAAAACTTTTAAGTTTCTGGCATGAATAAATTATTATTATTACAAAATGGCAAATTTGTAATTGACTAATTGTAATTGACTTTGTATTTGATAGAAATACTTATGATTTCGTTTTAATCCACTTTCATTTACTTTTAAGAAATCAATTTTTTGTTGTTGTATTCCTTCAATAATCCCCAGTTTTTTTAAATTAGCAGGACATTTTACCTCCACTAATTCATCATCACCATCTAATCCATCTGGGCTTGCGCCTAAAAAGTATTGTTCTCCTTCGCCTAGGAAGAAACCACAATTTTCCACAAATAGTCCCGTTTTCTCGCGGAATTCGTTCTTAGCGGTTTCTTCGTGTAGCTGCCCATACCTAATTGCCGCGGTTCCTTTAAAAGTATTGTATAATATACTTTTCACAGTTTTTTTTCTGGATTAGTTGTGGATTTCAACTTACATATCCATCCGAAATTAGATGCCGTTATTCGAAAGGCTCGTTCTTTGTGCCACAAATGATTGGGGGCTTGTCCCCTCGTATTTTTTTCTATTTCCAATATTTCATCTCTAGTTTTTTTCAAAATATATTCTAATTTCTTAATTCTATTCTTTTTCTCTTCGTCCGTTAGGTCCTCAATAACGTTTCCTTAGTCTTCCTCCGCATTAGCAAAGTTTCTGGATTGAAATGTTTTTGTGCGTTCCTTATTATTTCTATTTCTTGCACGTCTGAGTTGTCGATGTTCAATAAATTTTGTCGTATATATTCCTGCTTTTGATTCCATAAACTCGATGATTTTTTGTGTATAATATTCTTTGCAATTATATGAAATAGCTGCCAAAAAACATCGAGTTTGATAAGAAGCTTTGAATCTAAAATTTATCCTCTTTCCGCCGACAAATTTATTAACTATGTAATGAATCAAGGGGGGTCATACATAATAAAAATTTTTTTGTATTAATAACGGCAATTTTACGCGAAATAGAACAAATCTCACGTCGCACTGGTCCATCTGGTGTCTAGATGAGATAAGGGCACGTGCCACTCGAAGAAGGAATGTGGAGGGCCCCGCGGACGCACACACAGATCCGCGCGAGGTCAAATTAGGTTTTTGTTTAGTCTACAGTTGGATAATGAGTAATCAAAAATTGAGACAGCTGGCGCGCGAGATCGGAAGAAATTATAATTCTCACGACCACAGCAATTCAAATCAACTAAATAAATATTGAATCACGCCGAGAAGAAAAATGAAATACAATAGTTAGATGGTTCACTATATCAAATCCTTATAAAAGGGCTCGGATCACAGCAAACGTGGTCAGATGACCGCCACTAGTCTTTCCTGATTATTGGTACTGACCATTACCCATGACACCGTATGGTGTTCAACAAATTACCACAAATAAAGTAACAACAACAAATACATCTGAATAGAATGTTTACATTTGTAACACCCCGGCTCCTTGTGTGTACGGCACGGTTCAAATGGCACATTAATAGCAACAATCGCACCGTATGGTGTTCAACAAATTACCACAAATAAAGTAACAACAATAAATACATCTGAGTAGAATAGACACATTTGTAACACCCCGGCTCCTTGCGTGTACGGCACGTTACAAATGGCAATATAGAATAAACAAAAGAGACAACAATGTCCACCACTTAATAGCAACGAACATTTGTAACACCCCGGCTCCTTGTGTGTACGGCCCGTTACAAATGGAATAATAGTAACAAACATTTGTAACACCCCGGCTCCTTGTGTGTACGGCCCGTTACAAATGGAATAATAGCAAAGAACATTTGTAACACCCCGGCTCCTTGTGTGTACGGCCCGTTACAAATGGAATAATAGCAACGAACATTTGTAACACCCCGGCTCCTTGTGTGTACGGCTCCTTACAAATGGAATAATAGCAAAGAACATTTGTAACACCCCGGCTCCTTGTGTGTACGGCCCGTTACAAATGGGATAATAGTAACAAACATTTGTAACACCCCGGCTCCTTGTGTGTACGGCCCGTTACAAATGGAATAATAGCAACGAACATTTGTAACACCCCGGCTCCTTGTGTGTGCGTATCCTTACAAATGGAATAATAGCAACGAACATTTGTAACACCCCGGCTCCTTGTGTGTACGGCCCGTTACAAATGGAATAATAGCAACGAACATTTGTAACACCCCGGCTCCTTGTGTGTACGGCTCCTTACAAATGGAATAATAGCAAAGAACATTTGTAACACCCCGGCTCCTTGTGTGTACGGCCCGTTACAAATGGGATAATAGTAAAAAACTTTTGTAACACCCCGGCTCCTTGTGTGTACGGCCCGTTACAAATGGAATAATAGCAACGAACATTTGTAACACCCCGGCTCCTTGTGTGTACGGCTCCTTACAAATGGAATAATAGCAAAGAACATTTGTAACACCCCGGCTCCTTGTGTGTACGGCCCGTTACAAATGGGATAATAGTAACAAACATTTGTAACACCCCGGCTCCTTGTGTGTACGGCCCGTTACAAATGGAATAATAGCAACGAACATTTGTAACACCCCGGCTCCTTGTGTGTGCGGCTCCTTACAAATGGAATAATAGCAACGAACATTTGTAACACCCCGGCTCCTTGTGTGTACGGCCCGTTACAAATGGAATAATAGCAACGAACATTTGTAACACCCCGGCTCCTTGTGTGTACGGCCCGTTACAAATGGAATAATAGTAACAAACATTTGTAACACCCCGGCTCCTTGTGTGTACGGCCCATTACAAATGGAATAATAGCAACAAACATTTGTAACACCCCGGCTCCTAGTGTGTACGGCCCGTTACAAATGGAATAATAGCAACGAACATTTGTAACACCCCGGCTCCTTGTGTGTACGGCTCGTTACAAATGGAATAATAGTAACAAACATTTGTAACACCCCGGCTCCTTGTGTGTACGGCCCGTTACAAATGGAACAATAGAACAAAGAAACCAACTACTTGATAGCAACAAAAACGATCAAATGCACCCCGGCTCTTTACCGAGTACGGCCCGCAATATACCCGTCGTAATAATGTTCTATTATTTAAATGTATTCATAACCAATTAACCTGCGTACGCAAAAGGGGGGAAAGGGAGTGGGAGGGAGAGGGGGGGGGTAGTTACCTATTAATCTAAAAATAGAACATTGTTACTAGGCGATCAAAAATAATGTTTTTTTTTTGAGTTATAACAAATGCAGTAAAAATAGGTAAACATAAGTTTTATGGTCACGGCATTAAAATATGTAAATGGTAAATAATCGTTTATGTTAATAAACAATTTCGTTGCACATTTCAAAATGAACCAAAAGATAATAAACTGATCATTCGTTAAACTCAACCCTCTTGTTTTATTTGTTGTTATTGTTTATTCCTGTTTGTCTTTGAGCAATCCTAAAAGTATCGAGTCCAGGCGAGAGAAGTAAGACCGTCATAAGTAAGTGAATCACCAAGTTAATAAAAGAAAGAAAGCATGGTAAAGATGATACATATTAACATCCGTAACGAACTTGTTAAATAATTAAGGGTTACTACACAACACAACGTCAAAATAATACAAATTGCAAATTTGTATAACACCGGGGTTCGAACCATTACAACTACACTATTGAACTGCTCAGCCGAATTATTTGTTTTGTAATCTTTGCAGGCATTTTAAAATATCCACCTTTAATTCACAATCTGTTAACTGAGGAACTAGATTTTGTTCCTCGGACTTTACAAAAATATTGATCACAGTTTACATGCAGTCCAAAAATGTGATCAACACTATTTTTAATATCTCTTTTTAAAAATAAAATTTTGTCTGTTTCACTTGAATCTGATTTTCTGTGAAAATTTGCTACTTTTTATGGCAATACGAAATTTCATAATATTAGTTTAAAAAATAATATTCTTAATTTTATTGGAACAGGAAGTCCAGATGAATGTTTCGATTTCTTACTTATATCCCTTAAACGATTACAAAAATTTCTTAACAGGTGATTTACACATTCCAATTTCTGTACAATTGTTTCACCGTATGGTTTTTTCTCTAAAAGTTTTCTCGTAACACTGCTGTCACCGTCTCCAACTAATTTTGTGTATTTTATCCAAGCTTTTCTTGAAATATTTTTGAATGGATTTGAATCACTGCAATAGTTGTAAATGCATTATAAGCATTCGAATATGTACTTTTTTTTTCTCAGTGAGTAGTGAATACAAAGCAAACATATTGTTTTGTTTTCGAATCAAACATACTATACTCGGCGCACCAAATCCGTGGTATATTGGATGTGCGTGATCTTCGCGTGATGTTCGCTGATTGGGCAGCGTAAACGCATGCGAAATGTAGTGATTATGTTATATCCATAAATTAGTCTTTTTCAATTACAATTAAATAGGAAGTGGTAAATAGTTAAAAGAAAAAGACTATTTGTATATTCTCATGTTGTGTTTTAAGTGTCTGTTATATTTCCGGCACAGAACTAAAATGTGGCAAGGCAGTGTGAATCAGGCTTTTAATATCGCAAACATATACCACCGATTCGGTGCGCCGAGTATAATGTAAATGTCCAGTTTGAATGAAAGGTTAATTTAATGTACATCTTTACCGTGAATGAGATCTATAACTCATAGACTATTTTTGAAAAGGGTTTACATGACATTCATTTTTCATATTTAATGTTAAACGGCCGCGTTTTATTCGAATTTTAAAATTGGACTGCCTTTGTTCAAAAATGTAAGTGTTTCTGTTAGCATATTGTTTTTATTAAATTGAATTTTCATATCAATCTTATTTATAAACGAAAATACTGATGGTACTTGTAACATCCCATTTGTGAATCTGATTTAAATAGGACCGCTTTTGAGAATTTGTTATTAGTTGCTAAAGTAATAATATTAACACGAACATATGCTAAACACAGAAGGGAACAATGCGATCCCCCGATTAAAAAAAAGTTTATGTAATACGTACAAGTATACATATGTAAGTAATTGAATAATCAAATCGATTTTTGTATACAAAAGTGCTGTAATATATAATGGATAATAATATTCTGAAACTTTGAATGTGTATTGCCGTAAATACAAAACAAAATCGTAACAACTCATTTTAAATCACAGCGCAAGAAACTTTTGGCTTAGAGTGTACGGCGCGCGAGGCCGCTGTGCTGCGTAGGTTTTTCCCGCACGGCGGCAGCAGTTCCCAGAGCGAAATTTTAAATTGATTTTAAACAGTTATGGATCATCGCATCACTCTACAATTTTCATATTTAGACGTAATACAAAATTATCTGTCTATGTTTTTACTTTCTTTTTATTTTAAAAATTGCCATTTTTTTTAGTTGTATCTCCGAAATTACTAGATTAAAAAAAAAATTAAAACATACTCGGAGAGAAAATTATATTTAATTTAAGCTGTCAAAATTTCAAATCTTTAGGATAATTCCTTAACGAGTTACATCAATTCAAAAATCTATACCCCTGTTATATTCCTCTTCACCGACGATATGTTTATTAAATGCAAACGAAACAGCAGCTCTCATATGAAAAATGTAACAAAAATAGCTACAATATATATTTTATTATTACCTGCATAAAAATTGGATTCAAATATTTACATAAATAAACGAGTCATAGTGGGTACAGGCGAGCGCTTGTGCCGGTTGCACAGCGTGCCGTGTGGGTACGAATCCCAGCCCTGGCGAAAGATTGATTTTTTGAGGATCGAGAAGTATTCAGTCGGGTCCATGGTTGTTGTATACGTCTGACATTATTCATTTGTTCATTTATTCATCCCAAATTGTAAAATTGTATACATAAAATAACGATGTTGTGACTGAATGGCTCATGCATAAGTAAAAAAAAAACAGTCATAAGCCAACATTCACACTTTAATATATGTTTAATTATAAAATTAAATGTGAATTCATTTTTGCAAAAAACACCCAGACACTCTTAGCTCATCCAAAATACAGATACTAAAATGAATTACCTGTTCCTTGTCACAAATCTGCAATACCCTTGCGAGAACTTGTGCATCTGTCAGTCGTGAATACCTTAAAATAGCACAGCGTGATTGAATAGCTTCGATTACTTTTTCAGAATAGTTGCAAGCCAGTGCAAAACGTGTGGTATTACTGTAAATTTCCATTGTTCTTCTTAAAGCTTGTTGTGCCCCTTCCGTCATACTATAAAAATTACAATTGGAATATTAGTAATGTTATTTGTAAAAAAAATCCATTAGTTTTAAAGCATCTGGTTCACTCTATTCTATCCTCTTAAGTATGCTTTAAATGTGAGTGAATGTATTCAAGTACTACTTGGTGGACGGCTAAAATGAAGAAGTATCACCAATATAAGGGACTAGACTATATGAAAATATTGTATAAATGATTCAATTTTAGAGTATTTAATAGAAAGATGTCACACTATATTAAAATTCATAAAATACAACACACTAGGAGCAATTGGCAATCGTCAGCCTGCTTACCACCTTTTGCACAGTTGCAATAGGTGGTATACAATACAATGTTTTTAAAAATAGTTAAGTTTAAATGGCACAAATTTATGAACAAATTGTCACACTGGTCTCTCCTTTTTCTTAGAATTTTGTATCCCCTGTCTCGCATTTAGGCAATGCGTAAATCATTTATGTTAGGCAAGACATGTTATTTATTCTTTAGTGAATATTTCATCTGTATTCTTATAGGGAATTACTCTTAGGAGCTGTTTACACGCTCATGCAATTTGCGCCAATTGGCTTGTACAAGCTAATTGGCGCAAGTAAATTGTTGTGTGTTCGTTTACACGCAACAATTTACTTAAGGTTTGTGCAAGTCAAAAAGTTTGGCTTCAAAAAAATCTGTCGTGCTAGACAATTTGCATGTGGTTGGTGCATTTTCTATCTTTCTGCTGTGATTTTACCTTTTTTATTTAATAACATAAGCTGTAGCCAGAGGTGGAAGTAATTTTTCGTCAATATTTTCCATTTTCTATACCCATAAAAAACTCCTTTGGAGATTCTGTCGACAAGGTAAACTGAACATGTAAACACCGAAACACGTTCACTTCATTTGCATGCACAAATCAGTTTGCGCAAATTGCATGAGAGTGTTAACCAAGCTATTAATAAATTACTTACCCGAGCTATACCTTATATTAATCAGATGAAACAGACAAAACCACCTCCTCGTAGGATGCGAGAACATTAACCACTCACAAAGGAACTAACCCAAGTGTCCCCCTCCGAATTTAATTAAATTTGGAGGATTTGTAGAGGGGACAAAAATATTCAGTACGTATTTTTTTTTTCTGCTAAAAACATGTATAGGGGTATCTATTGAAAAATCATCATTCGTAAATGTAGCTTTCAAAGCCTATCCACTCGTGTAAAAAAATTGTATAAAAAATATAAGCACTTATAAAACTTCATTTTCGTATTTTCTGTTAAGGAACATGAAACCTTTTTTAATGAAAAGTTTCAATTAGAAAAAAAAATTAAACTGTTAGGTGTTGGAATTCGTAGCGTTTTTTTAGAGAAAAATAACACTTTATTTTAAATTTAAAAAAAAATTATTGAAAATACTACCCATCGCTTACCACTATTTTTTCCCATCTATCGGGTAGGAGACGGGTACCGCGTCGAAAGAACGCTTCGTCCTTGGAGGCAATCGATGAATCAATCCAATTTTTGCAATTTTCATGAGAAATGAAATTTCCCCCTAGCAAACCATCGATCGGAACAGGTGGTAGTCCGAGAGGGCAATATCTGGAGAATACGGCGGGTGGCCTAGGACTTCCCATTTCAGAGTTTCTATATATTTTTTCACTGGTTTTGCGACGTGTGGTCGAGCATTGTCGTGCAGTAAAATGACTTTATCATGCTTTTCGCTCGATTCCGGCCGTTTTTCCTTCAATTCATGGCTCAAACACATCAATTGTAATCGGTAACGATCCCCAGTGATGTTTTTGTTGGGTTTTAAGAGCTCATAATAAATCACACCCACCAAATACAAAGAAGAAGCTTAGACCCATGAATATTAGGTTTTGCCATTGATGATAATGGTTGTCCGGGCTTAACCTATGACTTTCTACCAGGGTTCGGACGATATACAGGGTGTCTCAGACATGACTCCCCAGGCCTATAACTTTCTTATTTTTAAAGATAAATATAGAAAACCATATATATTTTTAAATGGGAGCAAATTCTCTTTAAAATTATAAGAATAAAATTTTTAAAAATTTCTGCCCATATTTCGACAGTGATGTTCAACTTTTTTTTTTCAAATGGCACTGGACTTGTATTTCCATATTATAATAGTATTTTTTATTCTCTTTACAATCATGCAAACTAATATGGTTATTACATTAGAAAAAAATTGCGAAAAATGAGATTAAAGGTTGATTTTTAAATTGACTGTTTTTAAGTTGGCTTTGAAATATTTGAATTGAAAGCAAATATTACAAGGGTCTGTCGAAATATTCCGCAAAAAGTATTATTAAATGCTACCAGCAGAGCGTTAATGCAAAGACTTGAATATTGCGCAACTGAAAATGGTGGGAATTTCAAACAATCTTTGTAATCTTTTAAAGTTATTAATATGTTAAAGTTAAATCAAAAATATAATTTAATAAATACTGATTATTTACTATTTAATTGATTTCTTATTGTAATTTTAAACAAGGTGCAATAAAATAATGATATTGAACAACTGTAATGACAATCTGTGAGTCAAATATTTCCATGGCCAACTAAAAAAAATAAACTTAAAAATCAACCTTTAATCTCATTTTTCTCATATTGGTTTACATGGTTGTAAAGAGATTAAAAAATACTATTATAATAAGAAAAAAACAAGTCCAGTGTCATTTGAAAAAGAAAAGTTGAACATCACTGTCAAAATATAAGCAGATATTTTTGAAAATTTTATTCTTATAATTTTAAAGAGAGTTTGCTCCCATTTAAAAATTTATATGGTTTTCTATTTTTATCTTTAAAAATAAGAGTTCTAGGCCTGGGGAGTCACGTCTGAGACACCCTGTATATCATCGGATATATATCACGATATATATCATGATATATATAGTGATATATATTCGATGATATACCGGGTGACCCAGGGATCTGTAAAAGCCCCATAACTTATTTGCTATTTGAGATATCGACTTCCAGTTTTCTTGAACTGGTACCCACACTTGTTCTTCATATTTTAAAAATATGTGTGTTTTTGTACAGGGTGTTCCAATATACATAACAGAACAAAATTATGTTTTTTTTAATGGAACACCCTATATTTTATACTTCATTTTCAACCCTCTTGAGAAGCTGATCAAAATAGTATAAGATAGTATGGGTCTATTATGGACGATTGGTTACTTATGGGCAAATTTGAGGCAAAAACAAGGACACATTGAAAAAATTGCAGAAGCGCTCCTAGCAAAGGTAGCATAATTTTTTATACACTAAATAATTTTCGACATCATGAAAAATAATAAAAATCGGCTTTGGTTCTTTTTTGTTCATACTGCTATACAGGGTGTCAACATACGCAAAATAATGGATAACTATTTTTTTTTAATGGAACACCCTATATATCTTGCCACCAATGCATGGAATTTTTAATAAGCTTTCCAATGATGTACAATTTGTATAATGAAATATTAAGGATTCTTGAGATTTATCCATAAAAACATTTTTCTTTTGACACCTGCTGCTCATTTTTGGATTTTCAGCCAAAATTATGCATTTTCGGAAAAAATAATAAAAGACCAAAATTGTAGAGCGGAAAATTTTCGATCGATATAGGTCTTTCGACCTTTCCAATAATGCGTGCATTGCCCGCCAGAGTGCGCAAAATCGTGACCGTATATGCATTTTAGCGTTTTTCTCATTTTTTTTGTTAATTAATTGCACTATACTTCATTTTCCATGTCATTCAAATGACCTACATCGATTGAAAATATTCCGCTCTACAACTTTTAAAATAAGCAATTTTTGCCCAAAATGCATAGTTTTCGCTGAAAATGCAAAAAACCATTGAAAACGCAAAAATTGATACATACATTTTCAATTTGCATTTTTAGGGAAAACTATGCATTTTTGGCAAAAATTGCTTCTATTAAGAGTTGTAGAGCGGAACATTTTCAATCGATATGGGCCATTTTAATTTCCCTATAATTTCCCGTTTTTCCGCTAGAGGGTGCGGAAAATAAAGTATAGTGCAATTTATTAATAAAAAATTTAAAAAGAAAACGCTAAAATGCATATACGGTCACGATTTTGCGCGCTCTGACGGGCAATGCACGCATTATCTTAAAAGTCGAAAGACCTATATCGATCGGAAATTTTTCGCTCTACAACTTGGGTATCTTATAATTTTTCCTGAAAATGCATAGTTTTGGCTGAAAATCCAAAAAACAGCAGAAGGTGGCAAAATAAATATGTTTTTATTGATAAATCTCAAGAATCCTTAATATTTTGTTATACAAACTGTATATCATTGGAAAGCTTATTAAAAATGCCATAGATTGGTGGCAACTTATATAGGGTGTTCCATTTGAAAAAAAATAGTTATCCATTGTTTTGTGTATGTTGACACTCTGTATAGCCCTATAAATAAAAGAAAACCAAAGCCGATGTGTATTATTCTTTATGATGTGGAAAATTTTCTAGTGTATAAATAATGATGCTATCTTTCCTAGGAACCCTTCTGCAATGTTTTCAATGTGTCCTTGTTTTTGCCACAAATTTGCTCATAACTAACCAATCGTCCATAATAGACCCATGGTATCTTATACTATTTTTATCAGCTTCTCAAGAGGGTTGAAAATAAAGTATAAAATATAGGGTGTTCCATTTAAAAAAACTTAACTTTGTTCTGTTATGTATATTGAGACACCCTGTAAAAAAACGCATATATTTTTAAAATATGTAGAATAAGTGTGGGTACCAGTTCAAGAAAACTGGAAGTCGATATCTCAAATAGCAAATAAGTTATGGGGCTTTTACAGATCCCTGGGTCACCCGGTATATCATGGATATTTATGAAACACACAATACCAAAAAATTCCCCCGTTTCTCAAAATTTTCCAGTTGCAGCAATATGAATAGTAAGCATGTGCTCTAATATAAACTAGAGATGGGCGAAATGACTCTTTTTTGTCGGAAAGAGTCGATTTTTTAAGTGACTCACGACTCTGTTAAAAATAAAAAAGTAAGTGAGCAAAAAAAAAAACCAAAAAAAAGGTCCTCACTTTGAAAATTCTTCAATTTATGAAAACATAGTGAAGAGCAAAAAAGTCCTTATTTCAAAAAAATTTCAATTTGATGTCAAATATTTTAACAATTTAAATGTTATTTTTTTACTATATTGTAAGCAACTGTGTTTGTTTGCAATAAATATAATATAAAGTATGTGCATTATATAATTAATAAGTCAAATAAATATTATTATTAATGACCAAGAATAAATATCAAGAAGTTGATATATATATATCGGATATATATCCGATATATTGATATTTATATAAATATCGGATATTTTCCGAACCCTGCTTTCTACGCTTTGGATTGTCATAGTTTATCCACTTTTCATCACCAGTAATAATCTGATGTAAAAAAACTTTTTCTTTTGTGCCGTTGAAGCAGTAACTCAAATGTCAAAAACTCCCCGCAAAAACACTTTATTTGGCACAAATTGCGACATATTCCAATAGTTGCAACTTATTATTATTAACAAGTAGAAATTAAGATGTATCGTAAAAATAACACTTAACAGCTTTTTTATGATAGTTGTTTCTGAAGGTAAAAACAGAATACTGGAATACACGCGCTATTTCACGTAAAACGCTACAAATTTATTCCAATACCTGATATTTTCGGACATCGTCATTTATGTCCTTAAGTATGAAATTTTTATACAAGCCATTATTATCAATACTTCTTATTACTGTAGTAATCAATATACAATTTTTTTACGCAAGTAGATAGGCCATGAATTTTGTATATTTACCAGAAAACAAAAATGTGACTTATTTTCGAGGGACGAGTTCATCCCCTAAACATGTTTTTAGCGAAAAAAAATACGTATTGAATATTTTGGCTCCCTCTACAAATCTACAAAATTTCATTAAAATTGGAAAGGACCCAAGTGTTCCTTAGTTCCCTTGTTAGTTAAATATACTTTTTTTTTGTTTTTGTTTTTTGGCATAGGTTTGACCATTCAGCCACTAACGATGACAAATATACTTCTCAGGAGGCGCTACTATCGCGTTTCCCGTTTTTCTATTCAATCTGCCCCCCTATAATTACCTGTCTACTTCATCCAAAATAATAATCTTGTGCCTTCCTGGGGGCAAAGTAACTTTTTGTTGTGCAAACATCTTGACTTTATTCCTAACTGTGTCAATACCTCTATCATTTGAAGCATTCAACTCCAGTACAGCATCTTTGAATGATGGGCCCAGTAGTTGCTTTGCCAGGCAGAGTATTGTTGTTGTTTTACCTACACCTGGAGGACCCTAGAAAAATTGAAACATTACATACAAAAAATTTCTTCGCATATTGTTAGTATTACCAGTTTACTGTGATACATTATTAACCCAAAATTACATAAGCCAATTAAATTCAGCAATAATCAGCAACAAAATTTATGGGATCGACATAAAATTAGAGAATATTATCGAGAGACAACAAATAACTGCCTGTGGTCATATTTTATAAAGGGTGATTCATTTTGGATTTCCACATTAGAAATATTAAAAAAAACACGTAGAAGTTGAAAAATATTAAAAAAATTATTTGCCCTTTAAGGTTAGTTCATTACAATTATGTGTGAAAGATGATATCATGTAAATGACCGCCGCGGCTCATGTGACATGACGTAATTCGTTTGTTAAAATTTTCGACTATAGTACAATCGTCCAGACGTGACAGTGACTCATCGCTCCATGTTGCCTGAATTAAGTTTCTAGTAAACGTATGTCCATAAAATAATTCGATTCAGTCTAGGTGGGAAATTTAAAAATTTTCGAGCGTGCAAATATTTTCCCGACGAAACTGCGAGTGCATTTTTTGGCAATCAGTAAAGACAACTGGAAAATGGTAATTAAATTTAACCTTTTTATTAATGAAATGGATACAATCAATTCTGCTCTTAACTAAATCGAAATCGGAGACGGTCAAAACCTTTGACTATATACTATTGGACTGCTAGTCCCCCTCCATTTTCCATATGATCACTGCTCCAAAAGTTGTCCACAAGCTGGAGCCCGATATAAGTCCCGCCCCAGAGCCGAAAATGGAGCGTAATTTAAAAACCGAAAAGCAAAAAACATATTTCTCGATGTATTCATCAGTAACGCGGAGAATGCAAATGCTAACATATTTCGGCAACTCGGGTCCACTTTCCAGCCTGTTCTTTACAAGCAAAGCATCAACCCATAATTTGCGAAGTTCCAGATTTGATGGAAATCTAATACAGAATTTTAGGTTATAAGTCAAAAGTCAACTGACGTGTACATCAGCTGACGACTATTTTAACCGCATTGGCATATATACGTGGACGTATTGCAGCCTTTCGCATAGCAATATTTTGACAAAGTGTGAATATTTGACAATATAAATGTTTATATAATCAAAGGTGTGAATAAATTGCAGGGTATCACAATATGCAATGCGAGCTCATAGAGTCATATGTCATAGACACAAAATAGCTACCAATTTAGTAACATACCGCAACCATTTAGGGTCCCGCCGCGCCACCGTTGCTTGGAGACACACATAAAGCGGCGCTAGCAGTCTAATAGTATATAGTCAAAGGTCAAAACCAGATACAAGCACGTGAATTTTGAGGTTAGAATAGATAGAATGAGAAAAGACATACGTTGCACTTAGCCCTTGAATTTACATATCGACATGCGTTTCGTATTTCATTTCGTTTTTCTTAAGCATGCGAACGAGTATAGATATTTATCCAGACGCGATGATTAGATCGAAAAAGCATGAGTCACTGTCACCTCTGCGCGATTGTACTATACTCTGCGACACAAATCAGGTTCTATGCCGGCTATTTCGCGTCTGATCTCCTGTTTCAGCTCTGCAATGGTGTTCGGTTTATTCTTGTATACTCTGCTCTTCAGATACCCCCAAAGGAAAAAATCTGCGGGAGTTAAATTACACGATCGCGGCGGCCAATTGAAGTCACCGTTACGTGAAATAATGCGACCGGGAAACTTGCCGCGCAGTAATTGTATCGTTTCTCCTGCTGTGTGGCAGGTGGTACCGTCCTGTTGAAACCATAAATCTTCGATATCCATATCTTCCAACTGCTCCCAAAGAAAATCTGTTCCGATAACGAACGCCATTAACCGTAACAGAGTTCTCCGCATGATCCTCGAAAAAAAATGGGCCAATTACGCCTCCGGACCAAAAGGCACACCAAACAGTGACCTTTTGAGGATGCATTTTCGTTTCAACAATCTCTCTTGGATTTTCCAATCCCCAAATACGACAATTGTGCTTATTTACGAAGTCATCAACGTGGAAATGTGCCTCATCGCTAAAGATAATTTTCATTGAAAAATTTACCCCTTGTTCTCTTATCCATTCGGCAAACACACGGCGGTGTTGATGGTCTCGAGGCTTCAATTCCTGTGTTATTTGGAGTTTGTACGGGTGTAACTTCAAATCTTTTGTTAAAATTCGCTGTGTAGTGGAATACGTAAGGCCCACTTGCTGCGATCGATGACGAATCGATGTGCTTGGATTTTCGGCCACGCTTTCGCGAACAATGGCAATATTTTGTTCCGAACGACCTCTACGAGCACGCTGAGGGGTTTTGATGTTAGCTACGGATCCAGTTTGTTCAAATTTTTGGACCACATTCCAAATTGTCCTCTCACAAGGTCGATTTTGCGCACCACAAACTTCACGTAATGCACTTTTCCTCGATCGGCCATTTTCATAATATGCTTGGATAATTTTAACACGTTGTTCTTGCGTATATTGCTCCATGACTACTTTTGTTTAACTTTTTAGGTTAGAAATCACACGCTGCCGTTGACAAATACAGTGGCGTGTCAAAAATATTTTAGATTGTAATGTGGAAATTCAAATTGAATCACCCTTTATTTATACAAAAATAGAATAGTCCGCTAATTGACTAACAAATTTCTTTAGGCTATTATTTATTATTAATAATCCTTTATTGGGATCATTTCACTTCAAACCTTAAATATAACATAAACTGCAATCTGATTATTATCTTCATCACGTCAGCTCCTCCCTTTAATAGCTTCGTCCACTCCCCTTGCCCATATTGCTTTCTCCACATGTCCCTAGTCCCCACACAGTTGACTTTCCAATGTTTCCATCGATCTTCCCTTCCACACAGTCTGCTTTTATCAATTTTCTTCAAACTGTCCTGTTTATCAGTATCGCTAAGGGTCAGCTCAACCAAACTTTCAAATATTTTGCCTCTCTCTACCATTTCTTTCATAGCTTCGATGAACCATCCCACTTTCTTATACATATCACCTCTACCGCTCTCCCACGAATCCCCTCACTATCCATTTTGTCCGCATCTTTTAATACTTCATTTATAATTACTTGTAATCTAACTTTTCCCTCACACTTTGCCCATGTTTTCTCT
The DNA here is from genome assembly GCA_910593695.2 of Ocypus olens. NCBI lineage: Eukaryota > Metazoa > Arthropoda > Insecta > Coleoptera > Staphylinidae > Ocypus > Ocypus olens. Next base: position 20,456,906 of record OU343061.1, read on the forward strand.
ACAGCCACCCACACACTGCATGCATCCATCTTTTGGCATGCTGCTCTCAAGACGTAACATTCTCTTTATTCACCTCGTTTGTACTCCTTCCATACTCTTTTTCATGCTGAAAACCCACACTTCTGCTCCATACAATAGAATTGATTTGAAGCATACTTTCCATATTGTCTTGCTCACCAACATTGAGTCTCTCATTCTCCTCCTCCATTCCCCATTCTCTACACAGATTTCCCGCCGCTATTTTCACTCTCTTCATCACATATTTCATGTGCTCTTGCCATTTGCCGTTTTGTGTGAATACTATCCTCAAGTATTTGATTTTTTGTAATTCAATAGAATCATGCACTCTAGGTCGCTTTTTCGCAATTATTACAATCCGCATATGCTAATACCCTGATCTTTGACCTACCTATCATTACTCCACCGTCCTGACCCTGCTCCAATACTTTATCCATGTCTAGTAAATAATCTTCATATACCAGGTGTCTCATTGACGCGTCAAAGTAACTTTTTGTGCTTAAATATTGAAGATAGAAGATAGATGATTTATATAAAAGTTGTATATAACTATCGAATAAAATATTTTTATGTATACAAGGTGCCCAAGCCAGCACAAAATTATGTTTTTTTTTTAATGGAACACAAGCTATATAATTGCTCGATGCCTCCATCTCGGTAAGCCACAAACGCGAGGTTTGTGAGTTCCCCCGAGGTATGTATACTATTTTACTCACAATCTACTATGCTAGGCAATTTGACTATTTTGTTGAACCTCTGAAACAGTACGCCTTGCTTATTTTTCTGAATTAACTAAACAATATAATCCACATTGTGGTCAATATATTCTATGTTGCGGGCAGTATTAAATATTAGGCATGATGTTAACCTAAGTAATTATGCCAAATTGCAGGAATATTTGAAAAAGCAGAATGTATGTGATTTACCAAAATGCCAGTGACACATGCTAGAAGGGAAAGTCCTTTTCTGGCTAAGGATGGGAATGGGTCGCTTCCCAACTGTTTTGAAGGGTACAAATGCATAGATTACTAACCGATTGTGTTTACAAGATATGTTATTATTTTTTACCTTAGCATTACATTAGTTTGATGTTAATTTATTATTACAGCAACTCAGCATACGCATCTTGGGTTTTTGAGGTAAAAATATTGAAATTACATAAACGTTCCAATTGTTTAGAGTTTGAAATACTTAAACTTTGAAACTTCACAACTTTGTTTCTTCGAAAAATTTGAAAACTTCGAAACTTTATTCTTCGGAAAATTCGAAAACCTTGATATTTAAAGTTCTGTTCATATCTTCGTTTCTTTGAAGTCGTGAAACTTCGAAGTATTAGGACCTCTAGATCTTAACTCCGGCAGAGATTTCAGAAGCAGCAAGGAATATAGAAATTTACTTATTATCATGATTTCATAAATGAAATGTAATGAATTTTTCAATCCGACGGTCCGTAAAGTCTGATCTGATTGGCGAAATAAAATTTCGTAGGCTGTGAAGTCCCATATGATTGGCGTATTGTTTGAAAAGCCTAATCAACAAGCATTTTAAAAGCCCAATTCGGAAAAGTGACACAGTCACAGGCTAGCAGGAAACATTAAAATCTTAAATTATATATCAATTCGCACAAAATATATATTTGAACTGCAAGAATGACATCTGTATATAAAGTATGTTATTTGAAAAAAAAACACGATTTTTTTTTAAGGAAGGATAGTTGACGGTAATTCGGGTTGAGGAAGTGCGGATGATTTGGGAATTAACGTAAGCAATAAGCTATTCGGCTACTAACGAAATATATACTTGAAATTTTTCATTTTTAATAATGAATAATGCTTATTATAATATAAGAGAAAGAGGGTATGTTTAAATTTGGCACTTTTGCAAAGTTTTATGCTGATTAATAATCCACTGAAAAAAATTACTTAAATTCTTTTGTTTTCGAGTTAAGTACAAAAAACTGAAAAAACTGATTTTCGTTTTTTCTTTATATCTCCATTATTTGACAAGATATTTAAAAATGGTAAAGACATTCTTACAGCACTTTTTTATTATCTAATAGATGACATAAGATTTTTGGTTGTAACATGTTTCGTTCCTTTTGAACCATCATCAACTTTCTTATTTCTTATGGACGCCATATTTATTTTTTATCGCATCTCAATGCTCATTTTTTTGTGATTTCAACAATATAACACAACATACATTTAATTTCATAAATTAACATATAATCGTTTAAAACACTTTTATTTCCACCGTCCATGTAAATGATACATTACATGCATTTTTGGTTACAGTGTAAATTCGTCTTTATAAGTATGAGACCTGTAATAAATTGAAGCAGGACTCTTAAGTCAACGATCTCTCTCTTTCTTGTTTATTCACATTGGTTGCAGACCTGTTAAACCGCTATCTCTCTCATTAATGTTTATTTTTTAATCTTGTAAATATGGCTGCCAACATGTCATCGGAATTTGTTATATTGACATATTGACAAACTTCACATTACTTTTTCGAAACTATCGGTAATATTTCCGCACTTGCAGCATCCGCAAGTGCTTGTATACTTACATAAGCTTCAGCCATAATTTCACAAAACTTATGTCAAATCAAATCTAGCGAACAGCGCGTGGCGCCACAATAGCCACTATCGCATTTCACGTGTACTACATCAACAATTAATCGCGATCACTAATCGCGTCACCTATTAACGAAAGACCTACTTACTTCATAATACAATCGCCTAAATCATAGCGTCCTATTTTTGTTTGTTTATTATTTATTTTAAAAAAAGCTTTAGAAAGGTGAAAATAAAACTTTATACAAGACACGCTTTGCAATTAATTTTTACTGGGCTTACTTGGTTATAAGGCTCGTTCCTGCGTCGCTCGCCTCACAAACTTCAAGTACGCCCAGTAAAAATGAATTTACAAAGTTGGTCCCGTAAATATCTATTATTGGCAATCTATTAGCACTTACTAAAAATCATCCTTGCCATGGAATTATTAAAAATCTGAATAACTCTCTGATTTCAAACATCATTATTCTTTATGAATAAAAATATCGTTCGATAATTCAGAAGTATAAGAGCAAGATATGTTACGTATTTTTTATTCAGTACACAGAAATACAGTATTGGCTAGTTGAAAATATTAAAAATTCACTTACGAAGGCACGATAATCTGTTTAGATTAAAATTTCATTCAGCCAACTACGAAGTTAATAGTACACTTTGCAGAGCGATGAAATTGTTTAATACTTTGCCGAATAATATTGACTTGTTTAATTTGCCTGATTAGAAAAAAATGTTATTTTGCACAGTCGATACACAATTTTTTTTGTTAGTATTTTTTCTTTGTTCGTATAACTTGCTTAATTATTTTATAGGTTATGTTAATTTTTTATAATAACTATCAAATATTTCTACTTTCATTTCTATGTTACCAAACACGCATGTATTGCTGTTTATTTGAATTTTTATTACTTATTGTAGCATTATAATATAGTTATGTTTATCTTGTAAAAGTTGAGACGTTTAAATAAATGTATCTGGAAAGAAGGCAATCCCATCAAATCTTTTTGTCCGCCGATCGACAGAAATATAGGAGAGTTTGGATCATTTAATTAACATCGCAAAGCATAAGCATAAGTTACTCAAGAAGATCGCAATAATATTTTGGAAATGTTAATACTAAATGTATCTTAATTTTGTATCTTAATTGTACGTTTACTTACAAAACATATTTTAGATAAACCAAAATTCATCAATCTCTTGCAGCGAAGTTCCAGCTGAATTAAATTTGCCTTCGTCTGGACCATACACTTGCCTAGTGACAATTTAAGATGCCTTACATTTTGTAATTGGTTGCTACAAGTGCAATCAAGATGACAATTTAAAAAAAACAACATGATTTGGATTGGACAGATTGAAAGATTTTCTACTTGCTGTAAATGTGAATGAGTACGATATTAAGGTGTGAGCCACAGAAATTTGGTTGTGAGTTGGCCATGCCTGAGAGAGAGAGACAAACATAGCAGTCATGTCTGAGAATAATTTTTTTTTAATCCAACTTAATTGAACTAATCTAGTCTCATGGCGTAATAATATGTGACATACCTCATTTATCTCACAGCCAACTCTGAAACAAAATTTTGTGGCTCACATGATATAATAATAGTGGAAACCTGGCTCTATGAAAATAAAACGAAAAGTCAATTACAATTGCATAACTACTTTTAGATCAGACAGAACTGTTAAAGGTGAAGTTAGAGGTGGAGGGATACTTATCGTAATAAAATCAAATTTAAACTCATCGCTCATTAAATGTAACAATTCATTAAAACATTTATTCATACTATTGAAAATTAATAAAATATCATATATTGTTGGCGGAGTTTACATTTCACCTGGGTCTTTTCTTGAAATATACCTGTAGTGTAGAGTATATTGTGGACACGTATAAATGTCATAATATCGGGTGTGTATAAATTGGCGGATAATCTACACGTGACGATGTTCTTTCAAAAATTCTAAGCAGCTTATCTTAATTCTAAAATGTTTTACCATGCTTCTGGGTCTTCATGAGGTCCTCAAAGTTTGAACATCCAGTCGTTAAATATGCGTTATTATTCGTTATTAACTTATAGAAAACCCTGCAATTTCGATAGTATGACTAGTTTGAAAATTATTTGTCAGCGTGTGCTATCTTTCTATCTCAAACTTGTATTTTTAACACTTCTTAATTAGTTTATTTTTATAAAAAAAACTGTTCGGCAACGTGACATCCCCTAATGTCACTTTGACACAAATAATTCATTCAAAATTGCTTGTTCCAGGTTTGTGCCAATTCTGCTTTTCTCAATATCATCAGTTTGTATTAGTGCCCGCGTTTTAGTTTATTTGTGTTTCTGTGTTATTTTCGTTTTGTTTTGTACAATTAAACATTTTTTCATCGACATTTTCTATTCTATTTTCTATCTATCTATTACAGAATTTTAGGAAGAACATCGCCACGTGTATATTATCCGCCATTTTATACACACCCGATATAATCATTTTTGGTGACTTTAACCTAACCGGGATAAAATGGAATAACGTAGCTAATGGACTGATTGTACGCTTGCAAATATATCTATTTCTCAAGCCCTAGATCCTTTGCTTCCTACTATGTTTTGGGTATAGCATGACGTTTCCAGCTCAAATATATGTAGTTACATTTGAGAAGAAATATCTATTTAAAAATGCCAATTATGGCTTAATCAACTCATATTTCAATTCAATCAACTGGGATTTCCTATCGTCATATTTTGATCTATTTATTTATATGGTACATCTTTTACAACAAAAATATACATAAAAACAAACACAGTGCGAAAAAGCAAACAATAATACTCAAAATAAACTAAGTGCTAAAATTATGAAAATATAGATAATTTAATTGAATACAATGATTTCTTAAACAAATTAAGCGATATGCTAAATAAATTGAAATTATTGTGAGCTGCATTGACCCTATTACAAAATCTTATTATCCTACTAATTGGCTTATTTCTACAACATTCTACTACGCGTCATATTTGGAACATTAAAACTGAGCCTCACAAGTAATTCCACACAATTAATAATTCCATTCGAAATTTTGTAAATATACTATTATTTTTCTAAAGTGGCATTCACGTCATCGAAATAATAATCATAATAATGACAACACAATTTTACAAGGTTGCCAGCTCTCCTGTATATTTAAAAATGGCTGCAATCAGCTGTTGTATCAATTATACAAATAAATAAAAAAGTAATCGTTTTCTGATATGTTTACATATATTGTATTTTATGTTCGACTGTACGAAAATAGTAACTTTGGTTTGTTTTTAGGCCAAAATGTACGCCATTTCGTACTAGTCCCATAATTGATAAAGTAAATTGGACTCTATGTCAGTGTCAGAAATGACAGATTTTAATTCAGGTTAAAACACCTGATAAATACAATGCACATTACTCATGCAAAAAAGAGATCAACTATGACAGTGGTTTATAGCGTTAGTACTTACTATTATTCATTACACTTACTCCTGAAGAAGTTTGCAAGGTTTGGACGTTTATTGTGCGAGTTAGATTGTTTAACCTAATCATCCATTCTCTATGAAATTTACAATGATTGACATTAGTATGTCCAAGAAAGTGCTATATTGTGGACTTGTTACAGGACCACAATAAAAATCTTTATTCGTCTTACACAGTGTTTCGACATATCAGAAAATTGATGTAATGTAATAATATGAATCGTACATCATATAAAATAGAGTTTCATATTTTAAAACAGAGAAAGAGATTCTCCCTTGATTATCAATTTAAATGAATTCAAGTAGAATCTTCAGAAGAGTCAACATCTGACCTGTCATCATTTAAATTAATAATAAAGGGAGCAACATTTTCTTGGTCTAATTGAATCTCTCTATCCCACCACTCTTCAATCTCCTTCTCGGTGTGCCTAATACAATTAGCCCATACTGCAGGAGTGACTGTACGTAGCGCCTCTTTCCACAGAGACAAACAGTTTTCATTAGATCTACCATCTCGTCCCACATGTTTATTGTAATAAGTTTTGGTAATGGCCCACACTTTTTCAATAGGGTTGAATATGCAATGATAAGGTGGAAGCCTTAACACTTTGTGCCCACATTTTTCAGCAAGACTATCTGCTACATATGTCATGGGAACTTTATTCCTACAAAAAATGAACATATTATATAAGTTGTTTGATTGATGTCTTTGAAATGTACGTACTGATTTACTATTTCCAATAACTGTGGTTTTAGTAGAGTATTATCAAAATCAATTTGATTGTTCTGTAACCATACTTGGATATCGGCCTTCTTCCAGGCTGAGGTAGGATTTTTATGTTCGACAGTGCTGTGATAGGAAGCATTATCCATAACAATAATTGATGGCTCTTGCAGGTTTGCAATAAGTTGGTGTTCAAACCATCGCAGAAAATTATCTTGATTCATTTCTCCGTGATAATCTGAACATTTGGATTTAGATGAAAAAACTAATTCAGCACCTTCTATAAAGCCATCTTCATTTCCAGCATGCAGTACAATATACCGCTTTCCGTCTACTTTGGTAGACTTGACACTTTTTGTGTTACTATCTTGCCAGGATCGACTTATGGTTCCATCTTTGAAAATCCAAGTTTCATCAAGAAACACAAATTGGTATAAACCTTCACGTTTACTTTTTACATATGAACTTAGGAAATTTATCCGTTTCAAAGTAATATGACCCAGTTCCATAAGGCCTCTCCGCGGATCGTCCTTTTTCCATTTAAAGCCAATGTTCACTAAAACTTTCCTCAAAGAGGAAGAACTTCCGTGAAATATATGCTTCCCTTCCAATTTTTTAAGCAGTGTTTTTAATGTTATGTGTTCTTCTAAATAAAATAAGATCATGTAATTTTACATTATTTATATATCTGTGAAAGCTTACTCTGTTTATACATTTCATAAATAACATTGCGAATTGCATGCTGATTCGCATCATCTACACCAGTAGCAGGCCGTGTCCGGTTACGCTTTCGAGGGCTGCTCAATACATTACTAGCAGTTACCTCAGATAGCACACGGCTCACAGTTCTTAAACTGATCTGCAGGGCTTGTGCAGTACGCTACAATATAAATCAATTTATTTTACTGCCAATAATATGAACATACAAATATGTATATTCGATACTGTATACACACTTCTCTCACTGCACTAATTGGTAGAAGAGAACCTCCTGCATCTCGCTCTTGCTCAAAATACGTTACCAATGATGCAACAAATTGCTTTGCGTGAGAATGCAACTGCTTAGACATTGTAATAATCGAATAAATATAACAAGTTAAACGTCAAAAAAGTTTGGTTATGAACAAATGTATGAGCAGTGAAAAAGATTTGGCATCGTCGCGAATAAAAAATCACGGCTGCCAACATAACATAATTTTCTAGATGATTGGCAGGTGAAAATTGTGTGCCAGGTCAACACGCCGATTACTTATTTATAACCACCAGTGATCAATTTTATGTAACAAATGATTCTCAGATTAATTTCGATTCTTCAACTAATTTTATGCATATTCTCGAAAACAATCACGTTGGTACGAAAAAACGTCATTTCACACGTGGTTGATGACGTGAACGCCACTTTAGAAAAATAATAGTATAAAGCACATATTGAGCTTTATCCGTCATTCATTGAAAACTTTAATTAACAACAATAAAAAGGCACATAAGATTTATAAACAACATAATTTATATACGGATTATTATACAGGGTATTTTTTTTATCGTGGGCCATAGGATTTTACATGCTAAAAATTATACCTTATGTTAATGTATATTTTATCATACAATTTTAGTTAGTACTAAATCAATTATTTTTCTAGATGATGCGCTTAGTCAGAATAATTTAAACATGTTTTATTCCATTAAAAAATGAAATTATTTAAAATAAGTAACGGAGCAAAAATAATCAAAGTACCTTGAATTTCTGAAATGTCAGATTGATTAGTGAATTAATTTCATTTTTTAGTGGAATAAAACATGTTTAAGTTAATCTAATTAAACGCAAGTAATTGATTTATTACTAACTAAAATTTGCTTTAAAATTATATGTTAAAATATACATTAACACAAGGTATAATTTTTAGCATGTAAAATCCTATAGCCCACGATAAAAAAAACATACTGTATATTTTCTCAACTGAGGGAAGAGTGTAGGAGACTGTCGAAGATATGTTATAATAATTATTTATTCAATGAGAACGAAGTGTTCATACACGCTTCTGCCGATTTCATTAAAATTTGAGCCCTCCAACAATTCGAAACATGATTGATTGTAATATGCAAGATTTAGCTACATATTTCAATATTATTTAGTAATAAAAATATTTGTAAACAATAATGAACTCAAGGGGAACAAATCATTGCGGAAAGAGAAGTCAGCTCAGGTTATTGACATAATTCTGATTTGGTCCATATTTCACTACCTCTAATTCTGATTTGATCCATATTTCACTACCTCTCATTGATCACAAATTAGTAATAATTACTATTCAGAAGTTACTATTGTAAACAAAAGTTAATGTACTCCGTACTAAAATTACACTGATTCACATAGACATGACAATATAGCGCACTGCTCCACATGTATAATCGCACATGGGGACTTTGACTGACCTAAGCTAGAAGATTACCAAACCATTTATAAAAGCAAAAACTGCATACAATCATTATTTAATGATCATCAACCACACATGCACACTTTAGACACAAGCATCCCAGCTTTACTTTTAGGTCAGAAAGTGTCATATACACTAATTCATACACTGCATATTCAACGTTTGTGATTACGAATAATAACGATATTAGATTGATAATGCCGTACAAACCATTGCAAATACTGCAACATTAAGAATCAGGTTAGGTGTCATTCTGAATCTATGCAGTTGACTATCAACGGAAAAACATTGTAACTAATAGGTATGTTAATTGCCGATTCATGATCCCCACAATTAACACAGTAGTCTGTTAACATGTGTTGATTAATATTTCCCCTCGCTAACACACCTTAATGTTAAATAATTATTATCTACTTATAAATATCTCATAAATCACTTACGGCAATAATAATATTAGGAACATTGCCCTGCTTTGCAAAAATTGATAGTCTTGTAATAGTATCCTCATTACCCACAATATCGGTAAATTTCTGTGGCCTGTACTTTTCGATCCTGAAAAACAAAATATTCAGAGGTATAATTAATTTCTTCTTGGGTAATTAATAACTAAATAGGAATGTCGACTGAATTGATTTAAATTAATTCGATTTCACATTTTTATATGTAAAAGTATATCGAGTATTTACGTGGTGTGGCATCGCAGACTTCCTGAGGGAAAAGAAATTGGAAAATACATGATACGATGTAAGGATTGATTAAAGTTGAAGGAAAATACTGAACAAGGAAAGATGAAAAGGAATTGATGAAATGGATTAATATGGATACGACACCATTCGTGCTGACGACGTTTTTTGTTTGGTTACTCGGCAGGCTCGGGATTAATCCTTGTTTAAATATTAAACCATGAAAGGTTATGTGTACGCACCACGGCAAATTGCAGACTTTTTCAGCCTTAATTTCACTGGAATCCTTCGAAGTAGAAGGCTGCACGGAAGCATCATCAACTTCCATAGCACTATCCATTATTAACGTTTTTCCAAACACTAATTTTAAAATAACAAATGACCCGCCGATTCCCTCCAAGAAACAATTTATTTTAGGTTATGGATGCTTCATAGAATGGGTGGAATGGGTATTGTGAACGTATCATAGATAAACGGTAAAATAAAATAACGTATCATAGAGTAATAATGAATACAAATTAAATTAAATAATATTGCTACCATAGGTAAAATACGCCCAGAAGAGTAATTTATAAGTAATTTTAGTAATCAATTATTACTTAATAAACACAAACTGTAAATACTTATAACCATTTTGGTATTAATAAATGAAAGAAATTCAATCTACATATACGTATAATATTTAATACGACCGCAATATTTGATTTATATTGTAAAAGATTGCAATTAAATGTCGTTTAATAACCATGATCTGAAATTTTCAAATCTAAAGCCAAATTATTGCTGAAAGAAATTTCAATAACGGTTGCCTCTCATAGGTTGATTAATTTGCCTGGATGAGATTTGGAAGTTGGTTCTATATTAAGCTCAATACTATTTTAATTTAACAACTAGTTATTCAATTTAACTAATCTATAAAATAGGTTTCCTTAAAAGATAATACTGATTGTTATTAAATTAGATAATTGTGGTTTCTATGAAGTTCCATACTGTCAAATAAAGGAACAACTTCACTTCAGTATCTGATTGGTCGGTTCGAATATGTTTGATAGACAACGTTTTTGACTGTCAAAAACGGTTTCTTTGGGTACGTTTTGTGGTGCTGTTTGTTTTCCAGGTGATAATCCCATCAGTAACATGGCTTATATTAATTTTGTGATCCCACAATCCCTGTCTGAACTGCTGAGCGACAATGATGAGCAGTATTTTGTAAGGAACGTGATTGGGGTAAAGGAGATGCCTTCAGCTTTAAAGGGTAAGTAAACCTTCCTGGGAGAGTACAGGTTGTGTTTGTTGAAGAAAGCCTATATTTACATTCTGTACAGCAATTGCAAGAATATTGAAGTAAAATTATATTTAAAAACTCATTCGCAATGTTGGGCTTAAGCCCCCCATAACATCTGTATACCGAGCGTTAACCACCAAACCTGGCCATACCAAAATAGTGCTTACACTTTTATTTAATGTCATATTGATAGATTTTCAATTTACAGATATTTGTGTGTGTTATTATATGTGTGAGCCCCCCAAGCCAAACTTCCGGGTGCGCACCTATATATTATCCACGTTTTTATTGAGTGTCCATAATGTAATTTTTTCCGAATTGTTTGTATTATTTTATCCAAAATCGGGTATAATAAGCAAATTATTGTGGTTATTTGAGGGAAGTAATGTTGTTCATTAACCCCTAGTGAGAGAATAACTCGGACTCACGGAATGATTAGGTCCTTCATAAGATTTTTTGAAATAATTCAAACTGACACACTAAACATTTCAATATTTAATGCAATTACGGACAATTTTGGATAAAATGTTATATTGTACACATGTGGAATTACTCATTAGTCCCTTAAGAAGGGCGGCCTGTTGGTGTAGTGGGTACAGGCGAGCGCTTGTGCCGGTTGCACCGCGTTCCGTGTGGGTTCGATTCCAGCCCGGGCGAAAGTTTTTTCGGAGATCGAGAAGTATTCGCCAGGGTTCATGGTTGTTGTATACGTCTGACATTATTCATTTGTTAAATCCCTTAAGAATGTTAAGTAAACTTTTTCTTGCAGGACTAGTTACGTACATTCCACACTCGTATAATAAATAACTATTCTGTGATTTCTTTCATGTTTATCGCTTTTTTCCAAAAAATACCTGGAAAAAAACATATCGCACATAAGTGGTTCATTTGGACATTCACTGCAATTATTATGTACATTGCTGGTGACTCTAGTCTGGGATTAAAATTCTAAACCGAAGATAATAATAATCTTCAGATTGAATTAAAATGTTGTTATTGAATTGAAAATTTGTTGAATTATTATCTTAAGATTTTAAAACATAACCTAACTACGAGAAGTTCAGTGACGTCACTAAGAATGGGAATTTTGTGATGGAAAACCTTGAAATTTAAATAAAACAGCTTGATTAGGAATCCTAAATGTATTATTAATAACGATGTTCAGTTCTACTAATGTTTAAAATAGGCAAAATCGGCAGATAAAAACACAAAACTATTTTGAAAATAAGTAACCTTAAAAAATCGCAAAATGTCAAAATTAACAAAATCTACACTGCACTACATTGAAGAATTCCAGACAGCCAATATACTTTTACGTGAATTATTATAGGGATTTTTAGAAAATGTGCGGCCAACTATTTTCGAGTTTTTAATCTCACTGTTCTTTTTATCCCGAGATACCGAGTGTCTGACTGAAGTGACGAAAGTAACTTTTTGGCTTTAAATATTTAAGGTAGAAATATATGATTTATATAAAGTTAATCTACGGCATAAATAAACAATGCGTAAACACACCAATTAATAACGGGTAGAAAACATAAACATAAAAATAATACACATGCAAAAATCAAATTTTGTACTCAAGCCTATAAAATCAGTAAATTTACGGGAAACATAACTAACTCGTAACGAATTTGTTAAATGATTGAGGGTTACTATGAATTAAACGTATACAATAAATAAGGTTCTTCACTTTTTGAATGCACGTTTTTTCTGAAAAACGCTAAAATAAAATCTTTTTCTTTTTTTTATAGTTGATAATAAATATATTTGGCACAATTTTGCTAGTAACGCATGCCCGAGTCACGCTTGAGTGTGTGCGTTAAGGGGTTAATGTATGTAGCTTAAAAAGCTATAAAAAGGCTAAACTATTACATAGGCAGCTAAAAACCCTTTTATTTCATTTCATATTCTGTTAGATTATACTTTTAGCTACATTTAAAAAAAGTTGGCTAGGTAACTCCACTGCCTCACCTCTCTGTCAAATTTTCAAAAAGTCATGTTTTGCTATCTCAAAATTTTGAAAGTATACCGAGTGACCCAGGGATCTGTAAAAGCCCCTTAAATTATTTGCTATTTGAGATATTGGCTTCTATTTGTTATAAACTGGGACTCTCACTCATTCTACATATTTTAAAGATATATATGTTTTTATACAGGGTGTCCCAGTATACTAAAGGATTTGTTTTGGCTGTCAAAACATTTGAACGATAACCAAGATATAAATATTTTATACAATCAAAAGAAAATGGAATATAAATCCTTGATTTATAATACTAAACAAAAATATTACAAAAACATAATAGATACTTCCACAAATAAATCAAAGACTGTGTGGAATTTAGTAAAAAGTAATCTTGATACTAATAAACAAATTACAGCAAATTTAAAAAATGACTCTAGTATAAGCGATCCTGAGGAGGTGGCTAATAAATTTGCATCACATTTTATAAACAAGGCAAGCACAAAATTAAATGCTCATTTTGGAAATAATTTTTCAAGTGAGTGCACAGTGTCACGGTCTGTCTCAAATAGTTTTTTCTTTAAACCGGTAGATCGTTCAGAAGTTTTGAGAGTCATTGCTACATTAAAAAACAAAAGCAGTTGTGGTCCCGATGGTATAACTTCGCGAATCATCAAGGCTATTGCTGAAACAGTAGTGGACCATTTAGTCTACATTATAAATGAGTGCGTAGACCAAGCAAGTTTTCCCGACGCGCTTAAAATTTCAACAATTGTACCTATTCCCAAAAAAGGTGATGCCAACGAATTGGATGACTTTAGACCAATTGCACTAACAAACGTAATTAGTAAAATATTTGAAAAAATTATTGTCGAAAGAATGATTATGTTCCTGGATAGATATAATGTTATCACAAAATCACAACACGGCTATTGCTCAGGGCGTTCCACTGAACATGACGCACATGACTTTTTAGAGTTTATCAATAAACAGCTTGATGATGGTAAGTTTGTGTGTGGATTGTTCTTTGACATGTCCATTGCCTTCGATTGTTTACAACCCTCATTTATAAAAAATAAATTATATGCAATTGGTTTTAGGGGAAAGTTCCTTGACTTCATAATATCGTACTTAACCAATCGAAAAATTGTGGTCCGAGTTAACAGAAATATTTCTCCAGAATAAGATGTTACTTTAGGGGTACCTCAGGGGTCAATTTTGGGACCATTGCTTTTCATTTTATTTACAAATGACTTACGCAAAGCATTAGTGAAGGTATCAAAGTGATGTATGCTGATGATACCTCTATCGCTATATCATCTGCATCATATGAAGCTATGTGTGCTACTATCTCCATTATATCTAAAGATATTAAAACTTGGTGATGCTAATAATATGATACTGAATGAAAACAAAACAGTATTCATGCATTTTCAAATACTTAAAGGTACCCTTAATGCAAGAAGCAATAATTCGGTTAATTTTTCTAATACTACTCGATTTCTTGGTTTACATCTAGATAGAAATCTTAATTGGATTGAACATGTTAAACGGGTATGTTCAATAATTAACAAAAGTTATTATGCAATTTTGAAACTAAAGAGCACTCTTGGTACAATGGAATTAATTACAATTTACTATTCTCTCGTATATTCGCACTTATCTTGTAATGTTGTACTTTGGGGAAACTCTGTTCAGTCTGCTAAAATTTTTATTGCACAAAAGCGAATACTTAGATTAATATTAAATTTGGGATTTCAAACGTCCTGCAAATAATATTTTCAGCCGTAATACAACAAGTGGTATGATTATTACCGATGATATTTTGGAGTTGAAACCGAGCTGCAGATTCAACGAGCGCTAGCGCGAGTTGAATGTGCTGCTTCGGTTTCAACGACTAAATATCATCGGTTATTAATCGTACCACGAGTTATATTTAGTGAGAGAATATAACGAATAACCTTTTATAATCTTGATGACAACTCACATATTGCAATGTTTTAATTCGTCTTGTAGTTTCTTGCAGCACAAAGACTCCGTAAACTGTCGGCACTGCGACTCTTTATTCCTCGCGGTGTTTCTGGGCATCGTATTTTTCACCATTTCACTGATTTTACTGTTAGAAACTGCATCCCAATAATTAAGTATGTCTATTTTGAGGTTTAAAATTCTGACAGGACCACAATAAAATATCACCGCCACTTTTGTTTTTTATCATCGCGGTGATACACATGCTGCTATGCATTTCCTAGCATCTGATTGGCTCAAAATACATTCTAGTAGACCATGAGTTGTATTCTCAAAAATATAAAATACTCACATTTCCTTGTATTTATCTTTATCGGTGTTTGATTTTAGTTAAAACAAATTGGAATTATTATGAGAAAAATTCTTCTAACCATTCATACCTCACAAGAAATGCAAATATGCCAAGGGTTACTGCACATAAGTCCGCAAAATTCGAAAAATCGCCATCATTCTCAAGCGCTAAATATTTTGCTAAATTACCAAAGGGCATTCAAGCTTTGCCAATTAAAATTTTTAAGAAAACCATCAAATTTTTCTTGAGTAATAAAGCGTATTATTCTATTAATGAATATTTGAATGATGATTTGAAAAACATCCTTGTTTAAATATTTTATATTCTGTCTATTGTAATTGTATAATTTGTATAATAATAATGTAATTATTGTGTTGTAATGGTAATGTAATTAGTAATTAACTATTGACGTGTACACTCATTTTATTGACAAAAGTACTGATAAATATCTATCTATCTATAAATAAGAGAACAAAGTTATGTTTTTTTTTAAATGGAACACCCCATATTTTATACTTTATTTTTAACCCTCTTGAGAAGCTGATAAAAATAGTTTAAGATACTATGGATCTATTATGGACGGTTGCTTAGTTATGGGCAATTTTGTGTGAAAATCGTGTACACGTTGACAAAATTACAGAAGCGTTCCTATTAAAGATAGCATCATTTTTTATGCACTAGAGAATTTTCCACATCATGAAGACTAATACACATTGGCTTTGGTCCTTCTTTGTCCATACTGCTATACAGGGTGTCAACATGCGTAAAACAATGGATAACTATTTTTTTTTCAAATAGAACACCCTATGTACCGGGTGACCCAGCGATCTGTCAAAGCCCCATAACTTATTTGCTATTTGAGATATTGACTTCTAGTTTTCTTGAACTGGTACCCACACTTATTCTACATATTTTAAAAATATGTATGTTTTTGTACAGGGTGTCCCAATATACACAACAGAACAAAGTTATGTTTTTTTTAAATGGAACACCCTATATTTTATACTTTATTTTCAACCCTCTTGAGAAGCTGATAAAAATAGTATAAGATAGTATGGGTCTATTATGGACGGTTGCTTAGTTATGGGCAAATTTGTGGCAAAAACATGTACACATTGAAAACATTGCAGAAGCGTTCCTAGCAAAGATAGCATCATTATTTATACACTAAAAAATTTCCCACATCATAAAGACTAATACACATTGGCTTTGGTTCTCTTTTATTCATAGTGCTATACAGGGTGTCAAGATACGCAAAACAATGGAAAACTATTTTTTTTCAAATAGAACACCCTATATAAATTGCCACCAATCTATGGCATTTTTAATAAGCTTTCCAATGATATACAGTTTGTATAACAAAATATTAAGGATTCTTGAGATTTATCAATAAAAACATATTTGTTTTGTCAACTTCTGCTGATTTCTGGATTTTCAGCCAAAACTATGCATTTTCAGGAAAAATTATAAGAGACCAAAGTTGTAGAGCGAAAAATTTCCGATCGACATAGGTCTTTCAACTTTTAAGATAATGCGTGCATTGCCCGCCAGAGTGCGCAAAATCGTGACCGTATATGTATTTTAGCGTTTTCTTTTCAAATTTTTTATTAATAAATTGCACTATACTTTATTTTCCGCACTCTCTAGCGAAAAAACGGGAAATTAAAATGGCCCATATCGATTGAAAATGTTCCGCTCTACAACTCTTAATAGAAGCAATTTTTGCCAAAAATGTATAGTTTTCCCTAAAAATGCAAATTGAAAATATATATATCAATTTTTGCGTTTTTCAATGGTTTTTTGCATTTTTAGCGAAAACTATGCATTTTGGGTAAAAATTGCTTCTTTTAAGAGTTGTAGAGCGGAATATTTTCAATCGATGTGGGTCATTTAAATAATTCTATAATTACCCGTTTTTCTGCTAGAGGACGTGGAAAATAAAGTATAGTGCAAAATTTGAGAAAAACGCTAAAATGCATATACGGTCACGATTTTGTGCACTCTGGCGGGCAATGCACGCATTATTGAAAAATTCTAAAGACCTATATCGATCGAAAATTTTCCGCTCAACAACTTTTGTCTCTTATTATTTTTTCAGAAAATGCATAGCTTTGGCTGAAAATCCAAAAATGAGCAGGAGGTGACAAAAGAAAAATGTTTTTATGGATAAATCTTAAGAATCCTTAATATTTCATTATACAAATTGTACATCATTGAAAAGCTTATTAAAAATTCCATGCATTGGTGGCAAGATATGTAGGGTGTTCCATTTGCAAAAAAATAGTTATCCATTATTTTGCGTATGTTGACACCCTGTATAGCAGTATGAACAAAAAAGAACCAAAGCTGATTTGTATTATTCTTCATGATGTGGAAAATTCTTTAGTGTATAAAAAACGACGCTAGCATTGCTAGGAGCGCTTCTGCAACTTTTGTGTCCTTGTTTTTGCCACAAATTTGCCCATAACTAATCAACCGTCCATAATAGACCCATACTATCTTATACTATTTTTATCAGCTTCTCAAGAGGGTTGAAAATAAAGTATAAAATATAGGGTGTTCCATTTAAAAAAACATAACTTTGTTCTGTTATGTATATTGGGACACCCTGTACAAAAACATACATATTTTTAAAATATGTAGAATATATGTCGGTACCAGTTCAGGAAAACTAGAAGTTGATATCTCAAATAGCAAATAAGTTATGGGGCTTTTACAGATCCCTGGGTCATCCGGTATGTTGTCACTAGTGCATGGCATTTATGACAAGCTTTCCAATGATGTACAGTTTGTATAATGAGATATTAACACATTGAATGCGTTGAACACGGCTCTCGTGTCCATATACCGTGTGTTCGATAAAAAACGCCCAATATCATAACTTTGTTATTTATTCACCGATTTGAATGAACTAAAAACCAAAGTCAATAGTGGTTTAAATACTAACAAAACACATCAATATTTATTTTTTTCAATAATAACTTCATTGTCAAATGATAGCCAACTTAAAATTTTTAAATGGCAGCATATAATGTTTTAATTTTTTTACATTCGACATTATTTTTCTGAATCCAATAATGCCCAATATGTTGTTTTTCGTTCAATATTTGGGTCAAAAAAATTCAAATAAATCATCCATTTGAAATTATATTTTTCAAAAATTATAATTAGCGTGCCTTGGAAAAAAAGTGACAAATGTCATTTGTTGTAAGGTTATGTCAAATATGAATAATAAGGATCCAATACATAAGTATGTACCTATGTTACTATTAGTATTAATTCACTTGCGATTTAGATGTTCTGTGATTATTGTAAACACTAAGAAGAATGTCTAACTCTGCAAGTCCACGAAATTGTCGATCCACTGCCTTCGATTTTTTAAAGGCTCCATATCGTCTCAAATTTTCTTCTAACCTTTATCTTTTTCTGGCATAAATATTAACTTAATACCAACATAACGGGCATAAATGGATTCAGAAAAACAATGTCTAATATTATAATTTAGAAAAGTATATGCAGCCATTTAAAAATTTAAAGTTGACTATCATTTGGCAATGAAGTTGATTTCGAAAAAATATATAATTACCGTCATTTTATAGTATTTAAACAGCCATTGACTTTATTTTTTAGTTCATTCAAATCGGTCAATAAATAACAGAGTTATGGCGTTGGGCGTTTTTTATCGAACACACGGTGTAAATTATAGCCACGCTGTCGCATTAAACATGTTAAGGACTTTTGAGATTTATCAATAAAAACATTTTTCTTTAGAAATTCAAGTGTTAACTGGTAATATAATAATTCTGAGGCATTCCATGTTATTACAAACAATTTCTTATTGTAAAAATTAATAGTACATGTTAATTGAATCATTAATGGAATTAAAAAAAATAAAAATATATATTAACAAGGGTGTGGAGTACGTGAAATATATAGTTCATTTTTGTTAGCAGTTGCAGCGATGGTGATTATGCTTAGGTTAAGATAAAGCCCCCTCTACTTGATCGGCTAATAGCTTTACCCTCAGTAGCATAATTAAATCACGTATGTAAAACGGGTACTTTTGTGGGTTCACTTTATTTCAAGCAAAATAAAATAAAATGAAGCTGGTCAAAGGGAACCTTTATCTTAACCTTAACCTAAGCATAAGCTCCAATCGTTGGAACCACTAGCAAAAGTTAGCTGTAAATGAAAAGTGAAAGTATTTTGTATACTTTTTCCGCTTGAAATTGAAAATCTACCTTCGAAGGGACTTTATTGCAGCCGATTGTGCGCTCGGATTTTTATTAGGGTCATGAGAAGAGGCTGGCCGTCTGCGGACGTCCAGAGTCGGCTTCGCTAATTGCATATTTGCCCCATTTCTATGTTACATGAACTAAAATCATCTAAAATAGTGTTATTATACTTATTACATTTTTCTACAATAATTAAAAGAAACTAGATATTATCCGAGTATCCGAGTCAGACTAGTTGATTTCCACAAATTTTGAACATATTCGCTGTCTGCTTTCTAATGCTCCTTTTGAATAATTTTAATAAGAATTTAAAAACATTCCAACTACCACGTGGAAGAACTGCATCAGTCATGTTATTAAAATTGAAAACAATTATACGACGCTTCAGGAACCAACTGTATGTTTCAATATTAATCTTCAAAGTGAAACTGAAAGTGAAAGTGATGTTTCAAGTTATGCGGAGTAATATTTGTAATTTTTGTCATATTTATTTATTGTAATACTGCACTCTTTTACATGTATTATTAAAATAGGAATGTAATGAATTTTATAGTGTATATATTTAACTTGATGCAATATATGTATTTTTCTGATAAGTTTCGCACTTACTTTCTAATTTTTGCACGTACTGCGAAGCCGGCTCTGGACGGCCAGTCTCTTCCCATTACCCTAATAAAAATCCGATCGCACAATGGGCTGCAATAAAGTCCCTTCGAAGGTAGATTTTCAATTTCAAGCAGAAAAAGTATACTGAAAAGTTCAAATAGATGTGACAACTTAGCGCACCAATCTGTACTTTTTTCTCGCTTGCATACTTTCAGTACCATAAACAACTACAATATTACCAAGTTTCTCATATTCAGCATGTCTTATACTTCATTATCTATAATTTAGATAGTGTAGATGTAGTTATGGTAAATCGAAGAAGAAGAGTGTTTTGCAGGTATTTTGACATATTCCGTATTTATGATAACGTGGGTTTAAGGGACCCCGCACTAATTATATTGGGTGTGTATAAATTGGTGGATAATCTACACATGACGATATTTTTTCAAAAATTCTAAGCAGCTCATCTTAATTCTAAAATGTTGTACCATGCTTCCTGAACCTTCACGAGGTCCTCAAACATCCAGTTATTAAATATACATTATTATTGGATATTAATTTACAGAAAAACATGCAATTTCGGTGAGTAGAGCCGGTAATGCCGACACCCGCTTATGCATGTCACTTTTGACACAACGAATTCATTCAAACTTGCCAGTTCCAATTTCGTGTGAAGTCTAATTTTCTCGTTATTATCGGTTTGCATTAGTTCCCGCGTGTCAAAATAGGCTACTCTTCTACTCTGATCCAACCCACATAATTAAACATGAGATTATTGGAAAAACAGGACAGCTCGTGAATGCTATGTTGCCAAAATGTAGGGGGAACACCACCTTGACCTCCTCAAAAAAATATTTTTTTATTTGTTTTTTGGCTTTAAATATTTCTTGGGATGTGTACTTTAATTTAGCATTCATCCCAAGTCCGCCAGAAACATTTAAACCGGTTAACGAGACGATTTTCAAAAAAAAACGTGCCGGCGCGCTAAGCGAGTCAGGTGCTCCTGGCAGAAGGCGAAAGCGACGGGTGTACTTCAGGGATATCCACACAAGCCAGCGATGAAGATGGAGATTTTCGACGCTCTGCGTCCTGCACACAGAACTGAGCCGCGATGACTTGCTGCAAAGGTGCCTAGACGGGTTTACGCGAAATGGGAACGAAAGTTTCAACGCGACGCTCTGGCAGATAGCTCCAAAAGTTGTCTATTCTGGGAAGTCAGTGGTAGATATCGCGGCCGATATTGCTGCTTGCAATTACAATGATGCTACAATTTTTGCGTTAACGACGACGCCAAACGAGTGAAGTTGACACATTCCAAATTGATAAATGCAATATTTGTTGGCCCGCCATTTTGAATTTGACTAATCTAATAATAAATTCACGTTATATGACCGCGAAAACCCTTGTATCCAAATTTTGGTCAAAATTGGTATACAAATTTCTTTTGGTCCGCCATCTTGAACTTTGCAAATTTGACCTCAGATTCGTATTCATCGATTTCGAAAACATTTACTTTAACGAAATGACAGCGATATATTGTGCCATTTTGCTATCCATAGTTGTTGTTTCAATTCCATGGCATGTCATTATTTTTATAAAATCACATTACTTTTTCTTAATTATTTCATCTTAGAGAAACGTGAAGTGTTAAGTGTGAACATTAGTAAAATCAGAATTTTCCCCTCTACAAAAAAGTTCAATACATTTTGTCTTTAAAATAAATAGGGGAGCCAATATTTGAACACTTCAAAATTAACATGCGATTTCCTATGTTGCTAGAAGAAAATATGGATTTGTTTATAATCATGCCAATAAAGGTTGTTTTTATTTTATTACTATTTTAAAATCAATTAATAAATAATTAATTGTTCTTCGTCACTACCCATTTTAATTGAATGATTTTGACACATTTTTAGAAGTTTGAGGATTTCACTTTCAAAACGACTGTTGAAAATTTAATTTTCAAGCATGACATTACTTGTCAAAAGTGACATATACAGAATTGACAACTTGCAATGCAAAGGTATGGCGATGATGTCTGTTTTCGGGAGCGGACGTAGGAAAAAATATTTTTTATTATACCTGCATCAGTTCCGTTGTATATCACACTAATAAGCGTGCAATATAAGCCCTTTGAAACGCGCCGTGTTTTAAAGTTGCCTAGGTAACACCAAATTTACCTGCCAACTTTGAACGATAATAAATAAGCAGTAATAAGTACTAATTTTTATTTATATAAATATTAAAACTACAATTGCTATTCTATGAAAGTTGAAGAAAAACTTGAGCAAGCTCATTATTAGTTCTTAAAATCAGGGTTCGGACGATATATATCATCGGATATATATCATGATATATATCACGATATATATCATGATATACAGGGTGCGTAAAAAGTATCGCACCAAATGGGATTCTATGGAAACGGTTTGACATTCAGATTTTACATTTAGTAGGTTTAAATTAGATACAAATACCCATATTTTAAGATGAGTTTCATTTGTTTCGCACTTCTTACTTTTTGTCAGAGGCCGCCATGTTGAATTTTTCTAATAGCATCCTAGGTTTTTTTTGGTATTATTTGAAAGGCTATTTAATTAGAAGTACAACGTTGTATAATATTAGCATGTTTATTCTGAAATAACGACAAAAATAAATAATTTAAACAAAAACTTAAATTAACAAGAAACTAAAGTATTGCGCCAAATTAGTTTATATGGAAACGTTTTAACATTTAGATTTGACATTTGTGTGTCAAACTTAAGTTAAGATAGGTAAGCGAAAATGAATTTGTCCGAAATTGAGCGCATTGAAATATTAATAATCGTTGGATTTGGTGATCGCAGAAGAACCCATGCTGAAGCTTGCCATGTGTTTAATGATAGTCATCCAAATAGGAATCCAATTAGCAGATCTACAGTAACGCGAACAGTGCAACGATTTGAAGAACTAACAAGTGTAAAGAATTGTCCTACACCTGGAGGACCTAAAACAACCACAAATTACAAGTTTTACTGGGTGTCTGTGAAACACCACAAACCTCAACCAAGCAACTTGCAGCAGATCATGATGTATCTGAAGGATCAATTAGAACAATATTAAAACGGTCTAAGTATCGTCCTTACAAACCACATTTACTTCATGAACTGTTACCAGAGGATTTTAATCGGAGGATACAATTTGCAGAAATAATGATGGAAAGAACAGGAGCTGACCAAAATTTTGTCAAAAACATAGTTTTTCAGATGAAGCTACATTTATGTTAAATGGTTCTGTAAATAGGCATAACTGTAGATACTGGCACCCTACTAACACCTATGTCAATTTGAAAACTCACACCCAATATCCACACAAACTTAACGTTTGGTGTGGAATATTGGATGGAAACGTCATCGGCCCGTTCTTTTTACGTGATACATTAAGATCTGTTGTTTACTTGGAACTATTGCAAAACCAAATTGTACCAAAAATAAAGGAGATTAAACCAAATTCAATAAATCCGCAAGTCTTGCACCCAGATGTATGGTTTCAACAAGATGGTGCTCCACCGCATTTCGGTCATCGAGTTTGAGAATTCCTAAATCAAAATTTCGCAGGGCAATGGATCGGACGGAGGGGTGCAATTGAATGGCCACCTAGGTCTCCAGACCTGACACCTATGGACTTTTTCTTCTGGGGACATTTAAAAGGTGTTGTGTATCGAAATAGGCCAACAACATTGGATGAATTAGAAGCTCGAATTAGAGTTGTAATAACAAACATTCCTTCGGCATATCTGCACAATACACTGGGCGCTTTTCTTGATAGACTTTCATATTGTCGAGAAGTGAATGGACAACAATTTGAGCACCTATTATGATTTTATTATGTTTCTTGTTGATTTCATTTTTGATTTCAATTATTTATTTTCGACGTTATTTCAGAATAAACATGCTAATATTATACCACGTTGTACTACTAATTAAATAACCTTTCAAATAATACCAAAAAAAACCTATAATGCTATTAGAAAAATTCAACATGGCGGCCTCTGACAAAAAGGAAGTCTTGCAAAACAAATGAAACTCATCTTAAAATATGGGTATTTATATCTAATTTAAACCTACTAAATGTCAAATCTAAATGTCAAACCGTTTCCATATAATCCCATTTGGTGCGGTACTTTCTACGCACCCTGTATATTCGATGATATATATCATGGATATTTATGAAATACACAATACCAAAAAATTCCCCCGTTTCTCAAATATTCCCACTTGCAGCAATATGAATAGTAAGTATTTGCTTTAATTTAAACTAGAGATGGGCGAAATGACTCTTTTTTGTCGGAAAGAGTTGATTTTTGAAGTGACTTAAAAATGAAAAAGTAAGTGTGAGCAAAAAAAAACAAAATAAGGTCCTCACTTTGAAAATTCTTCAATTTATCCCTGAAAACATAGTGAAGAGCAAAAAAAGTCTTCATTTAAATTTTTTTTCAATTTGATGTCATATATTTTGACATTTTAAATGTTATATTTTTACTATCTTGTAAGCAACTGTGTTTGTTTGCAATAAATAAATATAATATAAATAAAGTATGCGCATTACATATTTAATAAGTCATATAAACATTAATATTAATGACCAAGAATAAATATCAAGAAGTTGATATATATCGGATATATATCCGATATATTGATATTTATATAAATATCGGATATTTTCCGAACCCTGCTTAAAATAGAACTAGAAGATTGGACATTCACATTATCGTGAACATCAATTGTTGATATATTTTCAAGTCAATACTAACCTTCAAAAACAAAAAGGTATCATCAGGAGCTTCAATGAAAAATTTACGTAGCTCCTTTTCTGTAAATACTAAAGATTTCTTGGGTACGTGACCTTTGTTCGTTCCCTTCATAAAAGCATATAGTTTATGAAAAGAAGCAATGTTCACTCCTTTTTAAATTCGCAACATTGTTTGCAATTTGGAATGTATACACCACAGTGCTGATGATTTATAGACACTCAACTATCATGAAACCCAATTTTACTATAACTAACTGCCTTTTTAATAAACGTTACCTACCATTTTATTCTATATGCAAGCATTAATGTTTCATTGATCACATTGTACTTTAACTCGGCTTCGCCACGTGCTTTTAAACCCTTCGCGCGTGCTTGAAAAGCTTGCTTTTACACTTGTATTATAATATACTATTCACACATGTTGAACATAACAAACAATATTTTCAATACAACATTTAATACTTTTGCTTTTAAATAATATGAAAAATATTTGATTGATAATTGTAAGTGTTTGAAATTTAAATTTCAACAACAATAATTTTGAAACTTTATGTACTTTAACAACCTTAATCATTTGCATTACGGTTGGTAACTTTTTTTAATGCAGTAATCTTCAGTAATTTTTAATAAGTGTAATTTCTTGTCATGTTTCAGTTGCACGGCAATGTTATAAAGATCAAGGTGCCGAATACATTTTGGACAACTTCGATGTGTACTACTCAATAATACACCACGCTGACAAGCTTAAAATACATGAAATTTTTATTGGATATGAGCATCTACATAAAGGTAGGTTTGTGTGTGTATTTTTTTATAATTAATTCTCAAGGCATTTCATAATCCTTGCATTAAATAATAGTTGAGACTGTTACTATACTGTTTCATTTTATAAAGTTTTATGCATGAACACCAACAAATATGATTTGACAGTGAAAAAATTAATAAATGTTAGATTTGTTTTGTAACAACGTTGCCTAATTCATATATTAAATTAATTAAATTATTGCTTCAACCAGTCAAATGTGTTGATAGCAACATTGCCCACTGTCAAAATATAACAGCGTTTTTTTTAAATATAACCCATTTTTTTCAAGTCTAATGACTGTTTACATTGGCCAACTAAACTGTCGCTCTAATAGAGCCAATTTAGTTAAAAATAAAAATGGAACAGAGTTTATGTGCTTGTTCATTTTCAGGTAATCTTGAAATTGACTAAGTTTGTTGTACTTAGTAGCTACGGTTGATGAAGTGAGGGAATTAAATTATAATTTGCTTATTTAAAACTGAGTGACTATAGTTATAAGTATATAGTATAATATGTGAAATACCAGAATGTGGCTCCCATTGACCTCATGTTTGCCCAATCCTGCTATATAGTACAACTACCATATGTATAAAAAATATTTAGATAAAGGGTGGCTTTGTATTTCGGAACATACGTTGCAGGTTTGATACGTCGCATCACGTCTTCGCCACCAGTTGTTCAAAGTAATTAATTGACATAAAGTCAACAATGTGCTGAACTAATCCAAGACCGTGATTTTGTTTATCATGGCCATGCCTTATCTAAATCATTTTTATGCATATGGTATAATTATCTCTATATTTTCGACAATTGCTGGTTGTATGTATTGTATTGTTTTCAGCAGCATTTCAAGACATTACAAAAGCTTAAAAAATGTTGAAAAGATTAAGAGGGGGCGGCCCGTTGGTGTAGTGGGTAGAGGCGAGCGCTTGTGCCGGCTGCACCGCGGCCGTGTGGGTTCGATTCCCATCCCGGGCGGAAGATTTTTCGGCGATCGAGAAGTATTCGCTCGGGTCCGTGGTTGTTGTATATGTCTTACATTATTCATTTGTTCATTTATTTCCATTATTCATTTGTTCATTTATTTCCATTATTCATACAAAATAAAAAAATACAGAATAATAGCCGTGTGTGACTGAATCCGGTTAATCCTAAGTTAAGAAAAAAAAGATTAAGAGGCCTACTTAGATCACATAAAAATTAAGGTCTTTTTGGGGGATTAAAAAAACACTATTCTACCACGTGCATTAGAAAAGTTTGAGGTTAAAAGTAGCGATATTTTAAAACGTTACAAACATTTTCTCATGGAAAAAATAATGACATTTATTCTAGATTTAAACCTTTTCACGGAGCTCTATAAATAAAAATATTCCAATTGCTTCAAAAAAGTAATAAAATAGGCGTTAAACCAGATAAGTTTTTATATCGGGTGTGTATAAATTGGCGGATAATCTACACGTGGCGATGTTCTTCCTAAAATTCTGAATAGAAAATGTGGATGAAAAAATGTTCTACCATGCCTCATAGGCCATCAGGAGCCATTTAAAAGAAATGTACATTTGGCAACATAGCATTCATGAGCTGTCCTGTTTATCAATATTCTCATGGTTCAGAATAGAAGGTAATAGATAGATAGAGTGGGGTTTATTTACAGATGCAAGTTAAAACATATTATGAGTAAATAGTAAAATCCATTGTAATTGTACAAAACAAATCGAAAATAACACAGAAACACAAATAAACTGAAACGCGGGCACTAATACAAACTGATAATAATGAGAAAAGCAGAATTCGCACAAACTTGGAACTAGCAAGTTTGAATGAATTATTTGTGTCAAAGTGACATAAGCAGGTGTCACATTGCCGAACGTATTTTTTATAAAAATAAACTAATTAAGAAGTATTAAAAATACAAGTTTGAGATAGAAAGACACCACACGCTGACAAATAATTTTCAAACTAGTCGTACTATCAAAATTGCAGGGTTTTCTGTAAGTTAATAACGAATAATAACGCATATTTAACGACTGGATGTTCAAACTTTGAGGACCTCGTGAAGACATTTCGAAACATGGTACGACATTTTAGAATTAAGATAAGCTACTTAGAATTTTTTAAAGAATATCGTCACGTGTAGATTATCCGCCAATTTATACACACCCGATATACCATCAACTAGGATTATGAAAAAATATTTAAAATGAAAGTTGAAAGTTCTGATGTTTTTTGTTCCAAATGAAAATGTAAAGTATGTTCATTTAAAAAAAACCTCAAGTGTGCCATGATTTTTTATTTTTTTAAATTTAAGTTGGTAACACATATTGAGGTTATGTTACGTGTTCCTACCGATAAATTAATTTGCAGTGATAAATGACGCAGGCCCTTCCAAATTTCCTTGGGCTGTGTTAATAGCATCCTGGGTACGTTTGACTGGTCCACCACTTCCTGGTTTACGGAGAATACTACCCGTTTCATTAAATAATACAACAGATCGTGATAAGGTATTTTTAAATTCATCATAATTATTGAGAATGTTAGGAAATTCTTCCTGAAACTGCCATAGGTGCGTCAAATAAATACACCCAATTTTTAACTTAAAAAAAATAAAAATCATGGCACACTTGAGCTGTCCAAGCCTCTTTGGAAGCCTCTAGATCAGGGCCGCGCCAAGCCTTCCAGGCACCCTCGGGCAAGTCACTCTTATAACGTTGATTCAAAACTATATATATTGTTAATTTTCAAAATTTTTGCGTTTTGTATTCAGTTTGTATTTTATATATGCCATGCGCTCAAAGCTGCGCTTCACTTCAGAGGCCCAACTGATGGTCTTTTCACTATTCTGGTGACGTCTGATGATTATTTTCCTGTTATGTGAACTACAAACCGTCACCTGAATGAATTCCAACCTGACTTCATTTTCACAGTTTACCACGTAACTGACGGACATTCCACCCCCAGACAAGGGTCTGACCACTTTTTTTATGAATCATAGTTGGTAAATATTTACCTCAACAATTTTCAGCTTGCATAAAATAACTAATCGGAAAACTTTTCTTGACAAGTTCTGCAGCCTACCACAACTCTACCCACCGCTAGTGGCGGTCGGATACCTAATGAAATGAACAAACCAGGAACTACAAATGGTAGAAAATCCAGCGTGCATAAAATTACTTGATTAAAAGTGACACTACCTCCCAGACTATAAATAAATTTTTATAAATCCATGTGTTAATTTTAGAATCAATTATATTAATTTTATTTTTAGGGGTAAAAGGATTCTTAAACAAATTTCACAGGAGATTGAAAAATCAATAATTGTATTTCCAGACTATCTTTTTATAAATCCTTGTTCAATATTATTTTCTATATGCTATTGTGCTTTTCGGGCAATGAAGGACTGCAAGAACTAGGATAATTAATTTAGAATAAAATACTGGAAATAAAAATATTGGTTTTTCAATCTTCTGTTTAATTTGTTTAACAATCGTCCTAAAAATGAAATTAATATAATTTATTCTAAAATTAACATTTTTATTTTTTAGTAGTGTGATATTTACTATTATCGTCATGGATACAAGGTATGAAAGCATACGCGGGGGGTCAGGGGTGCCCAGCACTCGGGCGGCAGGTCTTGGAGAGCGGCGGGCCTTAAGAGGCGCCGATCATTAGTCCGAATCATCGATGCTAAGAGCCCTCTTAGCTTGGCGCCCACCAAATATTATTGTTTTTTTACAATTTGCATAAAATTGGCGCTCGTAAAAAAAAATCCACCTAAAATACTTTTTTTTCGTAACACGTACGTTCGTGAAATAAGAGATGATTGTTTATTCTTTGCGTACGGATGCAAGCGCGAAATCCATGAACGTATCTCTTTGTTTATATCGAAATTCTTCTTTCTAAATAATTTAGAGATGCGCCGATCAATGGTGGTGTTCATTTTCTCTATCCCCTTTTTCACATTGAAAGGGGGCGACAATTTTTGCCTCGCACCCCGGCGGCAACATACCATGGCGCGGCCCTGTCCGGATCCGACTAAAGACATTGATATTGATAATAGCTTTATTATACTTGCTTACAAAACGTCCTAGAATTCAACTAAAGCCCGTTTGACAAGGTGTATAATTTTATACAAAATTCTCATGTCAATTCTTTGATAAATGCTCTGGTAAATTAGCACCGTGAATTATGCAGAGAAAATATTTTGATATAATATATTTATTTGTCACTTCTGTATATTTTGTTATGAAATTCACCTCAAGCGCTTGCGTATTAATACACGTTTTAGGGAAATTTACGTCATCCATATTAATCCATCTCATCACTTCCATTTTATCTTTCCTTTTCCCGTATTTCCCTTCAACTTTAACCCATCCTTACATCGTGTCCAATTTCCTTTTCCTCGGGAGGTCTGCGAGAAGAAGCAGAAGAAGAATTTTTATGCAACTCGTGATGCATGCTCTGTGCGCACTTTTATTCCGAATTAGAACCAGTTCTAAATAATTTACACGAAAATTCTCTGTATGCAACGATGTTTAACCTTTAATAGTGGTGCAATACACTCCAGCCTTTTTTCGACGTTGAATAAAGCCCTGAAATTGAAAGTAAACGGGACATGTTAGTCCATCTACAGGTAGTTTAAATATTCTACTGTGGACCCCGATAGGTATTATTTGAGCTCACGCGTCAGTGTTAATGTGGTACCTGTTCGAGTCGATTCGTGAAAAATTGTGGGGTGTAGGACACCGTGTGTGATCATTGTGCCAGAAAAAAAATTCTGAGCATTTTTTTCTCTGTGGATTATACCGAGATTGCCGAAACAAAAGCGCTGCGATATTTGTTCGAGAAGAAGCGACAAAAAGTCGCAGTTGCGAGAGGTCGATGTGCGACATACTTCGTCCATATAGTATGTGCGCCTAATGCTCTTTTGGGATCGAATAATTGTCTTTTTCATTATAATAGCCTTTTTTCTTCATAATAATAGTTTTAAAAATATTTTCATATTCATATTTAACATTAAATTGACTTTATATCAGAAAAATACTAATATAATTTTTTCGTAAAAAATCCCACCTTCGATCATGAAAATAAATATACTTTTTGGAAAGGTTGCAAAATTTATTAATTCCACTTGGTATGATTCTATTTCAGGTTCATACTATTTTTTTTTTAGCTGAAAATTGAAATTACGTATTTTTTGCAAAAAACTCATATTTGAGGAATTTTTTTTTTCACATGTAAAGTTGCAGGTTTCAAAAAATATTCACATATTCTTGTAACTAGAGGTTCAAAACATATCCCAGATTGTTTTTTTTTTGTTTTTTTTTGTTTTTTGTCAATTTAACATGAATTGACTGAAGTTCAAAGGCGTGGGGTGTACCACACCCCGAATGACTATTACGTCATTTTTCAGAGGTGTGACTATTATGGGTTAAAATTTTTGTGAGAATTGACATGTCAATTTTGTATAGAATTATACATCGTGTCATACAGGCTTAAATTACAAGTATATACTAAAATTTAGATCAAAAATATAAAAGGCGGAGTTCACAAAACGATATTCTTACAGTCCATAATTGATGATCTTGTAGAACAGGGTCATCTCTTCCACCGTGATGTATAACTTATCTGCATTTCTTTAACTTATTATTCTTCTTCCAGGGAAATATCGTTAGATAGCATAATTCAGGCCTAATTGCTTATGCTTTTGAAAATATTTTTATTCATATTCAAGGATATTTTGTGAACAAATATTTGTAAATATTTTTCAATACTTTTTTTAAAACCTTAATGTTTGTATTTTTTTGTTATTGTATTGAGTGGAGTTTTCCGTTTTATTTTTATTTATTGTCGTTTATTGTCATGTTTACTTTATTTTCTTATCAAAAAGCTCTACTATTATTTGTTGAACTTTGTTTTACTGCTGCACAGCAATATGTTGATTCTTTGAGATTTTCCCCCTCCAACTTAATCTGGAATGGTCTTCCATGTGAATGTACACCATCTGTGGATTGCAGGCTACTGAGGTACTTTTTTGTACACTTTTTATTAATAAATAATAAACATAAACTTTAAAAAAAATGGTTTGTCTACAATTATGTATTAACCAGTTAAGTGCGTTCGACGTGTATACACGTCAAACACAACAGATTAAGTTATAGCAATAACCTTTTCAGAAATGAATGGTTAATTTTTTATCAAATAAAAATATAATCCTCTCATTTTTTGTAAAATTTATAATAAGACCATTTGCACTGCGTTCGATGTATATACTCGTCATTGTTTGATTTAAATTCCGCACTCTATGAGGAGTTTTATAAATTGATTCCACAGTTAACAGGTTAAAAGATGATCAAAAAATTGAACAACTTGTAATTAAGAATAAGTTTTTTTCTTGTTCGATTAAAAAAAAAATGTTTGAATACTGTTTGTGTGTGCAATATGAAAAACTATGGTTCATTTTAAACTTATGGTCTTTTGTAGTCATTTTGGATTGAAATATTTTGGTAAAATTTTATTATTCAGATGTGGGTGTATAAGTTTTGTTTTGATATTCAAATTTTGATAAAAATTGATGACAACAATATATTTTTTTTATTTAGCTGCTCAAGAATTACCTAAATCAGTGGCCTTCCTGCTTGAGGATCAAGAAAATCTTACAAGCGAGCTTAAGAACAAATATCAGAATGTAATGAAGATGCTTCTATATGTTTACACGAACATGGTTACGCTAATTGAACAGAAGAATGAAAACAAGAAGATGCAAACTTTGAACGTGAAGGTGAGTTTGATTTCATTTGGAATAAATCAATAACATATTATTATTATTTATATTTTTATTGGTTACGGATAATATGGGTTAATTAACATGTTACCTCATTTAATAACGGGCGCCGTTTTTACATAGGCCTAAACTGCTTAAAACAGTAAGGGATTCCTCTCATCCCGCGATTTTCTTGGAAATAGTTATTTTATTTTTAACTATGGATATATACCCGGAACAAGTTTGGTGTCATTTTCGCTCCACATGAAACGGAAATGGTTGGATTTTGGAGCATTAACGCTCAAGGAAAAACAATCCAAAATTATCTTATATAAAACTTTAATGCAAGAGGCTTTAAAACCTACTGCCGTCGTCGTACACAAAATTGTCGATTCATTAGGTAAGTGTCGCGCAAGTTATTGCAATATGAAATCGAATCATAAACATACATTATATTTAGGTTTAGCTAGAAGTACGGAGTTGAACAGAATTAGGGAGTGTACGGAGATTGGGGCAGTAAGAAGTCCTAAACGTCTTGAAGGATGCCCAGCAACCGAAGATATCTACAATGCAAGCAGCAAAAATTCTGTGTGCGGAAACTTTTTATTTAAAAATGAAATTGCTACATTGAGTTACATTTTAATTGAATTAAATAGAGATGACCTGCCAAAGACGTCCCGTTAAACATTAAATACATGAATGAAAGAGATTAATTTTAAGTAAGTTATATGTTTTCAAAAAGCAAATTTATTTCATTTAATAAAATTCTATTTCACGACAATCTAGTATTTATATTTCAAACCTTTTACAGAATTATATGTATTTTTAAAATATACCTAATACTTCAATCCACTTTATATTAAATAAATATATGTAAAACTTGAGTTTTTCAGTGTGCCCCTAAATTTTTAAGATGGTCTCATACTTATGTTAATTATTATATATTAAATCATTAACTATATAATCAAGAAAGTTTGCCTAGAATTAATTTATATGTTGATATAATTGTTGAATGAATGTTATCGATAAACGAATTTGAAATAATTTTATTTTTACCGCCAAAACATGTTTGGTTACTTTTCTGGTGACTTTTTATATTGTAAAAATGCGTTTAGTCCGCCTGGTTATTAAATGAGGTATAGAACGAAAAAAAATTGAGCCCCAGGTCAAAAAATTTTGCATTGCATACAAATTGTGCGGCATCAGTGCGCTGTCTCAGTTTCACTAGCATACCATTGTGTCCATATTGTGTTACACTAATTTAGTCTATTCGGATGGCTTAGGATCACTCTAAAGCTTGAATTACATTATACTTTTTCCGTCTTTTTTCGTCTAGATTCTCGTTCGATTTTGCTTCGAGACAATCTAGTATGAATGTAATTCAGAAAATTCCATCCAATTTCAAGTTTCTTGAATGGAAATATGCAGCCCGTCCTATTTTCCGTTCGATATTGGTCCAAGTTCGGTACTGCCAACGACGTGCAAGCAACATAACCTATATAACCTGGTGACCGCGGGACATCCGACCTAAAATAGCGGCACTATAATAATAATAATAATAATAATAATAAACTTTATTTAGCACTACTGCTATAAAATACAATTGTTATAATATTTTGATAAAAATTATGTATAAAAATATAACATGGTATCAATATAATATATTTTACTTAAACTATAAAAATATGTAAATAATATTAAACGTATAACTATTCACTAATTTACACAGCCACCTTCAATACTTAAAATAACAAATCACGAAAATCAGTCTTATATACTCCTACATGCTTCCTATATGTTCTCTTAATAATAATTTAAATTTTCTTATGTTATCTTCAGTTTTTATGTTGTTAGGAAGTATGTTATACTGTACAGCTGCTCGATAGAGTATTGTATTTTGTCCCTGTCTTGTGTTCTTATGCTCGAGATAAATATTTCCTCTCCTTCGTGTATTGTGCAAATGTACATCACTAGTGTATGTAATGCAGTTTTTAAAATATGAAGGCATAATACCTTTACATATTTTATGTATGAATAAAAGTGCCTTGAATTTAATTAATTGCTCTACATTTAACCAATTTAGTTTGTTAATCATAAAATTTATACTAGTATATCTATCACAGTTTAATACTGTACGCATCCCTGTATTCTGTAATACTTGCAACCTTTTTAAATCACTGCTATTACCTAGATATAAGATTGTACTGGCAAAATGATAATGTGGTAATATTATAGTGTTATAAATAGTTTGTTTTGTATGCTGTGACATATAATAGCTGCATCGTTTCAAAACACCTAATTTTTTAGCTATTTTTTTACACGTATAATCTATATGTTCCGTAAATTTTAATTTATTATCTAAAACTACTCCTAAGTATTTTATTGAATTTACATAGTTTATTATCGTACTATCAAATTTAATGACATAATCTTCTACATTTGATAGTTTACCATTTCCAATTAACATTGCCTTTGTTTTTTCCTTGTTTATTTTTAGTGAATTTCCTTGTAACCATTTTTTTAAGTTGTTTAAATCTGCATTAATTGCATCTGTGCTTTCTTGCAAATTGTTTGCTATTTTGTATATTAAGGTGTCATCAGCAAAAAGATGATATTTGCAATGCTGTAAACTTGCACCGATGTCATTCACGTACAATACAAAAAGGAGAGGACCGAGAATGCTTCCTTGCGGCACACCTGTGTCAATTGATAAGGCACTGGATGTTCTATCTTCAATTTTAACATTTTGCATTCTATGTTTATAATATTAACAATTTTCATGATGTTTTCAATTTTATTCATTTTTACAATCTCAACTCTTAATCTCACTTGGACTTGGACACGCGAACACAAATACTTTTTATTTAGCGAGTTGGTAATTACGTCGTCCGCTACCGGCGCCCTCTATATCGAATGCAATGAACTATAAATCGAACGGAAATCGAAAGCAAAACTTGAACGAGAATCTAGACGAAAAAGTATAATGTAATTCAAGCTTAATGCTATTGTAATTATGTGGGATATGATACGCAGCCGTCTCAGTGATAATTTAATGCTTTTGGGTCGGCATTTTCGTGACTGATTTTCTTTTGGTCGTGTATAAAACAAAAAAGAATTTCTACAAAATATTAAAATAAACGGTACAAAACAGACACACATTTTTTTTTACTGTTCAGAATACTGTCAGGGTAAATTGTAAATTTTGAGTGAGGACTTTTTTTGCTCATCACTTTTTTCCAGACATATTTTTTCACTTTTTCAAAATAGTTAAGAGTCACTTCAAAAGTCGACTCTTCACAAAAAAGAGTCATTTCACCCACCTCTAGTGCAAAATAAAGTAAAAAAAGTTATTTGAATGTTCGCATGACCGACGTTTTTCGTGATTTTTTTTTGCAATTTACTACCGTACATATCTTCTCCCAAAAAAATCTCCAATTTTTGTCGCGAAACATGACTTCCATTATTTCATATGTAGAATGCGTCTGCAAAATTTAAAAAAAATCGGAATCATCGATTAAAATTCAGTGTTCGGTTTGACGTGGAATGAGCGATATTCATCTTTGTCGGACATAAAGTCTTCCTATAATTTAGGAATTATTTTGCAAGTCTTATTTATTCATTTTTGTAGTCCATTATTACTAGTAGATAAGTTATAAGTTTGCAAAATTATGTCATTAAATGTCATGCTATCTAAGAGAACAGAAATGCTTACCCACTTGGCGAGACATAACTGAGGTGTCTCAAAAAACAAAATCTCTAAGAAATATTATTTTTCAAAAACACAATTACCATAACTCATATTATTATGTAGGAATAAATAAAACAACAAAAAATTTGGGTCCAAGACCCAAAATTCATCTTAGGTATCAAACCAACTTCTTTGTTAATTTATAAAATAAAACAATTTGTAGTGTAAAACGCACCAGATATGTTATTAATGTTTAAGCAAATAACATCTAAATAAAAAGTTTTTGCGCTACCGTTCTATATTGCTATGCTTACTGTGTGTGTATTTAGTCACGTTCGAATGGCTTTCCCGGACTAATTTCGGTTGCTAGGAAACTCACAAAATAACAAGCCTGTTCTGAGTCATGACAGTCCTAGTACCGTTATGGGCTAGATAAAAGAGCAGTGATTTTTGATTATAAAAGTCGTTTTGAACTATTTTTTTACTATTTTTATAACTATTTTAAATCGGTAGCGCAAAAAATATACAACACTCGGTTCGTTAAGTGCATTCAAACAGGTCTCGAAAATTAAAAATACTCGGCCCTACGGGCCTCGTATTTTTGAAATTTTCTCGACCTCTTAGAGAGCACTTACCGAACTTGTGTCGTAATATACTATATTATGCTTGTACTTACCTGATAAAACAGCTATACAGTGCGTGCCTAAAGTATGGAATATACAGGGTGGGGCAACGCATACGACGCGCTCATTTTCTGGATAACCATGTAACTTCGTGTTATTCTTTTTAAATGGATAGATATAGAATTAAAAAATGCCAAAAAATACAGGGTGTTCCATTAAAAAAAAACATAACTTTGATGTGGATCTTTTTTATGGGACACCCTGTATAACTGGTAATAATTTTAAATTGTGCATACAACGATCCTACGCCTATCCATTTGAAAAAAAAAACACAAAGTAACATGGTTTTCCATAAAATGGCCGCGTCGTAAGCGTTGCCCCACCCTGTATTCAGTAAAACCGAAATAAAATATTTTTGAAAAAAATCCTCGAACAGGTCGATTTTCTTTTATAAAAATACACATTTGTGCATAAAATTTTATTTTCAGTCGTCATTTGTTTTTGAGTAATGACGTCCGCCATTTTGTTTTTAAATGGCAACCCCCTATTTTTGTTCTTGATTTTGAGAGATCTTTTCATTGTCGAACTGGCAGTATAAAAATATTGCCATCTTACATAAGAAATTTTTCGAGTAAAGATTACTTGCCATTTAACCAGTCGACCAATTTTATTAACGCTTAACTGGTGACCCAGGGTCTGTGAGACCCATTGCTTAAACATTAACTCTTAAACTGTAGGGTCGGTCCACCTGGCCATGTAGCCTCCTACTATGCAGTTGTGGCTAAGACACCATGAAGTTTTTGTTATTATTTGTAACCTCTTACATGCGAATGATTGAAAACTCACCAGTACATCACCAGTTGTGTGGGAAAAATATCACGTCACCAGTTAAGGGTTAAAGCCAGATTGATTTGGTGTGTCAGGAACTTGACAGAGCTAGCGATGAAACTATTTGAAAGAATTTACATGCATAAGGAAAGTGTGGAAGCTGAGGAAATAGATTCCATATGAAATAATAATAAACAGCAACAGTTGACAATTTGTTCCTCACTTCAATGAAATATATTTAGACTGTATATTAACAAAAAATGGATATTACACAGAAGTAATCAGAGCAGTCATCATTGGATACCAAGATATCCAGTTCCATACACTTCTAAAGCTGATTTGCATCCATGCAAAACCCTGTGCATGTGGTATAATCATATACCACCGAACGTAGGAAAGAAATAGGATTTTTTTTTTTTAATTCCTACCCCCTTATTTAATCTACAAGCAAATGAATAGCCACATTTGATAGATAATTTTATTGCCTTTCTTACAGTGCCAAACAGTCCTTCTCAAGCATTATTTTAGCATCTGCAGAAAACTGTAAATATGATTTAATAAATCATTCAAGTTAATGTTTGCTTTTTTGATGAACATCTTGTGGTTTTTTAAGGCTT
This sequence comes from Ocypus olens, assembly GCA_910593695.2. NCBI lineage: Eukaryota > Metazoa > Arthropoda > Insecta > Coleoptera > Staphylinidae > Ocypus > Ocypus olens. Next base: position 20,495,347 of record OU343061.1, read on the forward strand.
AAATATAGTTTTGTGTGTTTTATCTGCCGATTTTAGTCCAAAATGCACGGACAACTGTTTTGCTGAAATCAGAGCTCTCGATTTTATAATACTGGACCTACCTAATTAATTAAATTAGTTAATAGTTAAAAATGTCTGCCCAAATTTTAATTTTTGAGTGCCTCGAAAAAGATACGTTCTAGTGTGTTCTCGAGCGAAGTATCGAGTTTTTTGTGCAACAGGTTCGTAATTTAATGTAAAGGTACACTCGTTAAAGTAAATGTGAGGCAGGAAATTACAATAATGATTTGCAAGTTGTATTTTTGTGAATCTTTTGTTGACATCGGATTTTATATGGATGGTTTTTTTAGTTCCATTTTATTGCATTCCCTATCTTCTCGCTCCTAGTTTAAGGGGTAACACCACTCTAGCAGGGTTTATTTAACACTTATTGAGGTATGAAACAAAACATTTGTATTATCATTTTAAAATGGTGGTGACAGAGCCAATCTATTAAATCGGCGTTTTTTAAAACATCCAAACAGGAGGACGGATTTTTCGTAAAGTATAAGACCTGGCACAAAAAAAACATTTTTTTTTTATAATCTATTTACCATTGGCTATGGAAGTACGTAGGGGTTTTTTTCTAAATCAAATTTTGTAGAAATGGTGCATGTTTAAAATTTTTTTTCGATTTTTGGTCAAAAAATTGACAGCAAATTGTTCATAAAGTAAAAAGTACACATTCAATAAAAAAAAACGACGACGTACTTCCATAGAGAAGTTAAAGTTTTACAAGCACATAAATCCCTACAGCATTTTCTTACTATAGGACCAACTGAATATTGTTTATAAAATCCTAAAATATTGTTTAAGCAAAAAAAAATGAGTTTTCCAAAATCCCAGAGTGGTGTTATTACTATTAATAAATTGATGTTATTTAAGATAATTTGTCAAAATAATAATATGACGGTTATCACTTAAAACAATCCAACCACTCTGTGTAGCCTAACTAATAAAAATTGCACAAACTTATTATTATTAAATTTAATCATTCTGTCGGGTGTGTGGCAGATAATCTACACTTGACGATATTCTTCCTAAAATTCTAAGCAGATTATCTTTATTCTAAAATGTTGTACCATGCTTCCTGAGCCTTCAAGAAGTCCTCAAAGTTTGAGCATCCAGTCGTTAAATATGCGTTATTATACGATATTAATTCACAGAAAACTCTGCACTTTCGGTAGTATGGCTAGTTTGAAAATTATTTGTCAGTGTGTACCATCTTTCTATCTCAAGCATGTATTTTAAACACTTCTTAATTAGCTTATTTTCATCAAAAATACATTCGGCAACGTCACACCCGTTTATGTCACTTTTGACAGAACGAATTCATTCAAACTTGCTTGTTCCAGGTTTGTGCCAATTCTGCTTTTCTCAATATCAGTTTGTATTTGTGTTAAACGTTTCTCACCTATTAGCTTTGAATAAGACTCAAATATATTCTGCCTTAGTTTCCTTTTTTGAAAATACAAAAATTAAGATATAAATTTTATATTCCACTAACTCCATATCTCTACTGTTTTATGTTACTCATGGGCCCCCTCCTGTCTCGTTGTAACCCAAGAGTCATGACGGCCCTCATTGACCACCTAATCCTTCTAGTAATCCCCTCGTCTAAACTACTATATCCACGAGGTTAAATTATGAATAATAATTCATTTGTATAGTTGGTCTTTTATAATTCGATTAATTAAAAAGGTCGTGACTGAATGGCGAATGCCTAAGTCAAAAAAAAAAAAAAAGTTTGTATTTGTGTCCCCGTTTCAGTGTATTTGTGTTTCTGTGTTATTTTAGTTTTGTTTGTTCGATTACAATGGATTTTACTATTTACTCATAATCTGTTGTACCTTGCATATACATCTGTAAATAAACCCCGTTCTATCTATCTATTACCTTCTACTCTGATACAACCCACATAATTAATCATAAGGTTTTTAAAAACAGGGCAGCCTGCGAATGCTATGTTGCCTAATGTACATTTCTTTTAAATGGCTCCTGATGGCCTAATCCCTAATTAATCAATATGAATGTAAATATGATCCAAAAGTTTGAATATGTGTTAATATAAAAATTCTCTTACAGTTAAAGGGAAGAAAAAAGTCTGACAATGGTGAAGATAATTATACAGTTGATAGGAAAGCTATTCTATTTGCACTCATCTATCTATTACAACTCGATATACATATCTTTTGGGATCCTCCTGTTGTTGAAGAATCATTTGTCAAGTAAGGACATTTTTTTTTCAATTTTGTAAAATAAGTAGGTACAATATTTGATTGGTACAAAACATTTAGTTTGGACAGTTTATTGCATAGAGAAATTACTTCAGAGAGCTAGACCGCATACTTATTGCGGCTTTATTAAATTTATTTGATTTAGTCCGAGGACACTGTAAACACAATTACATTAAAAGGAATTACATTTAATTCCCAATTAATTTGTTCTTTTGTTTTTAGAATGGTATCTGAAGTGTGTTACAAAATGCTGGAAATCCCCTCCATCAAGAGTGAAAAAGATACCCTTCTTGGAATTTGGAGCATGCTTGGATTACTTGTTAAGAATTTGAATCATGGCATGACTTTCACTGTGCGCATGGTGCAATTGATCAAGATCCATGAACATCTAATAACCTGCATTCCGGAAGGAATAAAACACATCATCGAGACTTACCAATGTAAGAGTTTAGTCAGAAATTTAGTACGTGAAATAACAGAATGGCAGTGTGATGAAAAATTTACAGACTCGCAGGTAAATTTACTTTTGTTAATAAATGCTCCTCCTTAGATGAAGTGTTTTGGCACCTGCTTTTAGCATTGCACTATTCAGAACCGATGTTAAGTAGTACATTTTGTTTACAAATATTTCAGTTTTCATACACAATAATTCATATAATATAGGCTAAAGTGAAGGCTGCCCTTTTATCAATAAATCTTAATGAATGAAATATTTATGTGCTCATAGCAGTTGCCACTGCTTGTAGTATACTGTAACTGATGTGATTATTATAACATAGAACATAGACATTAACAATCATATGTCCTGAGTTAAGAAAAAGACCCTATCATCATCATAGGCTATCATTTGTCATACTTATATAATTTGTATGTTTGTATTTTAGGGAACACGCAACTGCTCTAAAGTGCTGTCAGAAATGGCTTCAGCGATGCCAGATTTGATGATTCCTGAGGTTGTTTATTTGAATCAATATTTAGCCCATGAAGTAAGTATTAGCATTGTATTTATACATCTAGTATAAAAAATTGCCAACGCAATGTAAATTTTTGATGCCAAAATTTGGGTTTAGAAATACACCAAGAGAGCGCGTAAGTATTCACACATTGAAAAACATTAGTAGCGTGTGATATATGTTGCATACTTGAAAATTATTACTCGTTTTAGAATAAATTTTTGAATTATTCGATCCGTATAGGAAATACAAGGCCACCGTCTGTACCGAAACTCTTCCGTGGACGCGTAGCTGTAATGTCAACAAAAATCGAGAAACATAAATAAACACCGCACCGCATAATATATTTTATCTACGACCACTACTGTAAATGCCCATTATCGTACAATGCGCGTACTGCGTAAATACACCAAAACACCCACATATGTTAGAGCCCGCTTGTAAATTAAAGGTACTAGTGAGTTTCGTTTACGAACTTTTGATTGGTTGAGAGTTGCGCGTTTGTTCGTTTTTATTAAATATAGTAGTCCGCGATTGTTAAACGTCACATCACGCACCCCGAAGCTGTCACTTCGCTATTCCGCACATTCTCTTATATAAATTAAGGTGAGAGTGGTCGTAGATAAAGTATACTACATAACGCGAGTTGTAAAGCAATTACGCGCTCGTGAAATTGCGTTACTCGCCGCTACGCGGCTCGTACGCAATTTTTTCACTTGCGCGTAATTTGCTATTTACAACTCTTGTTACGTAATATACTATTAACATAAAGACGATAGTGGCAGTAATATTGAAAATAATCTTAATTCAGATAAACTGCAATATTGAAATGTATATGGATAGAATTAATTAGAGGAAAGAAAAAACAATATGTACTTTCTCCACATAAAGTACGCAAAAGTATTGTGATCGTAAACATATTTAAAAAAACTGTAAAAAATTTCCTCTTTGATATCCCTAGAAAAATTGTTTGGGTGCTCAACTGAATATATTTTGGTAAATTTTCGTTCACCGGAAGTGGGCCTTTAACTTGACTGTGTTTACTTTTTTTCTGATATTTTTTTGTATATGAAAAATATTAGAAAATCATTTTGAGAAATACAGAAAGTAACAAAAAAAAAGAAAGTTGAAATCTTTCATTATAAATAGCTGTTGTAAACTTTTTGATATATGAAAAAAAATTATGAATCAACTACAGCATATTCAGGATAAGCCACAGCAGGTCTTAAGTTTTTTGTCAATAATTATTAAATAATAAACGTTATATCAAAGGGGGTAGTGGGATAAGATGGGTGTGATTCGAGTTGCAAGTGTAGAAACCTTGTTTTACATATTAAAAAAATGAGATTTGCATGCTCATTACCTGTCATTTTCGACTTCTACCAAAAATGTGGCAAAAAATGCGTTTTTCTTAAATTATTCCACTGTAAAATTGTGTGTATCTTTTTTCGGTTAGTTGTGTGATCGGATTTAATTGATTTAATTTGATTACACCCAAAACTAGAGAACGGCATTTTTCTCACAAAAAGGGGCCAAATAGCATAAGTAGCCATATTAATGACCTTCATTATCCCCTTAACCGCGTGTTAATATCTTCACTTGTTCGCGCGAAAACTCAAATTAAGTAAATTTTGTTTTCCATATCTTGGTAATAATAATATAATAATTAATTTTATTTAGAAAGAATTGTATGTATCCGAAAATGTAATCAAGATCAGCGGGTGTAGTGCTGAAAAAAAGTATCGTAAAACACCGAGTAGGTATAAAAAAATTAAACAAACCCAAAGCATTTATCAACAGTAAATCTCTCAACGCTGTACGAACGAAAATGTAAATTAGGCTCGTGTTATTAGTCATTCTCCACAAAAACAAATAATTTCACATTAAATTCAGGCAACTCAATAGGCATTTTCATAGCCATCTATGAGGGCATAGTAAAATCAATTTAATATCTATTTTATATCGAAGCGGTAGCGTCTCATACGGAGGCTTCCAAAATAGGGTCCCACAAGCTTCCAAAACTTGCCTCCCATAAGCGTTGCACTAATAGATATGTATATACAACGGTATGTCACAAAAATGTTTATTTTAAAATAAAAATTGAAAAATTATCAAATGATAAAATATATTGTTTTTCTACTTTGGTTTAATAATGGACTTATTGATACATCAAAAACAGCTTAACAATGGTCGTCGGTGTTGATCTGTTTTTGATGAAATTTTCTTGTTAAGAGGTGGGGAGGTGATGAATACACATATGTCTGGAAATGTGGGAAAAGTATTATAGATTACACTGTTGTGAAGGGAGACGGTGAAAAGGGACTTCCAAGTGGGAGTTATGGAGGGGTCTGACCATTTGAGGAAAGACAATACGGGTTTAGGCAAAAGGGAAGGATATACAGTGGAGGAATAAAATCAGTAGAGATGTTCAAAGACAACTTGAAAGGAATCAACTAGGGGAGAGGGGGGCTATTGAGATTGAAGAAAGCATAAGGGCAGCGCAGGTGGAAAGATAGGAAAAAAAGAGAAGAAAATGAAAAAGAATGGCATGATGATGAATGTAGGGAGGCAAAAAGAGGGAACGGTATACCTTTAAAAGATGGAGGACAACTAACCAGGAAGATTGGTTCAAAGAATGGAACAGGTCCAAAATAGGATACCAAGTAATTTACGAGCACGAGAATGTAGCATGGGAAGAAGAACAAGTCGAGATAATGGGAAACTTCAAAACAGAAGAGGAAGAACAAGGATGAAAGAGGAGGATACAGTAAACATCAAGTAGATGAAGAATTTTTTTAGCGAGAGTATGAATGAAGTCATGCCAAAAGAAAACACAGAAAAAAATCCTCTTACAGTGCTTTAAAGGTGTGGCTTGAAAAAAGAAGAAATTGCAAGAGTAATGGATGGAATGAAGGCAAAAAGCGTAAACAACCCAGGAGAAATAGAAGTGTGGGCTCTAAAAATTTTAAAAGAGGAGCGAGGGGAAGGGTGGGGAGGTTTTATGGAGCAACTGAAGAGTATATGGAGCAGAGAGGGAGATATCCCAGAAAGCAGGACGCAGGCTGAGATTATTCCCATCTACAAAGGGGAGGGAAAAGAGAACTCGGTAAACCACAGGCCAATTAGCGTGACAAGTGTGTCCTACAGGTTATGCATGGAAGTAGCGGCAGAAAGATTGGAAAGGGAGGTGGAAACCAAAGGAATAAATCCAGACAGCCAAGCGGGGTTCAGGAAAGGAAGAGGGATAACAGACCAGATACTTTAAGCCAAGTAATTGAGAAGGGAATCAGGGAGACCAAAGGAAAGGTGTACATGCGTCAACACTTAAAATGGACACCGTTTTTTTTTTATACAAGCGAATGAACGTATTCATTGATAGGGAACTGTGGCGTCTCCTTAATATTTCAGCGAAGGGGTTAAATCCATTTTATTATGTAGAAAATCGAGATTTGTCATAAGGGTTTTTCTTTCTATCTACGAGGAGTACGCAGAAAATTTTTGGTGCATGAATTTTGAAACACCCTGTATATGAAGGCAATGGCGGAAAGAGGGATTTTGTTTGAAAAAATAGTGGAGAAGACCCTGGGGGATGTCGACAGACAAAATAGATGGGAAAATATTAATTAAAGTAGATATAAATCCATTTATAGTACAATAGTGGAAAAGGCAGGTAAACCAAGCTACCTTCTGGAAAGAATGAAGTGGGAAGAGAAAACACTGTTGGCAAGATATCAGTATGGCAGTAAAAAAAGAGGGAGCAGATACTACTAGATGCCAGAAGAAGAGAGAAAATGTAGGATATGTGGAAAAGAAGAGCGAAAGTAGGCAAATGGGGCAAGGTTTATGGGCAGGGTGAGTGGTTGACGTTATAGAGGGGAGGAAAGGAGGCAGGAAAAGTGATAAGAAAATTGAAGTAAAGAAATCCAAAAGGTGCACTTGAGAAATGGAAAATGTATGAGAAATGTTAATATATAAGAATTGTAAATAGATTATATGTCAATAAAGGATTAATAATAACAATAATAATGCTTGTTAAGATTGGAAGTTCTTAGAAAATGACAGGTCTCGACATCAAAATGTAAAACTTTCGTTAACACTGGGCGCATTGCGCTGAACGAGTTTGCTGACCTTGCACTAGCTGTCAGCTGCTGTTAAATTTACCAAGTGGAATTTTTGTGCGCTGGTGATGAACAGTGGTGTTCTGTTACCTCATATAAAATAAACACGACCTGCAGAGGTATTGCAAGTGACTGTTATCACAGAGGAATCAGGTTGAATGCTGATTCTCAACAGTTGCATTCGCTAACTCACTCAATAATTAGGATAGGATAATTGGAACTCTCCAGAGCGTACTAAAAATGTTCAAAAATGCATATGTATTGAATCGCATTTTGCAGTCCATATGCGATACATCTACCCGACACATTGGGTGTGAATTGAAAACATAACTTCTAAGTTTTATTAAACATTCAAGCAATGACACACCATACTATAAGCATAAGTTGGTTTCGACTTACTTGGAAATAGTTAGTTTATCGCTTCCTTATTTCAGGAAGTGTACAAGAAATATTTAAGTTTTGTTCCATTTTATTGCCGGAACGTGGGCAAGAACTTGAAATACTCCTATTCAAAATATCGGAAACTACATCGACATCGACATCCAAAAATTTGATCAGAATTAAAGACTACATTTTATACACAACTAATCACCTTGACAACGAAGTGCATGCACCGCTGTCATAATAAAAAGAAACTGTAAAGCACTATAAAATACAATAACACAGAGAAGCCAACATACAGGCAACTAGTATAGAAGTCGAACTACAAAATAGACCAACAATAATATCAGCAGTCTACAGCCCTCCTAAACATAAAATAAAAAGACTGGATTATGAAAAATTCACAAAAACTATCTACAGATCGAATCCTGCTGCGAATTAACATCAGATCACACACCCATCATCATGATGCCAGGCACTCAAATAACATTCAAAGAAACAATACCTGGCAATAAAAATACAAACTGGGACAAATTCAGAGAGTTAATACAAGATCGCATATCCCTGAATATCTGGCTCAAAGCCCCTGAAGATATAGAGGTAGCTGACATAAAATAAACAAGAAATATCCAAAAAACAACATGGCAAGCAACACCCATCAAGAAGCCTAAAGTTTCAACTCAAAACGAATATCCGCTGATCATAAAAACAAAAAAGAAAGAAGAACGACGAAAACTAAGAAAGCAATGGCAAAACAGACGCTAGCCAGCAGAAAAACGAGATTCAACAAGGCTTCACAAGAACTGAAGAGGCTAATAACAAAATTCAAAAATGGAACGCTTCAGAACTATCTCCAAGATCTATCGCTGGATCAGAACAGTGATTACTCTCTATGGAAAGGCACAAAAAAAAATGACACAACCCAAAGAACCAATTCCACCAATTAGAAATGAAGAAGGTTGATGGACAAAAAGCAACGAGGAAAGAACCAACATATTTGCTGAACACTTTGTCAAAGTATTCCAACCACACCCCACCGATATAGAACCCGAAGAAGAAAAAGCCATTGAAGACTTCCTGGAAGCACCATTTCAAATGGCACCCCCCATCCGAACACCAAAGAAATAAAATCAACAATCAAAACACTTGAACAAAGAAAAACTCCTGGATATGACTTAATAACTGCACAGATACTAAAAGAATTACCACAAAAAGATATAATGTCAATAACCGCTATTTACAGTGCAATCCTAAGAATTGGATAATCCAAAAACCTGGCAAACCACCAAATGATGCAAAATCATATAGACCCATAAACTTTTTGTCTATTTTAGCAAAGCTTTTCGAAAAACTACTAACCAGATTAACACCACTCCTGGAAAAACATATACCCGACCATCAATTGAAGGGTTTGATGCAGTAACCGCCCACGTGCACTTTACATAGTTTTGAGAAAATCGCATAAAACGTCTCAGTCACACAAAGTTAGAATATCTTAAAAATGGTGATTTTATACATTTTCCACGACCAAAAACAAATTGTTTGAAGTAGCTTTTGTGTTAATTTTGTTTTCTATAGATTTTTTATTTAATATTTAAAATAGCACATGGACGATTTTTGCCATCAAAACATAGAACATTTTTGAAATAAAAGTAAAAAAGTCTAAAAAAAAGTTTAATTGGTAGTTAAATATAACAAAACTGAAAACAGGCTATTTCATAACTGACATAAAATGTCAAAAATTAAAAAAAAAAACAATTAAATCTATAAAACTAATCAGAACCATCATGATCTTGATTATTATCTGCCTTTTTAATACCGTCATAAAATGGATGGCAAATGGAAGGCACATATTTTTTCACTAACGGCATAATGCTGTCATATTTTTGCGGTTTTAGCGGTAACTTGTCTGTATATGCCAAAGGAGCTCCATTTAAATCAATAATAGTACCTGGGTATTTATTTAAAGGATATGCGAATGTTAGGGCGGGATTATGAGTTTCAGTTACTGATATAAAGGCTGGTGACTTGGCATCGTATATAAATATTCTATATTTGGATATTGTGAAAGGTTTTTTCTTTACAACGGAAGATTTTTTAAAATATGGTTCAAGATATGATCTAAAATCAAATACAATTTCTTGCGTGACTCGTTCAACAGTGAACTTCTTACCACAGCTTTCTACTATAGAATACCATTCCTCAGGCAAATACAAAATCTCTTTTCTGCGCTTCTTTTTCTCGATTTGCGCAAAGTCACGGTCACAAGGCAAGAAGCTGTGGCCGGGCTCTGGTAAATGGTGAACAATTTTAGAAAATCTTCCGTTGTTGACTAAAGCTGATAAAAAATGAACCATTACGGCATTTTTATTTTGCCCCCCACAGTTATCAGTAAAAATATGTAAAGTAGTTACTGACATGCTTACATATTTTTGAATAAAATGCCATAAAAAGGATACAGATTCTATGGCACCTTTTTTTGCTATGGTTTCATCAAACATGTAACTAACTGACTTATTATTAGAAGCAGAATGAAACAGCTGATTAAAAACCCAGATTTGCCTAGCATAAAATATCTCCCCCGTGGTTAGTACTGGAACCGGTAGATTTTGTTGGTAATCAAAACAGATTGTTTCCAAAGTTTCATCAAATTTTGCCATTTCTGTTTTTTCTTTTAAATCGTCGTAGAATGACTGAGCTTTGCGAAGATGAAGTTCCTTCTGAATGTTAAGTTGCTGCTTTTCTTCATCTGTTGAAGCGGCATCAAGTTGAACTTTCAGTAGGTCACAAGTGGCACAAGTATCCGATCGTGGATACCCGAACGATAAATTAAAATTTGTAGTAAAGTATCTATAGTAGAAATCGTATGATATTTTAGGCTTGATTTTGGAATTTCGCTTTAAAAGCGTGTACTGCTCAGGTTCGTACTTCTCCAAATAAAGCTCGTACATTTTTTTGACGTTCAAGTTAGCTGACAGGTATTTTTTTTCTGTGTTGTCGGTTTGTCGTGAATAGTGAGATTCACGCACTGGAAAGTTCTTTATATGTTCATCAACCTGTGCTACATACTCTTCCGGCATTTTGTTGGGGCGATTATGGTGTCTACCACGGGAATCTTTTTCTAGTAATTTACCAGTAGCTCGGGACTGAGAAATTCTTGATACTCGTGATTTATGGATGCTATGTAGACTACAAAACGCAAAACGACAGACTTTTAGGGATTTTGTACCTACTTTGATATTATAGGTATAAGAATATTTTTTTGATTCAACCACAGTAGTCTTTCTCCTTCTGGATACATTGTTTACATCTAGAAGGCTTCCCAAATAACTGTCTTGGATATTCTTATCTTCCATTGCATAAAACTGAGTGAATATGTTGGATTTTTCCATTTCCGTCAATTTGTCAAAGCACTGGTTACGACACTGGCATCTAGGACCTTGCCTTTTCTCTGCAATAACTTTTCCTTTACTATTTGTGTACTCCCCACCACTATTCCTTTTAAATTTTCTTATATTTCTCTTCCAAGTCTCAGGTGCCAGACTGCGTTTTTTACCCTTTTTTGTTAATTGCTCTGGTGAAATATCATCTAAAAAAAATAAGTTACAAATCGAATCAAATAACCCTAAAAGGCTTTTCTTACCTTCCTCAGATTCGCTACTTGAAGTATCATTCGCAGTAATATGTTTCGGGCCAGGTTTCAGAATAGCTTTATTATCCAAACTTGATCCACCTGCTTTAAATTATATTTTTTTAATAAATCGTAATTATCAAAAATTAATGAAATTACCTTGTACATTATGATCTTCAGAAATTCCAATATTAATATTAAATAATGCCTTAATCTTAGATGTCTTTGTAATATCATTTTCCATTTCATAATCTGGGTCTATATCACTATTATCCGAATCATGATAAGGATCACTTTCACTAGAAAAATCGCTTAAACTGCCCATATTATCAAGTGATGCACACTGTACACTGTACTAGTAAATTTAATTTTAAAAAAGTAAGGTTAGACATTCCTCCCCGTTAGGAGCAAAAACCGGTCATGTTAGCCACGTAGACGCTTTTTGCTGCCAATACTATCGAACGCATGAACTGGAATCGGTGATGCGTTTGGCGCAGTAAACGGTCATGTAAATATAACTGACGTTTTATGCATAAAACATGAACGGTTTTTGCTCCAAACGATACAGTGGTATATTTTGTACCAAAAAAAAGCCAAATCTTCATTTTGGAAATTTTGGTCTTTGACCGGTTATTGCACCAAACCCTTCAATTTAGATTTCGAGAAAACCACTCTACAGTCGAAGAAGTACATCGAGTGGTACACGATTACTTGTGCATTTGATGAAAATAAATGTTGCTGTGCTATCTTTCTAGATGTCAGGCCTTTGACAAAGTGTGACATACAGGACTACTATACAAGCTAAAAAATAATACTATCTCATCCGTACTATGTCCTACTCAAATCCTATCTAGAAGATAGATGCTTCCAAATAAAATACCAAGAATCCCTCTCCAAACTCTACAAGATCAAAGCAAGTGTAACACAGGTCCTTGGACCAAAACTGTACGTGTTCTATTCTGCTGACCTCCCTACTAGCCCAGACACTACAATAGAAACTTTTGCTGACACACAAATTATGGCCATAGACGATCACCAGAGGTAGCCTCACAACATGTCCAAGACTACCTCCATATACTCGAATAATAAAAAGTGGAGAATAAAGGTAAACTAAATGAAAAGTGCCCATGTCACCTTTACACTACGAAAACAAACCTGTCCACCAATACTACTAAACAGCAAAGTCCTAACACAAACAAGAGAAGTCAAATACATGGACATGCACCTAGACCACAGACTACAATGGACATACATTTGGAGCAAACGTACACCATAAAATCTGCAGCTACTACTGGCTCATCGGTAGAAAATCCCAACTAACGGAAGAAAACAAAATACTGCTGTACAAAACCATAATAAAGCCAATATGGGCCTACGGCATAGCACTCTGGGGAACACCAAACATCTCAAATATCGAGATTCTGGAACACTCTAAAACACTGAGGACCATATACAACACACCATATTACATCCAGAACAAATACATATACAATGTGCTACTGATAATAACAGTGAAACTGGAGCAACTTGAACATCACCCAAGCCACCTACTAAACTTACTCAGTGCAGTAAATCACAATAGACTCAAAAGACATAACACCCTAAACCTAAACCACAGATTCTAGATGTGACATGACTTGAACTGTCCTCCACTGTGAGACTTCATATCCAAACCCCAAACTCTGACATCAATGTTAACTATTGTTTCTAAACACAGATTGTAACAAGGCAGATTAAATATAAAAAAATTATTAATTATTGTCAAATATAAATTTTTAAAACTTTGCTTTTCAGTGCTCCCACAATATTACAATCCAAACCCACTAGACGTTAAAATTATTATTTTATTTGAAAAATAATTCCATAGCTTAATCCACAGTACAGAAAACACTGTATTATACTTGTTTAATAAGAGGCACTGTGGCACTTGTTCCATTGGAGTGTTCGTGCCACAATAGGCCCTTATATTAAACTTGTACGCTAAGATACTATATTAATATTATATTTCAGTCATATTCTCTAAGAAATTCTGTATTGAATGTTATCGTGGAAGTAATTCTGGTAGTACTCACGAAGCAAAATTTAAACGAGGAGGAAAAAGAGTCAAGAGATGAATTACTCGGAATTTTAGAGGAGCACACTAATGATATATCACCACATGTCCGTTCAAAAGTATTTCAACATTGGAAGCACCTACAACAAGAAAATGCAATTCCAATGAGCTTGCAGACTGTTGTTTTGGAACATGCTATCACTCACCTCAGAGATAGGAGCGCAATAGTCAGGAAATGCGCTGCTAATTGTGTGACAGTTTTTTTGGAACACAATATTTATTCAGCAACAGTAAGTACAAAATAATGACAATCCTAGTTATCGACAATTTGTGGAGTTGCTGTATAATTGTAGTATCAAAAATTAAAAGCCTTAACTTGTTGAATAAAAACGAAATCTAGCCTGAATATGTTAATATTCAAACCTATTCAATATTCTACAAAAGGATGTCCTACAAAACTCAATGAATCACTTATTAAAACAACTACTCTACTATCTAATGCCATGACAAGTATTGAGTTGTGCAAAAGGTATTTGTATGTTATAAATAGTACTACTAGTACTGTAACATTAATTTTTTCTATGCAGGGCATTGAATTGCAGAGATTTTTAATGTTTTAATTTTGGCTCCCCTAATTATTTGACAGTATCAGTCTTCTGACATTATTTTTAAAGCTTTTTAAGCTGAATTACTTGATACCTTACTCAATAGTTTTTGAAAAGTATATACCGAGATAATTGCAAAAAACTTTACAATTATTTTGCATTAAAATAATTTGCCATTAAATCATAATGGCGGATATTTCATTTTGTTCTAAAAAGTGACGTTTGCTGTCGCATTACAATTTACAAATGGCCGTGTATTCTACACAAGAAAAAATATTTATAATTAAATGGTTTTACTAAGATACTATTTAGGAACTGTACTTGAATTTCTGGATGTAAATCCAAATGGCCTGCTTTGCAATTCAACACCCTGTATACGAAGATTAACTTAATAATTAAAGTTAAATTTCATATATAGGCTAAATATTTAAAGAAATTAAATACTGGTGCAGTGAGTTTCAAGGGACATGAAATTAATTTAAAAAAAATTCGAATTGTGTGTACCACAAATCTAGTTGGAAATGAAGCCAGCATTAAGTGAAAAAGACATTATATAAGAACTATTCTTTTCAGTTACAACTACAGAATACAAAAGATGAACTTGCCCAGAAAAGTAGTTTATTAGGAGAACTAAATGATGAACTGGAAGGAATTAAAGTTAATAAGCTGAAGGACCTTGAGAATGAGTGGAGCAAATGTGAGGAGAATATTCGAGAAGCTCTGAAGGAACATTTGGAAGACCGTATGTAATTTAATATAGAACACATGCATAATTTCCCCATAACCAAAAAATAAACCTTTTGTGGCAGAAATAATATTGGCATTTTCTCTGCATAAATGGCTTCGGAAAGTCATCTGAAATGAATGGTACACTTTGGACTTATAAAAAGTTGAAGTACGTTGTTTAAAATTGAACTGAATTCATCACATTAAATTCTCATAAAAAGCATTGTATATCTGTTATTTATTCAAATAAAAAGCAAAGTTATGTTTATTAGGAGATATTGTTTATTCAAAAATGACTAAGGATTCAATTTTGAACCTCCTCAAAGCACAGTAGGGATGGACGATATTACACATACCTGCGATTTTTCACTGGTATTGAAAAATAACAAGTTGTTACTGTTACTAATAGGCATATTTCACTGTTACTCTGACTGATTGCAACTTTTACTTAAAACGTGATGGCTACCTAAAATCACAACTGCTATCCAAACAGTGACTGCTATGTAACTGTGATTGCTACTTAATACCAATAGTTACCCAAACTGTGTTACTTAAATTGCGACTGTTACTTAAAAAGTGTTATAAAGTGATTGTTAGTCTAACTGCGACTGTCCCCTAAACAGTAATTTCCACTTAAATTGCGGCTATTACTTTGTAAGAAGGCAATTAAGGATACTGTTTCTAAATATTATTTTATATTCATTACTTTATATGCCCTTTTATGCATGGTATTGTATTTAAATTTCAAATAATAATTTAATCAACAGTAATATAACGAGTGCCTATGATTTTGCCGGCAATTATTAGCGGCAGGATCACGATTTTCTAGAAGCAACAAGCAAGAGTGATCCAGAGGCTAATAATTGCCTAGGAAAAATCAGTCACGAGTTAGATTCGAGAAGACAATTGGCCGAACAGAAAGTTCACATTTCATAATTAAAGTTAAATTTAATGACACCAAGTGTCAGACGTGTATTAATCTGTGCCACAATAATTGTAGTAAGAATGAGCTTACCAAGATTTTGAGAAATGCCTATGAATACCATCACTGACGAAAACACTAACACTTCACCCGAAAATACAAACAGATCGAATTCAGAAGCAAACTGCTTAAAAGTCCGGCAATAACTGACGTTTTATACCGGGTGTCCACTCTCAAAGTCGAACATAGGGAATTAACATGTGTATTTAATTCTTAAGCTTTTGACAATTATTTATAAGCTAACAATATATAAATATTTAGTAATAAGGGCTTCATAAGATTTTAATTAAAAACAGCTGTAAGAAAAAACAAATTAAAGTAAATATTCAAATAACCCCCCATTTTGAGCTAAGCAATACCCTAGTCTGTTGTAAAAACTAATTCGTACATTAGCCAACTGCCTGTTAGTAATTAATAATAAATAATTTTATAAATTTTGCTTTTAACGTGTCCCCACAAGAAGAAGTCGCAATGTGACAAATCTGGAGATCTGGCTGGCCAATTTATAGTACCACCGCTACCAATCTAATGATTTGGAAATTAATTATTTAAAAATAATTTAACACCTAAACCAAAATGCGCAGGGCAGCCGTCTTATTGGAACCAAATCTCCTGATTTTTTCTTTCAACTTCTTCCATTGCAGGTCCTACCTTTGTGACTAAAAGATTTAAATAAGTTTCTGAATTTAAGTTTCCTTTAATTTCAAATGGACCGATAATATTATGATTAAAAATCCCAGCCCAGATATTAAGTTTTTGAGGAGTTCTGGTTGAAATATTTAACCTAGCGTTTTCCTGAGCCCAATGCCGTGTGTTTTGAACATTGGGTTCATTATTAAGGGTAAAAGTACACTCGTCTGTGAAGCAAATCAACGATAGAAAGTGTCCATCATTGTTAGCGCGCTCTTGCATTTCATAACAAAATGTACTTCTGCTTTCTTCATCAACATGAAAAATCTCTTGATGACATGGCGGTTTATAGGGATGATTTTTATATTTCTTTAATATCTTCCATACCCGCGACTTACATAAACCATTTTCAAGAGAAACTGGCTCAGGCTGTATGTTGGGTCTGCATTTATCATCGACAAAACATGCTCTTCTGTGCGGTGAAGTATCACCACTATAATAGGTTTTTACCATAAAAACTCTTTCTTCATTAGAATAATTATTCATTTTTTCGTAAATAAACCGTAACATAATATTAAACGTCAAAATGCAATAGCATTTTAAAAGCAAAGCAACTCATATTTTAAAACTGTCAAATTTTAAATTAGTATTTTAGGATAAAAAATCAATTTTTTAAATCTTGTTATTAGTGTCGTTGGATGCGCAATAATTTTCACTTTCTTTTGATACCATTAGCTCTTCTATAAAATAAGATGGCGAGCAGGAATCTACAAAAATGTCTAATACCATGTTAAAACCCTATGTTCACGTTTGAGAACGAACACACGGTATGTTATAGAACATGTACTAACGCATTGCTAGGCAATACCAACATGAGAGATTATCTGATTAGATACCATCCAGGGTAAATTGCCATGCATAACATGGAGCGTGGTCTGTTACGCATCGTAATTAGAATTTTATTGGATCATCTCATCAACGTCATTCGATTTCATTGGTTAGTAAGTAAATGAGGGCAATAATATACTATATAAAAATGAAATGACAATTTGGAGACAAATAAGTATTTGTTCATAAGGTAAATAGCCCGCCCCGGCATTGAATCCGATCCCATACTCGCAATGATCGCTTGGTTGAGACCCCTAACTTGACCACTCGGCCACCGCAGTACGTCATTATAGAAAGGTTGTTTTGTCTTAAATTTTGCATCTCAGCTAATGTATTTCTCTAAAAATCCATGTGATACTGTTATCAGTACTTGTATCTCAAAAGTGCAGCCAGCACGTGGTTGTTTTAAATCCTTATTCTTTTGCATCCAATCCATAAAACAAATATAGCATGTGACTATGATTTCCAGTTACTATATTTACAACCATGATCTCAGTCACGGTGTAATATCACTGATATTAAAAAGTAGCAATCACAAGTAGCAACATGATTCAAAAGTAGTAGTTTTGTCCATATTTAGAGCAAATAAATTTATTCCAATAATAATTGTAGAGAATGCCAAAATGAACAACTTATAAGGCAATAAGTTTTTTCTCTTTAGTTTTTAAGTAAACTCGGTTTTTAAATTTGCAGGATAATTTTTAAATCTTTCATAATTTTGACGTTTTAAACGTCAGTTGCATTCGAGTCTACAAAACGTTCAATGCACATTTAAAATATGATTTAAATTGAAAATAAACCATGAAAGCGTAAATATAAATGATACCATTAAGTCGAAGAGAGTAACATAATGGCCACATCACCATTTTTTTATTCTTACATTCAAACAATCGAGTAGTTAGTAATTGTAAATGATTATTCAGAAAAGGCAAACTCAATGATGAATGCTGTATTAATTAGTTGTTGAAAAAGCAGTTTTTATTATCGCGATAGAAGCAACTTCTTATATCTTTTCAACTTTTAATTGATCATCATTTCATCATTAATTGATCATCATTTCATTATTAATTGGTCATCAGTTCAATAATTTCTGCATTAGTAATTAAATATTATTTTTTCCCTAACTTTTCGGAAGTTTGATCTTCCGAAACTATTCACAAACAAAAATGCCAATATTATTTTTTACAGTTTTAAGTACGAATAATAAAATTTAAATATATTTAGCAACCCAGGAAAATCCTGATGATGAGATTGATCCAAAGACCAATTCCCAGTTATTTCGCGGTTACATCACACAGGGAAAATACAAGGATGCTGTTATTTGGTTTCGTCAGGCTTGTGAAAGTAGTGATCAATTTCAAAATGTCAGGTAATTTATTTTTAAATGAATCTTAAGAACAAGAAAATGTGTGCTTCTCTGGAAATTAAATTAGAATACATATTAACAAATATTATAATCTTGTTAAATAATAGTCAGTTTTTTAAACTTTTATGAATAACATGTCTCACATCCAGCGGCGGTTTGTGGATGTTCGGCGGTGAGGCAACGGAAGAAAATTTGACTGAAAAAGTAACGGAATATTTGCTTCCTCTATAAGAGTAAGTAGTGCAGCACGAGCACTTTGTCTCATCTACGGAAATCCACGAGCCGCCGCTGCTCACATCACAATGTGTAAAAAGGGAAATGTTGCATCAGGCATTTAATATTTGCTTAGTGTGTACAGTCAAGATTATCTCATAACATGTATATGAAATATGTTATTACTAAAATTCTTTGCAGTGGTCAAATAAAATCTGAACAAGAAGTGGACTTGCTTATGTATGTAATGAGGACATTTTTTTGCGATATGAGTGGACAGCTTACTGAACTGGCTGCCAACCAAACGAATGGTCCGACTGAGGAAGATTTGGAACGATTAAATAGTTTAGGTAGAACCATTGAATATTTAACTGAAACTGTCAAGTTTCTCGAGCTCATCGATCAGGCTAGAGAACCAATGAAACATCTACTAGAATCTGTCTCAATAGGCGACATGCAAGAAGCAGTTGAATTTTTTGCTGCTGCCTACAAGTTCAACATTGATAAGTCTCATTTGGATATATTAGGTATGTAAATTTAATTTGTAATAAAAATTATGTTGAATTGTTGCCAATAGTGAAGCACAATATAATCAAATTGAGTACTACAAATTACTCTTTGTACATTAATATGAAATGTCTGATAACATATCATATGGTGTATTATCCTGCAAAGTCAAGCGCGGGTCGCACATATACAATTATCCGAGTATAACTGAAGACAAAAATTGGGCAGTTTATTTCCGGTGTCGAGAAAGTCAACGTTCAGCTTGTGCGCTTGCCGCCTGGCAAGTGCGTACCTTCTACAGGGAATGGACACAGTTTTCAACAGATTAGGATATACTTTGGTTATATCAGTAATGCGCACTAGCAACATTGTAATTAAGCTTAAAGCATTCTTAAAATTTAAGCAACTCTTAAGCGAGTTTTTTGCTTGCCCACACTTTAAGTACAGCTTAAGCAAGACTTTAAATAAGTTGTCATAATGGACTGCTTAAAATGTAAGTCTGCAAATATAACCTTCAATTCGTTACGGATGGAACAAAAGGGAAAAAAGAGATGCAGCTAGTATATTAACTTAATTAAATAAGTCTATATTTGACGGAATTCGTAATAATATCACACACCTCTAAAGCGGCAACATGGTGATCAAATTTGCTATTAACGGGGGCATCTTTGCTTACTTTGCGGTGCTTCAGTTAACGTATTTTTTCTGCAGCCGTCCCGAAAATAAAACTTTCGGTACGATTTATTAAATCGAAAGAACCACTTTACATAAATCGTTCCGAAAGTTGTTATTTTCGGTACGATTTTGTTTCACTTTCGGAACGATTTCTATACATTCGGGACGCATTTTGTTACTTTCGGGACGCATTTTGTTACTTTCGGGACGATTTTGCGTATATATCTAGGCGGCCTTGACAAAAACATGAACTTCGTATTTAATTATGACAGCGCTTGTCATATAACATTCGTGTGTGTTTTAGGTTTTTTGACATAAAAAAACGGCTGCAGAAAAAATATTGTACGTAACTCGTTCCAAAAGTGATTTTACGGGACTCGCAGGATTCCAGGACTCGCCTACGGCTCGTCCTGGAAACTTCCTACTCATCCCGTAAAATATCACTTTCGGAACTTGTTACGTAAATTACTATAAAGTTTAAATAATAACATCATCAATGGTATTTCGAGCATTTCGATGCTTTTTTTCAAAGGCATGTTTTACCTCAGTTTTTCTCTTCTGCAATTGATTAAATAAAAAATAATATTGAATCCTATAACATACATGGAATAGAGTTAGCCATGTGCTGCACATGGTTGCTTGAGTGAAGTTTTCCATTATTTCTTTCATACATTCAATGAGAGACTCTCTGTGCTCAAATACAACATTAATTGTACATATGTTAAAATTCCAAGGAGTTGTAGCACCATGGGGACTTTTCTATCCACAATTTTGTTCACTACCTCTACACTTGTTGAAAAATATCTTGCAAATTTCCAAAAATGACACGAACTTGAGGGATTGCAGAAGCAGCTTTTGAAATAATCAAATTTAATTGATGGGCATAACAGTGTATAACGAGCAAATGGATATTTATTTTTAATTCTTGCTTGACCTCCAACATGTTGACCACTTATAACCGCGGCACAGGGTGTTGAATTGCAAAGCGGGCCATAGGGATTTACATGTAAAATTTGAAATGTGTTTATTGGCTCCCCTAATTATTTGACAATATCGGTCTTCTTATTTTATTTTTAAAGCTTTTTATGCTGAATAATTTGGTACCTTACTCAATAGTGTCTGCAGAGTATTTACCGAGATATTTGGAAAAAACTTTACAATCATTTTGAATTAAAAACAAAGGTGTGCCATGATATCGTAATGGCGAGTATTTCATTTTGTTCTAAAAAGTGACAGCTGCTGTCACATTACGATTTACAACTGGCCGTGTATTCTACACAAGAAAAAGTATTTATAATTAAATGGTTTTACTCAGGTACTATTTAATATACTGAATACTTGTTGTGCTACTTTCTTGATGGAACCATATTTTCAAATTGGGTAAAGTAAAACGCTTTAGTTTAACTTTGAAACTGATCCTAACCGATCGAAACACGTGTCAGGCAACTGAAAATAAAATTATGGAACAAAACAAGCGTTTTACTTTACCCAATTTACTATTTAATAAGTGTACATGATTTGTTTAGTGTAGAATTTCTAGGGAAGGCAATACCCAGCAATAAGCATTTAAAATAATGTAAGTAGACTGATACTATAAAATAATTAAGGCAGCCAATTGTAACACATTTAAAATTTAGTAAGTAAATTAGTAACAACAGCAAACGTCACTTTTGATAACAGAATGAAATACCCGCCATTATAATATCATGGCAAACCTTTGTTTCTAATTTAAAATGATAAGTTTTTTGCAAATATCTCGGCAAATATTCTGCAGAAACTATTGAGTAAGGTACCAAATCATTCAGCTCAAAAAGCTTGAAATTTAATGTAAGAAGACCGATACTGTCAAATAATTAGGGGAGCCAATATTAACATATTTCAAATTTTACATGTAAATCCCTTTGGCCCGCTTTGCAATTCAATTCCCTGTATACAATACGGATATACAATACTTAAAATATTTTCAGAAATACAAATTCAACATAAAACTGCTGAAAAAGATGCAGTTACATACACATATACAAGACATTAAATATCCAGGGTCTTCACTTCAAAATAAAATAAAATGTTACAAATTTTATAATTATCGATTAAATTGATAGTTTTACAATTGTCCCAATTTTCTTTATTCGTTTATTCAGGTTATACCCTCGAAAATAATAAATACAACTAAGATAATTATGAACACTCAGTTTCATCAACAATTCGTGACCTCAGTTTGATAAAGTTCTAACTGATTTCACTCTTGTTTCGAGATATGAGACTTAAAAGATTTGCATCCAATTTCTGGAACAAATACAACAGCTCCCTCACTCGTATCTTTCTTAAAATATTTAGCATTTCATAATGAAATACTGGGACAATATTAATGCAATATAGAAAGAGTTAAAATAATTTACAATGCACGAGAGCAATTTATCAGACTATATTCCAACAAAAATATCATAACAAAATTGAATGACATTGGCAATGCGGGCGTGTCGTGCCGGTTTGAATTTTACTTTTTTAAACGGATCAAACAAAATTTGAAAATCAGTAATGTACTTCTCTTGCACTAACTTAGCAGTGGTATTCCATATGGACTTTACATTTTTTTTACAGTACGTACCGTTCGCGTTTTGCCTGTTTTCCGATATTGTAGAAATGACTTCCCGAGTAGAGGTCATGTTAGTGGCTCCGCTCAAACTTTTTGGTTGGGCCTCTTTCCCTTTCTCTTGAATTACTTCAAGAGAAACATTTCCAATGCGGACTTTACTAATTTTAATAGCGTTCTACCCGCAAACTGGCGTTTGACATTTAACATTGTTTTTCTTTAAACCAATCATGTGCTGAAACATAATGCGTGTAGAGAACAATATGTTTCCTCAAAACAGAAGTTATATAGAATCTGATTGGTTCTAATTCATTCAAATTTCGGCATGCTACGTTTGGCATAACATGACATTTGTCAAACTCATAGCAAGGGTTTTGATTAAATGGTACATTGTTCTACTTATTTTTATTATTTCTGAGGTGTATTCTGGTACAAACGTAAATTAAATGGATGATACATTTACAATTTTTAATTCTCTAAAAAATATTCCTTTACGATTTTTCTCTAAAATGAATAGGGTAGCTAATAATTACACATATTTAATTTTACATGTTAAGTTCCTATGTTCGCCCCTTATCCCAGACACTCGGAATAGAGCATATATAAATGTAAAATGTTGTACATAAATTTGTAACATGTAATATTACAACTTATGTATATCGCTATATTATATACTTATTAGCCAATTACAATTAACGTCCGCTAAGTCCTCCTGCATTTGTCTGTTTGCCTTTAAATATCAAAAGTGACAGTGACATTTAAATGTCAGATTACAACATATTGGTTAAAACAATATATGACACAATAAACTCCATGCTATGCCCTATTGGTACGTACTTCCACTGCAATCGTATTTTAGTAGATTAACACTTCAGAGCGAGTACAACAATGGGTATCCGTAAATTTGTTCAATCAATGTATTGGGCAATATATTGTTCGAACAGAAATTCGTTTGTTTAGTTGGTAGTCGTCCTTCATTGCCATTACCCGGCAATTTCATACAAATTTAAACGTCAACCTGACAGTGGCGGCTCGTGGAACATGTTGATGATAGAGCCACTTATACAATATAATATATATTTATTCGATTCTCGATTCGCGATTCTCATTATTTATGTTTCGGGGAAGTACAAATTATTCCTTGAGTACAAATGTGTGCCGCAATCCGTTTTCGCGTTATCCGTTCTCGGTTTCGCGCCGGATTCGCGCTTTCACTACTCTCACGAGATGAGTCAGAATTTTTTTGGCACCAAATACACCTTCAGTGTGCGTCCTCTCTTGCACCCCTCCAACCACGCGCTTCCCCGCGGTAACCCATATCCTAACGAAATGCCGTGTCAGATGGGGAAGCTGGCACTGTTAATGGCTCCCCGCTGCGTTGCGTTGGGGGAAACAAATGCATTGCGATTTTTCTCTATTCATTTATTTGAAGTTATGCGGCGTCGTTTGACATTTAAACTGGCGAAAAAGTGTTTTAAGAATGAATTAAAAATTCTTGCTTAGCTTGAAACTACAGGTAGTGCCATGGCTCCTTGGCTCTATATAACGAGCCGCCCCTGCACCCTGACAAGATTCAGTTTCAATACACATGTCTTTAGTATAAGCGAATAAATGTAAGGTCGAAGGTAAAGTATAGTACATAACGCGAGTTGTAACGCAATTACGCGCTCGTGAAATTACGTTACTCGCCGCTACGCGGCTCTTACCCAATTTCTTTAACTTGCGCGTAATTTGCTAGTTACAACTCTAGTTATGTAATATACTATTCAAATACTTAATCAGCTGTTTTATCCAATTCTCTTTTAATCAACCTATTATTGATTTAAGTTAAATGAAGGTATATCCTTTTATTGTAAGTGTATACCGGATGACCCAGGGATCTGTAAAAGCCCCATAACTTGGTTGCTATTTGAGATGTCGAGTTCCAGTTTTCTTAAACTGGTACCCACACTTATTCTACATATTTTAAAAATATATATGTTTTTGTACAGGGTGTCCCAATATACATAACAGAACAAAGTTATGTTTTTTTAAATGGAACACCCTATATTTTATACTTTATTTTCAACCCTCTTGAGAAGCTGATAAAAATAGTATAAGATAGTATGGGTCTATTATGGACGATGGGTTAGTTATGGGCAAATTTGAGGCAAAAACAAGGACACATTGAAAAAATTGCAGAAGCGCTCCTAACAAAGCTAGCTTTATTTTTTATGCACTAAATAATTTTCCACATCATGAAGAATAATACAAATCGGCTTTGGTTCTTTTTTGTTCATACTGCTATACAGGGTGTCAAGATACGCAAAATAATGGATAACTATTTTTTTTCAAATGGAACACCCTATATATCTTGCCACCAATGCATGGAATTTTTAATAAGCTTTCCAATGATGTACAATTTGTATATTGAAATATTAAGGATTCTTGTGATTTATCCATAAAAAACATTTTTCTTTTGTCACCTCCTGCTCATTTTTGGATTTTCAGCCAAAACTATTCATTTTCTGAAAAAATAATAAGAGACCAAAGTTGTAGAGCGGAAAATTTTCGATCGATATAGGTCTT
This sequence comes from Ocypus olens, assembly GCA_910593695.2. Taxonomy (NCBI): domain Eukaryota; kingdom Metazoa; phylum Arthropoda; class Insecta; order Coleoptera; family Staphylinidae; genus Ocypus; species Ocypus olens. The sequence goes on from OU343061.1 coordinate 20,520,512, forward strand.
TAGACTTTTCCAATAATGCGTGCATTGCCCGCCAGAGTGCGCAAAATCGTGACCGTATATGCATTTTAGCGTTTTTCTCAATTTTTTTGTTATTTAATTGCACTATACTTTATTTTCCATGTCATGACCTACATCGATTGAAAATATTCCGCTCTACAACTCTTATTATAAGCAATTTTTGCCCAAAATGCATAGTTTTCGCTGAAAATGCAAAAAACCATTGAAAACGCAAAAATTGATACATACATTTTCAATTTCCATTTTTTGGGAAAACTATGCATTTTTGGCAAAAATTGCTTCTATTAAGAGTTGTAGAGTGGAACATTTTCAATCGATATGGGTCATTTTAATTTCCCTATAATTTCCCGTTTTTCCGCTCGAGGGTGCGAAAAATAAAGTATAGTACAATTTATTAATAAAAAATTTGAAAAGAAAACGCAAAAATGCATATTCGGTCACGATTTTGCGCGCTCTGGCGGGCAATGCTCGCATTATCTTAAAAGTTGAAAGACCCATGTCGATCGAAAATTTTTTGCTCTACAACTTTGGTCTCTTATAATTTTTCCTGAAAATGCATAGTTTTGGCTGAAAATCCAAAAACCAGCAGAAGGTGGCAAAATAAATATGTTTTTATTGATAAATCTCAAGAATCTTTAATATTTTGTTATACAAACTGTATGTCATTGGAAAGCTTATTAAAAATGCCATAGATTGGTGGCAACTTATATAGGGTGTTCCATTTGAAAAAAAATAGTTATCCATTGTTTTGCGTATGTTGACACCCTGTATAGCACTATGAATAAAAGAGAACGAAAGCTGATGTGTATTATTCTTTATGATGAGGATTGGGAAATTTTCTAGTGTATAAATAATGATGGTATCTTTGCTAGGAACGCTTCTGTAATGTTTTCAATGTGTACATGTTTTTGTCACTAATTTGCCCATAACCAACCAACCGTCCATAATAGACCCATAGTATCTGATACTATTTTTATCAGCTTCTCAAGAGCATTGAAAATAAAGTATAAAATATGGGGTGTTCCATTTAGAAAAACATAACTTTGATCTGTTATTTATACTGGGACACCCTGTACAAAAACATACATATTTTTAAAATATGTAGAATAAGTGTGAGTACCAGTTCAAGAAAACTAGAAGTCGATATCTCAAATAGCAAATAAGTTATGGGACTTTTACAGATCGCTGGGTCACCCGGTATGTTGTTTTCTACTGTCATGTTTCTAGATATGTTGTCAATTATGCAAAGGTCTGAGCAGGATCGACGAGAAATTGTTTTGGATGCCCTCAAACTGATCTACTTGACAACGGATTCAAAATCATCTCTGTAAGTATACTTTTATTCTTTTTTACTTTTTCCGTATGACACATGAACAACTGAAAAGCTATTAGTATAATTATATATAGACCTATTCATCAGTAAGGGCGGTTTACGAACTAAGTTCGGAACATTCAAATAATATTGGTATCCTTTTCTACTACCTGATAACCGAGCGGATATTCCCAAGACGTACGATTTCGTCGGTCGTATCTAGAAAACACACACGCGGCCTGCGTAGCTCGGTCCTAGACCGAGCGGTAGAAGGAGAAAGAAATAGTTTACGGCATCTCTTACTTACCGGTTATTTCATAGGCGCGCGCGATTTAGCCTATGGTGGAAAATTGCAACGGACACTACTTGATTCGGACGGACAAGACACCCCGACCGCCATCTCTGCTGAATAGCTCTATAATTCGGAAATGAGTGTATATTATTATACCAGCATATTTTGCAATATCTGAATATTTTTCTAAATATAAAAAATATTAAATTCAACACCTTTTGTCAATAAATAATTATCATAAACGGGAAACAAGTTATTATTTCATGCAATGTCTCTCCTTGTGTTAGCATTCATCCCCGTGGTTTTGCGACCGCTGGCACTGTTGCATTTCGGTCCAAGGTAACGGTATTTTGTCATGGTGTTTTCTTGAAGCGAGCGCGTCTGTAACGCTTAACGAGTGAAAGGGTCTACCACTATCGACTGATAAACTAATTTGTACCGTATTGGATGATTTGAATTAAAAGTTTTGGAATTGATGATATTCGATTATATCATTTTAAAATTTAGAATCGGTTTTATCATGGAAATATATTTTTGTATTATGAAAATTTAAAATATTACAAATTACAAATCGTTTGGCATATGATTGTAATTTAGTTCGAGTAAACTACTGTTTTTACTTTCTCCGTTACGAAGTACGAGAAAGTATTGTGATCGTGATTTTTTTTTCAAAATTTTTTTTTACGGAAATATCCGTTTTGGGGTCCCTAGATGCCATTTCAACAATTTTTGGAAAAAAAATGTTTGTGTCTGTGTGTGTGTGTGTGTGTGTGTGTGTGTGTCTGTGTGTGTGTCTGTGTGTGTGTCTGTGTGTGTGTGTGTGTGTGTCTGTCTGTGTGCGCTGTATCTCAAAAACTAATAAAGTTAAAGTGCTCCACTGAAACTGATTTAGTGATAAACTTTAGTCTTCAAAATTACTTCATATCAACCAAAACATAACTCAGCGTATTATACAGGGTGATAGCCATTCGCAAACTGCACAATTTCTATTTTTTTCAAATGGAACACCCTATACATATATTATGTCATAATTTAAAAGTTCATTTCGTTTCGTATAAGGTTTCATATATCTGAAGTCGATGGTTACTCTAATATTCCAAAATTTGTTGGTAATTTGCATGTTTTTATTATTACTTTTAAAATCTAGGTACCAATCATTTTAAATTAAAAAAAGAAAACAGGTGACAATAATTAGTTGTGATCTCAGTTCACAATTATGGATTTTTCCCAAGAGGAATTGGTTGACATAATTTTCATTCTTGGGGAATGTCGCAAAAACTGTCTATTTCCTTCGCGAGTGTATAGAGCCCTGATACCGCTGTCCATTCATGTTACACGAAATTATTTTTGCACAACAAGAACCATTTCGAAGAGTACAAGAGCGATTTGAGGCTACAGGTAACGTTAACCATGCAAAACCTGTGCAAATCAATTCCGTAGTTAACGAAGGCAACGAATTGCTGGTGTTGGCATCGGTCATTTAAAATACTAAATTATTTTTATCCGAATTAAATACTCAGTTGAATATTAGTCCGCCTTCAGCACATAGACTTGTGCAAAAATATAAATTCCCTTACCATATACATTTACAACTGCTTGAGTCTGTCACTGTGCCCTTAATACTCTGGAAAACAATAAACATTTTTTTAATTTTGTGCTATTTACTGATGAGGCTACATTTCATAATATAGGCAAAGTAAACAGACATAATCTTCATTATTATTCGGAGCACAATCCGTATTTTGCAAGGACACTAAATAATCAAAAACGATGGAGATGGAATGTATTGGGTGCTTCTTTGAAGGCAGCCTGAATGGGGAAGTGTTTAAATAATTTCTTAGGAATCATTTTAGATCTGAATCTAGGAATCATTTATATGAGGACCTACTTGATGTACCACTCAATGTAATAAGAGATATGTGGATCCAATTGGATGGTGCACCACCACGTTTTGCTCGCAGTGTACGACAATTTTTGAACGACCGTTACCCTAATAAATGGATAATTCGCGGCGGACCAGTACTGTGGCCACCTAGGTCTCGGGACCTCACTGAATTAAATTTTTTTCTATGGGGCTATATAAGGGCATGGTGTTCTGCATTACGCATCACCTGTTTTTTTCATTTAAAAAGATTGGTACCTAGATTTTAAAACTAATAATGAAAACATGCAAATCACCAACGAATTTTGAAATATTAGAGTAACCATTAACTTCAGATATATGTAACTTTATGTGAAACGAAAGCTTGCTTAATGAACTTTCAAATTATGAAATTATATGCCATTTAAAAAAAAAGAGAAATTGTGCAGTTTGCGAATGGCTATCACCCTGTATAATACAATAATTTTGGTTGATGGAGTAATTTTGAAGACTAAAGTTCAACTAAACTTTGCCACTAAATTAGATCAGGTTCGAGAGCTCCAAATCCCACTTGTCATGGCCCAATTCTTCAAAATAAAAACAAAAACAAAATCTCCTAATTTCTTTCATTTGCCGTAACTTTCCTTCTACCCAAGTTATCGAGATGCGGTTGAAACCAATTTTCATGGAATTTAAACACTTTCACTGGCACTCCATACAACCAATTTTATTTGTGCAAATGTTTAGTAATCTAACCTAACCTCTGAATTTTAAATTGGTACGCCCAATATTTTTAGCCCTTTTAAGAGGGTATTTTTTTCTGAATACAATGATGTATCACATGATATGGAAACTTCTTCAAAACCAAGTATGCCGGAATAACAGTAGATAATAATAAAACAAAATTTATTTATATCATACATACACAACTACAAAAACGATAAACGATAAATTACTCAAATAATCCACTATTCTTTGCAATGCAAAGTTGGTACCGTTTCTGAACACTATTAATTACTTTACGGATAGTATTGCCATTATAATTGCGCAATGTCTCCAGTACTGTTTGCTGCAATTCTTCAACGTTGTTGTATGTAGGACCATAGACTTTATTTTTAACAGTATCACATGGAGCCAAATCAGGTGATCTTGCAGGCCAACGTACCATTCCATTAGTTGCAATTACCCTATCATTAAGTCGCTTTTTTAAATAGTCCATAACGATACGAGCATTATGCGAAGGGCACCCATCCTGTTGAAATCACATTTGTCCAGAAGTCTCCAGTAACAACTCTTCTATTAAATCTTCGATCTCTTCAAAAGAGAGATACCTTTCTCCCGTTAAATTACCATTAAAAATAATGGGGTCTAGTAATCTATTATTTATTATACCACACCAAACATTGAAACCGAATCTAACTTGGTTTCGAACTGGAAGAGTCAGCTGTAAGTTAGTTTGAGAGTAGTAATGCTTATTATGTCTATTAAACATACCACAATTGGTAAACATAGTTTCATCTGTTCACAAAACAATATTCTTGAAATTGGAATTTGTGTTCACTTGGCCCAAATACCAGTTGCAAAACTGCAGTCTTCTTTCTGCATCTCCAGGTCTTAATCTTTGAGATGGTTTAATTTTATAACAATTGTACTGTGTTTGTTCAAAATCTGTGAAACTCGAGTCTTTGGCACACCTACACTCTGCGAAATGTCTCTAAAAGAAACACACTTATCCACATTATTAACACTAGCAAAAACTAATTCTTCCTTTTCTGTATTATTCTTATTGTACATCTTTGGTCTTACTGCAGCGAACGAACCTGAATTCTTGAGATTCCTGTCTAATCGCAATATTGTTTTACAATCAGGTAATCGCCTTTCTGGATATTGAGCTCCATATGTTTGACGTGTAAGTTCAACGTTCTTGTAGCACTTGATATACTTACAAAATACATCACATTTTTCAAAATTTTCCATTATAAGTTGAAGTAATAACACTTACACTATTGAGAGGCACGAAACATAACTTGGCAGATAACGTGATAAACAAAAAAACAAACAAGTTATTGTGATCATGGCACTAGTGATTTCCACCCGTAAAAAGAATAAGCTTACTTTTTCAAAATCCATACCATGTGATACATTATTATATTCAGAAAAAAATACCAATTTAAAATTTAGAGGTTAGGTTAGATTACTAAAAATTTGCACAAATAAAATTGGTTTTACGAAGTGCCAATGAAAGTGTTTAAATTGCCATGCAAATTGGTTCAAACCGCATCTCGGTATCTTGGGTAGCAGGGAAATTACGGCAAATAAAATAAATTGGAAGATTTTGTTTTTATTTTTATTTTGTGGGCCATGACAAGTAGAATTTAGAGGTGGATTCTTAATGAGCTCTCGAACCTGCACTTTTTTGCTAATTTGACCATCTATCTATCTCTTCAAATGCAGAAGTTGCCCATGTTGTCCCTATGAAATAAATCGGGGCAACAGGGTATACCGTGTGTTCGATAAAAAACGGCCATTGCCATAACTCTGTTATTTATTGACCGATATGAATGAACTAAAAACCAAAGTCAATGGTGGTTTAAATACTAACAAATGACATCAATATTGATTTTTTTCAATAATAACTTCATTGTCAAATGATAGCCAACTTAAAATTTTTAAATGGCAGCATATGCAAATGTTTTAATTTTTTTACATTCGACATTATTTTTCTGAATATAATAATATCCAATATGTTGTTTTTCTTTCAATATTTTGGTCGAAAAAAATTTAAATAAATCTTCCACTTAAAATTATATTTTTCAAAAATTATAATTAGCGTGCCTTCGAAAAAAAGTGACAAATGTCATTTGTTGTAAGGTTATGTCAAACATAAATAATAAGTACCCAATAAATAAGTACCTATGCTACAACTCAATGTAGAATAGAATAAATAAGTAGTGCAATTAATATTCACTTGCAATTTAGAAGTTCTGTTACTATTGTAAACACTAAGTACATCTAACTCTGCAAGTCCACGAAATTGTCGATCCACTCTCTTCGACTTTTTAAAAGCTCCATATCGTTTCAAATTTCCTTCTAACCTTCTAAATTTAGGTTCTGGTATTCGCCGCTCTGGAAACCGTAAATCATAAATTCGTGCCGCAGCTCTCTGATTTCTATTACATAGAAAATAAAGTTGTAACATGTCTGTTAATTCACTATTGTTTATGATTATGCCTGAAACACACACTAATAACAAATGCTTGACATTACTTATACAATAAATGACATTTGTCGATTATGACGTTGGGCGTTTTTTATCGAACATGCGGTATATTTATAAATATATATTTGTATAACTATATTTTAGGCAGCACACTTCATCAATAGTCAATGGTCTAATAGCACTTTTAAAAGTGCTGCCCTATGACAAAGAAAACAACTTAAATCTGATGATCTCTGAATGGACTTCAAAAGGGATTTTGGACAACAGTATAATCGATACACTTTGGCAGTACTTCACCAAAAAGATTGATGTGAGTGACGAAGATTCTCGTGCTGCACTTCATCTTCTTACTATGGCCGCACAGGGGCGGCGTACGATAATTAGCAGGAATATAAAACTCGTAACAACTGTAGCTTTTGGAGAGCGTGGTCACAACGATATTTTATTGGTTACTCAAGCCTGCAAAATTTTAGCAATCACAGGAATGGAGAAACAGGAAATTACTGACAAAAATCCCCCTTTTAAGATAAAAGATACAGATGAGATTTGGCAGCAATTGGGGGACATTATTGTGGCTGCATTTACCAGAAAGGTTAAATTCGTGACTAACTTGCTAAGTGCTGCAATTGATCTCATCTACAGGGTAAGATTTTATTTAAATAACTTTTTTTAAGTGTGTGAAGTAAGACATAAAACTTCTAGAATTTATAATAACATTAAATGTTCATAAATCGTGCCTTGCCAAAAATAATTTTAAATATCTGACATAAAAAGTCAAATGTCATAATAGCTATTTATGTAACAAGTGCATAATACAGGGCTTTATTAGACAAGCCAATGTCCATTGGTCAAGCGTTTGTGACGGATAAATTAGGAGAGCCGAGAAAGCCTTATTATGCACATGGATACAAGAGTTTATGTCCGGCACTATAGTTTTATTTCATTAATATTATGTTAATATACAGGGTGTCCCACCGAAACCGCACATTAATAGTATATTGTACAACGAGCATTTAATGATGGCTATTAATCACAAGAACGATGTTTTGCGGAACGAGCCGTAGGCGAGTGGAGCAAATCGTTTGTGTGATTAATAGCCATTATATGCGAGTTGTACACTATCCTTTGTTCACGAAAATTAAAATCAAGATCAAAATGTAATTTAAAATTACAATTAGAATCAAAATTAAATTGTAATTACAATTACAATTTAAAAAAAAAAATCAAAGTTAAAATCAGTATTAAATAAGGGTAAACAAAATATTATCATACATCGCGTTCTGTGAATCAAAGCGCGAATTAGCGTGTTTAATGACCATTTTAAACACGCAAATGCGTGTGCGTGTTTAATAACCATATTAAACACGCAAATGCGCAAATGCGTGTTTAATGAAATGAGTGTCAAATGTTCCCCATTAATGCTGCCTATACAATTAAATAATGCGCACATTATAACATTTTCGTGAACAAAAGTATATGAACTTCTAATTAATATATTGTAATTAGATTTTCATCACACACGATTACAAAAATGCTGAAAATCTCAGTTCAAAACGTTAATTAGAAGTCCATATACCTTTAATGTGCGGTTTCAGTGGGACACGCTGTATATGAATAACTTAATAGAATCTTAGTGGGGGTTTTGCTGTTGCTTGGTTACACATGTTATTTACATAAAAAATTATTCAAACTTACATTTGCATTCATAAGATTTCAAAAATGTAAAGTGATTTCTAACTTTCCTCCAAAATTATAAATAGAGCTGCTAATATTAATGTAACATACAAAGATATCATCCTGGCTTATTTTAAAATTATGAAATTTGTTTTTATCTTGATTTTGACATTTGATTGATTGTTTTACTTTATTTCACAAGTGGATAATGATTCATTTTATTCATCTTTATTGCATCAAAACTAATTAATAGTAAGTACTTTATGATAAAGCCATACATAATGGTTATTTACTGTCTAAGTTTTCTCAATTGATCTTACCTTAATATAAGCAAAAATAGTAAAAGGAACTGCTGTAAAAATGAACAAAATATTTAAATTATGATGCCTTTTAAAACGGTTTCTCAACAAGTAACATTAAAATATAAAATGATTACCCTTCGGTATGTTCAACAAGTCAAAGTACGGGAAGTTTTATACATACAGAAAAAATAGCTTAAAATATTTTTTCATGAGGCTCATGCGTTTAGAAAATCGCCAATTTCTGGACCAGTGTGGCAAAGTTCTACTTTCGGAACTGATGCAAATTTAGCTTATCTGTCTGTCTCTTATGTTTTCAGGGTACATAGCAAAATTTTCGAAGTGAAGGCCTTTTCCTCATCACTTTTTTCCAGACATAGTTTTTACTTTTTCAATGAGCTATATTTGACAGTTTTGTAGGTTAGGTTATTACAAAACAACATGAAACAATATTTTTTGCCCGATCGGTCATTTTCGTTAATTTACAAGATCCACTTACGGCCCATTTTGGCGTATTTTGTTGCACAAAATATGCTACTTAGAAACGCTAACCTGCTTTTCATCACACCATTTTTTTAAATGTAGTGTATGTCATCTCGTACCTCAGTTTTGACTTCTCTGCATTACATCTGATGGCAAACAAATCTTCGATTAGTTCTATAAAAGCAACTTGGTACAGATTAGGTGCACGTGGTCCACATGATCAACCAAGTGAACAAACCATTCGTAATGTAAAAAAAATCAAAATGAGTTTATGTTGTTGGATAATCCTAGAACAAATTGTGTCATGAAGATCCGTTTTTCATCATACTATAACGTTCAGCAATCTGGCTCAGTTTTTGTTAAAGGGCTATGTAAATAAGCAAAATTGAGAATTTGGAGCGAGAAGAATCCTTATGCATATGAAGAAACACAGTTATACCCACAAAAAGTTACAGTGTGGTGTGCCATCCATGCCCTTGGTATCATTGGACCTTATTTCTTTCGAGAATGCTCAAGAAGAGCATGTCACCGTAAACGGAGTTCATTACCAAGCAATGTTGAATGATTATTTCTTCTCAGTTGTTATTGAAAATCACCTGGAGCAATTCTGGTTCCAACATGTCGGCGCTACGAATCCGCGGTGTTATTGCAAGAGCAGTTTGGTGAGAAAGTAATTTCAAGAAATGGTCCTGTTAAGTATCCAGCACGGTCTTGTGATTTGATTTCTTCTTGTGGGGTTATGTGAAGTTGAAACTCTACACTAACAATCCAAAAACAATTGAGGATTTAAAAACCAACATCAGAAATGTTATTCGTGAGATACCGGCCCAAATGTGAGAAAATGTAATAATAAATTGGATTGATCGAATCCTCAACAAACTGGTATACATTTTACCAATATTATTTTCAAAAATTGGGAGTTAAAGAATCATTGGTAAAAAGTCTACTAGATGCGACATTGTGGCCAGTCGGCCTCGCTGTTAAAGAATTTTTTCCCCGGCGTGGATTTAAACCATCTGTAACTGGAAATTTTCCCAAAATAACACACTCAAACGCAAACAATTGAATGATATTACATTATACTATCAAAATGTTAGAGGGCTCAAAACTAAATTACGAGATTTTTACTGCTCCCTTATGTCAGAGGATTATTCAATTATAATACTTACCGAAACCTGGCTTGAGCCTGGAATAAATAACTCCGAATTGTTTGATGACAGATATACTGTATATCGCACTGATTGCTCTTCAGCTAGTAGCTCAAAACTGCGCGGAGGGGGTGTACTTATCGCTGTTTTAAATACATTAAAATCGTTTATCATTTCTACAGATAGTGTTAGAGAGGAAATATGGGTTAAAGTAATAATCAACAATCACAGTTATGTTTTTGGTGGCGTATATATTCCACCAAAATCTGGATTAGAAGTTTACGAATCCCACTTAAAATCGTTATCTAATATATACGCAACTTACCGGATCTTCGTTGGATTGAACTTGACGACTATGTGGGTTTGTTTCCTGTCAATGTAAAAAGCAGCACCAATACAAAAAGTGCAATCGAAAGTGCAGTGTGTGACTTGTACGCTTTTAATGGTCTTTCACAATTTAATAATGTGGAAAACGGTTCTGGAGGAGTGCTTGATTTGTGTTTTTCATCGTATTCTGTTAAATCAGTTCTTGAATGTGAACCCTTAATAACCTGTGACGCTTATCATACTTCTTTGGAAGTTATAATTTCATGTGCGGACTCTGATTGTCTAAATTCAGATTGTACTGCAGTTTATGACTTTAAGCGTGCACCTTATGATGCTATTAACAATCATTTTTTATCGATAAATTGGAACAGAGCATTCCACGGTGTAACTGATGTAAATGTGGCTGTAGACATATTTTATACTATACTGTTCGACTGCTTTGAAAAATTCGTACCAAAAAAAGTAGTGAAGGAATTAAAGTTCCCTCATTGGTTTAGTACTGAACTTCGTAAACTAATAAAACAGAAACGCGACGCGCATAAAAAATTTAAGTTGTCAAATCTGCAGACGGATTATATGAAATTTTCTGATCTTCGAAAAATGTGTAAAACGAAAACTAAGCTATGTTATGATAATTATATTGCTCATGCGGAACAATCAGTACTTGAGAATCCAAATTATTTTTGGAAATTCGTAAAATCTCAATCTGATTCTGGTAAACTTCCATCGTGCATGTTCTTAGATGATATTCAAGCAAGTGATGGTAAAAGTATAGCTAATGCATTTGGTAATCATTTCTCATCTGTATTTAATGACAAACGTTCGTTTCAATGTGATGTAGAATTTGAGTCAAATATTAATTTATCTGAAATAAACATTTCCCCATCTGAGATTCAGTCAGCATTACAAAATATTGATGTTAAGGGTGCGATTGGCCCTGACCAAATACCGCCACTACTGCTTAATTTATGTCATTCAACGCTCTATGTACCTCTGTATACATTATTTTCCATGTCCTTAGCACAAGGTGATTTTCCCGTCTTATGGAAGTCGTCTTATGTACAGCCCATTTTTAAGTCAGGCCAGAAAAGCGATATTAAAAATTATCGCCCGATATGTATACTGTCAGCGATTCCAAAACTTTTTGAATCACTCATTGTTAAATATTTATCAAGCCCTTTCAAAAATATTATAATATCTCAACAACATGGGTTCATGAGTGGACGCTCTACAGATACAAATCTTTTCTTATACAGCAATTTCATTTTAAAATCCTTTGATGCTGGTTCTGAAGTTCATGCTATTTATATGGACTTTAGTAAGGCCTTTGATAAAGTTAACATAGAACTTCTGATAGCTAAGCTGGCGAAGTATGGCATTTGTGGACCTATTCTTAAGTGGATCGATTCATATTTAACAAATCGTACTCAACAAGTCCGTGTAAATAATTTTTTATCCGATATTTTTGATGCCACATATGGTGTTCCTCAGGGGTCACACTTGGGTCCTCTTTTATTCAATATTTTTATTAATGATATATATGTTGGAATTAAATCTCCCATATTATTATTCGCGGACGATTTGAAAGTGTACAGACGAGTCTCATCGAATAGTGACGCTTTATTATTACAGTCAGATCTTACTAATATATGTAATTGGTGTCTAAGAAATGATATGTCCCTTAATATAAATAAATGCCACGTAATGCTTTTCAGTCGTAAGTCTAATAATGAGAGATTTATGTACCATTTAGACAATGTGGGTCTAGAATATCAAGAGGTTGTTAGGGACCTGGGAGTTTATTTTGATAAGAAACTATCATTTTCCTATCACATTGAAACTGTTATTGCCAAGGCAAATAAGTTGCTCGGATTTATTAAAAGAACTACCAGAGATTTTACAAATGTCCATAGTTTAACAACTCTTTTTGTTAGTCTTATTAGGTCAGTATTAGAATATTGTAGTGTTATTTGGTCACCACATTTTAGCTGTTATATCGACAGACTGGAATATGTACAAGGTAAATTTTTAAAGTATTTAAAATATAAATTATATTCACAAAATATAATTCTGAATATAAACCAGATTAGATCGTATGTTAATTTAGCATGTTTATCAAACAGACGAGAATTTTACGACGTTTGTTTTATCTTTAAAAAAATCAATAATATTATTAATTCGCCTGAATGTTTGGAATGTTTTGCATTCAATGTTCCCAAATATACAACGCGACAATCTCAGTTGTTACATATTCCATTCTGCCGCACATCCTACGTTATGTTTAGTCCATGTGTAAGAATGTGCAGTATTGCAAATAAATATTGTGACAAACTTAATTTCACCAACTCATCGTTTATCAAGTTCAAGTCTGAGGCCCGCTACATTATCTGTTAAGTGTGTTTGAATGTAAACTTTATATGTGTGTATATACCGGGTGACCCAGGGATCTGTAAAAGCCCCATAACTTATTTGCTATTTGAGATATCGACTTCTAGTTTTCATGAACTGGTACCCACACTTATTCTGCATATTTTAAAAATATGTATGTTTTTGTACAGGGTGTCCCAATATACATAACAGACCAAAGTTATGTTTTTTTAAATGGAACACCCTATATTTTATACCTCATTTTCAACCCTCTTGAGAAGCTGATAAAAATAGTATAAGATACTTTGGGTCTATTATGGACGGTTGGTTAGTTATGGGCAAATTTGTGGCAAAAACAAGGACACATTGCAAAGTTGCAGAAGCGCTCCTAGCAATGCTAGCGTCGTTTTTTATACATTAAAGAATTTTCCACATCATGAAGAATAATACAAATCGGCTTTGGTTCTTTTTTATTTATAGTGCTATACAGGGTGTCAACATACGCAAAACAATGGATAACTTTTTTTTTCAAATGGAACACCCTATATATCTTGCCACCAATGCATGCAATTTTTAATAAGCTTTCCAATGATGTACAATTTGTATGATGAAATATTAAGGATTCTTGAGATTTATCCATAAAAACATTTTTCTTTTGTCACCTCCTGCTCATTTTTGTATTTTCAGCCATAACTATGCATTTTCTGAAAAAATAATAAGAGACCAAAGTTGTAGAGCGGAAAATTTTCGATCGATATAAGTCGTTCGACTTTTCCAATAATGCGTGCATTGCCCGCCAGAGTACGCAAAATCGTGACCGTATATGCATTTTAGCGTTTTTCTCAAATTTTTTGTTAATTAATTGCACTATACTTTATTTTCCACGTCCTCTAGCAGAAAAACGGCTGATTATAGAAATATTCAAATGACCTACATCGATTGAAAATATTCCGCTCTACAACTCTTAAAAGAAACAATTTTTGCCCAAAATGCATAGTTTTCGCTAAAAATGCAAAAAAACATTGAAAAACGCAAAAATTGATATATACATTTTTAATTTGCATTTTTAGGGAAAACTATGCATTTTTGGCAAAAACTGCTTCTATTAAGAGTTGTAGAGCGGAATATTTTCAATCGATACGGGCCATTTTAATTTCCCTATAATTTTCCGTTTTTTCGGCTAGAGGGTGCGAAAAATAAAAATTAATAAAAAATTTGAAAAGAAAACTGTAAAATGCATATACAGTCAAGATTTTTCACGCTCTGGCGGGCAATGCAAGCATTATCCTAAAAGTTGAAAGACCTGTATCGATCTGAAATTTTTCGCTCTACAACTTTGGTCTCTTATAATTTTTCCTGAAAATGTATACTTTTGGCTGAAATTCCAAAAATCTGCAGAAGGTGGCAAAAGAAATATGTTTTTATTGATAAATCTCAAGAATCCTTAATATTTTGTTATACAAACTGTATATCATTGGAAAGCTTATTAAAAATTCCATAGATTGGTGGAAATTTATATAGGGTGTTCCATTTGAAAAAAAATAGTTATCCATTGTTTTGCGTATGTTGACACCCTGTATAGCACTATGAATAAAAGAGAACCAAAACCGATGTGTATTATTCTTTATGATGTGGAAAATTTTCTAGTATATAAATAAAGATTCTATCTTTGCTAGGAACGCTTCTGCAATATTTTCAATGTGTACATGTTTTTGCCACAAATTTGCCCATAACTAGCCAACCGTCCATAATAGACCCATACTATCTTATACTATTTTTATCAGCTTCTTACGAGGGTTGAAAATAAAGTATAAAATATAGGGTGTTCCATTTAAAAAAACATAACTTTGTTCTGTTATGTATATTGGGACACCCTGTACAAAAACATACATATTTTTAAAATATGTAGAATAAGTGTGGGTACCAGTTCAAGAAAACTAGAAGTCGATATCTCAAATAGCAAATAAGTTATGGGGCTTTTACAGATCCCTGGGTCACCCGGTATATACATGTTAATATTTTTTTTATGTAAAATGTAGTTTTTTGACGTCAATAAATAAATAAATAAATAAAACTTTTTTTTTATGAACTCCACTTTTATATAATCTGTCAAGAAGACAATTAATCAAACATCACAAACCGATTTCAATAGTGCCAAACTGCAACAGAAATTGTATAAAAATCATTTAAAATTATTTAATCAATTTATTTATTGTTACGTTATACACTGTTAAATGGTATGGGCAGAAAGGACTATAGTTTCCTATGCCAAAAAACACAAAAGAAAACAACCACTATTTATTTAGTGATCAAACACAAATAGAATTAATAACCCCAATATTGAATGAATTTTGGGTTTAAGGCGCATAACCCCAATATTAGTATAAGATAAATCGGCAAAGAGCTTCAGATACGTCACACTACAGCTTATAAAATTTTCAAGAAAAACTGCCATTTAAAAACTTTAAAAACCGATGTTTGCCTTTAATTGTTTAATGATAAAGACTACGAATTTTAAAATATGGCTACTTCTATTTTTACTGGTGGAAGAGTGGGAGAAACAAGAGGAGTTACAAAAACAAGCAGCGTTCGGCGAAGGGAAAGGGGTGGTGAGGACACCACAACGACAAATGGAGTCCGGAGAAGGGATGGAGAAAAGGAAACTGGCTGATACATCTCTGGAGGAAGATGGTGCAGGGGGAGAGAAAAAAAGGTTTAGGGAAGGAGTAAGGGAAGGATGCAGTAGAAACTGTAGACAGATTGTTGAGTTAATCATGGAAGAGATAAGGAAGGAGAGAGTAATATGGAAGAAAGAGATGAGGGAAGCGAGGGAGATGTGGAGAGAGGAATTGAAGGAAATTAAGGAGATGTGGAAACAGGAAAGGGAGAAATTAAAACTAAGGATAGTGGAGCTGGAGGGACAGGCAGAGAAGAAAGAGAGACAAGAAAGGAGGAATAATGTAATGATTAGAGGGAAGGAGTTAAGAGAGAAGAAAGAAGTGGAGAATTTCCTGAAAGAGTATCTGGGGATGAAAATAGATGTAAAGGAGAGCTATACGGTAGACAGGATGGGAAAACTGGTGATGGTGAAGTTAAGAAAGATAGAGGACAAGACCAAAATGATGAATAAAAGTAAATTGAAGGAGAATAAAGAAAAGATTTTCATAGAGGATGATAAGGAAACGTGGGTGGAAGCAAAGGTGGGAGAGGAGATATTGGAGAGGTTTAGGACGTGGAATCTATACATTAGTGAGCTAGAAGAGGTGCTGAGGAAGGGACAGGAAGGGAGGGGTGGTGAATGGAAAGGCGAAGGTATGGATGTTGGCGTATGCGGATGATATAGTGTTGATGGCGAGAGATTGGGAGGGAATGAAAGGCATGTTGAAAGGGGTGGAGAGATATATGGACAAGAGAGGACTGTGTGTGAATGTGGAGAAAACTAAATGGATGAGCTAGAATGGAAGGGGGTTATTGAAAGGGTGAAAAGTTTTAGGTATTTGGGATTTATTTTTAAAGGGACGGGTGGGTACGAAGAACATATGAGATGGGTTCAGGGAAAGTCGAGAAGAGCATGGGGGATGGCGTGGGAAAAGTTGGGGAAGTGGATGGAGAATAATGTTAGAGTGACATGCAAGGTGTGGGATGCGTGTGTAAGGCCGATATTAATGTATGGTGTGGAAGCGTGGGGGATGAGAACGTATGAATGTATAGAGAGGGAACAGTTATGGTTCCTGAAGCGGATGTTGGGACTGGAAATGTCGACGTGGGGATACATTCTGTTGCACGAGACGAATAGGGAGAGATTGGCATGTGAGGCGGTAGAGAGAATGGTGAAGTATGAAAGCTATGTGCTATATTGTTGACTTTTTACCGGCATGAAAAATGTAGAAACTGACAATAGAACGGGCGAACCCATAAATTCACCCAGCGATTGGCAACGACTTTTTATGACAACACAACATACATTGGCGAAAAAGTATGTAATTTATTATATTATCACTTTGTTTGCAAAATGAATAGCACAGAAGAAACAGCGAGAGTCTTTGTTCGGTGTGGATTTTTAATTGGCGTCAATCGATACCTTACACGAGAAACAAATGTAAACATAAGCTTCTATAAACATTTAAGCAAGTAAGCATAGTTCTTTTCAAATCTAAGAATGGGTTTTGTTGATAATTGCATAAATATGGAAGCTTTGTTTGAATTATTCTATTATGTTCCATATTTTACCTGTAAAATAAAAAAAAAATAGAAAAAGAAACGGTACAATCATGTATTGCTATTGATTTTTTTTACTGTCAAAGTTAATTATTTTATATTCATCGTGGGGACATGCCGGCCAGTGCTCTCCCTCTCGATCCGTCATTGGAGTATGAAATTTAGCTTGGTGTACGGTAGGATAGACTGGCCATACTTTTTACATAATAAATCGTTCTTCTTCATTGGGGAGATTGTATAGTTTATATTTAATAAATATTTATTTGTTGCAGATATGTTCAATGCCTATAAAAATATGTCAAGATCTTGTTAAGTCATTGATGATTAAGGTTTCTGAAACAAATGAAAATATGCCAATGTTCATTATTATCCGATGTAATAGGTTATTGGGAGAAATTGCACTGAAACTTCTGAATTTCCTCGATGAAACCATCTACAAGGAGTTGAAGAGACGCCAGTATATACGAGATGAAAGACTGAACGTGAAGGATTCGAATAAAGTGGCAAAGAAGACAAAAAAGAACAAGTCCAACATATCTTCTTTGAATACAACAAATGCTGCTAACATTTCGGTAATTGTTATTATATTACATATTACTTCGACAGAGTCAATCTATTCTTTTAAATGTAAGAATATACTTTATCCAAAATCGGGTGTAATAAGGGAATTACTGTGGTCATTTGAGGGAAGTAATGTTGTTTATTACTCACTAGTGAGAGAATAACTCGGACTCACGGAATAATAAGATTTTTGAAATAAGTAAAATTGACACCATATACATCAAAGTTTTATAATAGTATATTACATAACTAGAGTTGTAACTAGCAAACTACGTGCAAGTGAAAGAAATTTTGCGTACGAGCCACGTAATTTGCTACTTACAACTCTAGTTATGCAATATACTATTACTGAATTTTTTTTTTGTGTGTAAATCGTGTTTTTCTGCTTCTGTAAATAGACTTGTTTTACATAATTTGCAGCAACAAAAGTTAACCTTACCAAAATTGTTCAGTAATGTTCCACTTTCCTGCCATTGTTCTAAGTAATCCAATAAACAAACTGTGACATGTCCTCATTAAAGCAAAACGTCAATTGTACAAATTCAACATTATACATATAAATAAATTGTCTGTAATGTCATGGTATTCTGGATTAATCTGCCAAAGCTTCATTCATCTGTTGAAAGCAGTTGGAAGAAAATTCGATATCTTGCATAGCCATTTTTGTTATAGAAATATTTCATTTGTTTAATTAAAAAAAAACATTGAGATTCATTTGTTGAATTTACAATCACGTTTACACAGAAATGTAATCCTAAAGAGTTGTTATAAAAATTAAAGTGTATGAAAACAATTTTTCTACTCAAAATCAGATATTCCAAAATCTAAAAATATTTCTATATTTATTTTTTTGAACAAAAAAATATGCCAACAGCAATTAGTATAAACTTAAAATTACATTCATATTTACTAATTGAAGTAAATTTAATGAATAGATTTTGCTCCCATCGATACTTATAAGTACAGCAAACACGTTTTAACCGGGCCCGGCGCCGCGCATACGGGTAGGGGGAAACGGCAGGTACATAGGCGTGCGAAAATTATTTAAATTTAAGAAATAATTACTTTTTTTTAATTAATTTATTATGATATTATATACAAACAATACAGACAATATAGAAGCTACTAGTCACTATCAAATCCCAAAAAATCACTCTCATCGTCACTGTCATCGTTGTTAATATTAATAATCAGAGTTTCTGTGTGCATATCTGTAACAACTTCATTCTCCAAATATTGATTCTCCAGTTTAACAACATGCTGGCACCTTTTCACCCATTCTTCCTTAACGATGGAATTGAATTCCTTTACCGCTAGTGCTTTTACGTCCTCCAATTTAAAGCTGATATTTCTTTTAGCGACGTTATTTTTGACAGTAGCCCATATTAATTCGATTGGATTTAGATCCGGATGGTAAGGAGGTAACCTCAATACACTGTGACCTTTTTCGTGAAATAATGTATCGAATTTGAAAACTCTATGTCTTGATTTATTATTTTTTATTATCTCATATAATTGAGGTTTCAACATATAGGGGTCAAAAGAAATATTTTTCTCCACTAACCAATTAACTATGTCTGCTTTTTTGGTGTTTGAGTTTGGTGCAGAATTAGATTGTACATTGTGATAAGGGGCATTATCTGTTACAATGACCGCATTTTCCGAATTTATTTCGTTATGGTAATCGCCACTTTTACTACCCGACTTAAATATTAACAAACAATTGGGAACAAAACCCATTTCGCCCCCCGCGTGTACTATAATTAGCCTTGGGCCCTTTGAAATGTTTTTAAATAAGCCTTTCGTGCTTTCGTCGCTCCAATTCTTGGAAGACGTGTGACCACTATGTAAATAAGTTTCGTCTAGATACACAATTGGCCTCTGCTGATCTCTGTAATATTTAATTTTCTGCAAATAAGATATTCTCAATGCCCTAATATCCATTCTTTCAATTAACAATTTCCTGTTATTTTGAGTATTTCGCCATTTAAAGCCCATCCTCTTTAAAATTACACCTAGAGATGTATTACAGCCATCCCAATCTATATCCATTTTCAATTTTTCGCGTAAATTATTTATCGTTAGCCGCATACCTTCAGTCCGATGAAACGAATAAATTGTGTTTCTGACGTCCACCATTTTATATTCCGGCAAACTTGTAACTGAACTCGTACGTACGCGTTTTTTTGGACTTCTAAACTTACGCTCTCCTTCTTGTACGTCTGCAGAACCTTCTTGAATAATTCTACTAATTGTTCTTATGGATACACCTGTAGCTTCTGATGTACGGGTTTTAATGTCCGTTGCAGAGTCACCCACACTTTTCAAATTTAATATGTAATTGTAAACATTGAACACAATTTCATGCGCTTGGCTATGCAGAGCTTTGCCACCACCGATTGTCGACATTTTGCAAAAAAAAAATCACTACGCTCGTTTCAATTTTACAGTGTTAGCGGTGCGCCACTGCAACTTGTTTTGAGGCGAAGGCGCGACCATTTTGCACGAGATTACGCTTACTGCGCACCCTCCCCCGGGCCAGGTTAAAACGTGTTTGCAGTATTTTTATGAATATATATTATATATTTTAACTTGTTACTTTGTTTTAATCCAATAAATAAAATTACGATCGATTATCTGGAAGATTTTCAGTCGCATATTGCTAAAAAACTTGACCAAAGTTTGTTCCACTGAAGTTATTTTAAAATCACGGTATTCAGATGTGACGAGTGACTAGGAGAAGTCATATTAAAGAGAGAACAAAACTGGAGGCGGGCTCGGAAACATGACGTATCTACCCTTTCCATTTTTTTGCTATATACGATGCGTGGCTCACACAAAGGCGAGAACTATAATCACGCCCCCTTGAATATATTATCGTTATCAGCATCCACCTGATTGGAGAGAAGGGGATGAGCGCTACTCGTGAGGAATGCGTTGAACTAAATTTCGTCGCGCGCATACAACTTTTAAGCAATTTTAAGAAATCCAACTTCTTATTGAAGTTGAGTAATTGGCAATCAATAATGATGAGTTTTAGTATGGTCACTTTAAATTGAATTATCTATGCATCAAACTCAAAATAAGTTACTATAAAACAATTTTACGCTAATTAATGACAAAAAAATAAGAATTTGTTTTTTTTTACAATAACACATAGTTCAAGACATAAACAATTTAATTTTATTTATAATTTTTGGTTTATTAACTGTTTACAAGATCAACTTTAGGAGAACAATATGAAGTTTCAAAAAGCATACGAATTCCCTGCCCTTAACTGGATATCATGCACTAATAGCGTCACATATAAGTTACGCAATTACATCGTGGGGGCATTCGCCCAATGCGAAACGAGTATTTGTATAACAACGTATATGTGCGAGAGCTATGTTACAGTTGGACTACAGACATGATGTTCGGGGGTATTTTATTGACTTGAACATACGAGGGTAATTTTTAAAGTAAGAACCGTTCTAGTTTAAATATAAATAAAACCAATGTTACTTCAATTTTTTGATTTCTGCAATGACTAACATCTTTTCGCTATTTTTTGACATAATGCACGACCCGATAAAGGTATTTTTCCGAACGGGAGATGAGTTTGATGATCCTCTCATCGTAGAAGTCGGCCGCCAGTCAATGCATTTCATTTTATATTCCTGCGTAAGCATTCTTGGAACCCACCTGGCACAGATTTTTGCATTCTGTAAGTGTATACTGACAATGTCGCAGACAACATATCGGGAAAGATGTGGAAATCTTATGCAGTTCATCTATAGTTAAGCGCCTTTTTTGCCGAATGTGTGCAACAACAGTCGCTTTCAGTTTGCCTGTTATCACAATTAGACGGCTCATCATGGATGATTATTCTGTAACCATTATGTAAACGAGATCAGCTTTGGACTTTCCCATCATTCATCACATCTTACCCATACGCTTCAAAGAGTTGGCAATGGATTTTGACATAAGTGTTTTTTTTTACATTTAAACTAACAAGAGGAGGATCAGATGTGTGACTCACCGATTTCATCCATCTTTGGCACACGTGTAGGTCATGACTAGGAGTGTAACAGGTGCAAGTAATAGGGCGCACTATTCAGCCGTTTTCGAGAAAAAATGGTTTTTAAATTTGTTATACATTCGTATGTTTATATATCTTTTGCGTTAACAAACATGTACCGACCTTTTGGCGCATCGATAAAACCTCCGATTCGTAGTCGGAAGGTCAAAGGATCGAACCCCGTTGTTGAAGTTGCGTTCATTCATTTTCTTTTTATAGTTTTTATAAATCCATGTGATTTAAATATCTTAATTTTAGAATCAATCAATTTTTTTCTCGAAAGCGGCTGAATAGTGCGCCTTATTACTTGCACCTGTTACACTCCTAGTCATGACCTACACGTGTGCCAAAGATGGATCAAATCGGTGAGTCACACATCTGATCCTCTCCTTGTAAGACTCACAGCGCATATTTTGCAATCGGCGGGATTAGTAATGGACATAACTAATCTTAAGGAGGTCACTTCCTCAACCGTTTCCATTAGAGAAACGAGATTTTTAGGTACACTTTTCTAGAAAACTACTGCACCGATTTTTCTCAAATTTTGCACACAATAAGCATTTATGGCTGAGGAATTAAAAAATATTAATTGGATTCAGAATTATGGCATGAAAAATAAAAACTTAAACCTTTTTTTTTAAACCCGCCACTCAACATATGGAAATAATCTCGGCCATATTGATAGCTATTGATACCACCTTTAAAACAAAACAAAAATCGTTTTGAAATCTGATAGTTTTGAAAAAAAGTGTACCTAAACTTATAAAGTAAATTTTTCACAAGAGTCAAAATAGTCTTGTACAAGAGCTCGTCTCCCCCATTTTGCTTACAAATTTAGATCACTTCTACTAATCGGAAAAATGTAAAATAAATTTTTTTTTAACCAGAATTGAGTGTCAAATCAGAATCGATGATAAAAAAAATACGATATTTTTTTTCATTTTGGAGGAAGTGGCCCCCTTAAATTACCATAAAATATCGTCTACTCCATTTAAAGACTTGAGACTGACCGGCTTAGAGAGGCCATTTGTCAGTAAAAAAAACTTCTGGGAAGGCTATGTGCGGATAGGATCCACAAACGGTTCTTGCTTTAATAATTTCCCTCGTATTAACTGTTCCCTCCATGAACATCTTCAATAGTATACTATTAGTTAAAAACATCTTGACAATTATGTGAGCGCTGTTCAGCATGGCTACAATACTAGAACATCTTCAGATATCACAGTTAATTACACTCGTATATACTGAATGTAACTGAATTCTGGTGGACCCCGAATATCTTTTTTATTTTTACATATATCTTTTTGAAATTTAGTATGGTGTTTTAAGGGAATAATGTGGGTCAGCAAGTGGAATTTTAATAAAAATTCCATTTCCAGTTTAATCGGAAATGACCTTAACCTGTATATTTTTACACAATTTAATTCCTCTCTAAATTTTGAGTTCATAGATGTATTATAAGTGACCCTTTGGTTGTTAGTTTTTTGTTTAAATTTAATTTAAATTTGTTATTTTTTGTGAATTTAATTTACATTTAAACAAAAAACTAACAATCAAAAGGTTAATACATATAAAAACAGAATTTTAAGACGAATTAAATTATGTAAAAATATATGGGGTGTTCCATTTAAAATAGAAAGGTTAAGGTCATTTCCGGTTAAACCGGAAGTGGAATTTTTATTAAAAATCTACATGTAAACACACTTTATTCCCTAAAAACACTAAACTCAATTTCATAAGGATATATGTAAAAATGGAAATGATAGGTCCTAAATATATACAAATACTAATTGATGTGTCTTTATAATTTTTATTTTTAATATATTTTAGATTGATGAGAATGTATTGGAAGGGGCACAAGCAGATGACCTAGATGCTGAATTTATTTCTCGAATCTTGGAAAACCGCACAGTATCAGAAAATTCCAGTTTGGGAGAATTTGCTTATCTGATTATCTCTGTGTGCGAGCAACCACATGTTTACGATGATCCTTACATTCAATGCAGTTCTATCACTGCTTTATTGCGGTAGGTTATAACTTATTATTATCAAATTTAACACTTGTAATGAGCATGTTTTTGTAACTACTATCAAATTGAATACTTATGCATTTGTATCTTTAGCTTAAAATTCAGATATATTTTGTAGACCTCGCTGTATCATTATAGTTAATTGGTAGAATTTAATGTTGTTAATCATGAACTCTCAAAAATAAAGTGGAAGGGATGACCAAGCTGATGTAGTAATCTGGCACACCGACTGTGTAATTACACCACTCATCTAATTGTGATTACACACATTTGTGGTAGGTGTGGCGGGAGACCACGCTGTCACGTGCGGGAGCATAAAATTCCTAAATCTTGCAATAGCACACCTAAGGCCGCTTCACAACAAGCGGGGAACGGTAACGAGAACGGGAACCAAAAGTTAAATGATATGATTGCATGTCAACATACACAACTAATAACTAATTTCCTGTAATGGGAACAAGAAGCTTGCTATATTTTCGTTCTCATTCCTGTTCCCGGGTTGATGTGAAGCGGCCTTTATTTTGGTCAACATGGATTGATGCGTAATTGTTTATCTTTATCGTACGCTTTATTAAGTTTATAGTAGTCACTTTTTTCCATGCATACTATTTTATTGAGAGAATATTATTTAAAATGCTATATTTTAATTAATCAATACATGTTTTCTACTTTGGTTTAATGATCGACTTATTGTTATATCAAAAACTGTTAAACAATGAGATTTATTATTTAACGGTATTTGCTCATTATTGCATTACATACTAAAAATGTTCGATAATGCATATTGGGGTGTTCACCACAAAAGTCAAAAACGGACCGGGTATTCACGGGCGGCCGCAGTTCCAAACCGGGGCGATTAACGTGAGAAACATGGCAGCCCCCAGTGCACACGTTGCAAGATTTACTGTGTATGGAAGCTTGTTAATTTATGTTTAGATGTTAATGGGGAGTATTCCAGCAATTACCATAAATGTTTGAATTTCTTTATTTTGTGTTAATAAAGTTTACTTATTTGAATCTTTTATTTTACAATCTTAAATCTTAGTTCAATTTTTATTTAAAATCAAAATAAAATAGGTAACACTCAAAAATTAGTTGCTCTTTCGAATTGGTTGTAACTTTAGAAACATCAGATTCAATAATTTTGTGTTAAGTAAGAATCGACATTCATGTTTGATTCCACAGCTACCCAGGAATTCAATAATTTTTGGTCACCAATTTTAATGCACTTTCGCAAACATTAAAGGCCCAAAACAAAACTTTCGTACCAAGGCCCGTGATGACATTATGCCACTGTTGAAAATAAAACAATTAATATTTCATGGACAATTTTTTTACTATAAGTCAGTGGATCTCAAACTTTTTTGATTCTCGGCGCCTTTGCTAAATCCAGGTTTTCAAAAGGCACCCATTTCAATTTCAATTTCAACAAGTACACTTTACGAAATGGTATTTCAAAGTAAAGCGTTGGATAAAAAGAAATACATTTTGCAATACTTCATGGCGGCCCTGTGAGTAAGTTACATCTCTTCAGGGCATCGCTACGCACACTTTGTAAACCACTGCTATAAATAATATTTTATGTTTCAGCTTTATGTTAGTAGCAAACAACTTTTGTAAAAAATATATCCCTCTAGTATTTACCATATTGGAAAAGACAACTTACGATCAAGTGAAAATGGCAATTTTGATACATTGCTCCGACCTACTAGAAAAGTGCCCCAATATTGTTGAGCCATTTACACCAAAAATCTTCAAGCGGTATGTCTAAAAAAAATATGTTCTTTAATTAAAAGTATAACTAATAAAAAATATATTCCAGGTTGGAGGATAAGAGCGTTCTGGTGAGGAAGAGCACATTCTACATGCTGTCAAATTTAATTCTGCGGGACATGATTCGAGCCCAAGGATTCATATCAGAAATGGCGAGATGTGTGGTGGACGAGGAAAAAGATATGGTAGACATGGCGAAAGACTTTTTTTCACAATTGTCACACAAAGGAAATAACTTATATAATGTATTACCTGATATATTCTCACATCTGACGGAAGCTGTACCGGAGGAAAATCTACGTAAAATCATGGCGTATGTATATTGTCTACAGAATATATAAATAAATTCCTTATTAAAGTCTTCCGACATAATGAAGGTGGATTCTAAATTTTAATAGGTACTATTTTGCCACTTTCACAAACCCCAAAGAAATTATATTGCTAGACATTTTAAATAATTATTATGTAGCTAAAATAATGAGCGTACAACAAAAATGAACGACGAAGTTGGCCGTACTAATCTAAAGTCATGTCTGAACTAAGATCAAACGCACTCGCGTAAAGTACTGGTTATCATGTTGACATGTCAGATGTTAATAACCCCTAATTATCGCAAACATGTTTTCTAAAGTGCATTAAAACGTTTATGATTAATCTTATTTTCGTAGTGGGCAAAAATCAATTTCTCAATCTTGCCATTGATGGTAACTTTTTTCAATGTACTCTTCGGTGTGCTGTACAAATCTTTCATGAGACTGGTATTGGTAGGAAAGAAGGCACTGATTTGGCAACAAAACGTACTCCAGAGTTAATTGAAAATGTGTGACCAATAATAGACGATGCACCTAGAACTTCACTTCGTGTGCTTTCACAGTTAACTGAAGTATCAGTTGGTACCTATCAAAAGTTGTGAAGAAGGATTTACATTTGATCCCTTATCGTTTAACTTGAGTACAAGAACTCCATAGAATTGACTATCCTAGAAGAGTAACATTTTGCCGATGGTTCCTTCAAAACTTTGATGATGACCTCCTTGATAAAACCTTTTTCACAGACGCATGGTTTTATTTAAGTGGGTATATTAATTCGCAAAATATGAGGATGAGGAGTGCTGCAAAGCCCGATGATTTTTATGTCGAAGAACCTTTGCATCCCCAAAAAATTGGTATTTGGGGTGCCATAAGTCGCAGACGCATAATGGGACCCATTTTTTTTAACGGTACCTTTACAGGTGAACGGTATAGAGAAGAAACTCTGACCTCTTTTATCGAACAACTTGATGATGAAGAGTATGAATATTTTCATCAAGATGGAGCAAGAACACACACTGCTACAGACGATATTAAAATGTTACATGAATTCTTTGATGACCGTAATTATCAGTTTAAACACTGAACATGAATTTCCTTCTAGATCATGTGACATTACCATATGTGACTTTTTTTGCGGCCATTTGTAAAAACTCCATATTTCAAGTGCCTGTTCACCTGCAGGAGAGAATTACAGAAAAATTTAATGAAATTAAGGGATTATACTACTGTAAAATGTAAAAAATCGATTTTTGTTGTACGTTCGTTATTTATACATATTATAGAGCTCATAATAAAATAAAATATTTATGCAAATAAATGGAAACCTTTAGTGCTGATGACTCGGATACGATTTGAAATTATAATTTAACAGGATCGGCCTTCTTACATTGTTTTTAAAGCTTATTAAACTGAATAATTTGGTACCTCAATAGTATCTGTAAAGTATTTGCTGAGAAAATTGCAAAAAACATGATTATTTTGAATTAAAAACAAAGGTTCGCCTTGATATAATGCCTGATATTTTATTTTATTCTAAAAAGTGACAGTTACTATAGCATTTTGATTTACAACTGGTCATGTATTATTCTAAACAAGAATAAGTATTTGTAATTAAATAGTTTTACTTAAGGAGATATATCTCTTGTTGAATTTCTGGAAATTCACTACAACAGTATTATTAAAAAAATATTAACTGCTTTATCTTCTAAATATGATATTTATATTATATATCATCACACTCCTTAAATTTTTATTAGGTATAACTAAGTTTTTTTCGATTTTCTCAGTAAATATTTTATCGAAAATATTGAGCAATGTACCAAATAATTCAGCTTAAATACTATAAGAAATAATGTAAGTAGACTTTACAATTTAACATCCTCTATAATGGAATGACTTAATTATTTTACAGATTCCTGTTTGGCCTGATTGACAAAAATAAGCACATGGAGAATTTGGTGGATCGATTCTGCTCAAAATTCAAGCTGACAGAAAATGAGATGGTTTTAAGAAATATTGCGTACTGTCTAACTCTTGTCAATTATAATGAGAAAGGCTTGAAGAAATTGATTGAGAATTTTACACATTACAAACATCTTGTCTTAATTAACGACATATATCACTTGTTTAGACAAATCATATCTAGTTGCAGCAAAGGAACCGTCAAAAATGAAATTAAGGTTAGATTCATTATTTATGTATCTTTGCTTGTCCCGTATGCATTCCTATACCATTTATCCAATTGTGATGAAACTTTGGTGAGTTGTGCAAATGCCCGCGAAAGTTTCTGAATTAATACAACCATTTTGCAATAGGTGGCATGCGAGTCGTTTCAACAATTGAATGTTTTCACTACAGTTTAGCGGCAGTTTGTGTGTCAAAAGCACTTCAATAATCGGAATTAAAACACAAACACTTTCTTTGAGTGGCATTGTGACGCATACCAGGTACTCGTATCAAATATATTATCACATTAAATTGAAGACCCCACGAATTAAATCGCGGGTAACATCTAGTTATTTATAAAAATTTTAACAGCTTCCTGTAGTGCACATGAGGCTGAATCAACAGGAAAGTTTTTTAGATTAGTTCAGAAAACATTTTGTCCCATCTGTGATAGATCAGCATCAGCATGCAGACGATTTGATTTCTGACAATGGTCATAGTGGTTCAAACTCGGCTAGATTTACTGCTTTGCTCCTGCCTGAGTCATCCATAGATAATTTAATGCTTTTCTTCTTCCTTAATCCTTTTTTGAGGGGATAGGCCTCTGTGTTCCTTGTTCTTCCTATAATTCTTTTTGTGCTTCTGCTTTTGTTTGCTGTCTTCCTTTATTCTTTTCTGTTTTGTACTTTTTTTTCTCCAATTTTTAATCTCTAGCTTTTAAGATCCTGTTCTGCATTGTCTGCCCATCTTCACCTTGGTCTCTTCTTCCAATTTCTGACAAGATCAGAGCTTGCTCTAGGTGTGCAGTGTCATTGACTTCAGCCCGCATCCTGCATGTTCGGTTCTCAACTGCTTGTAGTTGTTCCGATAAGGTCCTTTGAAATAGTTCTTTGTCAGTTTGTCTAGGATTTCTGAGAGCGTCCTCTCGAGGAAGGATCCAAGCTGTTACAAATCCATCTACGGTCTCACATGGATAATGTGTCTTCTAGCACATGCCAGGGCCCTGATTCTACTCCCGGTTCTCTCACTAAATATAACTTGTGGTACAGTGAGATCAGAAAGTCGAAAATCCCTATAATAATTCAAGTAATATTATATTGGCTGTCTGGAAATCTCCAATGGAGTGCAGTGTACATTTTGTTAAATTTGATGTCTCGTGATTTTTTAAGGTTACTTGTTTTAGAAATAGTATTGTGATTTTATCTGCCGATTTTGCCCATTTTAAGCATTAGGTTCCGAATAATTCGTTATTTGACTTAATAACGAAAAGAAATGGCATAAACTATAATGAAAGATTATTTTAGTTAATTGGTTAAATTTGATAACCGTCCTATGCCACATATTTTATTGGGCTTTATAAGGATGGCAGGGTTCTGAAAATATCCGATATTTATATAAATATCATTACATCGGATATATATCCGATATATACCGGGTGACCCAGGGATCTGTAAAAGCCCCATAACTTATTTGCTATTTGAGATATTGACTTCTAGTTTTCTTGAACTGGTACCGACACTTATCCTGCATATTTTAAAAATAAGTATGTTTTTGTACAGGGTGTCCCAATATACATAACAGAACAAAGTTATGTTTTTTTAAATGGAACACCCTATATTTTATACTTTATTTTCAACCCTCTTGAGAAGCTGATAAATATAGTATAAGATAGTATGGGTCTATTATGGACGGTTGGTTAGTTATGGGCAAATTTGTGGCAAAAACATGTACACATTGAAAGCATTGCAGAAGCGTTCCTACCAAAGATAGCATCATTATTTATACACTAAAAAATTTCCCACATCATAAAGACTAATACACATCGGCTTTGGTTCTCTTTTATTCATAGTGCTATACAGGGTGTCAACATACACAAAACAATGGAAAACTATTTTTTTTCAAATGGAACACCCTATATAAATTGCCACCAATCTATGGCATTTTTAATAAGCTTTCCAATGATATACAGTTTGTATAACAAAATATTAGGGATTCTTGAGATTTATCAATAAAAACATATTTCTTTTGTCACCTTCTGCTGATTTGTGGATTTTCAGCCAAAACTATGCATTTTCAGGAAAAATTATAAGAGACCAAAGTTGTAGAGCGAAAAATTTCCGATCGACATAGGTCTTTCAACTTTTAAGATAATGCGTGCATTGCCCGCCAGAGCGCGCAAAATCGTGACCGTATATGCATTTTAGCGTTTTCCTTTCAAATTTTGTATTAACAAATTGTACTATACTTTATTTTCCGCACCCTCTAGCGGAAAAACGAAAAATTATAAGGAAATTAAAATAGTCCATATCGATTAAAAATGTTCCGCTCTACAACTCTTAATAGAAGCAATTTTTGCCAAAAATGCATAGTTTTCCCTTAAAATGCAACTTGAAAATGTATATATCAATTTTTGCGTTTTTCAATGGTTTTTTGCATTTTTAGCGAAAACTATGCATTTTGGGCGAAAATTTCTTCTTTTAAGAGTTGTAGAGCGGAATATTTTTAATCGATGTAGGTCATTTAAATAATTCTATAATTACCCGTTTTTCTGCTAAAGGAAGTGGAAAATAAAGTATAGTGCAATTAATTAACAAAAAAATTGAGAAAAACGCTAAAATGCATGTACGGTTACGATTTTGCGCACTCTGGCGGGCAATGCACGCATTATTGGAAAAGTCGAAACACCTATATCGATCGAAAATTTTCCGCTCTACAACTTTGGTCTCTTATTATTTTTTCAGAAAATGCATAGTTTTGGCTGAAAATCCAAAAATGAGCAGGAGGTGACAAAAGAAAAATGTTTTTAAGGATAAATCTCAAGAATCCGTAATATTTCATTACACAAATTGTACATCATTGGAAAGCTTATTAAAAATTCCATGCATTGGTGGCAAGATATATAGGGTGTTCCATTTGAAAAAAAATAGTTATCCATTATTTTGCGTATGTTGACACCCTGTATAGCAGTATGAACAAAAAAGAACCAAAGCCAATTTGTATTATTCTTCATGATGTGAAAAATTCTTTAGTGTATAAAAAACGACGCTAGCATTGCTAGGAGCGCTTCTGCAACTTTTTCAATGTGTCCTTGTTTTTGCCACAAATTTGCCCATAACTAACCAACCGTCCATAATAGACCCATACTATCTTATACTATATTTATCAGCTTCTCAAGAGGGTTGAAAATAAAGTATAAAATATAGGGTGTTCCATTTAAAAAAACATAACTTTGGTCTGTTATGTATATTGGGACACCCTGTACAAAAACATACATATTTTTAAAATATGTAGAATAAATGTGGGTATCAGTTCAAGAAAACTAGAAGTCGATATCTCAAATAGCAAATAAGTTATGGGGCTTTTACAGAACCCTGGGTCACCCGGTATATACAGGGTGTCCCCGAATGGTCTGTACAACGCTCTACCACATATTCTCTGAAACAAAATAAGACGATTTAACTAAACTTATCTCTATCCAAAAGTGGTTCCTAAGCCATCTACGACGCCTCAAAGATATTATTTTTTTTCATTATTTTTCAAATATTTTTATTTTGGAATTAGGTAAGAAAACCTAATTTGGCACATTTAATTACATTGATACCATGCACTTTTTGCGATATGTTTCTTTATCCAACGTTTAAAGTAAGTGGTCAAACTAGGACCATCGACTTCTTAAGATACCTAAATATTTTTATTCAACAGGTCAAATCATAAGGAATACTTTTTTTCTGCAAGATCATTCAATTTTACGTATTTTTTGCTATTTTCCCCACAAAAAAATATTTTTATTTGTCAAAAAAAAGTAATAATTTAAACATGTAAAATTAAATATGTGGAATTATTAGCTCTCCTATTAATTTTAGAGAAAAATCGTATAGGAATATATTTTAGAGAATTAAAAATTGTAAATGTATCATCAATTTAATTTACGTTTACACCTGAATCCACCTCAAAAATAATAAAAATAAGTTGAATGTACCATGTAGCATAAACAACTGAATAACACAAAAACGGCCCGGTTTCAACCCCTACACCCTAGGTCATTTTAATTAATATATAGGGTGTGCTATTTGAAAAAAAATAGAAATTGTGTAGTTTGCGAATGGCTATCACCCTGTATAATACGGTGAGTTATGTTTTGGTTGATAGAGTAATTTTGAAGACTAAAGTTCAACTAAACTTTACCCCTAAATTAGAATTAATTATCTCTATTAGTTTCAAGGAAGCACTTTAACAATTTTGTTCAAATTTTTGTATAAACAACTGAATAACACGAAAACGGCCTGGTTTCAATCGCCGAAACCTAAGTCATTTTAATTTCCAAGTAACAAGGAATCCAAAAAGGTTAAAATATACAGGGTGTTCCATTAAAAAAAAAACATAAGTTTGGTCTGTAACTTTGTTATGAGACACCCTGTATAAATTCAAATATTTTTTAGGCGTGCAGCTCACTATTCTGCACAACTTTTGTATTAAACATTTTTCGAAATTTTGAAAAATAAGCATGTGATTGACCGTTCCCAGAGCTCTGAAACACCCTGTATATATAATAATATATATAATTATTTTCAGGCTTTATCTGTTGAACTAGAGGACAAAATTAAGGAAATGTTTGAGACCACAGAAAATGCATCAATACCTGTAGACAAAAAGATTCCAAAAAAACCAAAAGTCCAAAAGAAAAGAGCCAGTAAAAGGATTTCAAGGAGCGACGATTCTGGGAGTGAAGATGATAATGTACCTCAAAGGAATGCAAATAAAAAGACTCCTCGAGCTCGAGGCAGGAAGAGATATGAAACTTCTGATTCTGACTAATACGAGTGTACTAATTTTACTTATATTTAATTTTACAATATTACAATTTTAATAAACATGGCATATTGTTGTTTTTGGTTTAAGAAACGTCTACCTTAGTGAAGAAATCATCACTTTTTCTAACCAACAGTAGTTAAAGTTTGTTTGTTTAAATAATAATATTTAATGTGTTTCCAAAGATTTTATTTTAAAATAACAGCTGGTACTGCAAGCACTTTTTAACCTGGCCTGGGGAGTAAGCGTAATCTCGTGCAGGTTGGTCGCGCCTTCGCCTCAAAACAAGTTGCAGTGGCGCACCTCAAAATAACGACAATCGGTGGTGGCAAAGGTCTGCATAGGCAAGCGCGTGAAAATGTGTTCAATGTTTACAATTACATATTAAATTTGAAAAGTGTGGGCGACTCTGCAACGGACATTAAAACCCGTACATCAGAAGCTACAGGTGTATCCATAAGAATAATTAGTAGAATGAGAGTGATTTTTTGGGATTTGATAGTGACTAATAGCTTCTATATTGTCAATTGTCCTCGAAAGAGAGTTGGACGCACCCTGGTGGTGAAAGTCAGTACTCAAGTAAACGAGTACTGCTGTTTTTACATGGTTTAGCATTGCAGCTGTTTGTAATTTTGAGTGTTTCTCATGAGTATTGTGAACAATGAATAAATTTATTACAAATTGTTGTGTCTTCGGATGTCATTCAAAGAAAGGAAAGGATATAAATATTCATTTCTATTATTTTCCCAAAGAGACGGCCGGTTTTGTTAACCTAACCAACAAACATGGTGTGGTTTACAGGTTCCAGATAAACCTGCTCCACAGCTACATTTAAATTTAATTATGGACACCATTTCTGCTAATTTAAGGTGGCCTTTAATTGTATGGGATTTCCCCGTAAATGACTTGTTTGCAAACAAAGTCCTAATATGTTGACAGGTTCAGTTAAATCAGAATTTTTGCGGCCACATGGTATTAAATACTTGGCATTTAATAGTATATTACGTAACAAGAGTTGTAAATAGCAAATTACGCGCAAGTGAAAAAATTGCGTACGAGCCGCTTAGCGGCGAGTAACGTAATTTCACGAGCGCGTAATTGCTTTACAACTCGCGTTATGTAGTATACTTTATCTACGACCACTCTCACCTTAATTTATATAAGAGAATGTGCGGAATAGCGAAGTGACAGCTTCGGGGTGCGTGATGTGACGTTTAACAATCGCGGACTACTATATTTAATAAAAACGAACAAACGCGCAACTCTCAACCAATCAAAAGTTCGTAAACGAAACTCACTAGTACCTTTAATTTACAAGCGGGCTCTAACATACGTGGGTGTTTTGGTGTATTTACGCAGTACGCGCATTGTACGATAATGGGCATTTACAGTAGTGGTCGTAGATAAAATCTTTTAGCCTTTAACAATACACCTGCTGTCTGGATTAGCATTCAAATATTTAAATATTTGATCAAAGCTTAAAAAATATTTATTTTTCATCATATGAACTAAAAGTGTAATAGCTAATTTAGGTATTATAAACAGTGGCGACTCGTC
Source organism: Ocypus olens (assembly GCA_910593695.2). Classification (NCBI taxonomy): domain Eukaryota; kingdom Metazoa; phylum Arthropoda; class Insecta; order Coleoptera; family Staphylinidae; genus Ocypus; species Ocypus olens. Next base: position 20,554,998 of record OU343061.1, read on the forward strand.
AGGGGACAGGCGAGGCATTGCCTCACTGGTGCCCACTTGCACTGCAGAACTTAATCATGATTAAATTTTAATCATGATTAACTTTAATCAGAGTATTTCTGTTGCACCGTCGGCTGATCTATCGACCACGGAGTATTAATATAGAGAGCACACGTTTTTCTAGGGATTTTAAGTTCTTTTTTGGTTGTTTTACGTCGTTCTATTGAGAACAGAGGAAACAAATGAAAATATGAATACTAAATTCTAACTTACGTATACTATTATTATTATTTCTTATTACGTGAACCTGTGAGCAAAGTAATTGTATTTGTGCATTAGCGGCTTTTGACCATCTTCATTTGATAATTTAAGATACGTACTGCAACGAAGTATATGATTCGATAGTATCACATTTTTAATAACATACCGAAAAATTGTAAATAAATATTACCAATTAACCATAAATTCATTGTCGCCTTCAATTAAATTTAATAAATACAGGATGCACTCTCGTTTATCTGAATTGACGATGGAAATTATCATCAAATACATCGACAGAATTTAACCTTTTATTGGACGAGGTAAACAAACCAAAATTAATAAAATCATTAACCTCCAAGCCATCGATTTCATCAATCTGCTCAAATATTCCCAAATCCATCGTTTTTAATAACAAAGACAAAACAAAGGTTATTAATTTTTAAATCGTCTGCCAAATGTAAATAACTTCACGACTATATTCGTCGTGAAGTTATTAGTTTTTGAGTTAATCGGCCAAAATCGGCTGGTTAAATATTTGACGTTTCTTGGGAACTTTAATCATGATTAAGTTGCGGTGCAAGCCAATTCTCCGCTAACCATTGATTAACTTTTTAATCATGATTAAGTAGCTGCGGTGCAAGTGGGCATCAGTAAATTTCTTCCGTGTTGGCTTTAGTATTGAAAATTAATTATACAGTAATTAAAAATGGTTGTGTTAACGGAATGTTGCCGATTTTTAATGATTAGAATTAGCGCGCCCTCCTAGACCGGACTTGAGGCAAATTAAAACCAGAGCAATTGGAATTTATGCAACTTAATATGCCTCCGTACAGTTTACATGTATAACATTCATGTTCTTCAAAAAACACTGAATCTTATTCGTCAAAAGATGATAGTTTTTTCGCCACTAGGAGTAATTGTTTTAAAAATTCAGTCGGGGCGCAATTTCGATTTAGGGGCAACAATTTTGATTGTTGGGCAACTAATGATGATCTGATTAGGACAATACGTTGATTTAATATCAGTTTCACGAGGGGGTGAAATACAGTTTGTCGGCCTGGTGAAATACTGAAAGGAGACGAGTTTTCAAATACTTACTTATTTATTTACACAAAGTCCGCTCTAGAATTCCCCTTATGGTATCTCTTCCTGTTGATTGATTTTCAGTAGATTTTTGAATTGTATTTCCAGGTTGCGCCATCTAGCGTCTGCAATGTCATTAGCCTGTTTGATTTATTCAATTTATTAAGGAGCTTGCGCCATCCACCGGGGCAGCGCTAAGGCTCCAAAGCCAACAATTTAATTCGTATGGAGTGCGAAGGGCTGAATGACGAGAGATATGGAAAACAGGGCATAAGCAATCGAGCTTTACGCCGCTAATATTAGATGGCGCCACAATAAAAATTTGATGGATTTCTGTAAATTATGTTTGTTGCTAACACTAGACAGCGCTTTTCCGGTAAAATTACGTACGAAATAATATATATATACACACACGTAACGGTTGTGTACATGCCTGGTGTTAGTGCACGCCGCTAATCACAGATGGCGCTTATCTATTCCAATTTATCAACATGCCTTGTTGCTTCCTGTTATTCCATGTGGCTTTCTGTAACTTCAACCTGTCACTGTTCATAACCTATAATTTATTTATTTTAGTTAATTGAACTGTTTCTATACCTGAGTAAATATTTTTATGAGTGTGCACCATTTATAAATATAATAAGATGTTGACTACAATTTTAAAATCATCTCCAAAGTTTATAATGATACAAGGTATGTTATTTCTATTAGTAAACAAAATACATTTAATTTTTCGTACAATAATACCGCGTGTTGAATTGTTTAGGTTACTTATTTACGAATTTAACTTGATAAACGAAATTTTTGCATTTTCTTCCTTTCCCAATAACTAATTAAAGTAAAGAATCCGAGTGTAAAATGTTCAGAATTTAAAAATCTACCTAATTCCATTTACATTTACAGTCGATATGCTTCAGGAGAGGAGAAAATGAAAAAAATTGAATCGTGTTAAATATACCAGGTGTGTATAAATTGGGGGTTAAATCACAGGTGGTGATATTCTTGCTAAAATTTTAAGCAGCGTATCTTTATCCAAAAACGTTTCACCATGTTTTCAGAGCCCTCATGAGGTTCTCAAACTTTGAACATCCAATCGTTTAATATGCGTTAGTATTCGATATAATTTTCCGGAAACCCTGCAATTTTGGTTGTACGTCTAGTTTGAAGATTATTTGTCTATGTGTGCTATCTTTCCATCTGAAACATATATTTTTAACAATTCTTAATTAGCTTATTTTCAGCCGTAATACAACAAGTGGTATGATTATTACCGATGATATTTTGGAGTTGAAACCGAGCTGCAGATTCAACGAGCGCTAGCGCGAGTTGAATGTGCTGCTTCGGTTTCAACGACTAAATATCATTGGTTATTAATCGTACCACGAGTTATATTTAGTGAGAGAATATAACGAATAACCTTTTATAATCTTGATGACAACTCACATATTGCAATGTTTCAATTCGTCTTGTAGTTTCTTGTTGCACAAAGACTCCGTAAACTGTCGGCACTGCGACTCTTTATTCCTCGCGGTGTTTCTGGGCGTCGTATTTTTCACCATTTCCCTGATTTCACTGTTAGAAACTGCATCCCAATAATTTAGTATGTCCATTTTGAGGTTTGAAATTCTGACAGGAGACCACAATAAAATATCACCGCTACTTTTGTTTTTTATCATCGCGGTGATACACATGCTGCTATGCATTCCCTTGCATCTGATTGGCTCCAAATACATTCTAGTAGGCCATGAGTTGTATTCTCATAAAAAGTACACCCGGCAACGATGACTCCCGCTTATGTCATGTTTAAATTTTGACACAGTAACGAATTCAAGCGTATTTAGCTAGTTCAATTTTGTGGCAATTCTGCTTTCCTGGTTATTTTCTCAGTTTGTATTAGTTCCCATGTTTCATTGTTTTTGTGTTTCTGTTTTATTTTAGTTTTATTTTGCGCAATTATAATAGATATTACGTTTAATGAGTACGCCGACATGTACATGGTGTACGGTTTCTGTAATGGAAACGCAATCGAGTATCGAGTATGAAGGCATGCTTCTACAAATGTATTTTAATGGTTATGTGAAACAGGTGTGTTTGTCCCCAAAAAAAAAACAAACAGGGGTCAGCCAAGGCAGAGTACAGCTTGAAGACCAAGTTCTAGATCCCTCCATCAGTACCCATCTGTCATATTTGATATCCCCAGTAATAATACTGTTAATTTGGTCCTGGAGATGAAAAGGTTAAAGAAGCTTCTCCGTTGTGGGAACAGGACACTCGACTATTCAAATCCAGATGCTTCGCCAACTCCTTCGAGGACAGCACATTCATATAAATGACCAAAATAGACTCGACACTATTTGCTCATACAATATTTTGCCTTGCATATATATCTCTAAATAAACCCTGCTCTATCATTGTTACTCTTCTATTCTGAATCAACCCACATAAGTAATCGTGAGATTAATGAAAACCAAAAGCAGGGCAGCCTGTGAATGCGATGTTGCCTAAAGTACAGTTCTTTTAAATGGCTTCCAATGGCATATGTGGCATGATACAACATTTTTGCATCGACATTTTCTATTCAGAATTTTAGGAAAAATATCGCCACCTGGAGATCATCTCCCCTATTCATAAACACCCCGTATATAATTGTCAAATTGACATCAATCAATTGCGACCTGTTTCCCCAACAAATCTACTCTGAAGTGAATTTTTTAATTCAGTTTAATTGTGGATTGTCACATAGTAATGGTCGTAACCATCCTCTTCATCAAGTATGTCTTACATCAAACGAATTTATACATATCTTAGGTTGGCAATGTAAATTTGTCAGGGTGTCAATGTCAAATCAATCCTATCCTCATAATAAGTTTCATTCATATGTATACTGCACACAATGGGCCCTATTCTGTTTTTAACACAGTGATAACTTTACGCCGTGAAAAGGACCCCGCACTAATCTTATGGGATTTGTTTCCCGGTGAAATCGACTCATTTTCACACATGTTCTAGTTCATGATCTACCGAAAAAAAACATGTCATGGGCGCAAGCCTTAATAATGGACAGTTTTTTAGTTACAGCCAGTCAAAGACGCAAAACTCTCTCTGTGTGAGTATCGTTTAGGGACACTTGCAGCTCAAAAAATCTCGTAGAAAAATCATTATAACTCAAAATAAAATATAGTAAGTCAGGTGACATGATTGGCATCCATCCGTTCCTTTTGTGTATTATTACATTTTCGAGGAGGAGCTCATAATAATATAAAATATAATATATAAATATATAAAGTGTTTTATATTCCCAACATCCTCGAAAACAGGGGGAATATATATTTGCCAGTGATATTTAAAAAATAAAAATTCATTCCTTTCGGGGGCGAGTATTGGCCGGTGGAGGAGTTGGTAGAGGTCGGACGCGATATCCGACCCCATCACCGTGCTCAGAATCCTCGGAAACGGGGTGGAATATTATATTTGCGGGTGATATTTAAAAAAATGCACCCCTTTAGGGGGCGAGCATTGGCCGTTGGAGGGGTTGGTAGGGGTCGGACTCGATATCCAACACCACCACCGTTCTCAGCATCCTCGAAAACGGGGGGAAAGTGTTTTTTTCTGCAGGGAAATCGGGTCAAGCGCATTTTATCCGTTTTGGGGGTGGTTTTTGGCCGATTTGAGGGATTGTGCAACCCCAGAAATTTTAACACCGCCATCGTGTTCAGCATCCTCGAAAACGGGTAGGGGAGATAATCTTGTTCCGGCTCAAAATATTTACATGTTCGTCCGACTCACACACGCTACTAAGATAGAGTTTTTCTTCTTTGACTGGCTGTAACTAAAAAACTGTCCATTATTAAGGCTTGTGCCCATGACATGTTTTGTTGGGTAGATCATGAACTCAATATATGTGAAAATGAGTCGATTTCACCGGGAAACAAATTCCATAAGATTAGTGTGAGTCGATTTCACCGGGAAACAAATGCCATAAGATTAGTGCGGGGTCCTTTATCACATTGTTTTTGATCGAACGGTAAATTGGTATTCAGTTTCTAAAGTGATAAAGTAGGTGTGACAACACTGTTAAATCGAAGCAAGTGAACCGCTAACGGCATGCTTTCACCATTTTGCAAAAGTACATGATAGTAATCGCACCTAGTAAGTTAATTTTGACAAATTATGGAGTTGGGAAGTACAAATTACAATAATATATAATAGTAGGGTGCGTCAATAAATCTCTTTTCTTTAATCAATCATATGTACAGTATAGAACTTATCTGTGATCTATAAAGTTTTAATACACGTGCATTTTAACCCTACAAATATAATAAATTACAGTCAACAGGAGTAACAAGCGGCTCTCTTCACAAGAACAATTATTACTTGACTAATATTTTGTATACTGTAACGTTTAATCCAAGGCAAGTGTTCCTCGCTTCTTTTTCAATCTGGCTATAATAAATACTTTATTTTTTAGTAGTATGATATTTACCATTATCGTCTTGGATACAAGGTATGAAAACATACTCATAACTTCGTCGGGAGATATGAGTTATATCTCCTGAGGGAGTTATGAGGTCTGCTCTTGTTTACCTGACGAATAGTACGTACAATTTTTAAATCCTCCGCTCAAGGTGATGGTTGAAGATAGACAATCTTGCGTCTGCTCATGACCAACTTTATAGTGACACAGGGATTAAACTTTTCTCCCAGGTTTGTTCACTATTTTATTTACAACCGTGCATTTGTTAAAGCATTAACATCAAATCAAATTAAATAAACGTCAGTTCATGAAATTTAAAATTTAAATCGGTTTGATTTAAAACAAACTCATAGCAACCATACAAATACATATTGCAGATCGATGTACTCAATATTCTTACAAATTACTAATATTTAACTAAATATTAAAATATTGTATGCACTAGGGAGATATTTCTGTTCATTACCCTCGGTTGACTTATAAACCCTTTCAACCTCGGGAGAAAAACATTCCATATAGTGCCGTCTAAGTTTTTTGGGGCCCTGGGCCCCTGGGGCCCCCACCAACAAATTTTTTTTAACGAAATGCGTATTGAGTGCTTTATTATAATAAGGTTACAATATAGGGTTACATATAAAATTACATTGCCCTTTTTCGGGCTTTGTGCATTGCAAACTCCTCAACAGCATCCTTAAAATCTATTTGTTGGAGAAGATCATTCTCGATGCTCATTAGGGATAACCATCTTAATCTCTCCTGATCCATACTATTTCTCAGCTCATTTTGAATGAGTTTTAATTTCGAAAATGATCGTTCTCCACTTGCATTTGTTATCATGAGGGACAAGAAAATGCAGAATGCTATCTCTATATTGGGAAACGTTTCCTCGACATGATTGTTTTTAAGAAGCTTATACATATCGTGAATAGGAATGTATGCATCCAGCATTTTTTCCTGTAGCAAATGATGCTCGAAATGCATACATTCCAGCAGCAGGTCATTTCCCTCGACATCATTCATGTAAAACTCACTAAACTACTGACAGTGAACTTTCAGCTCTTCGGCGCACAAAACTTTCAATTTGGAAAAGAATCCAAACAAATTGAGCAGTTCATCATAAGCCTTTGAACGTCGTTGCAGCTGCGTTATGAACTCGTCGATGATTGGAAGGTAGACCTGAATCCTGAATTTCTCGCGACCTTGAAACTGGGTGTCTTCTGCAGCTCCTTCGAAGAATGTCAAGCGTGAACTCCTTTTCCTTGTACGGGATGTGGTATTTTTGTAGTCTAAATCCGGGTAAGTGTCCTTTGAAGCAGCTTCATAGTTGTCGAACTGTTCGCGTTGGTCCTTCACAAAATCAGTTAAAGAATGAACCAACTTGAGAGCCACGTCGAGAGGAATACTGTCACTTTGGAGATTCTTGGAAGTCTCGTTGCACCTGAACAGTATTTTGCTCCACATCACGGTCAGCAGAACAGTATTCAACGTTAGCATTTTGTTTAAAATATTTTGAGCTTTATTTCGCGTTTCTGGCTGTTCTTTTTCGTCGTCCATATTCTTCAGAGCTTCAATTATTTTTGGATAACTTTTCTGTAACGCTGATATAGCATCAGAGCGTGTGGACCATCTGGTATCCGAAAGATGTTTTACTACTAAGCCGGGTCCAAGACACTCTTTCAACACGTTCCAGCGATGATTGGAACTGGCGAAGAAAGTTTACAACTTTTGCAGAAACTGGAAGAAATCTGTCGCTTCCATCACGCACCCAGCGGCCTGTCCAACCACCAAGTTCAGACTGTGTGCTAGACATGGAACGAAAAGGGCACATGTACATTGTTCCTTCAGTTTTGCTTGCAAACCGTTGTACTGCCCCGCCATGTTCGGGGCGTTGTCGTACGTTTGTCGACGACAGTCTGCCAACCTGATACCGTTTTCTGCAAGAAACGATACAATGGTATCGGACAAGTACGCAGATCCATGCTTTTCGATTGGTACGAAGGCGAGGAAACGTTCTACTGGAGTACATTCTTTCACGTATCTGACGACAAACGTCAGCTGATCGACGTGAGTAATATCAGGTGTAGAGTCGACGCTTATCGAGTAGTATTTTGCTTTTTTCAGTTCTGCAATTATCTGGCTCAATACTTTGTGTCTCATTATAGCAATAAATTCATTGCAAATGGAAGCTGATAAGTAGGAAACATGCCCTTTCCCTTTATTTGCATGATTGTGCAAATGTTGGGCAAGGAACGGATCAAACTTGCTCAGTAGCACTAGAACTCCCAAATATTTTTTGTTATGTTGCGATCCGATGACCTGGTCGTCTCCGCGGAACGCAAGCCCTCTTGATGCCAAGAATTTTACCACTTCGACAATTCTTCGTAACACTTCCCGCCAGTACGTTATTTCGTCGTTTAATTGAGCGGCCGGAGCGTTCTCGAGGATACCAACCCTCTTCTTCCGTGATACATAGGTCAACATGGCTTGTCTGTGTCCCAAACTGCTCTTATGTTCCAGAATACATGCTCCGGAATGTTTCCAGTCATTGAAGCCTTTTGCAGAACTGAATGCAGTACTCGCAGTCGCGAAAACGCGACACGCAAAGCAAAACAAAACTTTTTGTGTCGGAGAGTACACAAGCCATGATCTCTCAACTATCTCGCCGTTTTGCAGTGTCCGGGAAAAAACCGATGGATTCAGACACCGAAGCTTCACTTTTCCATCGTGCTCCAGATAGGTTCCAGTAGAATCTGAGAAATTGCAATTCCTGTTATGAAAAAATTCACGCCCCTTGTTGATCCAAACAATACGCTCTTTCTCGGTGACTAGCGACCAGGCTGCAGGATCATTAGAAACGGTTTTTGGAATCTGCTGTGCAACTCTGCACAGGTCGGATGAAGAATCTCCAAAGCTGTAAAATCTGTCAACGTCGATGCAGTCGTATCGTCTTTAGCAACGGGTGCTGGAGACAATTGGAGCTCTTCATTGCGACTTGTCTTTGCTGCATTGTCTGGCGAAGTCAGAGCTGCAGGTTTCTGAACTTTTGGTGATGTGTATGTGAAGAATTGAGACAGCTTGGGCAATTTTGCAATCTTGTGTTTTTCTTCCAGAGCTTTTCGTCTTTTTGCCGCGCCACTCTGATAACTCCGATTCGACATCCTCTTGAGTTGATTCAATCAGACATCTGTTAAAATAAATATTAGTGGCTTATAGTTTTATATGAACGTGTTAAATTTTTCACTTGAATTATATTTGTCTTCTACTTACGTTATGATAATCCATCATTTAGCTGATTACTTTCTTGACTGTCTTATTTTCAACTCCTGCAACTAAACTAAACTAAAATAATTGAAAATTGTAAAATTATAAAATGAAACTTTTTTTTATTTACATTGTTACAAGTCCATTACTAATTTTACCTACTCTCACTTTGTAATTGATGAATTACCGAACTATTTTCACCAATCGTAAGCGACCCATTACGAATATATAGAGCATATATAAATGTTAAATGTTGTACATAAATGTGTAACATTACCACTTATGTACCACGCTATATATACTTATTAGCCAATTACAATTAACGTCCACCGAGTCCCTCTGCATTTGTCTGTTCGTCTTTAAATATCAAAAGTGACAGTGACATTTAAACGTCAGATTACAATTTATTGGTTAACACAATAACCGACACAATAAACTTCACGCCATGCCTTATTGGTACTTCCATCGCAATGGTATCTTCGTAGATTAACACTTCAGAGTGAGTACAACGATCCGCATCCTTAAATTTGTCCAATCAATGTATTGGACAATACATTATTCGACGGAAAATTGTTCGAACGGTAATTCCACGGGTGTGAAGCCGAGATACGTATATCGGCAACACGAAAGTATGTGGGCCACCCCAGGACAGTGGGGCGAGGGGGAATTTCAAATTTGCCGCTTTTGTAAAGATGGTTCCCTCGATGTTGCCAGATTTATCAAAGATCTTATTATGGGGATTACCGTTTTTAATAATCTTAAAATTTCACTACAAAGTAATAATTTTAACAATTAAAATTATGTTTTAAACATAATTAGACTCATTATCGCTTATATTTGTCATAATAACTCATGAAAGTATAATATTACCGTGACCAGACATATCCGCACAGGAAGACTGCTCACACGAAAACTGCGCACAGAAAACCGCGCACAGCGAAAACTCCGCACACGAAAACTCCTCACACGGAATACTCCGCACACAGAAAATAACGCACAGTGATAATTGCGCACACGAAAATTGCTCACACTGAAAAATGCTCACACGGATAATTACTCACTTTTATCAATCTTCACAGGCTGCGCACAATAAATCTTTTTGCTATAATGATTACATTTCACATTAATTTAAAAGCAACAATGTACTGTGTTTTTAAAAGTAGAAATGTGAAATATATAAACTTGACTATTTTATTAAAATAGTGTTTATTTCTCATAAAATTAAATGATTTAATATTGAATAAGTTCAGAATAAATGATTAACGGTTATTATAAAAATATTGCATAATACAATATAATTGCTATACAATATTTTCAGCTATAAGCTATAAGTTACTCTGTGTTAGAGACGAAGATTAACAAACAGAACTAAACTTTTGTGTATATTTCTTTACTGTACGTAAAAATAAATCTTGAAACCAGTGGTCAATAAAAGTTGAAAAACATGAATATTAAAAAACTTTGTTTGAAAATTCTATCCTAGAAGCGAAAACTGTTTTTAATCATTTTTTTCTCCGACTAGCAGAGAAAAGTAGTTAAAAGCAGTGAAACTAAACCAAGTAATATTTAATCAATATATAATACAGAATACAGAAATGTTTCACCACGGGTTAAGTGAAACTAATTAACCATATACGAAATATTATGGTTCCTGAGAAATATTTTTTTGAAATCTTCAATATTAAAAAGTACCTAATATTTTTGTCCAGTAATTAGTTTGAAAATTATGTAAACATCTTCTTGAAAGATTATTGTACAAAACAAAAAAATCAAAATCGGACACCCAGAACTCGAAGACTAACTTTAAGATTCAATATTTTGCATTTTATCTAGGAATAGGAATAATGTTCCTTCTCAGTGTGTGATTATTGTAATATCTAATATACTTATAAATTATCTATTATAAACACATTATGTATGTTACCTACTCTCACTTTGTAATTGATCAATTACACTGTATTAATCTATCGTAAGCGACTTTTATACATATTTCAAAATGTAGTAACTATAATTTCAGTAAAAATGGTGTGATTATTCTACAGTACAATGTACATGGAAACATTGTCAACAGCGTTCAATGAAGATCATCATTCACGAATTTGCTAGTAATCAAGTAGGGCCTTGGAAATTTGAACGCCACCTTGACAAGATTTGTCTTTATTTTAAGCGAATAAATGTAAGGACGTAGATATAGTACATAACGCAGGGTGCGCAAATAAATGAAATTAAAAATGAAACGTTAATAATTAAACATTTAATGTTTTCAAAATCAAAAGAAGTAGCCCAAGTATACGAATAGCTCTTGTTTAGTTAAGTGGTGATCCAGAATCATTATCGCACTTCCGATTTCAGCGGAAGTGACTTCAATTGTAAAATTTTCAAAAAGGTTCACGTAAATACATTTGGATAAATAGTGTATTCACCTTTTAAAAATCGTAATGAGCCACCACGTTTCCATTTAAAAGAATTTTTAATAACTCTAATTAAAAATATGATCGAATTATAATTTATAAGTTGTTAACCAAACTATGCAACAAAAAAGATTGACTTTGTTTTCTATAAGATTACGATATACCGGGTGACCTAGGGATCTGTAAAAGCCCCATAACTTAATTGCTATTTGAGATATCGACTTCTAGTTTTCCTGAACTGGTACCGACACTTATTCTACTTATTTTAAAAATATGTATGTTTTTGTACAGGGTGTCCCAATATACATAACAGACCAAAGTTATGTTTTTTTAAATGAAACACCCTATATTTTATACTTTATTTTTAACCCTCTTATAAAGCTGATAAAAATTGTATAAGATAGTATGAGTTTATTATGGACGATTGGTTAGTTATGGGCAAATTTGTGGCAAAAACAAGGAGACATTGAAAAAGTTGCAGAAGCGCTCCTAGCAATGTTTGCGTCGTTTGTTATACACTAAAGAATTTTTCACATCATGAAGAATAATAAAAATTGGCTTTGGTTCTTTTTTGTTCATACTGCTATACAGGGTGTCAACATACGCAAAATAATGGATAACTATTTTTTTTCAAATGGAACACCCTATATATCTTGCCACCAATGCATGGAATTTTTAATAAGCTTTCCAATGATATACAATTTGTATAATGAAATATTAAGGATTCTTAAGATTTATCCACAAAAACATTTTTCTTTTGTTACCTCCTGCTCATTTTTGGATTTTCAGCCAAATCTATGCATTTTCTTAAAAAATAATAAGAGACCAAAGTTGTAGAGCGGAAAATTTTCGATCATTATAGATCTTTCGACTTTTCGAATAATGCGTGAATTGCCCGCCAGAGTGCGCAAAATCGTGACCGTATATGCATTTTAGCGTTTTTCTCAAATTTTTTGTTAATTAATTGCACTATACTTTATTTTCCACGTCCTCTAGCAGAAAAACGGGTAATTAGAGAATTATATAAATGACCTACATCGATTGAAAATATTCCGCTCTACAACTCTTAAAAGAAGCAATTTTTGCCCAAAATGTATAGTTTTCGCTAAAAATGCAAAAAATCATTGAAAACGCAAAAATTGATATATACATTTTCAATTTGCATTTTAAGGGAAAACTATGCATTTTTGGCAAAAATTGCTTCTATTAAGAGTTGAAGAGCGGAACATTTTCAATCGATATGAGCCATTTTAATTTCCCTATAATTTCCCATTTTTCCGCTAGAGGGTGCAGAAAATAAAGTATAGCGCAATTTATTAATAAAAAAATTGAAAAGAAAACGCTAAAATGCATATACGGTCACGATTTTGCGCGCTCTGGCGGTCAATCCACGCATTATCTTAAAAGTTGAAAAACCTATATCGATCGGAAATTTTTCGCTCTACAACTTTGGTCTCAAATAATTTTTCCTGAAAATGGATAGTTTTGGCTGAAAATCCAAGAATCAGCAGAAGGTGACAAAACAAATATGTTTTTATTGATAAATCTCAAGAATTCTTAATATTTTGTTATACAAACTCTATATCATTGGAAAGCTAATTAAAAATTCCATAGATTGGTGGCAACTTATATAGGGTGTTCCATTTGAAAAAAAATAGTTATCTATTGTTTTGCGTATGTTGACACCCTGTATAGCACTATGAATAAAAAAGAACTAAAGCCGATGTGTATTATTCTTTATGATGTGGAAAATTTTCTAGTGTATAAATAATGATGCTATCTTTGCTAGGAACGCTTCTGCAATGTTTTCAATGTGTACATGTTTTTGCCACAAATTTGCCCATAACTAACCAACCGTCCATAATAGACCCATACTATCTGATACTATTTTTATCAGCTTCTCAAGAGGGTTGAAAATAAAGTCTAAAATATAGGGTGTTCCATTTAAAAAAACATAACTTTGTTCTGTTATGTATATTGGGACACCCTGTACAAAAACATACATATTTTTAAAATATGTAGAATAAGTGTGGGTACCAGTTCAAGAAAACTAGAAGTCGATATTTCAAATAGCAAATAAGTTATGAGGCTTTTACAGATCCCTGGGTCACCCGGTATATAAAACTAAACATATTAAAAATGACCTAATCCGAAAATAAAAAGATATATAGGGTGCTCCATTTAAAATTTCATCTTCAATTTAGTTTTTGTATAACCCTATCAAATTTCAAATTGATATCTGATAATAATAAAAAAAAACCGTAGGGGTCAACCTGTGTTGTGTTGCACATGGCATGTGCTTATGCTAGGTTTGTTAGGTTTAAAATAATGAGTGTCCATTGTATCATGTAAACTTTATTTTTTATGTAATATTATATTTTAATTAAATAGTCCAATACCAATAATAAAAAAAAACACTGTAAATATGTTCAAATAAAATATGGCAAAAATTTAAAACAAACACTAATAATAATAAAGGAATTCGTGTAAAGGTAAAAAGAAAATTCTAAATTATTGCAAATTCGCCAACCTTCGTAAATATTGTACCTTATCAACCACGGTAGCATAATTTTGCACATGGCTAGCAACTGCTATATGCAAATTTTCATATTTTCTTTTTTTAATTTCTAATCTCCCTACTTGAACGTTTGCTAGAGTTAGTTTATGGTAAGACAAATCTCTTTCCAGTCCTTCAAATAGTCGCCAGACACTAGGATGGCTGCATTAGAATAGGGAATTTAAGGCATTATGAAAGCCCTCACAACAATTGGTTGTTTTTGGTGTTTTTTCAAGTGCTGCATCATAATGATTCCAAATTTTAATTGGAAACTGAGGATTTCTGCCTGCTGCACCTTCAATATATGTAGAGAAGAAGTGAGTATTTCATTATAACTATCTTCGTCTGGAAACGTTTCGGCAAGCAGATCAAAAACTCTTTGTACTTCATTTAACGGAACAAATGTTAATGCAGCAAGTGATTTTAGTTTCAATCTTAGATCTATGTTGCTTTCATATTGATTTTTTAAACCACCGCTACCATTTTTTCAAAGAATACTCTGCGAGAGATGAAAATAACACCCCTTAACCACTGTAAGTGGAAAAGCAATAATCGCCGAATTCATACATGCCTTTTCGAAATCTACTAACATTTTTGGGGTGCTAAATCTGGAATTAATATTTTCAAAATATCGAACATTCTAGTGTATGTGTCGGTGTTTTTCTTTTGCAATAAAAAATAAATGCATGGTGGATATGAATTGCCAATTTTGGCGTGCCACGTATATAATTGATAAAAAATATTTGGCACTTTATCAAACGTACCATCACCATACATTTCCTCTTTTTTCAATTCAAATAACAAATCTTTATCACCTAATACCAAAATTCTCTCTGGATCATCTATCCCAGTGTCACAAATAATGAGATGTTTGTATTGTTCAGGAATAACAAAATTTACAGAACTTGGATTAGGAAAATGGTTATCTTTTTTATGGTTAAGTAAATTTCTTTTGAGAGACGATTGCTTCGGGAGATATGTGAGAACGTCATTGGTTACTTTGGATAACATTCCTAGGGGTAGCACCAATGGATTTCATATTGTCTTTCATCTCATTCCTCGCTTTGTCAGCTTCCATTTTTTGTGGACAGGAATCGTGGCAATGTGGGGTTGGTTCTTCAATTACATTGCCATTTTTTGTTTTCACCATTGAATGGCATTTGACCGAACGATTTTCTCTGCATCTCCAAATAATGATGTCATCTCTAATGCGAAAATGCAGAAACTCAAATCCTGAGTACATTAGAACAGGTTTGCTTCTCTGGGTCTTCGAAAATTCCATGTTTAAGACTATAAATAACAAAATTTATATTTTACATTTTGTTATAATTCAGGCGCGTGGCATTGAAAAACACGTTTTTATTAAAAACCGCAAGTAATAAACATTTGATTTTGGTTAAAAGAAAAACTGTTGTCATTGTTTAGATCAGTGATGGGGAAACTACGGCCCGCGGAAAGGTTTAATCGGGCCCGTTTAAGAGTGCCGTCGTGAGAAACATTCTTACTTCGTAATGTGACGACCCGCATAAAAACTACCTGCGGCGATATTCAAAACACAATAGTATCGCTTCGAAAACTTCCAGACACTCTCGCAGGTAGGTATAAATACAAGCGAGGCCGCCCGAAGATCAGTTAGTTAGCGACTTAGTCAGTCATCTGTAACGACCGCGTAAGAGCATTAGTTAGCAGTAAGCTTTCGTCAATTGCACGCATTATTGGAAAAGTCAAAAAACCTATATCGATCGAAAATTTTCCGCTCTACAACTTTGGTCTCTTATTATTTTTTTCAGAAAATGCATAGTTTTGGCTGAAAATCCAAAAATGAGCAGGAGGTGACAAAAGAAAAATGTTTTTATGGATAAATCTTAAGAATCCTTAATATTCCATTATACAAATTGTACATCATTGGAAAGCTTATTAAAAATCCCATGCATTAGTGGCAAGGTATATAGGGTGTTCCATTTGAAAAAAATAGTTATCCATTATTTTGCGTATGTTGACACCCTGTATAGCAGTATGAACAAAAAAGAACCAAAGCCGATTTGTATTATTCTTCATGATGTGGAAAATTCTTTAGTGTATAGAAAACGACGCTAGCATTGCTAGGAGCGCTTCTGCAACTTTTTCAATGTGTCCTTGTTTTTGCCACAAATTTGCCCATAACTAACCAATCGTCCATAATAGACCCATAGTATCTTATACTATTTTTATCAGCTTCTCAAGAGGGTTGAAAATATAGTATAAAATATAGGGTGTTCCATTTAAAAAAAACATAACTTTGGTCTGATATGTATATTGGGACACCCTGTACAAAAACATACATATTTCTAAAATATGTAGAATAAGTGTCGGTACCAGTTCAGGAAAACTAGAAGTCGATATCTCAAATAGCAATTAAGTTATGGGGCTTTTACAGATCCTTGGGTCACCCGGTATATTTTAAAGGCTATCAAGACGTGACATTTGGTTGTTAACAAAAAAATTTAAATTGCCCGTCCCCTGGGAAAAAGAAACATTCTTAGTAAAAATGAAGGTATAACATATGTATATTTTTTAAGAAAATTAAAATATAGGTATTAAAAATATTCGAGGCTCACCAAGGGGATCTCGCTTATTAGAAGAGATAGATGTTTAAATTCGGCAATTTTGCAGAATTTTATGCTGATTAATAATCCGTTGAAAAAAATGTATTAAAATATTTTGTTTTCGAGTTATGTCAAAAAAAAACTGAAAAAAACTGATTTTCTTTTTTTCTCTATATCTCTGTTATTTGAGGTGATATTTAAAAACGGAAAAGACGTTCTTAGAGCACTTTTTTATTATCTAATAGATGGCGCGTATTTTTTGTCATTTTTGAATTATATGGAGCAAATAAAGGTGAGTTATTTCAATTCTCCCTATACCTATTGTTTGCCGTTTTCGAAATATTTGAAGATTTGTTGAAATGCATGGTCTGGGTGAAATTTTATTTTTGCCCCAGTGATTGACGTTGAACGTCTAAAATCATTTCTATTATTTGGTTGAAGGTTCGGACTATAGAGCCAACCATATCTTGGTAGCCTTTACAATATAGGGTTATCATAAAGTAAAGAATATACTTTAAATGTTTGTATAATTTTAAAAAATTGAGCTAGGAGCAAAAGGAAAATGGAATCTAGTTGCTTCAATAATTGGATTTTACTCTATATGCGGAAAACAAAAGAGTTGTCGCGAGAACTGTTATTAAAAGTGTTAAACGAAATCATCGTAATTTTCAGCACTGTTCTCAAAATTAAACTCACGTAAACGTAAATTTAAACGATTACATTAAGAATAACATGAATCTTTGGACAAGAATTAATTTAGTATAATATTATTATGACTGTGGTAGAAGTTACACGGCTGGATTACGAAAGTTTCGTACAAAAATGGGTCTGAGAGCAAGGCCATGTCCAATGAAAGCGTACCCTATTTTAATAAGTGAATTTAAAAGCACAGGGTTTGTGGGGTCGTTTAAAAAGAAATGGTGTTTAAAACACGACCCGCAATGCTAGAAGAATTAAAAGGCAGACTTGGGGATAAAATTTATGCAATTCAACCAGAAATATTGCATTCTGCTGTATTCAGTTTGAAAGGAACGGTTGGTAATTTAACTGCAAAATGGTGGTCATATTGAATATTGCGATAACCAGTGGTGGACATAAGAAATCCGATTAATTAAGCAATTAAATTTCTAATAAGTTGAAATATATCCCTTACTTTATGATAACCTTGTATATGTGAAATTTGCTAAAATCCCTGATGTACCCCCAAAAAGTGTGCGCTTATTTATGTTATGGCGAAATGGAAAACGATCCAGCAAGGTCCATATTAACAATTAGTAAAATAAAAGGCCTACGCTCGTCTTGATCACTATTAATAGTAACAGTTTCAGTATAATCATATTCCTTTCAAATATTAAAAACAAGTGTTTAAATCAATCTCATTCCACGCTTCAGAAACGACTTAACTATTATAAGACTCATATCATATCATATCTTAGATGTGGACCAACAATTGAATTTCATAAAAAAAATATTTCGTCTCGATTAACCAAGAAATTAGAGTACTAGATCAGGCTTTGCAAAAATTATCTCTAATGCGGGAACAATTTTCTTATTACTCGTTAGTACAATGCCTGCATAATATAATACCCTTTTTGATTTTAAAACCATATCGTTACAACAGCTCCTGTAGCGCGAATATATACTGATTATTTACATTCTTTTACTTTTTGGTCAAATTAACATAAACGTTGAAATTAAAAATTGACGAAAGTTGATGCTTATGTTATCAGTGCATATTTTTTTGTAAATATAAAATTATTAAAAAAAAACGTTTTTATTGGTTTCTATTACTCATATATTAATAACAATTACATTGAAATTATTACTTACATGTTAGTTTTACAAGGACACAAAAACACAGTATTTAACAGAATATTATGAAATAATTTGAAAAATCTTAAATCTTCGCACAGATGACACTTTGGCGAAAGCTACTATTTGAGTGAGTTAAGATAATTTCTTCAAATGTGTATTCGTTACCCTTTGCGCAGTTTACCGTCCGGTTCCTATGGATTTAGCCCGAACATCTTTTTCGGACATATAGTCAT
Organism: Ocypus olens; assembly: GCA_910593695.2. Taxonomy (NCBI): domain Eukaryota; kingdom Metazoa; phylum Arthropoda; class Insecta; order Coleoptera; family Staphylinidae; genus Ocypus; species Ocypus olens. The sequence goes on from OU343061.1 coordinate 20,573,657, forward strand.
TTATGGCCCCTTTGTTAAAATGTATTGACTGCAATAAATCATTAAAGAATACAGCTTTTCTTTTGAATATTTGGCGTGACGGGTTTGGGTCGTAAGCGTGGAAAAAAATAGTGATCAAAGCGGGTGATTTTTTTAAATTTCACTAATTGTTACTTTAGACTAAACTTAATCGATTGCCTTAGCTAACGTTTTTCATGGCGGTTGGCAAAATTTTTTTTTTTCTAAACTTGAATTTAATCCAACTCTGCGTCCGAATTCTCAGCGCAGCGTTGAGAAATTAATGTTTTATTTGTGATCAAGGCGAGTGTAGTTTTTTTTTTAATTTTACTAACTATCAGTATAGACTATACTTCATCGATTGGCACAGCTAACTTATGTGTTACCTCTGGTAACTTTGAAAAAAATTGCAATAAATATAGCGATTCATCAAATTGATTTTTTTATTGTTGCTACAAAAGTTAGAGTGATTTCCACTTTATAATAGTGATAGCCATTCTCTATGATGAAATGTTTTTATATTATAAATGTATAATATTTTGCAAAAAAAGAACAGAATTTGAAATCTATCGCTGAAATCTATTGCTAACTTCACAACCGTAACAAAATGATCGTTAAAAGAGGTAAAATATTTACATATTGAGGACAAAAATTACTATTTTATAAAGTTCAAAAAATAATGCGTGCTTTTCATAAACAGTAGGTTATATTTCAGATTATAAAAATTAAATATTTACGTTATTAAAAAAAAAAACAGCGAAAATAGTACATCAAAAAATTATTTGAGATATAGAAATATATATTTAAATATCGAACATATTTAATTCTCGCTTTATTAATCGAAATCTACGAAACAGCAGAATCAATCGTTTATTAATACACGCTTTGTTGGGTAAATGTGGTATAAGCTTTGGAATGTTACAACCCTCTATTGGAATATTCCAAACACATGCATATAGATACAGTAAAATTTAATAAAACCAAAAAGAAAACAAATTTTACATACCTATGATGGTATTACTATTAAATTGTTTATGCAAATTAATATATTAGACATTTCTGCTTTTAAAAACACAGTACATTGTTGCTTTTAAATTAATGTGAAATGTAATCATTATAGCAAAAAGATTTATTGTGCGCAGCCTGTGAAGATTGATAAAAGTGAGTAATTATCCGTGTGAGCATTTTTCAGTGTGAGCAATTTTCGTGTGCGCAATTATCACTGTGCGTTATTTTCTGTGTGCGGAGTATTCCGTGTGAGCATTATTCCGTGTGAGGAGTTTTCGCTGTGCGCGGTTTTCTGTGCGCAGTTTTCGTGTGAGCAGTCTTCCTGTGCGGATATATCACCGAACCAATATTACTGTTTATTAAATATAATCATGTGCATTGTATATTTTATACTTCGATGTATATGCGGCAACGCTTAATGAGTCTTACCATTTTTATTAACTAACCTCAAGAGTGCTGTGAGTGCTGGTAATTCATGTTCGAAGGTAAGTTACTATATATTCTGTCTTATAAACTCGTCAATTGTATTTATTAGTAATGGAAACATCAAATGGCCGTATTAAATATTCTTGTAAATATCCAGAATATCAATTTTTTTTCTTTTCCAATATAACTAATGTCGACTACAAAAATAAACATTTCTATAAATTTCCCAAAAATGAAGAATATCTTAAAACATGGAAAACCATTTGTGATATTGAACAGTCTTCATTGTTTAAATTTTCATTCATGTGAAGATCATTTTATTCATAAACATGTTGTTAACCATTTCCGCAAAAAATTGAATTGCAATGCTGTTCCGACCAAGAAGTAAGACAATATAAAATATAACTACACTAATTTACTTTTTAACTATTTTAATGTCATGAATCCTGGATACGAGCAAACAACTGACCTGTTACGACGCCTGAAAGAAATATCCTAAGAACGAAGAGACCTGATGGAACATTGCACCTGGACAAGACCCTAATACCCGATTGTTGTGATATTTTTATATTTGATAATTTTGTTAATAACAATGTATATAATTATTCTCTTAAATATATTTTTTCCATGTAGGCCTATTTTTATTTTTATTTTGTGAAATCCAATATGTTTTCTTTTACCAAAACCAGTAACTTCTTCATTTATGTACTATCTAAAAGTATAATCAATTATGTGCTAAAAAAACATAATTGATTATATTTTTAGTGTTATTAAATTGAAATATATCGTGTAGACGAGTATAACATTTTTAAATTTTGGCGGAAATCCTAGTAATTTGCCACCCCGACATCAGGCGGCTCCAAAAATCGTGTTTCCGAAATTTAACATGCAGGTTTCACTTCTAAAGGTATGTGTTCTGTGGGTAATTCGTTTGTTTAGTTGGTAGTCGCCCTACATTGCCATAACCGGCCATTTAATACAAATTTAAACGTCACCCTGGCAAGATTCAGTTTCAATATGTCTTTGGTTTAGGCGAATAAATGTAAGGTCGAAGGTAAAGTATAGTACATAACGCGAGTTGTAACGCAATTACGCGCTCGTGAAATTACGTTACTCGCCGCTGCGCGGCTCGTACGCAATATCTTTCACTTGCGCGTAATTTGCTACTTACAACTCTAGTTATGTAATATACTATTACACATAGCTAAACTAACATAAGACCCTCCTGATAACCAGGCTGTTGTAAATCTTACACTTATATTAAAGAAAGGCCCCACCATTTTTTAATTTACAAATCACACACAGTTTTCATGTATTTTTTAATGAAAATCACATATTTACATAATTTCATGCACAATTTATGCTAGCTAGTAAATTTTATATGTTTCTTGTGCAAATACATGCAAACTTTTTGAAATCGTGAGAGCAATAGCACCTTTGACTATATACTAATGGACTGCTAATCCCCCTCCATTTTCCATATGATCACTGCTCCAAAAGTTGTCCACAAGCTGGAGCCCGATATAAGTCCCGCCCCAGAGCCGAAAATGGAGCGTATTTTAAAAACCGGAATACAAAAAAAAATATTTCTCGATGTATTCATCAGCAACGTGGAGAATGCAAATGCGAGCATATTTCGGCAACTCGGGTCCACTTTCCTGCCTGTTCTTTACAAGCAAAGTATCAACCCATAATTTGCGAAGTTCCGGATTTGATGGAAATCTAATACAGAATTTTAGGTTATAAGTCAAAAGTCAACTGACGTGTACATCAGCTGACGAGTATTATAACCGCGTTGGCATATATACGTGGACGTATTGCAGCCTTTCGCATTGCAATATTTTGACAAAGTGTGAATATTTGACAATATAAATGTTTATATATTCAAAGGTGTGAATAAATTGCAGGGTATCACAATATGCAATGCGAGCTCATAGAGTCAAATGTCATAGACACAAAATAGCTACCAATTTAGTAACATACCGCAACCATTTAGGGTCCCGCCGCACCACCGTTGCTTGAAGACACACATAAAGCGGCGCTAGCAGTCCAATAGTATATAGTCAAAGAATAGCACAAATTATTTGTAAATTTTTTGCAAATTTTTTGGGTGCATATTTGTTTTTGATACAATTTGCGCAAAACGTGATTATCAGGGACGTTAATCAGTAACTATCGCAACAATCACATTTTTATTTTTTTTATTTACGACAAAAATAAATATGCCAACAGATATGAATTCGACATTGGAGATTTGTTTGTAGGTTAACATTAAAGTATTGTGATTTGTCATTATTCTTACCTTTGATTTAAACGACTGCAGAATATATCTCCTTTAAATGCTACATAAGTTTTAGAATCCCACTTGTGTACTTTCGTTTTTAATAGGCGACCTCTGTCTAAACCTTGCCTTCAGTGTCAGACTTTTGTTGATTGATAAGCAGCCTGTGTTACCGAACTCAATGTTACCGACAGCGTCACTATATTACCGACCGTAGATTTCTTCATCACTTCCCGCGCCCTTACAATTATTGACAACTTTTATTGACACAAAATTATTCGGATGCTCCAGGCCGTCGCCCCCCCCCCCGGACCTCGGGGCCTCTGGGCCCGGGCCCAGCTGGCCCATGCCTAAAAACCTCACTGATTCCATATCTCCCTTAAGAGCCGGACATACCCCGAAAAATTAGTATAAATTGGGTCTGCCACTTTCGGCCGACAAACTGTATTTCACCCCCTCAAGTGTGCGGGGAATGATTTTTTCCCGAAGATGCGATAAGCTCCACCCACAACTTTTCGGAACTTCGTTTATCCATGCGACCAGACTCGTTTTGAACCCTTCGGAGTTAACATCAGAAATGCTCATGAGGAATTCTCCGTTAAACGAACCGTTGTCGAACTTACGGTGTTTTTACATGATGTGTTTCAGAAAAATGTGCTTCATAATTTAATTACATGTAAATAAAATATATATTCAGGCTATATTTCGTTTTTTTTTGAATTTATTTAATTACATGTGTAATAGTGTGCAATAGTGAATTTTCGTGAGTGATATTCCACGCTAAATCTGACAAAAACCGCTATATTCGATAGCCAATTTTTATTTCACTTAAATTAATCAAACAATTCCAATATATTTAAAAAAATTCAGTTGTGGCAAATAATATTTAATCTAATTCATAATTTATTTATTTCTAAGAACAAATGATTAAAGTCTCAATCTATTTGACTTTGAAATTCGTAATATTCGTCTTGTTCGACTAATGGAAGCCGTATAAATAAAGTTACTCGTCGATACAAAATTGCAACAATTAAATATATAATGGGAATTGTGGAAAAAAATCGTCCGTGAAAGTTCAGATCTGGAGTTCAGTAACTATATGCATTTAATTTCGTTACATTTTTTAACGAAAATAATCTCAAGAATTAAAAGGCTTTTGGTAAAAATGTGTACATCGGAAGTGGGTATTTACCTTGAAGACAACAAAACAATAGACATCTTTTGATTATATAAATGTTTCTCAAAAACTTTTTTATATATAAAAAAAAATAAAGATAAAACAGTTTGTAGTTTTTGTCTATAATTATGAAATCAAAAACGTTACACCAAATTTACATTCACAATAATATTATGATGATAAAAAAGATCACTTTTCATTTCAAAAAGGAAAAAGAAAGTTATCTGATCGAATACTCTTCGTCCTTATTAATTAACAGCGTTATCTCTCAAATTGTAGAAGTAACAAATTGTATTAGTTTGGCAGAAAAATTCTGCAGCTTTGTTGTCGAATTTTTTTACTTGCCAAACTAATACCCATTGTCACTGCAACAATTATTGTAATATAACTGTATTAAAGTTTTTAAGTATTAAGAGTATTGCTACCGATAATTTCATTATTATAGATATAAACCTGAAATATTTTGGAAAAATTAGATTTCTTTGTTTCAAGATATGAATGAAAAACATTCATAAACAAGGAGTGTAAGAGAGTAAACACCACGTTCTAACATGTGAAATTTTATTAAATGGTATAAATATGGTTTGATCCAAAATTATACACACTGTTATTTTTTTCATTTATTAATCAAATTGATTTGGCACCACATACCAATTATTATCAATAAATTGTACATAAATTGGTATCATTGGTGGTAGATTTCCTGGTGTCGTAATCGCTAGTGGAGCTTGAGCTTGTGGTATATGTGATTGAGCTTGAGGTCCCGTTTACATTAAATTTCGAACTTCAACTTTTTAATTTTTGAAATATCCCCATCATGATTATACAGCCGAGTAATCTGAAAAAAAGTCGTTTTCACTTATTGCTCTGCCCGGACATATGTGCCTTTTACGGCATCTTAAATAAATTTTGTTATTTCTAGCTCTGTCTGAAATGTAGATAAATCCCTCGTGGAGATAATAACATTTTCCGTAAATGTCGGATTTAACTTCCATTATCAATTAAAGTTTCACAAGTTTGGAATATCACCGATGGACTAAATAAAAATAATTTTTGAACGCCTATTTGTACATTTTATTTTTTATGCTAGGCAATAAAGCAAGTTCTGCAAGCAGCATTATTTGGTTTTTCCAACTTGATATTTCAGATTCTTAATTATTATGAGGGTGAAAATTATTCTAATAGACTAATTTGAATATTTTGGGTAACTAATTTATGTAAAGTCCCAAATTACTCGGACTTCCTACTATTCCATTAGCTCGTCGATTTTTATATCTATAGGGGGGTAATATTCATAAATCGCGGCATTGCAAATCAAAAAATGAATGGGTGACTGTTACACAATCACAATTAAACTCTCTACATGAATTTTCATAGGTGAATGGCTTGTGTTTTGCGAAATGTTTTTACCATATTTATGAATGTGGAATCAATCATTATTGTTTGACGAAATCGGAGAGATAGATAATTTGTACAATATTGGATGATTTGAATTAAAAGTTTTAGAATCGATGATATTCGATTTTATCATTTTAAAATTTAGAATCGGTTTTTATCACTGAAATATATTTTTGTATTATGAAAATATTATTACAAATCATTTCACGTATGATTGCAATTAGATTCGAGTAAACCACCGGTTTTTTCGAAGTATGATGATGTTTAAACTCAAATAGCATTAACTTACATTTGTTATAACGATATAATAGTTATCAGAACTACCTATAATTTATAAATTATTGGTAGTTCTGATAATAATAATAATTTATAAAGGCCAACAATTATGTTTTCGTTGATAGCTAAAAATGTCGCTCCACCACATTACATTATTCTAAAATATAGAAAAGTCTTGATATGAAGAGGATGGTTGTAACCGTTCATGCATAATCCATCATTAAACTGAATTGAAAAATTCAATTATTGTAAAAAATCATTTAACGTGAGAAGACAGTTATAAATCTAAACAAATATTACACGACTCCAGTTTCGAAGTGTTACCGTCATTATCAAGTAAATTACAAAAAAATAAATATTGAATTTATACTAAATATTTTAGTGTGAAAGGAGTAACCTGTCACTAGTTGTTTGTTGAGCCACATTAAAAAAGTTAACTCTACAATTTCTTTCTCATCAAATCACCCCTTATCACATAAATTAGTTGCTTACAATTTCATGGTACATAGTATACACTAATGTATGTTACATTTTTTATAATCTTTTTGAACAGCTTATAACCGATGAGATATTTACCTTGTTTTGCAAACATGTTCTTGGTGTGTTTTAAAACATAAATACCACAATTATAACTATTCTCATGTATTCTTCATAAAATTCAAAATATATTTTTTTAATTAACGAACCAATCGAGTTCCGATAAGGTGTGTACAAACTTGTGATTTTTTTTCCAATAGTAACATAATATTAGGAATTGTTAAAATGTTTTATAATTGCAAAATAATTTGTAGTTTGTAGTTTTTTAATTGAAATAGCTAAAGTATCATTCATTTCGTCGTTTCGAGATGTAATAAGTTTATTATTATTTTAAGAAAACATGGTAAGCGGTAAAAATAAGTATTATTATCATCATAATATCATGAATTTAACGAATATATTATACCTAACCAAACTCATTTCATGTAGAATCTAAAAAACACATTTTTAAAATCCGTTTATATACGACTGTCGAATTGTTGTGTTTCCTGTCTAGAGGCAAACTGTTCAAGCTCACAGTGCTAAAAAGATCGGACCTCCCCTTTCTGAAGGATCCTGTTCGGCAAACTTCGTAATATGCAGTGGGGATGGACAGAATTTGAATTAATATAAATGTGTCGGCCGGAAGTTCGGCACCCTATAAATTTCGTTGATACTAGGCCCACCATATCTCAGTTAATTGTTAATATTTTCAAACACAATATGGAGCAATGAAAATATATTAGTACAGACGAGGTTTCTTATGTTTTCCTTTTTTCTTAAATTATTTTGATACACTAAAAAAAAAATCATCAGTGTTTAAAAATACATATGTGCAGACGATGTGGCCAATGACGGCCAACGTTGGCGTTCGTGCATTTGCCGCATCGTGTGTAGACTCCGCGAATCACGAATGTGCACACATGTTGGTGTTCGTGGACGTTCGCTTAGGAGGCGGCAAATCTTTCACGGATCAAAGGGGTAGACCAACGTTGGCTTATGGGCGCATATTAATTCGAGTTTCCTTACACACGGCTTGTTAAACTTGTCTATATTCCTTTGAATTATTTGTTGACGGTTAGTATAATTTGTTATAATTACATTATTTTAAAGTAATTATGTTTATAAATTTATTTAGATATCGAATAAATATACAATTAAATTTAATATTATGGAGACTGCGGCAGAAAATATAAGTTGGACAATGATTTCGTCGAAGAATTTTTAACATTTACCAAAAACATCCGGAAATTTGGGATCCTAGAAATAACGATCACAAAAATAGAAATATTGTGGCAGATGGGTGGAATTCAATAAAAGATTAATTAAGTGTGAAAATTCCAGTAAATAATTTAAAGAAAAAGAAGGACGTTTGATGTCCACTTATAGAAGTTTGAAGAGAAAACTGACAAGTTCCGTGAAGTCTGGAGCTGGAAAAGAGCAAATTTATAAGCCTTCGTGGTTTGCATTTGAAACCATGCATAAATTTTTAAATGTTTTTTAAGGGATAACATCCACCATCTTCTGTTCCTTTTTTTCAAATTACTGCTCTGCCGACTTAATAAGTAAGCACAAGAAGTAAGTAACAAAGTACTCGAAGCTATAATTTCCTCGTCATTGCTCATTGTAAATTTGATATTTTTAAATTAGAAAACTATTAATTAAATATTAATTTACACTGAATTTGTGGTAGGCTTGGCACACAGGTTCGCCTATACCAGAGCATACGCCAGTATCAAATGTTGGACGCATCGTATGTAGTATACATACGTCAAACAGTCTACGATTTACAAATGTTGCCCCAAACCTACAAACATCACAAACGCTAACGTTGGCCGTCGTTCGGCACATCGTCTGTAGGCGCCTTTAAAATCAAGCAAGGTAATTGACGAAACGACGGATCCGCTGCGCTGCGCCGTCGTCCGTGCATTGTCATATATATTAAGGCAGATAACTGGTGATGGACGGCAGCGCTGCGCCGTCGTCCGTTTGTGGCCCATTAAAATTAAGCAAATAAACTGGTGTCGGTAATGGCCGGAAACGGTTTAGGCTCTAAACGTTAGAGAGTGCTGTTTACGGGGTGAGAAGTGACACCGGTAGATGCCTGGCCGGAATAACTGATGGAGCAGTCGATCGCCAAGAGTAGAAAATTATTAAAGTACTAAAATCGCGATTACAAAATAGGGGTTGATGGTAGAAGAGTGAAAATTTAGGGTTGTATGTATTTTTTAATGCCGAATCATAAAAAAAATAAAATAAAAAATTTTGTCCAAAAAATTAAAATAAAAAAATTGCGGTGGACCACCCTTATCACTTAGGGTTATGAAAAATAATTAACGTCCTATATATACAGTACGTTTTTTTTTTATCGCAGGCCATAAAATTTTGCATGCTAAAAATTAAACCTTGTATTAATGTATTTTATCATATAATTTTGAAGTAAATTTTAGTTAGTAATAAATCAATTATTTTTCCGCTCATTCTTCAACATAATAAACAGGTATTTTCTGGTATAAAATCGTTTAATTACTTGTAATCTCACTAATCAATCTGACATTTCAGAAATTCAAGGTAGTTTGATTATTTTTGCTCAGTTATTTATATTGAAAAATTTCATTTTCAATGGAATAAAACATGTTTAAGTTAATCTAATTAAGCGCATCATGTAGAAAAATAATTGATTTATTATTACTAACTAAAATTTGCTTTAAAACTATACGATATAGTACATTGACACAAGGTATAATTTTTAGTATGTAAAACCCTATGGCCCGAGATAAAAAAAACGTACTGTACAGGGTGTATTTGAAATAACGAACAGGCATTTAAGGGCACATACACAAAATATTTGTGAACTCATTTCCGACAAAATTTATTCGAATTTTTCGAGGTTTTTTAGACATTTTGAGAACCGATGCTTTTCTCATTTAATTAGATCTGCATGGAATGTGTGTTTGTTTATTTTTAAAACGCGAGATACGATTTCTTCCCTTTTTTTTTGTAAAAGATAAACAGTCGATATCTGAAGCCGATGCCGTTTAAAAATTAGGTCACATTACCACTGCCCCCAAACATGTTGCGTATTTTCACTCATTAACTTTAATAATTATTTGCCGGATTTTTGTTACAGTTATAAACAAAATAATTTCGAATAAAAATAATATAATCTCTTTGTGGTTACGAGCCTGTTCGTTATTTCAAATACACCCTGTATATACCGAGTGTCTGGGATAAGCGGCGAACATAGGGATTTAACATGTAAAAGTAAATATGTGTAATTATTAGCTCCCCTATTCATTTTAGAGAAAAATCGCAAGGGAATATTTTTTAGAGAATTAAAAATTGTTGAATTTCTTTCTTTCATTTGACAATTTTCTTAATAATACCGAGTGTCTGGGATAAGGGGCGAACATAGGGATTTAACATGTAAAATTAAATATGTGTAATTATTAGCTCCCCCATTCATTTTAGAGAAAAATCGTAAAGGAATATTTTTTAGAGAATTAAAAATTGTAAATGTATCATCCATTTAATTTACGCTTGTACTAGAATCCACCTCAGAAATAATAAAAATAAGTTTAACCATTTACCATTTAATAAAAACCTTTGCCATGACTTTGACAAATGTCATGTTATGGTGAGAAAAATTTTGCTAGTCAAATATCAATTCACGCATTGTAATTTCTATGAACAATAATCTGAGTTATTCCAATGAAGAGAGCGTATTCATTATCAAAACATTTTGCAGTGGCGTCACTTTACTAAGAGTTCGTGACATTTTCAGTTAAATTTAACAATCGACCAATTCCGTCCATCAACAATTACCAAGTTTGTGAAAAAGTTTGAAAATACAGCAAATATAGTGGCAGTTGATTCAAAGCGTATTTTAATACTCCAATTTCAACAAATATTATTTTAAAAACATTAACATTACATGCAAACGGAATAGAAGAAACAACGATGAATTGGAAGAAACAGTTTTGGGTTTGATAAATGCTGAACCAACAACTAGCATACGATGCATTGCTCGTGAGTGCAACGTGTCTAAATTATTTGTACAGAAAATTCTGAAGAAGCATGGTTATCATTCCTACAAGCATCAATACTGCAATCAGATACTGCTAGTCGATGATGAAACTAGGCTTGTATTCTGTGAAATAATGCAGAATCGATCAAATACAGACCATAATGAATGCTAATAATTTACTTCCATATAGCAATAAAACAGTAAACATTCAGTTTTTTATTAGAAAGACACCAATTGTTAATTTAAATCAGCCACAAATTTCTTGGGATTGCTGAGGACGAGCAACTCACCTGGTGTCACATGTTGATCATGTGTGTAGTAAATTAAATACTGCTTACTATGCAGTTCTTAAACTAAACCCAATTTCACCACCAGAGTCAATCATAACTCTCTACTACTCATAGGTATATCTTTATCTCTCCTATAATTTACCAGCGTGGGAAAGAAGTCATATTCAAAGGATATTCGTAGCCCAGAAAAGAATATAAAGATTAATTTTTAACAAAATTAGATTGGAGACTTGCCGTAGTTTATTTAAGGAGAACAACATACTTACATTAATAGGCATTTACATATTTAAAATAGCAATAGTTGCTGCGAATTAATAAACTAACTAGAAACCAAACTAATCTTAACTTTTTGCAGTCTGTTTTACCGAAGAATACTAGTTCACACTTTATAACGAGCCAAACGTTATTGTTCATAGTAATTACAATGCGTGAATTGATATCTGACTGGCAATAGTATATTATTAAACGAGTGAAAAAGTTGGCCATTGCCACGAGGGTGACGTTTGCAACACGAGCCGTAGCCGAGTGGCAATGGCCAACTTACTCACGAGTTTAATATTATACTGTTTCGCATCATATCATATTAAATAATTATTATATATTATTATCAATAATAATTATATTTTTCTGTTTATTCAAAATTAAATTATAACGAATAATTTTTCTATTTGGAAATTCCGGCAAAAACAAATCGTAACCATAGTAACAACTAAACTGTTGAGAAAGTAAAATCATCGTCATGCCATTGGATGAAACCTGTTGTGGCAATGAAACCGCTATCATTTTATTGGATGTCACCTGCGGAGAAAATTATTCGGCCGAATAATGGATAACTTTCTCAATAAAAAATGATTTAACAACGTTTATATTATTTAATAAGATGCGAAAATTAGTACATTATTATAGAAGTTTAATAAGAGGGTATATTGTGGCACGAGTGGGATTGGAGCACGACTCGCGCAGCGAGGAGTGCTCCTCTGTAACGAGTACCCCACAATGCCTCTTATTAAACAAGTATAATATACTATTTTTTCTACTTTGGTTTTAGTTAAGGAATTATTTCTAAAATAAAATATATACTTAAACATAGTAAGTTTTATCTTTTAACATGTGGCAGCACTGAAATCATCTGATCCTTTCGAATGAATTTAATATTTGACATACGTATTTCTCCGGCGATTTCAATAGTTAATTTTAAAACATATTAAATTACGAATATTACTTACACACCTCCAGAAATAAGGAAAGTTGCTAAGGGTGCGATAAACAAACTATTTCCAACTAAGTTGTAACCAATATAAGCTTATAGAGTAATGCAAAGTACTTAAATGTTTACCGAAATTCAAGGTTATGTTTACGTTTGTTTCTCATTCCTGTGTCAGGCATCGATCGACGCTAATTAATAATTCACACCGAATTAACACACCGCGACTCTTTTCGCCGCGAATGAAACATGGATTATACTCTTGCTGTTTCTTCCGTGATATTCGTTTTGCAAACAAAGTGATAATGTAATAAATTACAACCTTACCCTGTGTATATTGTGTTGCCTAAGATGTGGCCGAGCACGGGATGAATTCATGGGCCCGGTCATTCTGTCACCGAGTTCCGAGTTTTCTATGCCGGTAAAAATGCTTATGTTCAGTTCCATATCATTGGATAAACACCATCTATTAATTAAGGTTAAATTACTTTGAATGGTAATACAATCAGCTAAGCCTCTAACTTTTAAGAATATTTTTAAATCATCTGCGAATAATAAGTGTGGACAGGTGAGTTCGACTGATATATCGTTAATAAAAATAGAAAATAACAGGGGTCCCAAATGAAACCCCTGAGGAACCCCAGCAGTTACATGGAATGAGATATAATCATTTATTTTTACAGAATGAACTCTATCTGTTAAATACGATTTAAACCATTTTAGCAAAGGATCACCTATACCGTAGGCACTCAGTTTCTGCATCAATATCGAATGGTTTACACAACCGAATGCTTTGCTAAAATCGGTATAAATTGAATGAACTTCAGATCCACTTTCAAAGGCGCGAACTATGTAATTAGTGAAGATCAACAGGTTCGTTTGTGTGGAACGACTTGCGTAAAACCTATGTTGATTTTCAGTAATTATGTTACGGAACACTCCAAATAATCGTTTGTATAATAATTTTTCAAAAAGTTTCGGTATGACCGAGAGTATGGAAATAGGTCTATAGTTTCTAGTGTTAGTTTTAAAACCAGACTTATGAATTGGTGTTACATATGCCGACTTCCATGCATCAGGAAAGACACCAGAACTTAATGAAATGAAAAATGTTTATACAACGGATAGTATAGCGTGCAACTACAGTTACGAAGAAATTTTGGGTGTATATTGTCAGGGCCAGGGCCACCAGTGATCCTTAATTGAGAGAGTTCATGTAGTACTTGCTTAGGAGTTATGTCAATATTGTTTAAGTTAACTGATATATCAGACGTGAAAGTTGATGTACGTTCGGTAGCTGGTTTATAAACTGAAGAAAAATACTCAGCAAATAAGTTTGAAATTCCTTCACCTGACATAGCACTGGTGTCATCGCATATCATAAACATTGGTACTCCAGACGACTTATTTTTCTGATGAAAAAAAGACCAACAAACTTAATATTATGTGGAATTGACTGTTCTACATTATCTGAGTACCTTTTATAACATAACATAGTTTCCGACTTACATTGTGTTCTGATATCAGCAAATACCTTATAATCAGAATCACTAGAGCATAGTTTCCATTTTTTATGAGCTTCCTTTTTAGATTTTATCATACGAATGAGTTTTTTGGAAAACCAAACCGGATAAGAATTACAATTGACACGTTTTTTTCGGCACATATAAATCTAAAGGAAAATAGAGGATATTATATATTATCTGATTGGCGGTATTAACATCCGAACAACTATTAAAATAAGACCAGTCAACACATGCCAGGAAATTATTAATCTGATCGTAATTAGCACGCTTAAAATCAGGCTTATAATGAATACTATCCACTATAGAGTCGCAGCTTTCTGAACTAAAACAAGCACTTAATGAGGGATGATATCTGTCAGCTGCAATTATTGGTGGACATGTGATCACTGGTAAGGATTCATAATTTGAGAAACATAGATCTAGTGACACACCATATTCATTCCGATTTGAATTAAATTGATTTAAACCGATAGAACCCAAACTATCACAATAATACTTCTATCGGAGAGCAGATATTCGTTGGAGTACGGCCACAGTTATCATGATCTTCGACCCAATTAATATTTGGCAAATTGAAGTCTCCGATAACAATAATTTTATAATCAACAGTAATTGCACAAGTGCATTGGAAATTATCGGTAACAAGTTTGTGCGATTTCGACAAACGAAGTCGTATTGTTTGTATGTCCCAATGTAAAGTCCATATGGAATACCAGTGCTAAGTTAGTGCAAGAGAAGTACGTTTCTGATTTTCAAATTTTCTTTGATCCGTTTAAAAATGTAAAATTCAAACCGGCACGACACGCCCGCGATGCCAATAAATGTCATTCAATTTTGTTGTAATATTTTTGTTGGGATATATAGCAATAGATATATAGCAACAGCCCCTCGCTCTTCCGGGCTCGGGACTGTTGCCAAACAATACGACTTCGTTTGTCGAAACCGTACAAACTTGTTACCGATAATTTCCAATGCACTTGTGCTATTACTGCTGAAAATATAGCAAATGTAGCGGCAGCTGATTCAAAATATATTTTAATAGTCCAATTTCAACAAATATTATTTCAAAAACAGTAACATTACAGACAAACGGAACAGAAGAAGCAACGATGAATTGGAAGGAGTTTTGGGTTTGATAAAACCCATTGCTGAACCAATAACTAGCATACGATGCATTGCTTGTGAGTGCAACGTGTCCATATTCTCTGTACAGAAAGAAGCATGGTTATCATCCCTACAAGCATCAATGAATGACATGAGGAGATACTGCTAGTAGATGAAGAAACTATGCGTGTATTCTGTGAAATAATGCAGGATCGATCAAATACAGACAGAAACTTTTTGCAGATAAATGGCTCACACTTAACACTTTACCGACCGCTAGCGGTTCAACCGGGCGTTCAGCCGCAGATTCTCCCTGGCGCCGGCGCCGCTTAATAGGCTATCAGTCGGTAAGCGTTGGCGTTGGCGATATAAAAGCCGATTAATAGGCTATCGGTCGGTAAAGTGTTAACAACCAGCCCAACGTTATTGTTCATAGTAATTACAATGCGTGAATTGATATCTGACGCAAAATTATTTTTCTGCAGCCGTCCCGAAAATAAAACTTTCGGTATGATTTATTAAATCGAAAGTACCACTTTACATAAACCATACCGAAAGTTGTTATTTTCGGGACGATTTTGTTTCACTTTCGGAACGATTTCTTTACTTTCTGGACGCTTTTTGTTACTTTCGGGACAATTTTGCGTATATATGTAGGCGGCCTTGATAAAAACATCAACTTCGTATTTAATTATGGCAGCGCTTGTCATATAACCTTCATGTGTGTTTTTGCTTTTTTAACATAAAAAACGGCTGCAGAAAAAATATTGTACGTAACTCGTTCCAAAAGTGATTTTAAGGAACTCGCAGGATTCCTACTCATCCCGTAAAATATCACTTTCGGAACTTGTTACGTAAATTACTATTTCACTATGACATGACATTTGTCAAACTCATGGCAAGGGCCTTTATTAAATGGTTCATTGTTCAATGTATTTTTATTATTTCTGAGGTGTATTATGGTTTAAACGTAAATTATATGGATGATACTTTTACAATTTTTAATTCTCTAAAAAATATTTTTTTACGATTTTTCTCTAAAATGAATAGGGGAGCTGATAATTACACATATTTAATTTTATATGTTAAATTCCTGTGTTCGCCCCTTATCCCAGACTCTCGGTACCTATATCTGATGTTATATATCGTTCGAACCCTGTTTCCAAGTAAGTTAAACCATTTAAAACCTAATATGCTACTTACTTGCTTAAATGTTTATAGGAACTTAAGGTTATGTTTACATTTGTTTCTCGTTTCTCATCATAATAAACACCGAATAAAAACACCGACAAAAGCGGATCTTTTTCGCCGCGAATAAAACATACATTGTACCCTCGCGATTTTTTCCGTGCTATTCGTTTTGCAAGCAAAGTGATCATATAATAAATTAATAAAAAATATATACAGTGCATTTTATTTAAGTGTGGCCATAGGGATTTACATAGTAAACATTGAACCCCATGTTAACTTTTGTTGTCGTGCAAATTTGAAACATTTTTTTGTTTTTATCAATGAATCAAACATTTTTCTACGAAATGTTCATTGTTATTAATTTCAACTTTGAAAGCGAAAATAAAGAATTCTAACGTGTTTATGTCCTTCTAACAATGAAAATTTTACAGAAAAATGTTTGATTTATTGATAAAAACAAAAAATGTTATAAATTTGCACGACAACAAAAGTTAACATGGGGTACAATTTTTACCATGTAAATCCCTATGGCCATACTTAAATAAAATGCACTGTATATAATTAATAAATAATTCTATTGTCACCGAGTTCCTACATTTACCGAGTTCCTACATTTCTCACGTCTGTAAAAGTGAACAATATTGCGCCTCAATTTTTTTAACCTTAGTGGTACTGCTTTTGAACTGCCCAATATGCATTATCGAACATTTCCAGTATGTAACGCATTGGAGGATTCCAAATATTCTATGAATTAACGGCAATTTTACATTTTGATGTCGACACCTGTGACGTTTTAATCGCTATAACTAAAATGTTATCACAAATAGTTAAATAATGAGCAAAAACTGTAAAATAAAAAAATCTCATTGTTTTACTGTTTTTGATCTAATAATAAGTCGATTAATAATCCAAAGTAAAAAAAATATGTTATTCAATTTTTGTCGTGATTTTGCACGGGAAATTGCAAGTATACAGGGGTACCTCGACATACGCATTTAATTCGTTCCGTAACCTTGCTCGTATGTCAAATTGCTCGTATCTCAAAGCAATTTTCCCCATTGAAATTAATTGAAATGCCATTAATCCGTTCCAGCTCCCAAAACACCAGCTCAGTTGTTTTTGTTAAGTGTTTTTGAATCAGAAAAATGTATTTACAAGAAGAAACATTTATTTATAAATAACAAATACATATTCTATAAAAACATAATATGTAAAAGAAAAAGTGAAGTGCTTATGAAAGCGCCTAATTTTCGTCACTGGTCTTCGCATTTTTCGTCACGCTTTGCTCATTTTCACCTGCAGATCGTATAAATGTGATAATGTTTTGTAAATGTACAAAAAGCAAAAAACGCGAACCCCACTTATCAACAATGCTTCGAAAACGAGGGAAACAAGCACACAGACTGAGGAGGTCTAGTCTGAGGTGGGAGAAACTGTTAGACGCTGCACACGACCCCCAACATGCGCCCCGGTCGTGTGCAGCGGTGTAGTGTGAGATTCCTCGTATCTAAAATCTTGCTTTTATCTGAAAGCAAAATATCTCTCGCTCGGCGGCTCCTACCTCAAAACACTCGTATATTAGGGCACTCGTATATCGAGGTACCACTGTACTACTAAATATTCAATTACTCTCAGCAAATTAAATTTGAATCGTTGCCTCTTGCTGATATGAATATAATATAGGGTCATTCCATGCTATTTCAACAAAAGGTTGTGCTGGACCATTTTAATTTTTTTAAATATTTTGCACAGATATTTATACATATTTCTAGAGTTCAAAACAAATTTTAGAAAAAAAAATGTCTTGCCTTGTGGCAGAAATGTCCCCAGATGGAGCATGAAACATGTACATTTTTGTGATTACAACCATTTGCGTAAAGTGGTATAACTTTCTTTCCAATTGAGCAAATTTAAAAATCTTTTAACTCTTAGCTTAAGATGAAAGTGATTTTTTTTTTGCAATCGGATTTAAAATCATATTTTAAATATTAAAAGTCGGCACTAAAATGTAACTCACTAGTACTAGCAGTGATTATAATACACTTGTAAATATTATAATCACTGGTACAAGGCATTAAAATAACCTTTCCGTACAACAAGGTGATTGCCAACTCATTAATGCAAGTCCTGGTGATGAAATTATCGTATCGTGGTATCGTGGATCCTAAATAGAAACTTATTATTATTCAAAATGATTAAAGAATAAAATTGAAGCCATAAAAGTCATTAGACAATTGTCTTAAATTTGCGGCCGTTGGGAGTCAAGCTGCTGATTACGTTCTAGAATTTCTGTGTTAATCCTTTTATTACTTTTGGATTTAATTTAAACTAAAATATAAATAAAAGGGCACTTCAGTGCTGAGGTAAATACATTTTTTATGCAATCGAAAATACTCTATTTTTAGGTTCAAAATTGTAATTACTTACATTTTTCTTCTAATGATGTTCTGCCGTTTCAGTGGTAGAACTTGCGAAAATAATTATAGGTTATGTTGATATTTGTTTAACGCAAGATCAGGAAATTTTAAAGCTTCGACTAGCATCGCTCGCGTGTTTTAAATAAACATAGAATTTCTAGAACGTAATCAGCAGCTTAACTCCCAACACCCGCAAATTTAAGGCAATTGTCTAATGATTTTTACGGCTTTATTCAATTTTATTCTTAAATCATTTTGAATAATAATACGTTTCTATTCAGGATCCACGGTACCTTTTTTTTTAATTCCACCACAAGGACTATAACTTGTATTAATGAATCGCCAATAACCTCGTTGTACGGAAACCCTTGGAAAGTATTTTAATGCCTAGTACTAGTGATTACAATATTTACAAGTGTATTATAATCACTGCTAATTCTAGTGAGTTCCATTTTAGTGCAGACTTCTAATATTTAAAATTCGATTTTAAATCCGATTGCATAAAAATGATTACAAATTTGAATTCCAATATTTTTGTTACTACGCAAAACAGAGTTACTAAATTTTGTAATGGTGTTGCTACCGAATAGAAGATTTGATAGTACAAATTTCAGATTTGTACTGCGTACCCCACTGGAGATACAGCTTTAAAAAAAATACGAATTTTATTGAAAATTAGGGTGGGCCGAAAATGGCAAATTTTTTTTTTTTGAGAAATTCAAACTTGGGGACCTATGATAACTTGTGGCTTGGTTATACAATACACCACACAAAATTTCAAATTTAAAAAAAAATATCTAGCCGGCCCTCATGGGGCTCAAAAATTTGAATTTTTGATTTTTAGAAAATTGACGGGAATTCATTATAAAATGAATATTTATTAATTTATATAGTTCTGTATAAATAAATATTGAAATATTTTAATAAGTAGTCGGCTTTCACAACGATATTAAGAAAAAAAAAATCATTTTAATTTTTTTAAATTTAATTTAATATTAATTGTTATGTGCAATTGTGCAGCTCTTTGCTTAATTCAATATTCAATATTAGTGAGTTGAATATTAAACCAACCCAGAACTCACCACGAGGAGGTGGCCACACTACGAGTTAAAGCCAATTCACCCACCCTCCTTTATTGGAGTTATTTAATCATTTCTTGCAGCGTAATATTGTCCTTTATTTTCAAATTCCTTCAAGTCCTTTCTTGCGTCAAGCTTGGCTCGTATGTAGCCATCCCTGGATTTTTCACCGCAGACTTTTAATGATGCATCCGTAATTGTCTTAATGCATCTTTCGACGGCCTGCGTGTGACAAGGAAAATTTATTCTTTTTTATTACGATGTCTAACAATTGTTCTTCAGACATATTCATTGTTGTGGGAGGTTCAGTCACAATACAGTTAATCCAGTCAATAAGATCGATATAGTCTTGTGCGTTGAAATTAATATTCGGAACATTAAAAATTCGATTTTTTAAATTGTCATGTCTGGCTTTAAGAATTCTTCTGACGGCCAGTTCTCTAATATGTTGCCTTGTATCAGTTAGCATCGCAATGAGAAGATTTTGAGGGTGTGCGAAATAAGCATTTCCTTGTATTACTTTGTCAATAATAATTTTGACATTATTTGGGAGTTCTCTTGATATATTAATTGTTTTCCACAGAAGCATTGCGCCATTTTCCAATCCGGGCTGTGTTTTAATTTGAAACCACATTCGGGAATATACTTTTATGACAAATTTAGCCAGTATCAGTAAATTCTCGGAAGGATCTTTCGTTGCCACATACAATCTAAGAAGTTGGTTTGCAGTAGTTAGCTACCGCGAGTGTGCCATTTTACCAGGACTTTTTTCAGCTAATCCTGTTGGGAATGTTCCTGTACCGATCGCTTGACACATCTTGAATAAATATTGTTGGTCACTGCTAAGATCGCTCTCATCCACATGGGGTAAATCAGTTTTAATTGCTTTAAATTTAACAATTGCCATTTTTTCGCAGGCTGTAAGTGGGGAACCAATTGGTCCTGAGTAGGTATAAGGGCCTCTTGTATGGCCATCTATTATCTGTAATAAATGGCGTAATGGGAGCTCATTAGCATGCAGCATACATATACTCCGCTGAAGTGGTTTATTTAATTGGGTTTCTAGTAATCGAATCACCCCACCTTACCAACCAGTATTGACATTAGTCCCATCACATCCTACAACCATTAATTTTGATAGATTCACATTGCGACTTCCCATGTAACTTACAATTCCTTCGGCAATATCTTTCGCTCGTGATTGCGTAAGAGCTACATGACCGAAAAATAAACTGCCCGGTTCTTGGATTAATGCTACGTGTTCTTCGGTTTTAATTACCCGGCGATCCTTCTCCTGGAACATGGTTTGATCCTTTCTCCCATCAAAATAGAGTCCTTTAAACAACACACTTTCATTCTCTATTGCTTTTTGTAATTGACGTCTATTTTTGGTAACTTCTCTTCTGATCTTATTTTTATCAACGACATTTGCTACATCATCTTTCGATAATAACTGCATGTCTTCCAATCAGTGGTGTATTGGTAAAATAAGAAGTAAGGGAACGCATGGTGAGAGCAAAGAAGTAGTCCGTGACTTTCCACAATCAGCTTGCTGAAAGTTTTTCGGAGATCATCGTATTTTAAGCAAACTATTGTTTTCCTTGTAAGCTTTTTTATTTTTTTTCATTCTTCCTATACAATATATTAACAAACACAAACGCGTTCCGTTTCTGAAAAAAGGTGCCGGAACGGCGTTCCTCCATGTTCCCCCTCCAATACACCACTGCTTCCAATACGGCATTCGCAATTTTCGCGACAGGTAGACTCGACACACCTGTTAAATCTGCAGATTTGCAGTATATTTAAACGGAAGCCTCATCTGGGGTACATAATTTACATGGTCTTTTAATCTCGGTCGCTTTCTAAGAGGGTAGGACCACTTAAAATCTGCATCATTTGCAACTGTATCACTGTCACTTTCACTGTCATTAGATGTGACATTTTTATGACTTAATTTATTACAAAGTCCACTTGGACCAGGTACAGACTCATCAAAATTTATGTTAGTACTCGTAGTTACAATGTTTTGTTTGGCATCTTTAACTTTCCGATCAATTTTTTTGTTCACATTAGCCGTAACTTCCCTGTCAATTGTGCCAATCGCCATTATTCTTTTACCTCTTTGGTCGTCGATGAAATTCCATTCTATTTCTGGAATCTTTTTTGACTGCAACAGTAATTGTACAAGTGCATTGGAAATTATCGGTAACAAGTTTGTGCGATTTCGACAAACGAAGTCGTATTGTTTGGCAACAGTCCCGAGCCCGGAAGGGCGAGGGGCTGTTGCCCAAAACAATGCGACTGAGTTTGCGACAGTTTGCTCCTGAATTCGATCTGTTTGTATTTTCGGGTGAAGTGTTAGTGCTTTCTACAGTAATAGTATTCATAGGCAATTCTCAAAATATTGGTAAGCTAATTTTTACTACAATTATTGTGGCGCAGATTAATACACGTCTGACACTGGGTGTCACTAAATTTAACTTTTCAAATTATGAAGAGTGAACTTTCTGTTCGGCCAATTGTCTTCTCGAATCTAACTCGTGACTGATTTTTCCTAGGCAATTATTAGCGCCTGGATCACTCTTGCTTTGTTGCTTCTAGAAAATCGTGATCCTGCCGCTAATAATTGCCGGCAAAATCATGGGCACTCGTTATATTACTGTTGACTATATCCCAACAAAAATATTACAACAAAATAGAATGACATTTACTGTCATCGCGGGCGTATAATGCCGGTTTGAATTTTATATTTTTAAACGGATCAAACAAAATTTGAAAATCAGAAACGTACTTCTCTTGCACTAACTTAGCACTGGTATTGCATATGGACTTTACATTTTCTTTACAGTACGTACCGTTCGCGTTTCGCACGTTATGTGCCCTGTTTTCCAATATTGTAGAAATGACTTCCCGAGTATAGGTCATGTTAGTGCCTCCGCTCAAACTTTTTGGTTGGACCTCTTTCTCTTCTTCTTGAATAACTTCAAGAGAAACACTTCCAATGCGGAGTTTTCACTAATTTTAATAGCGTTTTACCCGCAAACTGACGTTTGGCATTTAACATTGTTTTTCTTTAAACCAATCATGTGCTGAAACATAATGCGAGTAGAGAACCAATCACAAAGCCGCATTCGAACTCTACATGATATGTTTCCTGAAAACAGAAGTTATATAGAATCTGATTGGTTCTAATTCATTCGAATTTCGGCATGCTACGTTTGGCGGGATATAGTCACAGTTACACAATAGTTTATTTAAACATTTGCAGAAACAAATGTTAAACAATAGTTTAGCATCATTTTTAAATGTTTCCAATTTTTTTGTTAGGGTTACGGTCTTCCTAGATTTAATAGGCTTGATAGCCTTTTGATACTTAATATTATATTGAATAATTAAATCAATTATTGTTTTGCTGGACACAATTGGAAAAGATGCCCTAATCCAAACATCCTCTATTTTTTTAGCAACAATACGAGCAACTGCTCTTGTTTCTGGCTGTTTGCATCCATCCCCTTTAAGTTTCAAACGAACACTTTGAAAACATCGTATCATATCCTCGTATATTGGGAACACATTAGTTATTTCGGGTAAAATGTCTGTCTCACTTCCGAATAAATACATAACAACATTTGCACGAGTTTGCTTTGACATTGTAAAATGTGCATAAACTGTTTAAGTGTTTAATATATTTCACTTCAATAAAATACACACACAATACAAGTTCTCAATTTAGGCACTAATAAAAACACAACTGAACAACTTTCGTTTTGAAAGCCGGACTGATAAAATTAAATTGATTTTTGTAGTATAAGCAACTATAATCAAAACAAATCATTTGTTTACTGTTTATGTTACGTGGAAATACTGGCGGGATACATAAATATAAATAATATAATAATAATTGTCTACACATTTAATATCTGCAGTCGTGTACTGATTTACGTATTTTTTATTATTTCCAAACAAATTTGTTAACAATAATTTTTTTTTCGAAAAAATAAAAATTTTAATTTTTGAAGCCGCGGGGGGGGGGGGGGGGGTAAACCTTTTTAAATTTTTCTCATTTTTTTTGTGTGATACATTGAGTCCAGGCCACAACTTTTCCAGGGTCCCCACATTTGAAATTCGTAAAAAAAAAATTCGGCCCACCCTATTGAAAATGCCAATTTTCTCCGGTGGAAAACATTTCGAACGGCTTCACACACTTCAGATTTTTTTCCTCAAGTAAAATCTATTGTTACTGTTGTACTTGGAAACTAAATTTGGTTTGAGTGTATTGCCCCCTTCCCAGTCGAAAACAGGGTCAAAAATGAACAAAATGCAAATCTCAATGGCAAACTTTGCCGATCAATAAGTTTGAATAAATATATCAAATAATGAAAGAAAATTAAACCAAAATATTCAACACTTTAATGAGATTTTTAAATTTTAATTTAAATTTTTAAATTTGCTCCATTGGAAAGAAAGTTATACCACTTTGCGCAAATGCTTGTAGTCACAAAAAAAAATGCACAAAAAAATGATGATGTGGCCATCATGTTACTTTCTCCGACTTGATGGTATCATAGTCATTTATATTTACGCTTTCATGGTTTATTTTCTATTGAAATTAATATTTTAAATGTATATCGAGCGTTTTGTAGACTCGCATCAAACTGACGTTTAAAACATCAAAATTATAAAAGATGGAAAAACTATACTTCAAATTTAAAATTTAAAAACTTAGTTTACTCAAAAACTAAAGAGATTTCGAAAAAACTTATTCTTTATAAGTTGTTCATTTTGGCATTCTCTACAATTATTATTGCTGTAACTATCATCGTTTCATAATTATAAACCAAAAATGAAAAATGTTTTCAAACAAAATAAGCTTATTTCTTTGTTGTCTTCAATATTTGTTTAAATGTGTTTGTGATATTTTTATATTTAAAAAAATATTGACAAAAAACAAAAAAAACAGCTGAGGTAAACACCCACTTCCGGTCTGCGAAATTTTACCAAAAGCTTTTCAGTTCTTCGGATTATCAAATAAGACGTATGTTTTCAGTAAAAAAAAAATTGAAAAAAAAACACGATCACAATACTTTGTCGTACTTCGTAACGGAGAAAGTAAAAATAAAAATGGTGCAGCACAACCTTTTGTTAAAGTAGCATGGAATGACCCTATAGTAATTAACTAGAGCCTTGAAAATTTGAACTTCACCCTGACAAGATTCTGTTTCAATTTGTCTTTAGTTTAAGCGAATAAATGGAAAGTCGAAGGTAAAGTATAGTACATAACGCGAGTTGTAAAGCTACGCGGTCCGTACGCAATTTCTTTCATTTGCGCGTAATTTGCTATTTACAACTCTATGTAATATACTAGAACATATTGTAACTAAATAATTTGCAATTCCTTAATATAAAACCCATTAATTTGAGAGCTTTCTCAGTAATACAATTAATGTGTTAATTATGTGTATTCAGAAAATTCATTGTGACAAACTTTTTCTAAACAGATTATGTATCTTTATTATTTTAGACAGCTCTTCACAGAATGCGATTGAAATTCTAAAATACTTAATATCCAACCAACTGAAGTACGAATTGGAAACACCTCTACTTTATTATGAGTTTGAATTCAACTGGAAGCTTAACACGAGCGGTTGTTTATCGAGAGTTCAAAAATTCAAATTTATTGATGGATTTACCGATGAAGACGACTCAAGACATGCTCAACAGCTACTTTCCGTTGAACATAAAGGATGCGTTATTATTATAGATTCCTTGGCACATTTTGTTTATAAATTTGGAATAAACAAAGCATACGGGATTCTGGACCAATTGAAGAAAGATAAAAGTAAGTTTTTATTTGGATTTACTCTAATAAAATTAAGTAACTTAAATAAGTAATTAATTTCTATAATTAAAAGCGAAATAAGGTTTCCAATAAACAAATAAAAAATTGCAAACTCCTGAAAATTTACCATTTTTTTAATAAAATGTTAAATTACCTTTCTTTTCTAATGGTTTAATAAATTAATATATTTAAAAATAAAAGAAAATGTGTGTTTACATCCAATGTTACTCATTTGAATCAAGATTCAACAAAGAATTTTGAGATATTTAGACTCCTAACTTTTTTTTAAATTTGATGGTAAAGTCATTATTTAACTAGTACAAATTCGTAAATATCTAAACTTTTTAAATTGAATGAACTTTATTTTATAACAAAGTATATTTAGAATTTGTGAATTATGATCTATCTATTTTAAAGCAATCGATGCACTATGCAACGTATTTAAATTATATGAATAATTTTTGATTGAAATACTAATGAAATTAGCTCATGTGTCAAAAATCAACAAATCAATTAGCACTTAGAACGAAAAACGGCGGTGCAATTACCCTTAGCGGTAAGTGCACTGGATAATCGAAATCGTCATGGTTACACTATGTTTATGCATAAACGAACACATTTATTTCAAACGTTAGACACGTGTAATTGAAATGTCACGATTTGGTAGGGCGAGCATATCATCAATCCATTAATTCATTAACCACTGTACTCTACTATTTTTCCACATTTATGTATAATATTTAAAATAAATGTCATAGTTGTTAAAGTGAATTTTATGTCGGAAATTATCTGACCGAATAGCCCCTGAGCAATGATAAATCCTTATAATTTTGGTATTTATATCCTCAAGCGGCTTACTTAGAAAAGTTTCTAAGGAAGCCGCTTTCGGATCTAAATACCAAAATTATTTCGTAATTATCACTGTTCTTGGGCAATTATACTTGAAAATTGCCCTCACTTACTTTTTAACCAATGAAATGATGTTGATGACATGATCCAATAAAATTCTAATTACGACGCATAACAGACCAAGGTGAATGTTATGCATGGCAACACACCCTGGGTGGGTGTTAATCATGGGAATACATGCAACGCGTTATATTTTCTATAACGTATAAAACGTAAAATCGTCGGACTTTTAAAATTGTTTGCTCACTGCATTCGATCTGCTCGTATTTTCGGGTAATGTGTTAGTGCTTTCATCTATAATAGTATTCATAGGCATTTCTCAAAATCTTGGTAAGCTGATTTTTAGTACAATTATTGTAGCGCAGATTGACGTCTGACACTTGGTGTCACTAAATTTAATTTCTCAAATTATGAATTATTTCTGTTTGGCCAATTGTCTTCTAGAATCTAACTCGTGACTGATTTTTCCTGGGCAATTATTAGCATGTGGATCACACTTGCTTGTTGCTTCTAGAAAAACAGCACTACCAAAGATAAGGAGAAACAGTTAGAACACTTTTAAAATTCACAATTTAATGAGGTGAATAATATTTTTTTATTAATATAATAAAATATGCTCTTTAATTAAAATAAATAAATAATAAAATAAATGCAAAAACCCAACACTCCGTTCTGCAGTAAAGAGTTATTAAATGAACACAAATATTTATATTTCTGTAAATTAATATCGAATAATAACGCATATTAAACGACTGGATGTTCAAACTTTGTAAATCCGTTGGGAAGATGAACTTTTTTCCACTACCGAAATATATTGTAAAATCTCAATTTAACACTCACTGCCGACCACGCACCATTTGATAACACATTTGATAAAAATTTTAGCTAGAAACAAAATGGCGACTTTTAAAACTAGAATTTAGAAAACGAAATTTACCTTTTCGGAAAAATATCACTCGTGGAAGAGTCTTAAAAATTACTAAAACTACTTAGAGATAATGCATTTTTGACTTACTAGAAAATAATTTGTATTTTAGAAACAAAATGGCGACGTTCGAAATTTGAATTCGAGGAAGCGAAATTTGCATATAGAGATTAGAAAAATTCATGTGAAGTTGTCATAAAAAAATTACAAAACTACTTATAGTCTATTTTTTTTAAGATTACAGTCAAGGAAAGATAGGACCAATTTGACATTGTTCAGTGATTGGTTGAAATTGTGGGAAAACTCACAACGGACACATTTAATTCTCCATCTTTATTTTGTCTAGTGATCCTTGTCATTTTGATAGTTGTCATAAGCATAACCTTCTGTCTGTCTGCGTCCGTCATTATATCCATTCACGTGTTGCTGATTTGTGTTGTTTAGTGTTATTTATTATTGTTTTGTGTTCTTTAGTGTTCTTTCTTATTGTTCTGTGTTGTTTCTTGACTTTTATATTTGTACCATGTCCGATATGGAGATTCCATCGACGAGTGCAACAAACGTTATTAAAAACCCGCAGGGAAAATCTATCCGAAGTGGGCAGCGATTAATGGCCTACAATATTTATTTAAAATATAAATCCGGTACAATGAAAACTGAAGCCATACGACTTGCCTCTGCAGATGTAGGAATTTCAGAAAAAACTATGTTTAAAATTGTTTCTGAGATGGATAAGACGGGAATTCTGAAATCACCACCCAAAAAAAGAGTGCGTCTTGATACATGCTCAAAATTGACGGAAACTGAAAAAAAAGCAGTGCGCCACACAGTGCACTCTTTCTTCAAAAGGAATGAAATACCTACTTTGGATAAACTTGTAATGGTGAGTTTAATACATTAAAAGTAGACAATGTATTCATAATACTGTTATTATTACAGGCTGTACAACGTAATGATGATATTATGCAGATGTCACGTACCACACTATTCAAAGTCCTGAAAAAATTAGGGTTTGTGTGGGAGAAAAGGGGCAAAGGTAGAAATAGTATGCTAATTGAAAAGGATGAAATTATTGATTGGAGAAGAAAGTATTTAACTAAAATAAAACAATTTAGACAAGAGGGACGCATCATCTATTATTTAGACGAGACTTGGGTAAATGCAGGCCATACAACAAATAAAATTTGGAAGGATACTACTGTATATAGCACACGTCAGGCATTTGTGGAAAATTTATCTGTAGGATTAAAAAGCTCCTCAGGAAAGGGTAGTCGTCTAATAATTTGCCACATCGGGAATGAAAATGGGTTTGTAGAAGGTGGATTATTATTATTTAAATCTAAAAACTCAGGCGACTACCACGATGAAATGAATTCAACACAATTCGAGGAATGGCTAATAAATATTTTGCCACGTTTAGAGGATAATGCGGTTATTGTAATGGACAACGCGCCATACCACTCCGTTAAACTTGAGAAGGTTCCAACAAGTGCTTGGACCAAAAATAATATAAAAACATATTTACTGCAAAAAGGGGTTGAAATAGATGATGACATGTTAAAAATTCAATTGTTAATTGCTGCCAAAAAATATGTTAGTAACCATCCTGTGCCCTATAGAATTGATGACATTGTTAAAAAGACAAACCGACAAATTTTGCGATTGCCACCCTACCACTGCCAATTAAATCCCATTGAGCTCGTATGGGCACAAGTAAAAGGGTATGTGGCAAAAAACAATAAAACCTTTAAATTGCCAGATGTACAAAATCTTTTTCATGAAGGTTTGCGGCAAGTAACACCAGAAAAATGGGCTAAATGTGTTGAACACATAAAAAAAGAAGAAATAGAATTGTACAAATTAGACAATATTATTGAAGAAATGCAATTACAATTCAATGTGAAAACCGGCTCATCTACTGAAGAAGATTTTTCTGATACAGAATAAATATTTTTGTGTAATATATATATATGTATTTAAAGTGTGTATTATTTTCATTGAATTCCATTAAACATCACTGCATTTTTTTATTACCATTTCGTCATAGTACACAGTACGGGAAGTATAACATACTTGAAAAACACTTTCATTAAATGAAATTTTATCATGTCAATACAACTCATATCACTGTAAATGAATTTGATATTTACACATGTGTGTGACATGAAATTTGTGTTGCATTTTTTTAATCAAATTTATCAACTTTAAAACAAATATTTTTTTCTATATCCGTTATAAAATTCATAGTTTTTACATTATACATTTAATCCACTAGATTTGAATTTGGCACCAATATTTGTCACCAGATTCACATATTTTAATGGTGTAAATCAGTCTTTTAGTTACTGTAATCTTAAAAAAAATAGACTATAGAAATAATGCATTCTTGACATACTGGGAAATAATTGACATTTTTAAGTTAGAAACAAAATGATGACATTTGAAACTACAATTTTGAAGTGTTCAAATATTGACATTTTCGGAGACAAAATGTATTTAACTTTTTTGTAGAGAGAAAAAAATCGAATTTAATCATGTTCACACTTAACACGTTACGTTTCTCCAAGTTAAAATAAATCAGAAAAATAAATGTGATTTCATAAAAATAATGACATGCCATGGATTTACACTACACAAGAAACAATCCTCATAATAAAGTGGTGTTATGCGGGCCACAGTTATTAGGATGTTTGCGATATGTATTATCCAGTTTCCAGATAGACCGATACCTGCTAAATCTACTGTTCAATGATTGGCAGTGCCATCTAGAATTAAGAGAGGATGATGAAGAAAGAAGGGCTGAATTTTGTTTCGAGATCATGGAAAGAGCTAACGCTGAAACAAAGAATATTTATTTTAGTGACGAGTGTTACTCTAAACCAGTGGTGGGGAAACTTTTTTTAAGACGGGCCATTTGTAATAACTAGACAATCGTAGTGGGCCAAAGAATAATGCTTAATCGTTAACTAATTTATGTGTTCTATAAACATATGCATATATTATTACATACACTTATTATTTTAATAGTAAAAAAGCAAAAGGTAACAAAATTATAAGCACAAAATATAAAATGAATTTAGTGTAGTTCTTGATGTGAAGTATTATCACTTTATTTTCTGGTGTCATTACTGGTTGATGGTGCATGAGAAAAATGAAATTGAGACTGTTTCATCAAAATTTCATCATAGTCCGGTTCCATTTGCGAAGCAGAAATTCTTAAAACTGATGAAAGGTGCTCATCTGTAATTCTGTTTCTTAAAGAAGTTTTCCTAAGCTTCATTGTTGAAAAGATTTGTTCTCATATATAAGACGAACCGAACATTGTCATTATCTTCATTGCATGAGTAATTAGATTTGGGAAATTATCTGGACTTAAATTTTTATAAAATTCTAGTAATGGTACTGTATGAAAAGTTTGTTTCAGGAGAGTATTACAGTTCAGTTCTATTAACTCAAGTTGAAATTTTGCATCAACTTCTTCGTAATTAACATTGAATGGGGTCGCAAAAATACTAAACTCTGGTTCCATTTTTCTAAAGTCCTGAAATCTCCTTTCAAATTCTGTAGATAGTTTTCTCAAATTAATTTCGTATTTTTTAATCTTATTGTTTGATATAGTGAATTTTAAAGATTGTATTCTTGGAAAATGAGAAAAATCAGATTTAGAGATCTGATTAGCAAATAATAATAACTGTAATTTGAAACTTTTCAGGTATTGCCAAATATCGTGAAGAAACTGATTTTTTTCTTGCAATTTGAGATTAAGTTTATTCATGTGTATGAGGAGGTCTGTGAAAAAAGCGAAATCAGAAAGCCACGTTACGTTTTCTAAGACGTCAAATTGATTATAAATGTCTTTATCAAGAAGAAAATTCACAATATCGTCTTTTAAATCCCAAATTCTTTCAAATACTTTTCCAGCACTTAACCAACGAACTTTTGAATAATACATGATATCGGAATGCTCAGCATGTACGGACTCCAAAAACTGTTGAAACTGGCGATGTAATAATCCTCTGGAACGAATCATATTTACTAGTTTTACAACAATATTAAGTATATGGTCAATATCTAAAGCCGATTTACAGAGAACATCCTGATGTATAAGGCAATGCAAAAAAACAACATCATTTTCCGGATACTTCGAATTAAATTTCCCAACAAATCCTTGATTGATTCCAACCATATTAGGAGCACCATCTGTAGTTACATTACATAGCTTGTCAATAGGTAAACGAAGTTTATCGATGCAATTTTCAAATTCACAAAATATATCGGCACCAGTCGTTCCTTTCATTGACTGCAGCCCTGCAAGTTCTTCTGTAATTTCAAAGTGGGCGTTGATTCCTCTTACAAATATGAGTAACTGCGCAGTATCGCTGATATCTGTACTTTCATCCATGGTAATTGAATAAAAAATAAATTTTTGAGTTTTTGTAGTCAGTTGTGAAATTAGATTTTTATCAATATTTTCAATTCTCTCGGTGATTGTTCTTCTTGAGAGAGACAGTGACTGAAAATCCTTTTTCTTATCAGGGCACATAATATCGCACACATCTATCATGCACTGCTTTATAAATTCACCATCTGAAAATGCTTTATTAGATTTAGCAATATTATAAGCCAACACATAACTGGCTTTCGTAGTGCATCTTTGATAATGATTAGCTCTCTGAAATAATTGTTGTTGACTTGATAAATTTTTTATTAAATCTTTCGATTTAATTTTTTTCTCCTCTTCACTTAACGATGAGTAGGAGTGGTTTTCATGTTTGCTCTTGAAATGGCGTTGAATGCTATATTCTTTTAAAACTGCAACAGTTGTATTGCAAAGTAAGCACACAAGTTTTTCTTTAAATAAAGTAAAGAAATATTTCCACGTCCATTCTTTAAAAACTCGACATTCTGAATCCACTTTTTTTTTTTAACATCCATTGTAGATGGATAGATTACCTACTACGGGGAACAACACACAGAAACGCAATTGACGAAAGCTTACTGCTAACTAATGCTCTTACGCGGGAGTTTGTTGAGGCACTGGGAGTTTGGGGGATTACACAAACAATTACTCGAGTCACAGCGGCAGCGGGTCGTTGCAGATGACTGACTAAGTCGCTAACTAACTGATCTTCGGGCGGCCTCGCTTGTATTTATTTCCTACCTGCGAGAGTGTCTGGAAGTTTCGAGCGAAGATGAGTCATCTGTTTAGGTCGGATGGATTTGTCCAGAATACTATTGTGTTTTGAATATCGCCGCAGGTAGTTTTTATGCGGGTCGTCACATTACGAAGTAAGAACGCGTTCAAACATTCTCACGACGGCACTCTTAAACGGGCCGGATTAAACCTTTCCGCGGGCCGGACTTGGCCCGCGGGCCGTAGTTTCCCCATCACTGCTCTAAACAATGAACCCAATGTGCAAAATTGTAAATATAGAAGTAGGGAAAATGAACATCGCTTTATCACAACTAGGACGCTGTACCCACAAAAGGTCAACATGTGTACTGGAATTCTAGCTCATCATATTATTGGACCCTTTTTTCTTGATGGAAATTTGACTGAGCAAAGATTTTTTGAATTATTAGTGGAAAAAGTTGGGCCTGCTTTGGACGATGTTACACGTGAAGACTAGAAGATCTGGTTCCAGTTAGATGGTTGCCCAGCGAATAACACTCGTGTGGTTAAGGAGTACCTAGTGGACACGTTTCAAAGACAAGTTGTTGGTCCAGGACACACTATTGCTTGGCCAGCTAGATCGCATGATTTGTCGCCTAATGATTTTTTTTTTCTTTAGGGCAATTTAAAATAAAAAATATGCACATACAAGAATTAAAAAACGCAATTTCGGCAGAATGTGAGAATATCTCCAATTGTCAATTGGCTAACGTCCGAAATGAATCCTACAATCGCTTAGGATATTGTTTTGGGGGTTAATGGGGGATTATTTAAACACTTAATTTGAATCACATAATTATTGTTTAAATTTTAGATAGCAAATATTAAACTTCTATTTTGTCTTGCTTAATCTTTTTTTTATTATCGTCGTACTAGCTAACCAGGTACTGAACAGTGGAATCATCAGGTATCGCGATATATATACAGGATGTTTCAGAGCTCTGGCAACGGTTAATCACGTGCTTATTTTTCAAAATTTCGAAAAATGTTTTATACAAAAGTTGTGCAGAATAGTGATCTGCACGCCCTAAAAATATTTAAATTTATACAGGGTGTCTCATAACAAAGTTACAGACCAAACATATGCTTTTTTTTAATGGAACACCTTGTATATTTTAGCATTTTTAGATTCCTTGTTACCTGGAGATTAAAATGACCTGGGTATTGGGGCTTGAAACCGGGCCGTTTTTTTATTCAGTTGTTTATATAAAAATTTGAACAAAATTGTTAAAGTGCTCCCCTGAAACTAATAAAGATACTTTATTCTAATTTAGTGGTAAAGTTTAGTTGAACTTTAGTCTTCAAAATTAGTCCATCAAATATAACTCAGCATATTATACAGGGTGATAGCCATTCGTAAACTGCACAATTTCTATTTTTTTCAAATAGAACACCCTATATATTATTTCATAGAAGAATTTCGTCTATCGTGAATAAACAGCGGTATCCGGGTATCTATACTCTCGCGAAAGAAATAGACAGTTTTTGCGACATTCCCCAAGCATGAAAATCATGTCAACCTATTCCTCTTAGGAAAAATTCAAAATTATGAACGAAGATCACAACTTAAATGGTAAAATCTATTTTTGAGATCAATGTAGTAATTATTACCACCGGTTTTTTTCTTTATTTAAAATGATTGGGACCTAGATTTAAAAAAAAATAATAAAAACAAGCAAATCATCAACGAATTTTGAAATATTGGAGTAACCATCAACTTTAGACATACGAACCCTCATATGAAACAAAAGCTTACTTAATGAACTTTTAAATTATGAAGTAATATATGGGGTGTTTCGTTTGAAAAAAAAATAGAAATTGTGCAGTTTGCGAATGGCTATCACCCTGTATAATACGTTGAGTTATGTTTTGGTTGATAGAGTAATTTTGTAGACTAAAGTTCAACTAAACTTTACACTAAATTAGAATTAATTATCTTTATTAGTTTCAGGGTAGCACTTTAACAATTTTGTTCAAATTTTTGTATAAACAACTAAATAACACGAACACGGCGGGGTTTGAATCCCCACAACCTAGGTCATTTTAATCTCCAAGTGACAAGGAATCAAAAAATGCTAAAATACACAGGGTGTTCCATTAAAAAAAACAAGTTTGGTCTGTAACTTTGTTATGAGGCACCCTGTATAAATTTAAATATTTTTAGGGCGTGCAGCTCACTATTCTGCACAACTTTTGTATAAAACATTTTTAGAAATTTTGAAAAATAAGCACGTGATTGACCGTTCTCAGAGCTCTGAAACACCCTGTATATATATCGCGATACCTGATGAATCCACTGTTATATAACTTTTATATAAAACATTTTTCAAAATTTTGACAAATAAGCACGTGATTGACCATTACCAGAGCTCTGAAACACCCTGTATATTAAGACTCAGAGTCTAAAAACCGTGAATGTGCACTGTCCTTGACTAATCAAACACTAATTATTAATAAAAGAAAAATTAACTATTAGCTCGTCACACGTGCCCCTTAGAAAATTAAATTTGGACTACCCGGTACAGTGTACAAATTTTTAAATTACTTTTGGGAACTGGACGAGTAATAGCCACAATAAATAATACATATGTATTTGTGCCCCTTTACTCTAATATAATACTCGAAAATGCCAATATAAATTTTAAATAATCTCAAGTGGATTTTGTGAAAGAGATTGGATGACTATAATTTTTTGTTTATTAAATGACTATTTTATGACTGTATATCAATTTCAGATTTTTTAAAATATGAAATGAAATCCGTTAGTATTCAGGCTTTTATAATTTTACGGTTCAGTGTGACAAGAAAACATGGCTCTGGGTAGAGGGTCATAAAGTAAACAAGCCGGCGATAAGCAATTTACTCAAAGAACCATTGGCACAGATGAAGAATGGACGTGTTCGATCTCCTATTTTCATGTGGGTTTCTAAGTTTGAACATCCAGTCGTTAAATATGCGTTATTATACGATATTAATTTACAGAAAACTCTGCACTTTCGGTAGTATGACTAGTTTGAAAATTATTTGTTAGTGTGTGCTATCTTTCTATCTCAAACATGTATTTTTAACACTTCTTAATCAGCTTATTTTCGTCAAAAATACGTTCGGCAACGTCACACCCGCCCATGTCACTTTTGACACAACGAATTCATTCAAACTTGCTAGTTCCAGGTTTGTGCCAATTCTGCTTTTCTCAATATTATCAGTTTGTATTAGTGCACGCGTTTCAATGTATTTGTGTTTCTGTGTTATTTTCGTTTTGTTTTGTTCAATTACAATGGATTTTACTATTAACTCATAATCTGTTTTACCTTGCATATACATCTGTAAATATACCCCGCCCCATCTATCTATTACCTTCTACTCTGAACCAACCCAAATAATTAATCATTATTGAAAAACAGCACATGAATGCGATGTTACCTAATGTATATTTCTTTTAAGTGGCTCCTGGTGGCATATGTTTTTCATCGACATTTTCTATTCAGAATTTAATAGTAATTTAATCTAAATGTGGACAAAAAATTTTATTGATGATAGTTTTGTGATCGGTTTTGTTTCTCTTTTACTTTTTTAAATATTGACTTAATTAATTATAATTATTTCAATGTTTAACTGCAATTAAAAATGTATAATACTGGATGTCTCGTTTCGGGTGTGCCAAAAGAAAGCAGGAAGTAGATAATGTTATTGTGAACAGAATAGTTCAATTAAACATATGTCCGATTTCTTATCGTTATCGAGATAAATAAACTTTAAGGATTTTAATTTTTGGATCGTAAAAAAATCTTACAAATTTTCAGTGTAATTTTATTAGATCGCCATTAATTTAAACAAAAATATTTGAGCAGATTAATGTTTATTTGACAGTTGTTTATACAAACTTATTTGCTTCGCCAGTTTATTAATTATGTCTCGCTTAAGTAATTCTGAATATGTACCTCCTCGTTATGCGAGAAATATCAGAAATTGACTTTTACCTGGCCACCTTGATCTCCAGATCTTACACCCATGGACTATTATTTCTAGGGAGACATGAAACAAAAAATGTATAGTGTTCCAATAAATAGAAAGGAACAGTTTCAAGAGCGGATGAGGAAATTAGAAATGATCCTGACAAAATATTAAATCATTTTTTTGGAAGGTTTATCATTTTTTAACTCGTTTTGTAATCGTAAATTCCACTCCTTTCAACTAAAATATCGTAGCTATTTAATATCTTTCCATAAAATAATTTCTCTCTCATTATTTTTTGCCAGTGTAAACATAACCATCTTTTAAGAACGCATATTCAATATATTCCAAAGATTGGTTTTGATTCTTGGCAAGTAAGAAATTTTGTTTTGATCAGCACATACCGGGTGACCCAGGGATCTGTAAAAGCCCCATAACTTATTTGCTATTTGAGATATCGACTTCTAGATTTCTTGAACTGGTACCCACACTTATTCTACATATTTTAAAATTATGTAGGTTTTTGTACAGGGTGTCCCAATATACATAACAGAACAAAGTTATGTTTTTTTTAAATGGAACACCCTATATTTTATACTTTATTTTCAACCCTCTTGAGAAGCTGATAAAAATAGTATAAGATAGTATGGATCTATTATGGACGATTGGTTAGTTATGAGCAAATTTGTGGCAAAAACAAGGACACATTGAAAAAATTACAGAAGCGCTCCTAGCAAACCTAGCGTCATTTTTTATACACTAAAGAAATTTCCACATCATGAAGAATAAAACAAATCGGCTTTGGTTCTTCTTTGTTCATACTGCTATACAGGGTGTCAACATACGCAAAATATTGGATAACTATTTTTTTTCAAATGGAACACCCTATATATCTTGCCACCAACGCATGGAATTTTTAATAAGCTTTCCAATGGTGTACAATTTGTACAATGAAATATTAAGGATTCTTGAGATTTATCCATAAAAACATTTTTCTTTTGTCACCTACTGTTCATTTTTGGATTTTCAGCCAAAACTATACATTTTCTGAAAAAATAATAAGAGATCAAAGTTGTAGAGCGGAAAATTTTCGATCGATATAGGTCTTTCGATTTTTCCAATAATGCGTGCATTGCCCGCCAGAGTGCGCAAAATCGTGACCGTATATGCATTTTAGCGTTTTTCTCAATTTTTTTGTTAATTAATTGCACTATAC
Organism: Ocypus olens; assembly: GCA_910593695.2. Lineage (NCBI taxonomy): Eukaryota > Metazoa > Arthropoda > Insecta > Coleoptera > Staphylinidae > Ocypus > Ocypus olens. The sequence continues at coordinate 20,611,590 of OU343061.1, forward strand.
TTTATTTTGCACGTCCTATAGCAGAAAAACGGGTAATTACAGAATTATTCAAATGACCTAGATCGATTGAAAATATTCCGCTCTACGACTCTTAAAAGAAGCAAGTTTTGCCCAAAATGCATAGTTTTCGCTAAAAATGCAAAAAACCATTTAAAAACGCAAAAATTGATGTGTACATTTTCAATTTGCATTTTTAGGGAAAACTATGCATTTTTTGCAAAAATTGCTTCTATTAAGAGTTGTAGAGCCGAACATTTTTAATCGATATGGGCCATTTTAATTTCCCTATAATTTCCCGTTTTTTCGCTAGAGGGTGCGGAAAATAAAGTATAGTGCAATTTATTAATAAAAAATTTGAAAAAAAAATGCTAAAATGCTCATATGGTCACGATTTTGCGCGCTCTGGCGGGCAATGCACGCGTTATCTTAAAAGTTGAAAGATCTATATCGATCGGAAATTTTTTGCTCTACAACTTTGGTCTCTTATAATTTTTTCTGAAAATGCATAGTTTTGGCTGAAAATCCAAAAATCAGCAGAAGGTGGCAACAGAAATATGTTTTTATTGATAAATCTCAAGAATCCTTAATATTTTGTTATACAAACTGTATATCACTGGAAAGCTTATTAAAAATGCCATAGATTGGTGGCAACTTATATAGGGTGTTCCATTTGAAAAAAAATAGTTATCTATTGTTTTGTGTATGTTGACACCCTGTATAGCAATATTTTCTAGTGTATAAATAATGATGCTATCTTTGCTTGGAACGCTTCTGCAATGTTTTCAATGTGTCCATGTTTTTGCCACAAATTTGCCCATAACTAACCAACCGTCCATAATAGACCCATACTATGTTATACTATTTGTATCAGCTCCTCAAGAGAGTTGAAAATAAAGTATAAAATATAGGGTGTTCCATTTAAAAAAAACATAACTTTGTTCTGTTATGTATATTGGGACACCCTGTACAAAAACCTACATATTTTTAAAATATGTAGAATAAGTGTGTGTACCAGTTTAAGAGAACTAGAAATCGATATCTCAAATAGCAAATAAGTTATGGGGCTTTTATAGATCTCTGGGTCACCCGGTATGTGCTGATCAAAACAAAATTTCTTACTTGCCAAGAATCAAAACCAATCTTTGGAATATATTGAATATGCGTTCTTAAAAGTTTTTACAGAACCCAGGGTCACCCGGTATGTCTGAATACATTTTGACTTTTTTAGTCTTCTCGTTTAAATTATAAGTGCAGAAGGTAATTTGGTGTGGTCCTCTCCATGCTGTAGTTTCATCCCATATGTAACAAAAACTTTATTTGTCTTCCCATATATGAATAATTAGATTCTTGGTGTAAATTCGTCACTTATAAAATGCCATTGTGGTCTGAATGTCAGGTGTTGGAAGGCATTTGCTGAAAATGAAAGGTGGAGAAAGTAGACAGTTTTGGTCGTATCGTTAAAATTCATTTCTTGTATTTTCTACGAAGAAAGTACTGTAATAAGCCAAGTGCGATATTTTCTATAATACCCAACTTGTTTTTATTACAATTTTCTCAGATAAAAGTAAAGCACAAAGTTTATTTAGATGTCTAATTCTTTTTAAGCATCAAAATCATTGATAAGTTTTTTGCATACTAGTCACACAAGCAATTGTTTTTGTGGGCATTAGATCTCAGCGTGTTTTGGATTTCTATTTGGACATATTTAAACATCATGAATGTCTGGTGTGAATTATTTTACTTTTTTCACGTTGAACATGTCTATGCATTTATAACAAATCTAAACTTTATTTGACAATCCTAACTACTGAAAAGCTTTTGGTACAATTTTGTTAATTGTTAGTTATTAAAAAAAATGCCACCCACTAATTGTTTAATATCATTGTATATTTCGTCACACTGAAAAATAAAACATTAAAGAAATTTAAATAATACTTGAAATACTTAAAAACACAATAGGAATCTTGAGGCTCCATTAGAATACCCGCCGCAAGTGTGATCTCACATTTTCAATACATAGCAGCCTTATCAATTAATCTCTAATTAAGAAATTATATATTTTATTTTATTAGATTAAATACTGCTTCAAAGCGTTACTCATATAGATGGTCATTTTTTAAAGAACAAATATTGTTCATTATAAAAATAATGGTGTAAAAATAAATGGTTTTTGATTTCCTGAATTTTTTTATTTTACATATATTTTATTAAAAACTATTTTGCAAATAATTTAATATAATCGCATGATTTCTCTTTGTTTTATTTCCTTGATATAGATGCGTGATTATTTTATTTTCAGATGTAAATCAAATTATTAGTATTTTACATAAAGATCTCTTTGGTGAAGATGATGTTGTATTTAATTATGTGGACAACTTAGCAACTTTGAATATTGATCTTCTACCGAAGTTTCTTTCGACCAATTTTAGGGCGTCCTACGTTTACAAGAAACCTGGAGGGAAAGTATCTGCTGAGGTAAGTGGTGTAAAACTGGCAAATAAATATTAGTAGTAATTATCATATTTATTCTTATACTGATGGCTTATCTAAACATTACTGGACGTATATTTATTATCATAACTTTTATTATTTATTAACTAGGAATTTTGCTTTGTACTCGTATATACTAAGAAACATTTTCTTTCTTTAACAACATAATATTGACTTTAAAAGCGCAAAGAAAATCCCTTTCTCCGCTTCTGAAACTGCTTATAAATTTTACTTTTGTTGCCAAGTTTGCGATCAGTACAAGAATTGGGCTCTAACAGGTTGGTGTACTATTTTTTTATAGTAGCTTGACCAAACGGCTGAAAGCGTAAATCAAAAGATTAAAAAAAAACGCAAAAATCGATCGTTTTCAATGATTTTTTTACAATCTAAGTTGGCAACTGCCCTCAATCTACCTCCTTGCTACACATATCCATGTTTGAGAACTTCCCGCCTCTCTAGCCCCTCAGAAGTAATGTAAAGGTTAATATAATCCTCTCGATTCCTCCAGATGATCGAAAAGTGATCAAAACAGGTTGGGGGTGTCCCCCGAAAATGGTGGGTGATGGGGGGAAACGGGGTTCATATTCGGATTCAGGAAGTCATTTTACATAAGAAACAGCGGGAATGGTGTCAGGGCTCGATTTTTTTTCTTTTTTGCCGACCAGTGTAATTAGGGCGGTCATTATTGGGAAACTCCAGATGTCGTCGTTCTCGTTTACGATGCGTTTTCCCCGTTTGAGCGCTTTGATGATGTATAAACCTTCTCGAAGATTTAAATTTTGGCCCTTATTACCTGCATATAATATCTTAAAATTATTTTCCTCGAGTGCTTATGAGTGATGCAATGTTTGGCAAAACCGGTCGTGCCTTTATTATCTACTATGGCTTTTGTGTGTTCTTTTACTCTTGTGTGAAATGTTCTTCCGGTTCGGCCAATATACTTTGCACCACAATCTCCACATTCGATTTCGTATAAGTCGCATTTGTTGGATGTTTTTTTTTTATTATTGTTGATTAAAAGTTTACCGATATTCATGGATTTTGTACATATAATGTTACATTCATTCTCAGGATGTACATACTTAATAAAGACGATGGTTGTGACCCTTACTATGTAGTAATCTATAACTCTGTGTAACAAAATGTTTGTTGCATTGGGTGTGCTGAATCCAAATATGACGTTATTTTTTTTCCCTAAGCTACCGTTTTTATGCAATTCAACAATGAACATTTTGCGAAATTTTCATATTTATTATACTTGCTATATGCATAACAAGTCATAAATTACATATGATCGTAGAAATATAGTCATATTATGAGCCCAGAATGAAGGAATACCTTACAGTTCAGCCATGTTCTATTTGTGCTTGTAGCTCTTTCGTTTGTGCACTTGCTCAGAGCAATCTCGTTTTATACTCCAGCAGTAGTCCGCCATTATATTCCTGTCCCATCGTCCTGGATTTTGAGCTCTTACATGATCATCAGATTTCTGGTGGAAGCATTCACCTTGTTCGTCACATACAGCCCCAAAGTTTTTTGGGAATTTATCAAGGCGACTGTTCAATAAATATACCTTGATACTCATGTTGCTCCCCAGTTAGCGAAAACTAAACACAAGTCATACGTCTATTGATTGTTTTTCTTTTGGCGCGTTCGAGAAAAAATGTGTGTTTTTGGGGCGAAGAAAATTTCGGGATATTTACACGGCAACTAATGATGCGCCCGAACACCTATTCAAAATGTCAACAAAAGGAAAACATCAGGTTATTCGTGAGGTTTTTTGCTACAAAAGAATGCTGAACTAAATTTAAAAAAAAACAGAAAAATGAGACGAAAATTGTAGATGTCGAATTCGGCCGAACGCGCGCGACTAGACAGCTATTCTTCGGAACCTGTGTAAAATATAAAAAAATGGAAAACGGGAGGTTGTTCGTGAGGTTTCTTGCTACAAAAGTATGGTGAACTGAATTTTAAGAAAACAGAAAAATAAGGCGAAAATTTTAGACGTCCAAATTGGCCGGACTCGCATGATTGGGTAGCTATTTCTCGGCACCCGTGCAAAATATATACAGGGTATTTTTTTTATCGTGGGCCATAGGATTTTACATGCTAAAAATTATACCTTGTTTTAATGTGAATTTTATCATAAAATTTTGAAGGAAATTTAAGTTAGTAATAAATCAATAATTTTTCTATATGATGCGTGTAGTCAGAATAATTTAAACATGTTTTATTCCATTACAAAATGAAATTATTTAAAATAAATAACCGAGCAAACATAATCAAAGTACCTTGAATTTCTGAAATGTCAGATTGATTAGTAAATTAATTTAATTTTTTAATGGAATAAAACATGTTTAAATTAATCTAATTAAGCGTATCATGTGGAAAAGTAATTGATTTATTACTAACTAAAATTTGCTTCAAAATTGTATGTTAAAATATACATTAACACAAGGTATAATTTTTAGCATGTAAAATCCTATGGCCCACGATAAAAAAAACATACTGTATAAAAAAAACGAAAAACGAGAGGTTATTTCTGAAATATTTTGCACAAAATTAGGCCAACCCCATTACTCTGACGTTATTCATTGGCGAGCAATTAAATAAAATCAACTACAGAAATAATGACAAATCAAAATGTCAAATTGCATCATAACTGTAGCTTGCAGAGAAAACTGATTTCAAATTTGAAATCAGCATTGCCAAAATACTTAGAATCAGTTTGAAAATCTCATGCAACAGGCAATAAATATTTTTTTGTTACCGAGTGGAATTAAACTGAATTGGAATAGTAGATTGCAAACCGAGGCTGGAATCGTGTTCCCATGAGGTAACTATTTTATTCACAATCACGAAATGTAATGATAAAAGTAAAATTGTTTGATTTGATTACATTGGTACATATGTATGTATTAGGCCGGAGCGAAAAAGGGGTCATCTCTCCGATTTCGACGGCCCTTAAAAATTGAGTAATTCTGGTCCTACTGAACCGCGCTGTAGCATTAGGAAACTAAAGTGTGTTTTGACCTCCCGCAAGAGCGATGAAAATGGCCTTTTTAGCACTTTTTTACGTTTCACTATATAAGTATGAAATTTTCTGTACAAATACTCGACTAATGGGCTTAAACTACTTCTATACTTATACCGAAGAGGCTTTGCATAGGAAACATTAGTCGTAGACGTAGAAAAATTTTTGTAGAATTTTTTTAACATCAATTTTTGGCACTTTTTACACCATTTTACGTTTTGATCTTGATTCAGAGTAAAAAGAAAAATTAAAAAATTAAAATTAATTAAAACGTTATGTTGTGTCAAGAATGCGAAAAATTGCTATCTGATTTGAACGTTTCCGAGAATTTTTGAATTTCATAACATTATCGTACACAAAGTGATGTTTTAGCTTCAATAGATACAAAATAAAACTTTTCAACGATTTCTGATAGAGTAGAGCCATTGAAACTCTGAATCAAGATCAAAAGTGCTCAAAATTGATGTTGAAAAATTCTACAAAATTTTTTCTACGTTTACGACTAATGTTTCCGTATGCAAAACCTCTTTGGTATGAGTATAGATAGTTATTTATGCATTAAGGGCGAAAAATGATGTATTAGGCGTGAGGTCGAAAGTTTCGCGGTGAGCAGGCGAACCACGAAACAACTCGACCGAACGCCTAATACGATTTTCGCCCGTAATACATACAAAACTTTTCCTACGATTGCAAAATTTGAAGAAAATACGCTTAGAAAATGTGACGTTCCTCAAATTTCTAATGTCACATCTGACAGGAGAGATTCATAGATCTATCATTTTATTATTTCCCAAGTACAAAATTAAAACTCAGCAATTTGAGAGAACGAAATCTTTATTTATAATAACTTGATTAATCAGATTTATAATTGTTAACATTAAGATTGACTGTGATATTTGTACAATTTTGGATTGTTAATCCGTGTTTCCCTAGAGTGGAGAGTGTAGTATTTTTAGTATTTTGCACATTAGGAGTATCGATATTAATTTCCTGTTGGCTCGTACAAGTTGAAGAACACGAAGGTGTTGTTAAAATTTTTGATGTATTTTTTAGTTTATTGGAAATCGAATCATCAATATAGCCTTCGGCTACTGTCGATGACTTCCAGCCACCATGTCTCTTTATATTGGTTAAATCTGCACCAGTGTTAGCCAGAAGAGTGCCCCGTGAACAAATTTGGATTTTCCAGATTTAAATACTTGGCAATTATTTGCGGAAAACGACCAATAGTGTTTAATCCAATAACTTGATTGGCACATTTGCCGTTTTCATATCTTAAAAAAGTGATTTTCCTTTTCTCAAAATGGAATATTTGTGATACAGATTGAGGAAATCAATCCCACAGTCATTATTATTAATAACGGTAAATGTTCTTGGTGTGTTGGTTTTAGTGTCAGGAATTTTTATTAATAAATAGGAGCCCATGTCTTGGATTTTATGTTCTTGCAGTTTATATAATTCATGTCGGCGGCGAGCACCCGAAATTCCAAAAATTTGGGCCCCCTTTAAATGTTTACTCATTAGTTACAAATATTAAATTATAAACTGTTAATTTACCTTTATCATTAAGAATTTTTCATCTGGTGCATCCTTTATAAAACGTATTACTTCATCTCTTGACAATGTTTTCGATTTCTTCGGCTCATAACCAACCGCCCCTTGTTTTAGGAATCCGATGAGTTTACTGTATTTGGAAATATCCACATTTTCTTTTATTAGAAGGGTAGTTTTCAACATCGAGTACAGGGACCAAAGACTTGTCGGCTTGATTTTGTTTGATTTTTCCAAAAAGAATGCCAATAAGGCATTTTCAGAATATTTCGTAACTTTCTTTAAAATACACCAATTGGCAAATTCTTGATAACGTTTTTCGTAGAGTTCTCTGGATTTCTTAGGGAGCAGGTTTAAAGAAGCGTTAGTAGCCTCTTAGTAGCCTCTTCACGGATATTCGGTGGTGTGCAAGCTAGTTCTTCTTCAGAAACTTCCATTTCCAGTGCACTCGTTTGCGAACACAAAATCACGAAACGTTTAAATTGTATAAATGTCACATTGATTTACGCGAGATTGCTGCGATTTATAAATCTATCGATTTTAAGTATATAATCAATGTTGGTTATATACATTACGTTGCTATGACATTTCGTACTTTTTGATTATACATTTAATTTTAGAAGATATATAACCAAAATGAATTATTTTTAACGTTTGTACATAAGGCCCAAAGCCTGCTTTTAGAAGCAATCGTCGGAAAAGTATTTTAAGCCCGTTAGTCGAGTATTTGTACAGAAAATTTCATACTTATATAGTGAAACGTAAAGGCCAGTTTCATCGCTATTGTGGGAGGTCAAAACACACTTAGAATGCTTTCCTAATGCTACAGCGCGGTTCAGTAGGACCAGAATTACTCAATTTTTAAGGGCCGTCGAAATCGGCCCCTTTTACGCTCGGGCCTAGTATGTATATATCTTTAATTCGTAAAATATCTGTCAAACAGGCCCTCAGTTTCTCCACTGATCCTTAACTGGATAAAATTAATTTAAAAATAAGACTTCTTAAAGTAGTGCAATAATAAGTCGGGCCCTAAAATCGTAAGGTCGTACATTGTAACAAGTTAAACACGCAATCGCAAGAATCGGAATCTAATCTAAAAGTCTTGATTTGGTTGCCTGTAATAATAATAATAATAATAATAATAATAATATTAATAACATATATTTATTTCTCTAGGATGTACATAATATAAAAATAATGATGCAATGTATATAATTAAGAAAATTGTCAAATGAAAGAAAGAAACTTATTAATAGAGATTGTACCTCTTTTTTGAATTTTGATAGTTGGTCGATATTTCTGTAGGATGCAGGAAGTTCATTAAAAATGTTCATCATGGCATCATATGGAGTTTTTTCAAACATTGTTAAGTGGTGCTTAGGATATACAGGGTGTCCTAAATAGAGTAGGATTGCATGGGTATCTTTCTTATTCTTAAAGCTAGAGATCTGGTTAAATGGGCAATCTTGTGCAAATTTTCAAAATTCCGAGCAGTTTAGAAAATATTTAAAAAAAACTGAAAATCGCGATTTTCAAAAAATCAAATATATCAATAATTATTAAAGATGCGAAAAAAAGTTTTAAACAAAAGTTACTTGGTTTAATTAGGCAAACATAGAAATCAAGTCAAAATAAAATTCAAGGTGGCGGTTTCCGAGATATTAATACCAACTTTCTTATTTCAAATGGCCGCCATATTTGATTTTTACACGCATAAATAGACTTTTTTTTTCTCTTTTCAACGATGTACAACAACCTATGTCAAAATAAAAAATAATGGAAATGTTAATTGTTGTAAGTTTAAAACAAGTAGGCATAAATAAAAATAAAACAAAATTTGTTATAACGACTAACTGTCATCTTACATTAGTTTATCAGTTGTATTAATCATTCATACATGTGTATTGTCTAAGTTGTTGTAATATCGATAAATATTAATTACTTGAAATGGCGAATTATTCAATATCTGAACAATACGATATGTTTTGTAATTAATCAAGTGTTACAAAAACCCCCATCTTGCAGCACGAACATACCAAGCAAACTTTCCTGAAAGAAGGCAGCCGGACATTAAGGTATTTAAAAGATTGGATGAAAATATGTAATTGTATGGAAGTTTAAAAAAACCTAAGAGAAATAGAAATATGATCGTTGATGATGAAGAATTAACATTGGCTTGTGTGGCAGCTAATCCGAACATTTCATGTCGGCAGATAGAAAATGAAGTTAACGTATCTAAGTCTAGAGCATCAACAATTAAAAAAAAGCACATGTTTCACCCTTATAAATTGCACCTATCTCAGACTTTACAACCAAATGATAACATCCGTAGATTTACATTTTGCAGGTGGTTAATCAGCAAAATTACGGAAAATGGTGATTTTATAAACACCATTTTATGGACTGACGAATCTTACTTTTCTAATTGTGGATTATTTAATCGTCATAACGAGCACTATTGGGCTCAAGAAAATCCACACATAGTTATTCCACGGCGAAACCAATTACGGTTCGGCTTTAGTGTTTTTTGTGGCATAATGGGAAATCGTTTACTTGGTCCTATAATTTTTGATGGAACTCTAACTGCACAACGTTATTTGGAAATTCTTCAACCTTAGAAGATTTATTGGATGATTTACCTTTGGCAAAATATGCAAATATGGTACCAGCAAGATGGCGCTCCAGCACACAATGCCAGAGATATGATTACTTATCTAAATGGACGTTTTAATAATAAAGTAATAGCGACTAATACACCTGTACAGTGGCCAGCCAGATCTGCAGACTTGACGCCTCTTGACTTTTATTTGTGGGGCACTTTAAAAAACAAAGTTTATGGAAGTAACTTCAATTGTAACAATGTGGATGAACTTCGCGAAGCAGTGACAGAGGCAATAAACGGCATTCATCGCAACACATTGCGAAAAGTAACTGACAGTGTTGTAAAACGCTGTCAATTGTGTTTGGCCAATAACGGTCAACATTTTGAGCATTTTTTATAATTTATTGTTATTTTACTACTTGGTTGTATTACCTCTTTTTGTTTTGTTACATTTGCTTTAAAAATAATTTAAAAAATTAAAATTAAAATTTAAACAATTAATATTTCCATTATTTTTTATTTTGACATAGGTTGTTGTACATCGTTGAAAAGAGAGAAAAAAAGTCTATTTATGCGTGTAAAAATCAAATATGGCGGCCATTTGAAATAAGAAAGTTGGTATTAATATCTCGGAAACCGCCATCTTGAATTTTATTTTGACTTGATTTATATGTTTGCCTAATTAAACCAAGTAACTTTTATTTAAAACTTTTTTTCGCATCTTTAATAATTATTGAGATATTTGATTTTTTTGAAAATCGCGATTTTATTTTTTTTTTTATATTTTCTAAACTGCTCGGAATTTTGAAAATTTCTCAACATAATCTGAATCAGCATAGAAAACTGCACAACATTGCCCATTTAACCAAATCTCTAGCTTTAAGAATAAGAAAGATACCCATGCAATCCTACTCTATTTAGGACACCCTGTATATAACATATATTTGAGTTACGAGTATCGTGAACGTTTTTATTTTTAAATTCTTCAAAATCTAGTTTGTGTTGAAAAATATATAGTAGGCATTCATAAATGTACAATGCTATGACTGTCATCACTTTATTGGACCTAAATAAACCCCGACATGAATCTCTGTAGCCGATACCGAGTAACATTCTAATTGCAGCCTTCTGTGTCACAAATATTTTATTTATGTCTTTCGAAACTCCCCAACATACTATTCCATATCTCATTACAAAGGAAAAGTAGCTGTCATAGACTAGCATTATAGCTCCAAAATGTACATATGGTTTTAATCTGCGCATTCCAAATAAAGTCCGATTTAATTTTATATTGACTTGAGTAATATAGAACATATTATTATCCAGTCGATATGTCTGTTGATATAAATTCCTAAAAAATTACAACAATCTGAATTCTTTAGAGTTAAATTGTTTAATTGTACATTCTCTATAAAATCATTTGTTGTGCGCTTTGTTGAAAAGATAATAGCTTTTGTTTTGCTTTCATTTAAGAATAATTTGTTTCGGTTTAAATAAGTTGTTACATTTTTTATTGTATTATTAGATGCATTAATTAAATCGCTGTATGTTCTATTTTTTTTATATAATATTATTATCATCAACATAACTTATTATAGTTTCATCTTTGGAGATTATATTATCAAATATATCATTTATGTAAATGATGAATAAGGTAGGTCCCAGTATAGTTCCTTGCAGTATACCTGCATTGATATCGAGTATACTTGATTCTACTCTACTGTCATTCGTGTAATACTGCACCTTTTGCTTTCGATTGTGTAGATATGACTTAATTAAATTGAGTGCGATTCCCAGAATTCCGTATTTGCTAAGTTTACTTAGAAGTATATCATGATCTACACAATCAAAAGCTTTTGATAAGTCTAAAAATACTCCTAAGGGAATATTTTTGTCATCCAAAGCTTTCCCAATAAACTGTATTAATTCCACTATTGCTGATTTTGTGGACTTATTTTTAATGTAACCATATTGAGCTTTATTAAATATAAAATATTTTTAAGTTATCAGGAAATTGACCAGTTTCTATAGATTTATTAATTATGCAAGTTACAGGATATTTTATGATATTTATGCAACTTTTTAATACTCTTATTGCAATTTCATCGTGTCCAGTAGAATTTGTTTGTTTAAGAGAAGCAACAATATTACATCTTTGATTTTCTGTGACAGGTTCAAAGAAAATTGAGAATTGGTTTTGTTTAATATTGTCTTGGTAGTCAATTTTTGGCATTTTGGTTTGTATTCGTAGAGATGTTTCAATAAAATATTTATCAGCCTGTAATTGTTGTTTTGGTTGTTGTGATTGTTGAACTTTTGGTACAATACTCTACATTGTTCGTATTCAGCAATTTGTGACTGTAGTAATTTTTCTTGTCTTTTATGAGTACATTGTTATATTGCTTCTTTGGTATTCTATAATCTGCATTATAGTTACGATGAAACGTTCGTAAGATTTCATAGAGATCTAACTTTTTCTTAATTAATTTTAATTTTGGTGACGGTTTTGGTAACTTTTTAGTGTGTGCGGTTTTCCCACATCTCATACGTGGAAAGCATTCATTATATAACAGCATAAATTTATTGATAAACGCATTCCAACATGTATTTACTTGATTACTTTTTAATACTTCTTCCCAGTCTATATCAGCTAATTTTTCATTAAATATACCTAATGTATTGTTGTTAATATTAGATTTATATATGTTTTTATCTTTCAAAGTGGTTGTAGTAAATTTTCGAAAGCTTGCTGTTTGACCTTAGTGGTCTGAAATGTGTGATTTGATAATGTCAGTCGTGTAATTACTTTCTATATTACTAATTATGTTATCATACATGTTTTACTAATGTTTGTTACTCTTGTATGTGCTTGAATTAATGGTTTAGCCCCGTAACTAATTATTAAATTCTTAAATAATATACTATTTACATGATTGCTAAAAAAATCAATGTTGAAATCACCTGCCATAATATAGTGAACCCCTACATCCGACAGTGTATCGAATAGTATATTCTGTAACAAGGTTAGAATGGAAATTCGATGCGTGTGGAATATTCAGAGCGCGAGCCGCGAGGCGAGCGCGAGGAACTACGAGCATCTGAATTTCCATTCTTACCAAGTAACAGACTATACTTTCTCCTCGACCAGAAAAATAGACTAATAAAATAATGAACACAAATAAGTTACGTTTTATCATCACGTTTTTGGTTATGTTTATAGTATTTTGACAATTGTGATATCCATTGTAATATAATAAAATAATTGTTTTATTCGAAACGGTGTGAGAATATTCATTCTATTACTTGTTATGGAATGAATTACATGCAAAATGCATAAGCGCAGAGTGTTTTGTTCCACAACAAGAGTGAGAATGTGTATGTTCTATGATCAAAATTGATTTCAGAATGCTTAAATTTTATAATGGTCGCGGAGAAAAGTATATTCATTTGCTCAAAAAATAAGTCAATATTACCAGAAGGCGGTCTATAAACTGATATTACAACGATTTTTCTTGTGTCCATTACGAAATTTGCTTCTGCTATTTCCACTTCATTAGCCAGCGAAAGCATGTTGATATCATCGCGAACGGTTGATTTGATATCGTTTCTTGCATATACTGCGACTCTACCATGTGCATTTTCCTTTCTGCAGAAAGATGAAATCAGGTAATACCCTTCAATTTTATAATGTTTTAATTCACCTTCGGTTTTCCAGTGTTCCGTTCATGTTATGACTTGGCCTTTAAACTGATCCAATATAACATGATTTAAAATATTCATGGCGGTATTATTGGATTGTACATTTTGATTGAAAATCGAAAATGTACTTATAGTTACAAGTTGTCGTCTTGTTGTTTGTTCTGTAAGTATGTTGTCCTTCCCTCTTTTTGGCAGATGCAATAAAAAACGATTGCAAACTACCCCTTTTGGCCAAAGATCTTCTTGAACCTTGCTCAAGGGTATTGAAATTTTAAAAGAACTGTATTCATTTGGATGTTTCGAATTTAGTTTTTCACAAGTAAAATTAGTAATGTTATTCGAATTTAAGAAATTTGTTAGTGTGGTGGTTGTAACATTTAGTCTGTATTCATGAAGATGCCCTAGACGCTCGACCCCGCGTATTTCGTCAGTTGGTTTATAATTCCTGGAACCTTGTGTTTCATTCCTAGGTCTTCTTTTCTTCTTTACCACAGTACTCCATCTTTCGGTATTTGTTGCTCCTTATCCGTGATTTCTATGATTTCAGTTTGTATATTTGGTTGCAAACTAAATTCTTGAAGAATAGATTCCTTATTCTTATTAGTGCCATCGTCTTGTTCGCAGGTATTCGTTATCAATTTCATTACAGGTTTCTGTACGTTATTTTTATTTGTAGATTCCATTATTATTTGATCTTTGCTATTGTTTTGGTTTGTCTCTAATCTATTTAGCCTATCAAGTAAATAAGTATTTGTATTAATGAGGCTTTCATTATTTTGAGACAATATTCTGGCCTTCTCTTCCAATACTTCAATTAGTTTCAGTAAATGTGAAATTTTTGGGGATTATTTGCCACTATTCGTTATTGTTGTACATACGTGGTCAGTCGATGCGTCCTTTCTTCCCTTTGGAAAACAGTCAGGATGGAATTTTGCACCACAAATAGCACATTCTACATTCTCACGAGCTATATGTTTACCGTTATATGTACAGTAGATTTTATCACTTTCAGAGAGCTTGTTTTGACGAACGTCTTGAGACGTCGCCAACTTTGATCGGCCTGTGATAATTCTATCGTCTAGCTAGAATAGCTGTGAAAGTTACCGAAGCATAAATAAATGCGATAATAATAAATAATATCCTTGTCTCTCTGGCCCATTAGTTAGAATGCTCAGATGAAAAGAGATTTTTTTTTAATGCATCAGAATGAATGAAATGTATCTCATTAATAGCATGAATATATCAGAGGTATCAGCTCTACTAGACATTATGCCAACAACGCAGCAGAGCTATAAAACAAGATATCCATAACGCACATATCAGTGTCGACATGTTTACACAAATTTCAACTCTACATCATGAGAGGATCTTTTGAGGTTAAATACTACTGAAACAAGAAATGTACATCTGTGTACAAATAAAAAGTGATTTTACTTAAAATAATACAGTTACATAGAACATTTTATTACTCCAGTCTAATTACTCTTTAAGATGGGCATACACGATACGGTTTACCGGAAGGTGAGCCTTCCACACACAAATCGGGAAGGCAAATCGCAGCATTGGTGGTTAGATCGGCCCAAAGGCTAGACTGGGAACTATCGCCCTTCAAAGAAACTGTCAGCGCGTTAATAAAGACCGACTAAAACCAGCTGCAAAAATGTAGAATGTATGTCTGAGCCGAGAGTACACGTTTAGTCTCCCCGGTTTAGTGGCCGGAAGGCAAGCCTCCGGTAAACCTTATCGCGAATGCTCACATTTATAACGTTTCCAAAAGAATTAAAACTTGTTTGACATCTCAAATACCGCCTTTTCCTTTATCAATAGCATGAAATCGCTTTCACTCGATGTGCTTCACCAGTTTTAAATGTTTTTTTCTTATTATCGGCAGGTCTCTTCCTAAGAGCGTATTTCATATTAACACGTTCACTGCGACAAGGGGCATGTGTCCTGTCGTGGACTTCTGCATTTGGCAGAATAGAATTCTATCGAACTTCACTACAGGCGGAGGATATAACTTCGTCGTACTTTGATGGATTTAATTTTTTTTTAACTTAACCTACATTTTCTTTAACCGCTCTTATTGCACTCGGCTGTGGATACCCTGGTTAAAAAACTGAATAATTCTCGCTCACCAGGATTCTAATTTTGATTTCACGGAGGAATTCAGTGGACTATATGTGTTGAATAGTTCGATACAGATTAGTGCTTAACCCTACAAAATTACATGAACATTTTATTATTAAGCTTGAAAAAGAAGACCAAATCGTACCTTCGCATTTTTTCCGTGGTCATTACAATAACCATACTGCAATATTGAAATTTTACGAATATAAAGTTAAAAAACACTGTGAATTAAAATTTATTTTTCTGCAAAAACTGTAAATTGTTGTTATATTACACATTAAATATGTACAATATTTGTGCTAATTCGATCTTCGATTTAGCCATTTTACACATGATTTTATTTCATTTGAAAAAATGAAACACTATATATATACCGAGTGTCTGGGATAAGGGGCGAACATAGGGATTTAACATGTAAAATTAAATATGTGCAATTATTAGCTCCCCTATTCATTTTAGAGCAAACTCGTAAAGGAATATTTTTTAGAGAATTATAAATTGTAAATGTATCATCCATTTAATTTACGTTTGAACTAGAATCCACCTCAGACATAATAAAAATAAGTTTAACCATTTACCATTTAATAAAAACTTTTGCCATGACTTTGACAAATGTCATGTTATGGTGAGAATAATTTTGCTAGTCAAATATTAATTCACGCATTGTAATTACTATGAACAATAATCTGAGTTATTCCAATGAAGAGAGCGTATTCATTATCTAAACATTTTGCAGTGGCGTAAGTTGACTCAGAGTTCGTGACATTATATGTAGACGGAACAGAAGAAACAACGATGAATTGGAACAAACAGTTTTGGGTTTGATAAATGCAAAACCAACAACTATCATACGATGCATTGCTCGTGAGTGCAACGTGTCTAAATTCTCTGTACAGAAAATTCTGAAGAAGCATGGTTATCATTCTTAAAAACATCAGGGGATACTGTTAGTGGATGAGGAGAGGAGGCGTGTATTCTGCGAAATAATGCAGGGTCGATCAAATACAGACCATAATGAATGCTAATAATTTACTTCCATATAACAATAAAACAGTACACACATTCAGTTTTTTTAATAGAAAGACACCAATTGTTAATTTAAATCAGAGCACCAAATTTCTTGGGATTGCTGAGGACGAGCAACTCACCTGGTGTCAGCTTGTTGATTATGTGTGTAGTAAATTAAATACTGCTTACTATGCAGTTCTTAAACCAAAACCTATTTTATCACCAGAGTCAATCATAACTCTCTACTACTCATAGGTATATCCTTATCTCTCTTATAATATACCAGCGCGGGAAAGAAGTCATATTCAAAGGATATTGAGATTATAAGTACTTTAAACAAAATGGATAATAAAAAAAGTAAGGGTATAGATGAGATTCCAATCACAATTATAAAAAAATGTATTAATAACCATAAAACATATTTTCAATTATTCACTCCAAACTGGCACTTTTCCCGATAAAATGAAATGGGCCATAATCACACCCATTTACAAAAAGGGAGATCCACAATTGCAAGAGAATTATAGAGCCATTAACATATTGACCACGTTCTCTAAAATTTTTGAATCGCTAGTAGCATCACAAATAATAACTTTTTTTAATAAAAATAAATTATTTTGCGACAGCCAACATGGCTTCATAAAAGGTAAGTCTATTGATACGGCACTCTTTGACTACCTAAGCTCCATTTACTCACATCTTGATAGGGGAAACACCGTTTGCGGAGTTTTTTTAGATCTTTCACGTGCGTTCGATACCGTTATCGATATCTTATTAACAAAGCTAAACCATTATGGTGTACAAGGCAAAGAAAATGAATGGATTGAGTCTTATCTACAGAACAGAAAACAAATGGTGAAAATCAACGACAACACTACAGGTGCGGACGTGTTGTCTGACACGCTTGATACTAATATGGGGGTTCCCCAAGGAAGTATCCTTGGTCCCCTACTATTCATCATATTTATGAATGACCTAAACAACATAGCAGAAAATTTTTACGCGGACGACACTAATATAATTCTATTTGGCACTGCACTCAGCGATGTAGTTGAGACGGGAAATGTGACAATGCGTATTGAAAAGTGGTTTACTGATAACTACTTAATTTTAAATGCGGAGAAAACGAGTTGTATTTATTTCAAAACAAATAAAAGAACGTTAACCCCGCAACATATCTCTTTAAATAATACAACATACCCTTTTGAAAGTCAGACTAAATTCTTGGGAATCATATTGGATGAAACACTGAACTACAAATCACATATAGAGAATTTAATTAGTAAAATCAGCAAGGCTACCTACGGCCTTAGAATACTATCCAAAAACACAAATGAGAAGATATGTGGTATATTTTACTATGCCTATATATACTCAAGTATAAGGTATGGTGTAATCTTCTGGGGTAGTAGTTCGGATATCAGTGGGGTGTTTAGGGCTCAGAAGCACGCTGTACGAATTATGTACAAGATAAAATTTGACGGCAGTTGTAGAGGCTTATTCAGGCGAAACAATCTGCTTACATGTACTGCTATTTATATTCTGGAATGCATAAAGTTTTTATGGAAGTACCGATATCTATTTCAAAAAAGTTTACTGCCACACATATACGATACAAGGCATGGTGTTGAATACAGTCTACCTTCCCATAGATTAAATATATTCGAGAGAAGCCCCTATTATTCATGTATCAAACTTTATGATAGTTTGCCCACTACAATAAAAGAAGCAAAGTCGTATGCTATCATGAAAAGAATGCTGATCGACAAACTTATACTGTTAAAACCTTATAACATGGACGAGTTTTACACCAACATTAAACAATAATTGTTATATTATATTGTTCAATGTAATATGTTTTATTTTGACTTGTTTTCATGTGATTGCTATATGTAAATATATATGTATGTATTTTGTATGTATAACAAGAACATTGAAAATAAATTTATTATTATTATTATTATTATTATTATTCATAGCACAGAAAAGAATATTAAGATTAATTTTCAACAAAATTAGATTGGAGACTTACCGTAGTTCATTTAAGGCGAACAACATACTTATTAATATGCATTTACATACTTAAAATAGCAACATTTGTGGCGAATTAATAAACTAACTAAAAACTAAACTAAGCTTTTTGCAGTCTGCCTGTTTTACCGAAGAATGCTAGTTCACACTTTACAACGAGCCCAACATTATTGTTCATAGTAATTACAATGCGTGAATTGATATCTGACTAGAAAAATTATTCTCACCATAACATGACATTTGTCAAACTCAAGGCAAGGGTCTTTTTTAAATGGGACATTGTTCAACTTATTTTTATTATTTATGAGGTAAATTCTGGTACAAACCAAATATATATATATGCTGGAGGGAAGTAACGGCCGTACTTGTTGGAAAATAGTAAAAATGTCGAAGAAAAATCCTCGTATCAGGGAATCCGACCAAAAAGGGTGGTTAATAAATCATCTATTTATCATAAAACCGAGCTTTCGCCAATGTTTATTAGCTTCTTCAGGGATAACGCTACAAAATAATTTACAAGAGAGAAAATTTTTATAAGTTAATGAATTGAGGTTATGCACGTGTTCGCGACGCACGTGTTGGCGAAAATTTCACATCTTCCATGTAAGTAAATTTTCGCCAACACGTGCGTCGCGAACACGTGCATAACCTCAATTCATTAACTTATAAAATTTTTCTCTCTTGTAAATTATTTTGTAGCGTTATCAGTAGAGCGCTTGAGCCGATTCTAGATATCCTCCACACTCCACCCCCCACCACTCCAAGATGGCCGCCACCCCCCCCCCACAAAATGGCCGCCTAATCACCAAAATGGCCGCCTAATCACCAAAATGGCCGCCTAATCACCAAAATGGCCGCCTAATCACCAAAATGGCCGCCTAATCACCAAAATGGCCGCCTCAAAATGGCCGCCTAATCACCAAAATGGCCGCCACCTGGTGGCGGAAAGTTGAACTACCCGATTACAGATTCCATTTCCCACGGGCGTCACCTGGTGGCGGAAAGCTGAACTATGTAACAATAGTTGCAGATTTCATTTTTTTCACGGGCGTCACCTGGTGGCGGAAAGCTGAACTACGCGATTACAGTTTTTTTATGTGAATAAATGGTTGCAGAATAAGTGAACACTTACAAAAATTTTATTTTATGCATGGAAAAATATCACATTTTATAAATCACAAGTTCAACAATTGCATAAGTTATTTAAACAAGAAATGAAAAATTTACACAACATGAAGCACTGGGGATATGCATATGTAAATAGAAAAACATATATTCAATTATTATTTTTTTTATTTTTTTATTACAAGTTTTTTTGTTTTTTAGCACCGTCAACTTCGTCGACCCCCTCGTCATCCTCCTCATCCTCCTTCTCCTCACGCGTCCTCTTTGGATTTGTTTTCTTGGCGGCATTGTCCCGGTATTGACACCATCCATCAATCTATTAAAGAAAAATTAATTAGTTAACAATGATTTAAATAAAATTATTATTAGGATAACATACAGCTTTTTTCATTTTTACCGATCGGGCATATGGGATGACGTCTAGGATGTCGTCCATCCAGCCCTCCAACTCCAGGTCCACCAGATCTCGAGCCAGATTATAGAGCCCCATATATACAGGATTCTCGATAAATTTGGCAAAGCATGCCGCCCCCTTGTTCAGAGCCGCAATTTGCCCCCTACGGTACTCCTCTGAGTAGACCAGCACGGTAAAGGCTGTCGCAGGACCTGCTCATACAGAATAATAAATTATTAAAACAAAATTGAGTCACATATTATACATTTTATGTATTATTTCACTTACCTCCCCCGCAGCGGTTTCAATATTTTTGGTCACGTTGAAACCTTCGTATCCCCATGACGCGTCCATTGCAAACAAATTCATGATATATAATGATACATTTTTTTTGTGCCATTGTACACATATATATATATACACATTTCCTTTAAATTGCTAAGTGAATGGAATAAAGTTAAAGACATTATTTATAGAAGTGAAAGCAGTTTTGTGGAAATTCCCCAAAAAAAACTAAGCGCATTAAAAAAAGTGAAGGAAATGAATTTCAATCACGTGCACACACTAATTACTTTGTTTATTTTACATATATACTATTTAAAGAAATGAAGGACACACATTCTCTTCTAATGAGTATTATTGAAAGCAGTAATCTATTAAAAAAGTGAAAGAACAAATTCATCGATAATGACTTTTTTTTTTTTTTTGTGAAAAAAGTATATATAACCACGATAATCAACAAACAATCATCATAGCAACAATATATTTTACAAGTGTAAGGGTAAGTACCACATAATTTTTACAATATATATCTCATTTGAATTGTTCTAATGTTTTTGTGTGTACATGTTCTAATAAAAAACATTTCTTTCATTAATAGCAATAATTCATCACCATGAATATGGAAGCATTAGCATATCAGATGCCTGAGAATTCAATCAATCCAATTGATGAACAACTTAAAAAATTTGACTTTGAAGTGAAATCGGAAATGACTCTTCTCGGACAATCTACATACCCACTCAACAAATCTGGATCGAAAAGTGTAACCATTGGAATCAGCCCAGCTGCCGGGTTTATAACAATAATTAAAATATCCGGCTCAAATGCGTGTGTATTCTTCACAAAGGAGGAATGGGATCAATTTTCCATGAGCAATCTCCAAGGTTTGCAGCAGCACATAATCTTGGACAATCATCGGATAACTACACGAGAGTATCGCAACATTACAACGATTTGGATCCAGCAGAGAGATTTAACCGTAGTCTTAGCCGAAGAGACGATGCATTCATTATTAGCCCTTAAAAAACTAATTGACCAAAAAATTGAAATATTGAATGAATGTGATTTTAAAATGTATTATGATCGGATTTTGCATTCATGTTTAAATACTGATGGTGAATTGCATGCAAATATTTTAACATCAATTACACGTAAATTTAACCCGAAAAATTCATATTTAATGATGGAATGTCTTTATACCTGTTATAATAAAATATTTTATGACTTTGAAAATTTGAAACACTATTAAATAAAAAAATATTTTTTAAAGCATATTTACTTTTTTTTTTTTTTTTTTGCACACAACATAACCTTAAATAAAACAAAATACTATTTCAACAAATATTTATTATTATAATAATTTTATACAATGTTTGTTTTTTCTATCCAACAATTATGCGAACTGTCATGCCCTAACCACTTAACATAAATTTTGCTGCCTTTTCTCCGTAAAATGTTTTCCACCAAGTAGACATCAGGATGTTTGACTCTCTGCAACTCCTCATTATAAAATATTCCTTGAATGGGTCTTCCATTCATATCTTCTAGTAAGTATGTTGTCGGATTTGTGATTTTTACACTTTTTATTTTAAACAATTCAGCAGACCAATTTGGTGTATACCCTTTTTCAAATAATGCTTTTTGTTTACTTATTCGAACGATGTCGCCCATATTAAAATTACGTTTGCTTGAAATTTTAACATGCGAATAAACAGTATTTAACAGATGTTGTTCATTATTCTCACTGACATCACAAGGCCGCATCCCAATAGTGCTATGCTTTCTTCTATTATATTCAGAAGTAACATCGTCTAGGACATCTATCCACACATACTTTCCACGAAAACTGAATGATCGATAAAGGTGATCTTTCAATGTTCTAATTACCCGTTCAGCCATAGATGCCTTGATTGTTGAATATGTTGAGTAATGATTCACATTATATCTGACGAGAAGATCCTTTACAGTAGTGTTGTAAAATTCAGTACCATTGTCCGTTTGTAAATTCTTTGGAGTCCGTCCATATTTTCGAAAAATCTCACTAATTGCTGCGCTGACACTATTTGATGATTTATTTTTTAACGCCTTTGTCCACAAGTATTTAGAGAAGCAGTCGATTATTACTAATATAAATTTGTACCCCCTATTTTCTCGAGCATAATATCCGAATTCAGCCAAGTCCGCCTGCCACAAATCATCAATTCCTTTAATAATGGTATGTCTACGAGAAAATTTAATTCTCGCAGGTCTATGGAGCTCTTTTACCACATCAGCCTTAATCACACTCATTATTATTTCGACCGTGCACTCACATCCACAATGCTTGTAGAAATAGTCTTCATTTTTGCATCAGCGTCATTTATAAGTAGTAAAAAAATTTCTTGAACTTTATTTTCCAATTTTTTACTTTCTGCTTCTAGAGTATTAATACGTGCTGATAAAGCAGATATATTTTTGTCTGTCTTGTTAATCTTATTTATTAGAGCGGTCGTCAACTTGCTATTCAAATTTTTCACATTTGTTTCTATAGTAATAACATTTTCATTAATTGTTTTTTTCATGGCATCATGCACTTTAACTAGAACATTCTCGACTTTTTCATCTACAAATTTCTTGGTAGTCACATCATCCAAATCTTCGGGGTCCAAAACACGCTTTAATCGTTTATTTTTTAAATCGTAGTGTCCACCTGATGTTAATGTGAAACCCAGACCTGCAGGTCCTCGAGCAGAGCTACCGCCAGTATCTCTATATAAACGTCCGAACTTATCCTCACTCATAATATATTTAACATAAAAACATATAACACACACACTTTATATAATAATGGAAGCTTCCCTAAGTTCCTCTTCAATTGCTAGAATCTCATTTCCAACGCTAGTGTTACCTGCATTCCTGGCAGCATGTAGTAAACAAAGTCTATCCACCAATTCCTCTATATTATCCCAGTAGCGATATTGTATAGATTTGTTTAACTCACACTTCATATTAGAGTCAAATCCCAGTCCATCAATTGTTTTCGATCGACTTCTTGTTAGCGGTGGTGATGATAGATATGAATCCACCAAAGGTTTAATAATTTCTCTGTACTTATACGAATCATTCCCACGAAGTTTTTTTGTAGAATCAAAGTTACGAAACGCAATATTAGTTTTATTCACAATATCACCATACTGCTTTTTATCTGCATCACTAAAGGATCGGGGTCTCTTCTTAAATAACAATTCATAAAATCCCCGAGTGCCAGGATAGCGAGTGTTATCAAGAATGATATCATCCCCTTCTACATCAATTGTGTTATAACCCATTGTGAATTTACCAATATGTGCATTGAAATTTACTCCAAATACAGTATCCAGACCATGATAATCACCATTAGACAACTTTTCGAAATATGATCTAGCCAAGGGTGATGCATTTTTTAGCGTTTTCGGAGAAGTATGTGGAGTAGATGGAGTGCTAGGTTCTACGTCTAAAAAGTTGAGTTTCTGCCGTATTTGATTTAACATTGATATCGGTGTTATTGTTGGAGTCATATGAGGTTTTATACTTGGAGTTATAGACATAGTTGTTGGAGTCATGCGAGGTTTTATAGTAGGAGATATTAATGGTTTCACAGTTGAGGTTGTTGCAGGTTTCGTCATATGTTGTCCAGCTAAAATTTTCAGCGGATCGGTTATTGGTTTGTAAATTTTTTCCATTATTTCATCATTTTGATCACGATTTAATTTCATTGCGAGCAATTTTCGCTTTATCGTCCTTTTAACAGCAATCAATTTTTTCTTTGTTAAATCACTCATACTTATAAAAAAATAAATCACTGTGCACCGATCCGTATAGTATTACAACTCATGCAATAATGATTTATTTTTTTTTAATCTATTATTATATATTGATCGAGTCCTTTCCGATACCTTCCATTATCAGCATCATTATCCTTATCTATCACAATAAATGAATATCTATCGCTCCAACACATTCCACACATCTTCTTAAATTTTTCAAATGTCATGTCACTACCAACATGATCATTGTATACATGTTTAAGATTGAGTTCATCTTGTTTAAACAAAATGATGAAGTTTGCATTGTCACGAATTAAATGTTTTGATATTCTAGAATATGTCTGACACAGGTAAAATGAGTCGACCTGTTTATGCCTACCCATACTAAAAAAATCTCTGATTTTATTTTGTTTATCAAAGGCGACATCGTCAAAAATAAAAACCGAATTTTCCTTTGCATCACTGGGGTCAATAATATCATCATTTTCTTTATATGGAAAATATCCAATCTCTGACATGCTAGTCAACACCTTTTCCAAGAACTTATATTTTGGCTGGTATAGCGATTTAGAATACACATAAACATTTTCAAATCTTAGACCATTTTCTTCAAACAATAATGAAAACATAACGTTTGATTTTCCACAATTAGATGGACCGCATATAAGAGCTCTAATGGTGTTGGGTAATAATTTACCATGTTTGCTCACACTGAGACCACCCCCTACCCAGCGATCCATATTAACCACTGGAAGAGATTGTTTCTGTTTAATTAACCGCATTATACTAATATTAATATCTAGGATGACTCTCTTATATAAAGGAGCAAACGATTTCGCCATTCAAATGATAATGTATCGTGGTGAAGGTATCATCAATTCTGTGATAAATGCTCTCCCATTTGAGACACACGTGCCGGGCTATCAATATTGCGGGCCAGGTACAAAGTTAAAGAAAAGATTAAAAAGGGGTGATCCAGGTATAAATCCTCTAGACGCTGCATGTAAACGTCACGATATAAAATATTCGCAGAGCAACAACTTAAGTGATCGACATAAAGCTGATAAAGAACTTGAGGAGGCTGCTTGGGAACGAGTCAAGTCAAGCGATTCAGGAGCAGGTGAAAAAAGTGTTGCGCTGATAGTAACAAACGTAATGAAAGCTAAGAGAAAGTTGGGGATGGGTTATCCGAAGACACCATTACGAGCTGGAGTGATGATGAAGGCGAAAAAAGCAATAAAAAAATTGAAAAGAAAAATTGAAAAATCTGGAGAATTTAAGGAAGGAAGCAGAGTTGCACTAGCTGCAGCAAAAATGGCTGTTAAAAACGCTGGAGGCAAGAAAAAAATTCGATTGCCTAGAATAATCTCCGTACCTAAGCAAGGTGGTATATTACCTTTAATTCCAATATTCGCGGGTCTCAGCGCGCTCGGTTCACTAGCTGGAGGAGTAGCCGGTATTAGCAAGGCTATAAATTCTCTAAGTGATGCGCGTAAAAAATTGTCAGAGACTGAACGTCATAATAAAACAATGGAGGCTATCGCTCTTGGTAAACATGGGGAAGGAATATATTTAAAACCCTATCGTAAAGGTATGGGTCTTTTTCTCAAGCAACACAACTCAAAAAACTAAATGTGCTACCCAAACGTGCCCTCACTGATGCGGATTTACGCGAACATGCGGAAAATGTAAAATATTTTCGTGGTGTATTCATGCGTGATACATTGCCGAAAAAACCTCATTATAATGAATCTGCAATTGTCAACTTGGATAGTAAATGGGGGCGTGGAACACACTGGGTAGCGTATAAAAAGCGAGGATCGATAGTTAAATACTTTGATAGTTTTGGGGATATTCTACCCCCACGTGAACTTGTAAATTATTTAGTGAAATGTAAAATAAATTATAATCAGCATCGTTATCAGAAATTTAACACCTACAACTGTGGCGACCTGTGTTTGGAATTTTTATATAAATGAGAGTAAGTTTATCATCCGCATATTAGTCATGTCTCAGACGTTTACCTTACAAGGTGAAAACAGTGTTCTGTCCGCAAACTATTACCCGCCTATTGAACTCGACGAGAAATCATCTTATTGTTTGGGATTAATTGGACTTCACACATATAATACAATACCAAATATTGAGGACGGTGCTAATAAATTTATATACAACAGCGGAGAAGAAATTACTATCCCATCTGGATCATACGAAATCACGGATATTGAGGAGTATTTGCAGAGTCAGCTGTTATTAAACGAACCGAGTGGCACGGAAGGTGCTGACATCCTATCACTCAAACCAAATAACAACACACTACAGTGCGAAATCAAGTGTAAATACGCGATTGATTTTTCATCTGATAAAAATACGATTGGTAATCTATTAGGATTCTCAGGTGAAAACATTCTAAGTGCTGGAATTATACATAGCTCTAACACACCAGTCCAAATAATAAAAATTACTAGTATTAGGGTTGAATGTAATATTGTGACGGGTGCCTACTACGACAACAAGTTATCCCACACCTTATTTGAGTTTACGCCTGCTGTAGATCCGGGGTACTCGATAAACATAGAACCCAGAAATATTCTATATCTACCCATTATTAATACAAATACCATTGATAACATAATCGTTACAATAGTTGATCAGAACGGTGAACTTGTCAATTTTAGAGGTGAAAAAATATTAATTCGCTTAGAGTTGAAAAAAGTATAAAAACATTTTTAATAATAATGGGTATTTGCTTCGGGGGTATAAATAACAAATCAAACACAACAACCATCAGTGATACGCGAAAACCCATTGATGTAACAACGTCTAAGATTAGACAGAAACTGCGAGATCTGGGGTATATTTTAAAAAATAATACCAAGTACAAAAAATGAGCGAGCTGGACATATTTAAAAGTGTATCATTTGATGAGTCCATTATAAAAGAACAGTTTCATACATATCAGCCTAGATCATCAAATTATGGGAATAATGATGAAATTCGAATTATAATTCAACAACAGGATATTTTCACATTACCTTGTGATAGTTATATACATATCAGCGGAGATATTAATATACCAGCAATTGGCCAACCTCCTGCTACCCCACCAATCAATCTTGTTCAAAACGCGTTCAGTTTCTTGTTTGAAGAAATACGATATGAGCTGAATGGAATTGAGGTTGACAAAAATCGAAATGTCGGAATAACTAGTACAATCAAAGGACATCTATCAATAAGGGGAGATGATAAAAACTTTATTGAAATTGCTGGATGGAGTTCTACTGGACAACAAAAGATATATTTCAACAATACTAATAAATTTTATGCAATAATCCCGCTCAAGTATTTGCTTGGATTTGCTGAAGACTATCGCAAAGTTATTGTAAATGCTAAACAGGAGCTAATATTATTGAGAGCCAGCAGTGATGTTAACTGCTATGTTGGTCAAGCTGGTGTAACATTTAATATTGATAAAATTGAATGGCGCGTTCCACACATCCATGTGAATGATGAAAATAAGTTGCAAATGCTTGAAAATATTAAATCTGATACACCGATTTTTATGCCCTTCCGCAGATGGGAATTACATGAACTTCCAACACTACGACAAACGGATAAAGACATTTGGTCTGTTAAAACTTCTAGCAATCTTGAGAAACCGCGCTACGTCATTGTAGCCTTTCAAACGGATAGGAAAAATAAACCTGCTAAAGATTGTTCCGAATTTGATCATTGTAAAATCAGAAATATTAAAGTTCATCTAAACTCTGAATCTTATCCATATGATGCACTAAATCTCGATATTGATAATGGTAATTACACTCTCGCATATTACATGTACTGCATGTTTCAACAAAGTTATTTCAACCAATCCACGAGTGAGCCGACGTTGGATTATGATCAATTTAAGAATCATATGCTTTATGTATTTGATGTGTCAAAACAAAGTGAAAGTATTAAATCGGCTACAGTTGATTTAAATATTGAATTAGAAGCGTCTGAAGTATTTAAAAATAATACGCGTGCTTACTGTCTCATTTTGTGTGATAACATAGTGGAGTATAGACCTTTATCCGGAATAGTAAGAAGAATAGTGTAAAAAAATATGAACCGAGTGAGTTTTGACTTGATCCCCGTAACTTTTGTATATAAAATGGAGGATGCTGATCAGCATGTTCATTGGAAACATCTGATTGCTGATAGGCTGAGATTTCAAAGAAGAATCCAAATCATTGGAAAAGTGTTGGAGCCAATTTTACTGAAACATATTGAAACCACATCACAATCGCAGCGAATACTTTACGTGGATATTCAAGGTTTCTGTACTCCAGAGTTTACACCTAAAGAGATGGCTCTCACATATGATGGATGTCGCCCGCAGCGCTTCATATTTAAACCTGTCAAACCGTTTACTCTCTTGAGTCGTGAGTGTCAAAAACAAGTTATGTGGTTGGAGAGAAATCATCACGGGATTCCGTACAACTGTGGATATTCGAATATGGATGATATATCTAATATATTTAATAGTTATCCTGCTGATGTAATTTATGTTAAGGGGGGCCAGAAAGCTAATTATCTTAGCAATTTTTATAATAATATCATTAATTTAGAAATAGATCAGAACTGTCCAATATTATCAAAAACTCTTGATTGTTGTAATATTCATAGAAATAGGTATAGTGTTTGTGCTGTTAAAAATACTATGATGCTATTTAATTATGTTAATAGTATTTAAGATTCTGTTTATATGATGTATAGGGAATAATAAATTAAATAAATGTTATTGGTTTTTACGAACTATGTTTTATTCGCTCCCCATTATTATTATTAAGCTCTTGGTATACACCTTGTTATGAGAAGAAATTTATCATACATTTGTTATCATAACAAGAGACTGGGAAAACTAATCTCAAAAGCTGTACAGATTGTGAATAAATGCTAGTGAGCATACATAAATTAAACATATAAGTCGTTTATATACAAATAAATAAATTGCGTGTGTGTGTGTGTGTCATTGTTTTAAAAATTAGCCACAAATAAATACATATAAACTGAACCATTGCCATTAAATAAATTATGCTTTAGTCGTTTCATTATTATGACTAAATACATATTAAAAACTCTCTCTCAGTATCATTTAATAAATCGATTATGATATATGTGAAAACACATGCGAGTATATACAAATAATTATGGTAATAAATAAATATCAAATAAATAATAACCAGAATTAATAGATAAATAAATACTGTACAACAAAAAAAAAATGGTTATCATGCATATAAGTAAAAAACATTTATCGAAAACTGTGAAAGCTAACAATTATGTTGTATGTCGCGATGCCCCCAAGCTAACGTGTTCACTCCATTTTCACAAATATAACGTTTATCATCCTTTGATGATAGTGCCAATTTATTTTGTGTAATGGAGTGAACAGTGTGGTTAATAGTTTTAAATAAATTTTGTTTACGGTAAATGAATGCAGAATCAAACAGTGAGCGTTTATAATCATCACCGGAAATTTCCCCAGATACAACATATTTTTTCACACCCATAGCCTTCTTGTTCCATTCGCCATTTACGTGGTTCGCATACATTTTTGCCCTCAATCCGACAAACTCAGTCATAATGCCACCACCATTTTCATCCTTCATAAGCCCTAGCACCGCTTTATTTTGTAATGGTATGCTATATGGATTATTAGGTTCAAAATTTGAAGTGTCAAATTTATCTGAATGCTGCATTATATCAGCGTAAATATCATCAGTTTGAATTAAAAGTGTTAGGCTGTCAGTATCCATATAGCATAATGTCACATTCTCACCATATTTAGGTTTTACGAAGTTATAATAAAAGTCATACATTAAAAGTTTTGATAAATCTAAAACTGAAAACCCGATATAAATTGGTTTATCATACACAACTTTTAATCGCTCTAATTGAATCGCAACAAGATTTTCATTAAATATTGAAGCGGATTTGAAATTTAGCTTCGCTATTAAACTTTGAGCTCCGCGTCTTTTACCGATATCGTTCCAATGAGTCACCAATTTCACATCTACTCGCTTATCTACATTCTCCATTGTTTTACCGAAAACAGAGTTATTCATTAACTTGAAAAAATCTTTCTCGAAGTCGTTTTTAGCTGCTTGACGCATGGCTGTATTTAAGTCTATATATTTCTTAAGGAAATCCGACTGTTCAAAACCAATCACTCGGTGAACTTTTGTTAATTTCAAACCATGTGTCAAAACTTGTTTTAAATTTCTATAATGGAGAATGTATTTTCGCTTATTGTTGAGTGATGGGATTAGCTTGGAATTTTTGAATTTTGATCCAGGAGGTACAATGTTTTCCGCCAAAAAAGGTAGATCATTATGTTTGCAATGTAAACCTTCAGGATATTCCAAATCAACCTCCAAAATATATCCCATTGATGAGTCATCGGGTATATTCGCGACATTTAAATTTGTAATTTCATCGCCCGATAACCACTTAAAACCCTTATATGGTAAGAATTGTGACATTGCCCAACCATACAAATTATTAGCATCCCAATATGACAGATATGAACTAGGCAGTGCTGTATCATAGTCCTGCATGTATTTATTATTAGCTCGGGCATACCTTAGCGAACATTGGCAAATTCCGCCGCGTATCCCCTTGCTAATAAAATGATGCATGTCAATATCTGTCAACAATTCTAATTCAATTTTGGTGCATTTTAGCATTGCATCCCAACTCAGACCGGGAGCAGTAAAATATTGCGATGGGTCTAGTCCATATGTTTTAGAACAAACTGTACGGAATGCTTCAAAAATATCTGTTAATAGCAGGACGTCAGTCATTAAATATAAATTTGAATAATCCCCCAATGTTTTACAATTAAATTGATTCCACACATTTTGAGCATGTTGGTAGTCTTTCGCGGAAATGTCAGTATTTGTCAGGGAGTTGAAAAACATTTTTTTAGGGGGCAATCTTGTCTCTTGGAGTCGCTCAATTGAATCCATGTATTGGTATGGGAAAACACCCTTCCTCATTAATAATTTAAATTCATTTAAATGGCGGCCATCTTGGAGTGGTGGGGGGTGGAGTGTGGAGGATATCTAGAATCGGCTCAAGCGCTCTACTGTTATCCCTGAAGAAGCTAATAAACATTGGCGAAAGCTCGGTTTTATGATAAATAGATGATTTATTAACCACCCTTTTTGGTCGGATTCCCTGATACGAGGATTTTTCTTCGACATTTTTACTATATATATATATATACCGGGTGACCCAGGGATCTGTAAAAGCCTCATAACTTATTTGCTATTTGAGATATCGACTTCTAGTTTTCTTGAACTGGTACCCACACTTATTCTACATATTTTAAAAATATGTATGTTTTTGTACAGGGTGTCCCAATATACATAACAGAACAAAGTTATGTTTTTTTAAATGGAACACCCTATATTTTATACTTTATTTTCAACCCTCTTGAGGAGCTTATAAACATAGTATAATATAGTATGGGTCTATTATAGACGTTTGGTTAGTTATGTGCAAATTTGTGGCAAAAACATGTACACTTTGAAAACATTGCAGAAGCGTTCCTAGCAAAGATAGCATCATTATTTATATACTAGAAAATTTTCCATATCATAAAGAATAATACACATCGGCTTTGGTTTTCTTTTATTCATAGTGCTATACAGGGTGTCAACATACGCAAAACAATGGATAACTATTTTTTTTCAAATGGAACACCCTATATAAGTTTCCACCAGTCTATGGCATTTTTAATAAGCTTTCCAATGATATACAGTTTGTATAACAAAATATTAAGAATTCTTGAGATTTATCAATAAAAACATATTTGTTTTGTCACCTCCTGCTGATTTTTGGATTTTCAGCCAAAATTATCCATTTTCAGGAAAAATTATAAGAGACCAAAGTTGTAGAGCGAAAAATTTCCAATCGACATAGGTTTTTCAACTTTTAAGATAATGCGTGTATTGCCCGCCAGAGCTCGCAAAATCGTGACCGTATATGCATTTTAGCGTTTTCTTTTCAATTTTTTTATTAATAAATTGCACTATACTTTATGTTCCGCACCCTCTAGCGGAAAAACGGGAAATTATAGGGAAATTAAAATGGCCCATATCGATTGAAAATGTTCCGCTCTACAACTCTTAATAGAAGCAATTTTTGCCAAAAATGCATAGTTTTCCCTTAAAATGCAAATTGAAAATGTATATATCAATTTTTGCGTTTTCAATGGTTTTTCGCATTTTCAGCGAAAACTATGCATTTTGGGCAAAAATTGCTTCTTTTAAAAGTTGTAGCGCGGAATATTTTCAATCGATGTAGGTCATTTAAATAATTTTATAATAATTTAGAAGACGTGGAAAATAAAGTATAGTGCAATTAATTAACAAAAAATTTGAGAAACGCTAAAATGC
Organism: Ocypus olens; assembly: GCA_910593695.2. Lineage (NCBI taxonomy): Eukaryota > Metazoa > Arthropoda > Insecta > Coleoptera > Staphylinidae > Ocypus > Ocypus olens. The sequence continues at coordinate 20,644,165 of OU343061.1, forward strand.
ATATACGGTCACGATTTTGCGCACTCTGGCGGGCAATGCACGCATTATTGGAAAAGTCGAAAGACCTATATCGATCGAAAATTTTTCGCTCTACAACTTTGGTCTCTTATTATTTTTTCAGAAAATGCTTAGTTGTAGCTGAAAATCCAAAAATGAGCAGGAGGTGACAAAAGAAAAATGTTTTTTATGGATAAATCTTAAGAATCCTTAATATTTCGTTATACAAATTGTACATCATTGGAAAGCTTATCAAAAATTCCATGCATTGGTGGTAAGATATATAGGGTGTTCCATTTGAAAAAAAATAGTTATCCATTGTTTTGCGTATGTTGACACCCTGTATAGCAGTATGAACAAAAAGAACCAAAGCCGATTTGTATTATTCTTCATGATGTGGAAAATTCTTTAGTGTATAAAAAAAGACGCTAGCTTTGCTAGGAGCGCTACTGCAATTTTTTCAATGTGTCCTTGTTTTTGTCACAAATTTGCCCATAACTAACCAACCGTCCATTATAGACCCATAGTATCTTATACTATTTTTATCACCTTCTTTAGAGGGTTGAAAATAAAGTATAAAATATAGGGTGTTCCATTTAAAAAAAACATAACTTTGTTCTGTAATGTATACTGGGACACCCTGTACAAAAACATATATATTTTTAAAATATGCAGAATAAGTGTGGGTACCAGTTCAAGAAAACTAGAAGTCGATATCTCAAATAGCAAATAAGTTATGGAGCTTTTACAGATCGCTGGGTCACCCGGTATATACCGAGTGTTTGGGATAAGGGGCGAACATAGGGATTTAACATGTAAAATTAAATATGTGTAATTATTTGCTCCCCTATTCATTTTAGAGAAAAATCGTAAAGGAATATTTTTTAGAGAATTAAAAACTGTAAATGTATCATCCATTTAATTTACGTTTGTACCAGCATACACCTCAGAAATAATAAAAATAAGTTTAACAATTTACCATTTAATATAAACCCTTGCCATGACTTTGACAAATGTCATGTTATGGTGAGAATAATTTTACTAGTCAAACATTAATTCGGGCGGCCCGTTGGTGTAGTGGGTACAAGCGAGCGCTTATGCCCGTTGCACCGCGTGCCGCGAGGGTTCGAATCCCAGCCCGGGCGAACGATTTCGGGGTCGCGGAATATTCGCTCGGGACCATGGACATTGCATTTGTCTTTCATTATTCAGTTATTCATTTAATTTCTGATATATTACAATACAATGATTATGGCAGATGGCCTCGTAGCCGACGCCAATTTCCCGAATCATTCAATCTCCTTAACCCGCAGTTCCATCCACGTCCAAATATCAATTCACGCATTGTTATTACTATGAACAATAATATGAGTTATTCCAATGGAGAGAGGGTATTATTTATTATCAAAATATTTACAGTGGCGTCAGTTTACACAGAGTTCGTGACTTATTTTCGGTTACATTTAACAATCGACCAATTCCGTCTGTATCAACAATTTCCAAATTTGTGAAAAAGTTCGAAAATACAGCAAGTGTAGCGGCAGATGATTCAAAAGGTATTTCAATAGTCCAATTTCAACAAATATTATTTCAAACATATTAAAATTAAAGGCAAACGGAACAGAAGAAGCAACGATGAATTGAATTAAAGTGGTGTCAGATTACACACAGTTCGTGATATATTTTTGGTTTTACCGTAACCAGCGGTCAACGGGAAATTTTAGAGCAAGTACTCAAAAAGTTCTCCGTTCTGGTGTAAACAATAACCCAATCGGTTATAAAATGCATGTCTAACATTAGCCAACTGCCTATCTGTAATCAATGTGCATTCCGCAAAAATTGCTTCCCGCAAAGATTCAATATTTGGATGGTGTTTTTTGTAAATTTTGTTTTTCAAGTGACCCCACAAAAAGAAATCACATGGTGCTAAATCAGGAGATCTTGGTGGCCAGTTGATAGTGCCACCGCGACCAATCCAGCAATTGGGAAAATTAGCATTTAAATATTCCCTTACATTTAAACCATAATGGGCTGGACATCCATCATGCTGATACCATATCTCCTGATTGTCACGTGCAACTTCTTCTAACGCAGGGCCAACCTGGTTGATTAAAAGGTCTAAATAAGAATTCGAATTTAAATTTCCACATATTTCAAACGGCCCAATAATATTATTTTTAAAAATACCAGCCCAAATATTGATTTTTTGCGGGAACTGGGTTCTAGTTCTAAGGCATATCCGCGGATTTTCTTGGGTCCAGTATCGCGTGTTCTGAGTGTTGGGCTCGTTGTTAAGTGTGAACGTGCATTCATCCGTAAAACAGATAGACTGCAAAAAGTTTCTGTCTATGTTTGATCGATCCTGCATTATCTCGCAGAATACACGCCTGCTTTCTTCATCCACTAGCAATATCTCCTGATGGCATTGATGTTTGTAGGGATAATACCCATGCTTATTTAGAATCTTATACACTGAGAATGTAGACACGCTGCACTCACGAGCAATGCATCGTATGCTAGTTGTTGGATCAGCATTTATCAACCCCAAAACTCTTTCTTCCAATTCATCGTTGCTTCTTCTCTTCCGTTTGCCTGCAATGTTAATGTTTTTGAAATAATATTTGTTAAAATTGGACTATTGAAATACCTTTTGAATCATCTGCCGCTACACTTGCTGTATTTTCGAACTTTTTCACAAATTTGGAAATTGTTGATACAGACGGAATTGGTCAATTGTTAAATGTAACCGAAAATAAGTCACGAACTCTGGGTAAACTGACGCCACTGTAAAATGTTTTAATAATGAATACCCTCTCTTCATTGGAATAACTCAGATTATTTTTCATCGTAATAACTAGAATTGATATACTTGAATCAATGGATCTTTGCGTGCACGTCATAGTTAGCTGAACCTATCTCCGACAACATTTTCATATGTTTACTCCCTCTATGATAAGTTAAATTAGACACAATAATATGTGTACGTATGTCGTCCATGGCAAGGACGTACGGCACTCGGTAAAACCATGCGTTGAACAAAGACAAAACCTTGGTCCGTAAGTCATTTCGGGATTCGTAATGCAGTGGCGGCGCTATAAGCAGTGTTTTCCGTTTTGTGTTCGTTTTTGCATATTTCTTCGATTTTACAACGTATACAGTACATTTTGTGTCGTAACATAAACACGTCGTGATAAACATTGCTTCGTGATATATAAAAAACAGTTCTTTTTAGAACTTTTATAACAATCAGTGAAATCGCTTGGCCTAACCTCAAAATGCCGGGCAAACGTCTAAATTCTCAGTCGCGGAATCTCGTGGTCAATCTAATGGCCTATTTTACAGCAGAAAAGGAAAACAACGGTCCTTTAATTTCACTGAATGCTGTACAAGAGGTAATTTTTTTCTTTGTTGTCTAATTACCTGCTTATTAATATTACATCGTTTCATAGAGAGTTGCTGATGCTTTAAAAATAAGTTTACGGACTATCTCCAGTATTAAAATTGCGAGTGAGAGAAATCAGTCGCTTTCAACCCCTGGAAAATCTAGACCCCGGAAGAAATCGAAAACTCAAGACTTAGACGAGGGTGCTAAAATGGCAGTTCGTAATATGTTGTACAATTTATATGCAGCAAGTAAGTAAATTATTATTGGTGGGAATATTTAGGGAATGGTATAATTTACCATTATAAATAAATTGTTACGCAAATTGTTCTTCATGCTGGATGCAGTGGTGGTTTCATAGAAAATGCAAGTTTAGTTTTTGCAACAAAATCGAAATTATTAGATTATCATGGAGATATGAACGCAGAATTATTCACTAAGTGGGTTGAAAGTAAGTTAATACCAAATTTAGAAGAGCCTTCGTTAATTATTATGGACAACGCATCATACCACAGCGTAGAAGTGGAAAGGCAGCCAACTTCTTCATGGAAAAAAGCGCAGATAGCTGAGTGGTTAGATAAAAATAATATTAATTATGAGAAATCAATGTTTAAAGTAGAACTGCTGAACTTAGCAAAGTTTCACAGAAAGCCGAAGAAATATAAAATAGACCAACTGTTGCGAGAACATGGACATGATGTTTTAAGATTGCCCCCTTACCACTGTCACTTCAACGCCATCGAAATGATCTGGGCACATGCAAAATCATATTACGACAAACACATAGGAGAAGACGGCCTCGGAGATGAGAAAGTGGTGCAAATGTGGAATAAAGCATTACAAAAATGTACACCAGAAGTGTGGCATGCAAATGTTTGTCATACCGAAAAAATAATTAAGGAATGGTATGATCGAGACAAAGTAATAGAGGATATTCCTGAAATTATTATTCATGTAGACAATGACAAGAGTGGCAGTGATACTGATTTCAGTTCAAGTGATTAGTTTTCAACAACATAGATATGTTTTTCTATATCGGGTGTGTATAGACCGCTCATTTGGTCCTACAAGAAAACCTTTATCCATTTCAGCTTATGAAGGTCCTGCCGCTCTATGAAAATGATAAGATATACCGAATGAATGTTATTAACACCATTTTAAATAAAATTTGTGGCGATGGTGGATTCACGACATGTATTGTCTGGAATGATGAGAGTATGTTTACCACAGATAGTTTTTAACATTTACAACAATCGCTATTGGTCTGAGGAAAACCTGCGCAGAGTTCAAGAAGGTTTTCTGTTGTGGGGACAGGACACTCCACTACAACAATCCAGTCGCTTCACCAACGCTTTCGTGGACAGCTCGCTCATCCAGATGACTTCCAAAATAGACTTCTCTCAACACTATTTACTCATAATCTGTTTTACCTTGCATATACATCTGTAAATAAACCCCGATCTATTTATCTATTACCTTCTACTCTAATCCCACATAATTAATCATGGGATTATTGAAAAACAGGACAGCACATGAATGCAATGTTGCCTAATGTATATTCCTTTTAAGTGGCTCCTGATGGCATATGTGGAATGATAGAACATTTTTTCATCGGCATTTTCTATTCAGAATTTTAAGAAGAATAACCGCCACTTGTAGATTATCGGCTATTTATACACCCGATTTATTGTATGTTTTTTAAATAAAATATATCAATTGTTTATTTCCCCTCTAACACGTTCGCAGACGTGATTGCTATAGCATTCACATCATCCTATTTGAAAAATTTGGTCTGTAACATCGTGGATGCTATAGCAGTCATTGTATATAACGGTTAATAGATATTTATGCATCATTCGTGTGACATATTTAGTGATACATACAAAATGTTTAAAACCAAACTGTTGGCAATATTTGCTCCTTAGTTCATTTTATTTATTTAATTAGGTAATTAATCAATTTGCAACAACCTGTTATGTTAAAGGTATACACATGTATAAAATAGTATTTTGTATTGTTCACTTTAATTTCATTTAGAACTGTTCATAATTTTATTTAAATTAAGTTAATTAAGTCTAAACTATCTATAATTATTTTTAGTTTTTAATTCTATTAGAGTTATTTATTTTTTATTTGTTAATTGTAAAATTTCCCTGTAATTGAAATATTCTTTTGTTCTGTTGGGGAAATAAACCTATTATTATTATTATTAAGGGAGATATGGAATGTTTTTCTCTCGAGGTTGACAAGGCATACCGAGGGCCTCCGGCCCGAGGTTTATAAGTCAACCAATATCTCCCGTGATGCATACAATACTTTATTTTTTAGTTAAATATTAGTACTTCATAAAAATATTCAGTATGTTGATCTGCAATATGTATTTGCATGGTTGCTATGACTCTGTTTTAAATCAAACCGCCCGCATTACATGAATGACGATTATTTAATTTGATTTGATTTGACGTTAATGCTTTTATTTTTTAGTAGTATGATATTCACTATTATTGTCTTGATTACAAGGCATGAAAATGCACTTATAACTCCCTCGGGAGTTATGAGATATCTCCCGTGGGAGTTATGAGGTCTGCTCATGTTTACCTGACAAATAGTATATACAATTTCCAAATTCTCCGCTCAAGATGATGATTGAAGATGGACAATCTGCGTCTGCTCATGACCAACTTTATAGCAAGACAGGAATTAAACTTTTCTCAGGTTTGTTCACTATTTTATTCACAACTGTACATTTGTTGTTAAAGCATTAACTTCAAATCAAATTAAATAAACATCAGTTGATGAAATGCAGGTAGTTTGATTTAAAACAAGCTCGTAGCAATCATCTAAATACATATTGCAAATCGTTATACTGAATATTTTTACGAAATACTAATATTTAACTAAAAAATAAACTATTGTATGCACCACGGGAGACATTCCTGTTCTTCACCCTCGGTTGACTGGCCAGAGGCCCTCGGTTTGTAACCCTGTCAACCTCGGGAAAAAAACATTCCATATCTCCCTTAATGCATAAATATCTATAACATCAAACGTACGGTTGTGAATAAAATAGTGAACAAACTTGGGACAAAAGTGTAATTCCTGTCTCACTATAAAGTTGGTCGTGAGCAGATGCAAGATTGTCTATCTTCAAGCATCATCTTGAGCGGAGAATTTGGAAATTGTACTACTTGTTGTCAGGTAAACACGAGCAGACCTCATAACTCTCTCGGGAGATATAACTCATAACTCCCTCGGGAGATATAACTTATAACTCCCTCGGAGTTATGAGTACATTTTCATGTCTTGTATCCAGGACGATAATAGTAAATATCATACTAAAATAAAATATATTTTGACTATTCTTATAAAATATGTCTAATCAGATTTCGGATTTCACAACTAATTTAAAAAAAAAATTGCAGCTCACTAAAATTTTTACAATTCGCGGACGTGTTAACATCACAATTACAATGCAACTATAACAATATCAGAGAGGACTTTCAAAATTAACTTGTGTATAGTCACTTATATTTTTTATTTGGGGCTTCCGCTTATCTGCCCAGAGTTGGTACAAAATTGGAATAATGTCACACAATAGTGAATAATTTGTCTTTTAATTTCGTAAGTGTGACATTAACCGGCGAAAGGCCATCTCGCCGAACGATCGGAAATTATTATTTTCCGCCAAACCTAAAGAGTAGACAAATGTGAATAAAAGGTATATTATTTTGCATTTTTTAAATTTAATTTCAAGAAGGTGGGACCGATAGGTGGAGTTGTTCCCATATAATTTAGTGTTCATATTATATAATAGCCCGCGACGCAAACCATTACCTTTAAAACAGCAATATCAGATGTATACGCGAATATGCCTTTAGTGACGGAATACGAAACGCTTGGTCTGTCGGGCCGCATTTGGCCGGAAGATAAGCAAATCAAATTCTTTATGAGCCGAACATTTTAGATTCCATTACTTATAAACTAAATGCCGCTTCACAACAACCCGAGAACGGGCACCAAAAGTTAAATGATATGATTCGCGTGTTGACATACACAACTAATAACTAATTTCCGGTAACGGGAACGTAAAGCTGGGTATATTTTCGTTCCCGGGTTATGAAGCCGCCTTAAGAGGTTTCTAAGATCACGGTGTAGCTTGCGCTTCGCGCAACAACTCCGTTGAGATCTGTCCCTCCTCGCTCGCATACCGAAATTTACTGACGTTTAAAACGTCAAAATTATGAAGGAATGTTGGCTCATAATGAACGTGATTTGTTTACCTTCCGGCCAAATGCGGCCCGACAGACGCAAGCGTTGCGTATTCGGTCACTACAACGGCATATTTGCGTATACATCTCATTCGTACTGCTGTTTTAATCGTTTACGTCGCGGTCTCAGACTAATTTCAATTTGTTGTTCATTTGTCTGATGCGCAATTTGTTTCGACTACGCCACTGGTGGAATCCATAGCGTTGATTGTACCAGACGACTATCGGTAGTGACGTGCACGCAAAGATCCATTGATCCAAGTATATCTGACTTGCAATATTATTATTTTCACTATAACATGAAACATGACATTTGTCAAAGTCATGGCAAGGGTTTTTATTAAATGGTAAATTGTTAAACTTATTTTTATTATTTCTGAGGTGTATGCTGGTACAAACGTAAATTAAATGGATGATACATTTACAGTTTTTAATTCTCTAAAAAATATTCCTTTACGATTTTTCTCTAAAATGAATAGGGGAGCAAATAATTACACATATTTAATTTTACATGTTAAATCCCTATGTTCGCCCCTTATCCCAAACACTCGGTATATATATATTTATATATACACGGTATTTTTTTTATCGTGGGCCATAGGATTTAACATGCTAAAAATTATACCTTGTGTTAAATGTATATTTATCATAAAATTTTGAAGGAAATTTTAGTTAGTAATAAATAAATTATTTTTCTACATGATCTGCTGCATTAAAATAACTTAAACATGTTTTATTCCATTAAAAAATGAAATTATTTAAAATAAATAACTGAGCAAACATAATCAAAGTACCTTGAATTTCTGAAATGTCAGATTGATTAGTGAATTAATTTCATTTTTTAATGGAATAAAACATGTTTAAGTGATTCTAGATTCTAATTAAGCGCATCATGTGGAAAAGTAATTGATTTATCACTAACTAAAATTTGCTTTAAAATTATATGTTAAAGTATACATTAACACGAGGTATAATTTTTAGCATGTAAAATCCTATGGCCCACGATAAAAAAAAACATACTGTATATAAATATATATACAGTGTGTCCACGGATGGAGTTGACGAAAGGAAAAAAAAACTTTATTATTAATTTACGGCAAAAAATCATTCTTTATAAAAAATTCTGCTTGTCGAAAAAAAATGTTTGTAATCAAAAAAATTGAGATCAGATGTACAGGGTGTTAATAAATTAAAAAAAAACACAAAATGCTGGTTTAAATAAACCATAAAATATGGTCCAATGATTCTATCAAAGATAATTCCACACCATACGTTAACTTTTTTGTAACCTTGACTTCTTCTATTGATGACGTAATTAAGATTCTCGAAAGCCCAGCGCCGACTGTTTTGGGTAGATACGTGCCCGTTGGTGCAAAATGTAGATTTGTCGGTGAAACAAATTAATCTGGGAAACCTGTTTTTGATTTCGAATTTTAATTTCCTTAAAAATAAATTGTAATGTACTTTTGCTTATTTCCAGCATTCTTGCACGCTTCCTTAAAGATAATTTAGGATTATCTACAACTGACCCTAATGCTAATAATGTAGATGTGTCATCTTCATCGCAATATTTCTTCGTTTTCTTCACATTCATTACTGAGTTTCAGTGAATTTTTTTATTAGTTTTCGTAGTGCTTCCTTAGACATAGCCGTATTTGGAATTTTTTTTCCTGAAAAAGATCAATTGCGTATTGATAAGATACATTTCCAACAACAACTTTGTTTAATAAACATTTTGTATAAAATTAAAAATAATGGTTCTTATCTCTTGAAGCATTTTCTTGTTTTCTTAATTATTAACACCCTGTACATCTGATCTCATTTTTTTTATGACAAACAATTTTTTTCGACAAGCAGAATTTCTTATAAAGAATGACTTTTTGCCGTAAAATTAATAATAAAGTTTTTTTTCCTCTCGTCAACTCCATCCGTGGACACACTGTATATATATATATATATATATATATATATATATATATATATATATATATATATATATTTACATCTCGGTATCACTAGTGCGTCCTTTCACAATCACGTTATATTGCGTCCACGTAAAGGAAGGCGAATTATCAAATATACTCCGGAGTATATTACATAACTTACATACCAGAGCTGCTCTATCACTCTTAAAACCTTAGTAGCAAAAATAATTTCATTCACATTGGTATCAATTTTAACTCCTTTCATGGTGGCATCAATAATGCATCCGAAATATACTCTTTCCGTATACTTCGCCATCATTCGTGCACCTTAAATATACATTTATGTATTTTTTACATTACTTTCTGCGTCCGGCACTGTTGCAGTCATATTGGATGTGTGAACATGCATTAATTCTTGTCTGCATAGGAAGACGCCGAATATAATCCGAACGGAGAAATACGCAATAGTAGCGTGTGTGAGTCGGACGAACATGTAATTATTTTGAGCCGGAAAAATATTACCTCCCCCCTCCCCCGTTTTCGAGGATGCTGAACACGATGGTGGCATTAGAATTTCTCTTTGGGGTTGCGCAACCCCTCTAAATTTACCTGCAGAAAAAACACTTTCCCCCCGTTTTCGAGGATGCTGAGCACGGTGGTGGAGTTGAATATCGCGTCCGACTCCTACCAACCCCTCTAACGGCCAATACTTGCCCCCAAAGAAGGTGATTATTTTTAATATCACCGGCAAATGTAATATCCCCCATTTTCGAGGATGCTGAGCATGGTGGTGGTGTCGGATATCGCGTCCGACCCCTACCAACCTCTCCACCGGCCAATACTCGCCCACGAAAGGGGTGAATTTTTACTTTTTTAAATATCACTGACAAATATATATATTTTTTTTCAAGGATGTTGGGAAAAGAAAAAATAATCGTATTTCTCTTCTTGGTTGTAATGGTCTTTCATTCCGGTCCAGCTGAAAAAGTATCATCAAAAACCGCCAGTAGGTCTATTGAATGATTGATTTATGCTTTTATTTTTGCATATAAATAATTTAGAACATTTATTATGATGCGTGAAATTACGGGAATCTTGTTCTGGCTCAAAATATTTACAATTTTCGCGTTTTCCAACTCACACACGATATATACAGGGTGTTTTAAGTTAAGTGTGCATCTTTGCCAAATTCTCTATTATTGGAGGAACTACGATTTTTATTAAATTAGCAAACTTGTAGCATCTTTTTCTATGGTTAAATTGGCGGAAACAGAAAACATCGCATTTTAGAAATTCAATGAAAATCGGCAAATTTTTGAAATCGAAATTTTAATTGAAGTATCCATTTGAAGTTCGGCCGTGGCGATTCTCACCATTTTTGAAGAATATGTTGTGAGGGTATGTATCTGATGGTGGGCTCTGTATAGTAAAAATTAATTTTTAAACTAAGATAAAGATAAATTCAATAAAGACGAAAAGTAGCTCGAATTTGTAAAATTCAACCTGTTCGTAACTCTGCAACATTAAGTCTCAAGACTAAAAACTAAAGACTAAGAACAAATTGTTTATTAAAACAACTACTTGCCTGGCTAATGACACGCCGGATATTGAATGATACAATAAAAAATTACTTGTTGTTAATAGTACTAATATTAATATAACGTACAAGGACTAATTTGAAAGATTTTTCAAATTAGTCCAATTTTAAGCAAATTTGACAATAATTGAAGGTTTCTTCCAAAATATTCACTTTTATGTTAAAAGAAAGGTTGTTTGAAGAAAATTCTGGTTTGAAAGGGTGAATGATAAAGAGAAAATAGCGTTAGTTACTAGTCTATTCTGCCATAACCTATTATTTCTAATTAAACATTCATTTTATAATGAATAGGATGACAAACACTGAAAATACAATGATCCGAATCGCAAATCTTCGTTAATAAAATTTTACCGCCCGGCTCGAAACCACATAACCTCGCAACCAATGCTGGTGACAAACCTCGCCAAAATATTTCATGATTGGGGGTTTAAATTAAACACTTGCTTTGTTTATTATGTATTTGCAGTTTCGCAGCACGTGTTTTGACATTTGCTTGCCATTTGCAAAGAACTACAGATTAATACCAAGAATGGTAATAATTCAATATATTTGCAACAGCGCCTTAGCGCAGTCAATTTGCAAAATTAATTTGGAATATTTGATACAACTTTACCTAAGGAATATTTGGCTCCATATAACTAACTCTCCATCTTTCATAATAAACGAGATCCCCAAGTGATATTTTTTTAATAGAATGATGGTAAAATTAGTGATAGATCTAGTGATAGATATAAAAAAAAATTGGCGAATCGTCAAAACTATAGTCACATATTATGAAAATAGTAGCATAACAAAGTGCTTTATTCCAAATTACAATCAAGACGTATCACCAAGTAAATGTCTCCTAATGCAATTTTTTGTGTACAATTCAACATTTGTCGTGGAATTCGCCAGAAAAGTTGTTTAAATTTCAATAGGTTATTTATTTAATTATAATCCTGGTAAGACTCGTTTGTGTAGATTGTAAATAAATATATATTCAAATATTTTAGCTAAATTTAGTTTTTATTGAATTTATTTAATTCATTTGCAACAACTAAAGAGTTTCTATTTTCAACATAAGAATAATTTTTATTGCTTATGAAAGATGAAAACCTTGAATAATTAATTCAATTATAATAAAAAAAAATACAAATGGAACCAATATTAAACGTTCTCTGATTAAAAAAACATTGAATGAATTTACACCTTTACATTTGCAAATTGTTTTGAGCAAAGTTACACGTTAGTCTCGGCTTTTTGATTATTACGTTTTCGAAACTCGGAATTTTTCAAGAAAATATGATACAAATTTAATATCAACAAATATATTATAACAAACAACATTATATTTAATAATTACTATACATTTTACAAATAATTTTTAGTAATATTTAAATAATAATAAGTTAAATTCGAGCATTCAGATTTAAATTATAGTTTATGTTAAAATTAATTAGTATTTTTTGTTGAATTTGGTTGTCGTTTATCACGTGGTGAAACATTTTTAATATTAAAGGTTGTTAAAATGCGGCATTTGGTTTGTTTCACAATTTCTTATATTTTTTTATTCCGACTAGTTTCGATTTTTACAAAATTATCTGGGTGCCTCATTTTAACATAAATATTAATAAGACAGTTTTGTATTTAAAAGTATACAGAAAACACCTGCTAAATGTTATCTAAACTATTGTGCTTTCATAAAAAATATAGAATCCCGGTTCAGCAGTTCCAAATATGTGTAAGACACTTTTGCATTTCGTAAGTGCGCACATTCCTATAACAAATTGGTGAAAGATTGCTAGCGAATTATTTTAGTTTATTATATTTTGCGGATTATTTTTTTATTTTCAACTGCTATTAAAATATTTAACTACTACAAATAGCACACACACACAGATTGCTTGTTAACATTATTAAAAAGCTTTATTTCTAAGTTGGACTGAATTGTCATTATCATTACCAATATCAATGACGGCAACACGTGGAAACTTGAGTCATGAATATAGATTTAGATTTATATAACTGTCTTTTCTTAAATAAGAATAATATCGTGAAAAGTAAATATTAATTTGCATTTGAATTTGATTATATATGAACAGACATGCATTTCGTAAACGTACATGTTTTAGCTGATTTTTAATTTATGGCGAGTGCATACCCACTTAACTCCAAAATTGTCAAAACAGCCTGCATTGAATCATTCGCCGGAACACTTCGTAAAAGTGCAAGCGAAAAACATAAACAACTCGAAGAAATATTGCTAGGAGTAATATCAGTCAAGACAATACATCATCTATAACCAGAATTTTGATGAAAAATAAAATTTGAATAAAAAAAAATTGTTATGTTAAAATGAATTAATATCCATAGAAAAAAAAAACAAAGTAATAGATAATTTAATCCGTTTGCCTAATTGGAATGCTTTCTGTACTTAAATAATCCGACTGGTTGCCCTGCAGTTCTAAATTCTACTATGGTTATAATTTTAGAAAAATGTCCCTAAGTTTATTTCAATATTCCATTCTTCAATTACATCCTTCCATATTTGCAATTTTAACTGATTTTACTAAAATAGGTGAAGTTTATAAATTTATTATCATTATTGTTTACTCTAGGAACGTTATTGTAAAATCCCGTCGAAATATCTTACTTCCTAAATTGTGTCCTAGCTTTTCAAAAAATATTCAAATGTATTCAATATTTATAATTCTATCTTAGTTTTCGTGAAACGACAATTTTTAACAATGGTCTTTTGAATGATCCGTTGATTTTTGCGTAAATATCACTTTTGATTTTTTACGTAACTGGATTTGAAATTGATTGTATTTTTACTACTAATTTGTTTCCTAAATCTTTTAATTTTATTATTGTGGTTGACTTAAATTTTAGATTTTCCTTAATTTGACATTTTCTATCTCGGAATTAAATATGTCTAAGAAATAATTTAATTTTTCAAGTGTTCTATAGAAACAAGCCAAAATGGCATGAACATTTTTGATCCAGAATTTATTATGATTTTTAGTTGAATTTTAAAAATCATATATTATTTATATGAATTTTTGGATATCTGCATATTGAATTTTAGTGGAACTATTTTGTTTTAAATTTTCGGCAAGTAAATTAGACGAACAAAAAAATTATTGTTCATGTTCGCAATGAGATATAAATATTAAAATAAATCCTAAAACAAATAGGCTCCTGGTTCCGTTACTCTCCTCTCATTTTGGTAGCAACAAAATTAAATTGCAAAAATTAACTCTTATTTGATAATATTTTATCCAACAAAGATGGTTGCGCACGTTACTACGTGGTAATCCATAATTAATTTGCATTAGAAACATCTATTTTTTAACCATAAATCAATCTATTTGTAATTCTCTTGATGGCGGTAATAGTTCGAAACTTGAGTCGTGAATATTTGTTTAGATTAACATTATTTATTTATTTAATTGATTAATAACTGACGTTACCCAATACGTTTTACAATAATTAGTGGTGGTTAAAACAAAGTGATTTTTTAATTAAGTTCATAATTTTATTTATTTATGATAGAAAAATAAATTAGCGCTTTAGCACTTTTATTACTATTACTCTTCGCGCATAAATTAACTCGCAGCGTGGCGAAGATAATTGTAAAGGAACGAAATCGTTCTGATAATCCGCGCAATTTAATTTGGAGGAAGAATGACGCATCATGTCAGCGCGAGGCCGGCGCGACGTTGCCGATAAATCGGGACGCAGAACCGCGGTGGGCGCAAGAGAATACGTACAGACGTATACTTACACATCGACGGTGGCGCCTCTAGCAGAAATTGTGTGAACTAAAATTACTCATTTCAACATCATTGTTGCGTCTACGCGTATTTTTAATATAGCATTCAGGAAGTCGCACTGAAGTAGAAAAAATTGAAAATAGGTGATGTTTAAATTGCGTCCGTATATGGACGCAATGATATCGGGATGTAAATATATATATATATATATATATATATATATATATATATATATATATATATACTGTATATACACATATAAATAACAATAATTCATCTCATTTGCTCTTCCCCTTTGGATTCCGAATCAAAAAATAATTCCTCAGTGTCTTCAGACAATTCATGTGTTTCGTTGCCAGATTTCATAAGTTTTATATAGTGCGCTTCATAAACTAGTTTGCCAGCACGTTCTTCCGGCAGCCTGTTTCTTTTAGCACTATGAAGAAAAGAATAAGAACTAAAAGAACGTTCTGTGACCGGAAGCTGGTAAACCTAAATCTTTAAGTTTCGTTGTTTTGCACATTCCTCTCCACCAGGTGCAAGGGTCCACAGTTTTTGAAGACACACAAATAAAATTTTCCTTTCAGATTCCCATCTTAGCTATGTACTGGGTGAGTTCAATGCAAATTATTTCCTCGTGCATGGAAAACTTTGAATTGTCTTTGATGACGCGAGAAATAAATCGAAATATATTCTTTGACATCGACGACTAAATAATATCGCTTGTAAATGTTCGTCATTTATCTTTTGTCTTTATTAAACAAATGTTTGGATAGTTAAGTTGATACAAGATTACCGTTAATTGCACATTTTAAAGTTATCATTGAATCAATTGGCTAATCAGTTGCGCTGTTTTTAACTTAGATGCGCACAGTATCCAACGATAGTTAAGTTTAATACCTCTAGTTCATCAATCACGCTTCCGATTTTGTTTTAATTTTAAGTATATACATATATATTATTATTATACTGTAAGTAACCATTTGTGCAATTTGCAATAAATATATTATTTATATCAATGACTTCGTATTACTCGTCCATTTGATTTTAATCAAGTACTGTGGAATTCGGAAACCCACAAGCTCTGCAACCTGTTCTACCCGCATCCGCTTTTGCAACACCAGCGCCATTCCATGACCACAGTGATGAATTAAAAATGCAGTAAATGTTTTATTCAGAGAGTCGCCGATCTATTTTAAATTATGATCGCTATAAACCACTATTACAGTTGATCTCTTTTTCATTAGTAATTTGTATTGTATTTATTGGGTGTTCTAACCAAAATTAAAATCTGTCATTTCTGACACTGACGTAAGAGTCCAATTTATCATTATGGAGTAGTATGAGATGTACGCCATATTGGCCTAAAAAGACACCGCCAAACTTACCATTTTCGTACAGTTGAACATAATAATATTTTGTACAACAAGAGTGGATATGGGCTTTCATATCAACTAGATAACTTTTTCTACGACTGAAATCCCTTTCACTTTTTATAATGAATACCAAATACAAACATGTAAATTAATTTATCTGACATTTGGTGTGTGACGTTTTCCATCGGCGCGGCCACGTCTCCATTACAAAAAAGTTACTGTAACATGTGGTTTACAATGTTGAAGGTTTTTCAGTTTGGGAAATGTTTTCTATGCACGTAATCATAACGTTTTCATTGATAGTTTCCACATTCTTACTTTTACACCAATCCATATATTGTTTGTATGCGAAGTCATATTTTGGACGGGATCTGATCGGCAGTAATCCCTGCTGGATATCTTGAGCAGAGTGAGATATGGGGGCATCATATCCACTCGCGTTGTACAGATAACTTTTGATAACTTCATTGATAGTTTTCACATTCTTACACAAATTCATCTGGTAAAAATTAGGGACTTAAATCAATTATTAAATGACAATGCAATAGATATTTATGCATTAAGGGAGATATGGAATATTTTTCCCAAAATTGATAGGGTTACAAACCGAGGTCCTCTGGCCCGAGGTTTGTAAGTCAACCCAATTTGTAATTAGTAAAAATATTGAGTATAGCGATCTGCAATATTTATTTGCATGGTTGCTATAAGTTGGTTTCAAAACAATTTGCATTTCGTGAACTAACGTTTATTTAATTTGATTTGAATTTAATGCTTTAACAAAAAACATACGGTTGTGAATAAAATAGTGTACAAACCTGGGCGAAAAGTTTAATTCAACATTACCTACCAGTACTGGTTTCAAATGGTGGGTGCTTATGCATAGGTTAGGGTGAGGTTAAGGCTGCCCCTCTTTAGACCAGCTAGTAGTTTTGCCCGCAGTAGATTAGGTGACGGTGAAGCCGTCATTAATACATAGGAAGTAGTTATACGGGCTCGCTGTGGTCAATGGCGGAGAGGAGGGAGCCCGGTTGCTTATACTTAGGTTAGGGTGAGATTAATCCCCCCCTTTAGACCGACTAGTAGTTTTACCCGCAGCAGATTAGGTGACGGTGAAGCCGTCATGAATGTATAGGAAATAGTTATATTGCATGAATGTGTGGGAAGTAGTTATACGGGCCATCGACCACAGCGTGCCAGCTTGCTTATGCTTAGGTTAGGGTGAGGTTAAGGTCCCCCCTTTAGACCGACTAGTAGTTTTACCCGCAGCGGATTAGGTGAAGGCGAAGCTGTCATGGATGCATAAGAAGTAGTTACTCGGACTCGCTTGTTGATGCTTATAGGTTAGGGTGAGGTTAAGCTCCCCACTATGTCAAAATATTGCTATGCGAAAGGCTGCAATACGTCCACGTATATACTACCATGGACTATTATTTCTTATTTTTTAGTGTTGTGAATTTGACTTATGTAACCTTAATATTTGACAGTGACAGTTATAACTAGCAATACAGTAAATCTAAAAAGGTATTGCCTCCCAACATGCTTTGATTTTGTGTCAGAGCTTAGATTGACATTTGCCGGTTTGTCAAACGAAAAGTCATATTTACATTAATAAAATTAGGGGTGTCATTTTTTTTGTCCACGGTAGTATGCCAACGCGGTTATAATACTCGTCAGCCGATGTACTCGTCAGTTGACTTTTGACTTATAACCTAAAATTCTGTATTAAATTTCCATCTAATCCGGAACTTCGCAAATTATGGGTTGATGCTTTGCTTGTAAAGAATAGGCCTGGAAAGTGGACCCAATTTGCCGAAATATGCTCGCATTTGCATTTTCTACGTTGCCGATGAATACATCGAGAAATATATTTTTTTTTGCTTTCCGGTTTTTAAATTACGCTCCATTTTCGGTTACGGGGCAGGACTTATATCGGGCTCCAGCTCGCGGACAACTTTTGGAGCAGTGATAATATGGAAAATGGAGGGGGAATAGCAGTCCATATGTATATACATAGTCAAATGTATTCACATATTTTCCGTAGGAAATATGATAGATTGGTTTTCTGATTATGATGTGACCAGTTGGCAACGCTAATAATCACAGATAACTAAATAGAGTGTTCAGTTTGTATGTCTGTCAGTTTAGGCGGAACAATGAACTGTACATAACCTTAAAATGTGATATTTATGTAAAGAAAAACATATTAAATTCGCATTTTCACTACTCACAAATCGTAAGTTTACATTGTTATAAATTGATTGTGGTTGTTGGTTTACCAAAAACTACCCAGAAAATCAGGTTTGTCCGATATGAGAGAAACTTTAAGGGGGCATAACTTCTTCCCTTTATGTTTCTCAAAGTTAAGACATACATTTTTGGACTCGGCTCAAGAAACTACGTCTACAAAGAGTTAAAAAGAAAGAAAACAACAGCCCCCTTCCCGGTTTTTCCCGATTTACCCTAAAGTAAACCCTTACTGAATTTTAGGTTATAAGTCACCTTACCTGTACATGGGCTGACGAGAATTATAACCGCGTTGGCACATATACGTTCGCCATTTATTTTTATGGCTTTATCGGGGATGACTAAAATGAATACATTTATGTAAAAATGTGCTAGAATTCTTTAATAAATCAGAAACAATACCAAATACAGACCCAAACAAAAAAAGGATAATGAAAACTACTCGTTTAATGATAATCACACAAATTTTGAGGTTATAGGAAAATCAAAGCAGGTATTTTAGTAAATTGGTTTAATCTAAGTAAAACAACAAATTCTAACTTTTAACATTTAAGCACTAAGGGACTTTAGTCTGTATTCTTATCCCATGGATTTGTTTCATTTCTTCCTTAATCGTATTTGTGACGGCTTGGTGTTGTTTCACAATAGACAGTCCTTTAAACTCCGCACTTTCCACAAACACTTGAAACATTGCTCCACATCCTCCTGATACATCCTCAACCTTTACGTCTTTAGCATTAGGGAACTTTTTCTTCAATAAAGATGTAATATGTTCTTCAGAAATAACCTTCCCTTTTGTCCCGTACCATATATTATTAAATACTCGTGTGCCAAGAAGGATTTTATTCACTGTCAGCACATTGTTGGCTTTATTATAAAAATTTCTTAATATCTTGGACATTCTGCGGTGTTTCGAGGTTAATAGATAATAATGGGCTCGTTCGTCAGAATTTTCAACTGTCAACATGTTTATTTTCATTTACACTGAATGTTGGTATTTGATGAATGCTACTTCGGCCATTCTGATTGCAGTGCTTTATTTGTGTACTTTTATTATAATTTGAATTAAGCTATTTGCACAAAAGAATTTAATTCGTACCTACCACCAAGTCGTGAATTTTCTCAATTTCAGTTACAGGATAAATTATATTTTTATAATATACCGGGTGTGGCACTTAAGACGCCTCGGACCATAGCTCCTTTACGATAAAAGCTATCGAAAAAAATCTAAGAACAAAGTGGTGCATAGTTACCGTCGCTATGTTTCAAAAATATTTCTAATCATCAGTGGCGTGCCGTACTCCAGTGGCGTACCAAACTTATGTTTTTTTTAAATGGAATGCCCTATTTTTTATTGCAGATTTGGAAAGTGCTCGACGAGTACTTATTTTTTTATCTAACATGTTATACCCTTCACTTTAGCGGTTTCGCTGTTATAACCCCTTCTTTCAAAATTGCGCCCCATTTTTGAGATTTTTTTGTAGAGAAACTAATTGACGCCGGCGCCTAAATTTTGAATTGAGGTACAGGTTAAGACCTCGAATACCTTCACATAATTTTTTTTCGGGTAATTTATGGAAAAAAATAATTTTTGATTGATCTTTGCATGTTGTCATTTTTTCCGAAAATTTCAAATGGCACCCCCCTAAAAAAATTACGGCGTTGTACAGCCAAAACTAAATTTTTCATGGGTGTAAAAAAAATTACACATTGCATAACAAAATTTCGGAGAAAAAAGGAATTTCATAGCAAATGTCGGGAAACGTTTTCCGTTCCCAAGTGTGCCATGAGAAAACAAAAGATTGGTTATTGTCAAAGTAAATTATTAGACGTCAGTAGCAGCCATAAGTCATTTTTGATGAACGTTCTAAAAATGTTCCGAACTCAAGAGGAAATGGTTGACATGATATTTATTCTTGGAGAATGTAACAAGAATTGTTTCTTGGCATCAGGAGTGTACGCTGCGAGATATCCGCACAGGGCACATCCAAATGAACGTGCTTTTCAAAAAGTGTTGGAGAGATTTACTACTACGGGAAGTGTGAAACGGCCAAGGAGAGTTAGAAAGAAGGCAGTTATTACCGAAAATAATGAACTGCAGGTTCTGGAGGCAGTTATTGAAGATCCTCATACCAGTATCCGTGATATTAGTACGAATCACGATATTTCAACGCGATCCGTACATCGTGTTCTTAAAAAGTACAAATTCCGTCCATTTAAGATTCAACTGCACCAAGAATTGTAACCTCAAGATTTTCATGCGAGCCAAGATTTCTGCATGTGGGCTATCAACAAAATTGAGCAGGAGGAATCATTTCTTATGCGCGTATTATTTTCTGATGAAGCAACGTTCCATAGAAATGGGCATGTCAATCGCCACAACTACCATTATTACGCCGATGAAAACCCACAAGCCATGCGAATGATAAACCACCAGCAAAGATGGTCGCTGAATATTTGGGGAGGCATACTTCGAGAACACCTTTTGGGTCCTTATTTTATCGAGGGGTACCTGAACGGCAACAGTTATTTGAGGTTCCTTCGCGACGACTTGGATGATCTCTTGGAAAATGTCCCTCTAGCCGCTCTTCGACAGATAGTTTTCCAGCACGATGGAGCTCCTGCACATAATAGCTGTGTCGTTCGGGAATTTCTCGATGAAACGTTTCCGGACTCCTGGATTGGTCGTGGGGGTCCTGTGAGGTGGCCGCCAAGATCACCAGACCTCACTCCCCTTGACTTCTTCCTTTGGGGCCATATCAAAGACGAGGTTTACAGGACGGTACCAACTACTGTCGAGGATATGAGGGAGAGAATCCGCGCGGCTTTCCGCGGTATATCACCAGAAGTCCTTAGGGCAGTGTCTAGAGCCTGTGAGTCGAAGTTGCGGTTATGCCTCCAGCAGGAAGGTCATCATTTCGAACATTTAGTTTAAGTTGTTAAATTTTCTTTATCTGCATTTTTCATATCATGTTGAATAAATAGGTACATACTATTATGTTGACCGTATTTGTGTATTTGTTTTCTCATGACACACTTGGGAACGGAAAACGTTTCCCGACATTTGCGATGAAATTCCTTTTTTCTCTGAAATTTTGTTATGCAATGTGTAATTTTTTTTACACCAATGAAAAATTTAGAGTTTTGGCTGTACAACGCCGTATTTTTTTTAGGGGGGTGCCATTTGAAATTTTCGGAAAAATGACAACATGCGAAGATCAATCAAAATTTTTTTTTTCCATAAATTACCCGAAAAAAAAAATTATGTGAAGGTATACGAGGTCTTAACCTGTACCTCAATTCAAAATTTAGGCGCCGGCGTCAATTAGTTTCTCTACAAAAAAATCTCAAAAATGGGGCGCAATTTTGAAAGAAGGGGTTATAACAGCGAAACCGCTAAAGTGAAGGGTATAACATGTTAGATAAAAAAATAAGTACTCGTCGAGCACTTTCCAAATCTGCAATAAAAAATAGGGCATTCCATTTAAAAAGCATAAGTTTGGTACGCCACTGGAGTACGGCACGCCACTGATGATTAGAAATATTTTTGAAACATAGCGACGGTAACTATGCACCACTTTGTTCTTAGATTTTTGTCGATAGCTTTTATCGTAAAGGAGCTATGGTCCGAGGCGTCTTAAGTGCCACACCCGGTATAATTAAGACTGGTAATTTCCACGACTTCGACAACTCGGCCGCTTAATTCCAACAAAAATCGGTTTGTACGCTTGGGAAAATGGTG
Source organism: Ocypus olens (assembly GCA_910593695.2). Taxonomy (NCBI): domain Eukaryota; kingdom Metazoa; phylum Arthropoda; class Insecta; order Coleoptera; family Staphylinidae; genus Ocypus; species Ocypus olens. The sequence goes on from OU343061.1 coordinate 20,666,451, forward strand.
ATCGCTGGACGAACTTGTTCATCAGAAAATTCACCAACGGTTGGCAGTAAATTCCCAACTGTTTTGACTGATGAACGTGCCCAATGGCTTACGATAAACCAAAACCAAAAATAAACATGGCAAATCGGCGGTTAATTATTTAAAAAATGCACTGCGCATTAACAAACATCTCTTATGATAAATATAAAAATCTCGACTATCGAGGGAAGTTCGTGAAATGCTAACGACTCACATTCGTTAAGGTTAAGCAGCGCGCGTGCTCATAGATAGAGCCCGTCATCGTTGTTAGCAGCCATTCTTATTTCGCAGGTTGGGCAACTGCGAAAATCAGACGGGCTGCCACAGAACACATACCTTTAAAAATTAAACCTGCATCTTAAATTTCGGAAACACGATTTTTGGCGCCGCCTGGTGTCGGGGTGGCAAACCACGCCAAAATTTAAAAATGGTATACTCGTCTACACGATATATTTCAATTTAATATAAGACTAAAAATATAATCAATTATGTTTTTTCAGCACATAATTGATTATACTTTTAGATAGTACATAAATGAAGAAGCCACTGGTTTTGGTAAAAGAAAAAAGATTGGATTTCACAAAATAAAAATAAAAATAGGCCTACATGGAAAAATATATTTAACAGAATAATTTTGCATGGACACTAAATAATCAAAAACGATGGAGATGGAATAAATGGGGTGCTTCTTTGAAGGCAGCCTGAATGGGGACGTGTTTGAACAATTTTGTAGGAATCATTTCAGATCTGAATCTAGGTATCATTTATATGAGTACCTACCTGATGTACCACTCAACGTAATAAGAGATATGTGGATCCAGTCGGATGGTGCAGCACCACATTTTGCTCGCAGTGTACGACAATTTTTGAACGACCGTTACCCTAATAAATGGATAGGTCGCGGCGGACCAGTACTGTGGCCACCTAGGTCTCGGGACTTCACTGAATTATATTTTTTTTCTATGGGGCTATATTAAGGACATGGTGTTCTGCATTACGCATCACCTGTTTTTTTATTTAAAATTATTGGTACCCATATTTTAAAACTAATAATAAAAACATGCAAATCACCAACGAATTTTGAAATATTAGAGTAACCATCAACTTTAGACATACGAAACCTCATATGAAACGAAAGTTTACTTACTGAACTTTTAAATTATGAAATAATATATTGGGTGTTCCATTTGAAAAAAATAGAAATTGTGTAGTTTGCGAATGGCTATCACCCTGTAGAATACGTTGAGTTATGTTTTGGTTGAGTAATTTTGAAGACTAAAGTTCAACTAAACTTTACACTAAATTAGAATGAATTATCTTTATTAGTTTCAGGGTAGCACTTTAACAATTTTGTTCAAATTTTTGTATAAACAACTAAATAACACGAAAACGGCGGGGTTTGAATCCACACAACCTAGGTCATTTTAATTTCCAAGTGACAAGGAATCAAAAAATGCTAAAATATACGGGATGTTCCATTTAATAAAACATTGGAGGATGGATAAGTTTGGTCTGTAACTTTGTTATGAGACACCCTGTATAAATTTACATATTTTTAGGGCGAATTGCAATATCTCAGTAGTTTATAATTTGACAAAAATAAAAGTTATATGTTGTATGAGGTACTTTTGTGAAAAGAATAAAATGAGCTTAACAAAATTCCGATATCTTTATTAATATTATATGATAATATCTTTATTATTATTATATGAGAGTTATAACATAAAGCGTACGGCAACTCTTTATCAGTAGGCAGAGTCGTAGGTATAAAAATTTAAAGAACAAAAAAAATGTTGAGCGCCACTTAGTTTAAAAAAATTCAAAGATCAACTTCCCCTTTCTAAACCAATAAATTCTAGGGGAGAAATAAAGTTCTTTATTAAATAATGAAGTAAAAGGATATTTATATGTATACAAATCAATAAATGTAAACACATTAAAGTAAGAATTAATTAATTAGCGAACGCTCAATAACCTTCGAATATCAAAACCCCAAATTGTCTTTGTTTTTTTTTTAACAAACGAATCTCAATTCAAACCACAAGAAAATTTCGAATACGCAAACAACCGTTCTATATAAACGTAAATCCGTCTAATAAATGGATTCAGATAGAATGACGTTACCTTTCTTCACATTTGTTATACAATAATTTAAATCTTATAATACAAAAATCGCAACAAAAAAAAAATAGTCCCCCTCCTCTAAATTTCCACCATAAATCTTTCTCAATTAGTTGACTTAATGCAATTACTTCTAAAATTGTTTCGCTGCTCTTCGTTCAATAATTTACAAACTTGAGCTAGGAATATCTAATTAACCAACAATAAATTAAGTTCTTCACTTTTAAGCAATCATTCATGAACCACTACATTACATGAAACACTGATCAAATTAAATGGCATTTGACGTGTTTTAAAAAAAATCAACAATTTGCTCTATAGTTTTACGTATCTGGGATTTCCTGCGAATTCTTCCGCTTCGATTAGGTAAGCTTCTGAATCCACGACTTGTAACAGAGAACTTGATCCTCCTAACTCAATCCTCCGAACTTGCAGTAGCAAAGAATTCAACCTCGAACCGACCTCCAGGAACGGCACTAAATTCAAATGAGAATGGGTTCAAATGGGTTGTTAAATTTCTAATCAAAATTTAACCCAAACAACGAGGCCTAAAATTGAATCACAAATTTTAATCAACCACGCTGGGATTATTATTATCAAAACTGAAAAACAAAATGGGCAGCTGATAAAAGGTGGACAACTCAAAATCGATAAATTTATACAAAATGGAGGAAATATGGAAATTTATCTTAAGATGTATTTTGGCCTCGCTTAATTTGAATTTAGAATTGAATGGTTGTGAAGAGATCACGAAGATTCACTAGGATTCTTTTATTAACGCAAAGGCATACAGCACGTGTTTTCTGAAACTCTTTTCCAACAACCTTACAACCTCCTGAGCACACAGGTTGGCCATTACTCCTTGCTTTTACTGTCAATTTTTATTTCCCCTGGAAATAACTAAACGAGAGCCCTCTACTTAAGACTAATTAGGCATTGGTAGTTTCGAATCAACGAACCCAAAGCCTATTTTCGCCACTATACAGGGTCTTTTTTTTAACTCAGAACATATGATTGTTAATGTCTATGTTCTATGTCATAATAATCACATCAACGCATTGCAATCTAGGCAACCATACTTACACTCGGTTTTATTTAATTGTCAAAATTGTGTTATTAATAAAAATGTATTACACCACCGAAGAAAGAATACAGATAATTAATTTGTACAAGAGTAGGAACAGCATTCGATATGTTAGAGATTTGTTTTCGGTTGAGTATCCGAGCAGACAAGTTCCATCCATCTCAACAATTTGTAATATTATCCACCATTTTGACAATACTGGCTGGCTGAGTAATTTTCACATTAAAAGGGCTAAAGGAAATCACATTTTAACGGAAGAGATGAAACTCAACATTTTATGTTACGTAGGGCAGAACCCCATATCATCTTTAAGAGTTATCGCAGCACAGTCTCAAATAAGTTCAGCTTCCGTTTACAAGACATTAAAAGAATTTTAATACAATGCTTACAAGTTTTCAAATCATCAGCAACTATCAAATGAGGACAAAGGCAAACGAACAGAATTCTGTGAAACCGTATTTAATTTAATTAATAATGATCAAGAAATTTTACATAGAATAATATTTACTGATGAGGCATCATTTTCCTTAAATGGTGAAGTTAATCAACAAAATTATCGGTTAGTATTCTTTATTCCTTATCGATACCCATTCCTTACAGCCATTCCTTACACCCATTCCTTCACCTTTTAGATTTTGGGCGTGCAATAATCCTCGCTTACAAAATTTGACGCACACACAATACAATGCGAGAGTTAATGTGTGGGCTGGACTAATGAATGATACCCTTATTGGTCCTTTTTTTTTATTAATGGAAATCTAAACAGTAATGTTTACTTAGATCTTCTGCGAACTCGTATAATTCCAGAAATTCATACACTAAACATTGCTGCTCCTTATTATCAGATGGATGGAGCGCTTCCACATTCTACAGCTGCCATTAATAATTATTTAAGTGAATTACTTCCTGATCGCTGGATAGGTAGATTTGGTCCAATACCTTGGCCACCCCGGTCGCCTGATTTGTCTCCAAACTACTTTTTTTCGTGGGGGTATCCAAAAAGCAATATTTATAATAACATTATTATAAACAATACTTCAGAGTTAAAAGATCGTATAATTACTGTTTGCGATTAATTAAGAAGAAATCCGCAACACATTAGAAACGCTATTCAAGGATTTTATAATCGACTTGGCTACTGTTTAGAACGTGAAGGTGGTCATTTTAAATATTTATTATAATTACTTGCGATTTATCATTGTTTGTTTCATTAACCTCACTTTATTCGTAATAATTTTAAGCTTTCACTGTGACAGGTCGACGGGGCCGAGAGAAGAAGAAGCGTTCACTGGCACCTTTGTGTACTTGGTGCCTATATTGTCAGTATATTGCAATGCGTTGATGTGATTATTATAACATAGAACATAGACATTAACAATCATATGTTCTGAGTTAAAAGAAAGACCCTGTATGTGTTCCAACAACTATTTGCATGTCGATCAGTGTGCCACTCTCAAATACCCTTCGTTTTTTACTATCTCCGTTACGAAGTACGAGAAAGTATTGTGATCGTGATTTTTGTTCAAAATTTTTTTTTACGGAAATATCCGTTTTGGGGTCCCTAGATGCCATTTCAATAATTTCTGGAATTTTTTTTGTGTCTCTGTGTGTGTGTGTGTGTGTGTGTGTGTGTGTGTGTGTGTGTGTGTGTGTGTGTGTGTCTGTGCGCGCTCTATCTCAAAAACTAATAGAGCAAGTGGTATGAAACTTTGAACATACGTCTTATTTGATAATCCGGAGAACTGAAAAGCTTTTGGTAAAATTTCGTACACCGGAAGTGGGCGTTTACCTTAACTGTTTTTTGTTTTTTGCCAATACTTTCTTAAATATGAAAAATATCACAAAAACATTCAAACAAATTTTGAATACAACAAACAAATGAACATCTTTTGCTTGAAAACATTTTTCATAAAATCATTTTTATTCGAGAAAAAAATTTATTATTATTTTTTTCATTTTTGGTTTATAATTATAAAACTGTAATAATTACATCAAATTTATATTAATAATAATTGTAGAGAATGCAAAAATGAACATCTTATAAAGAATAAGTTTTTTTCGAAATCCCTTTAGTTTTAGAGTAAATTGAGTTTTTAAATTTGAAGTATAATTTTTCCATCTTTTATTATTTTGACGTTTTAAACGTCAGTTTCATCCGAGTCTACAAAACGCCCGATGTACATTTAAAATATGATTTAAATTGAAAATAAACCATGAAAGCGTAAATATAAATGATGTCTGCAGATTGCTGGAAGTTCTTAAATAATTCGACGGAGCGACGAATGGCAATATCAGTCCCAAAATGTTACATAGTGCTGAATGCGATTTCAGACATGTAACGGCAAATATCAATCATGTAATTCAACACCCGGGGGTGCATTAGCACGGGGAGTAGTTGTTTTGATTGATATTTGCGGTTCTTACTATAATAAGTAAGACTTCGCTGCAGAAGCTCAAGTAATTAATTACTACTTTATTATATTTTAATAAACTGCAGCTAATTAAACATATGTTTAATATTTTCTAATAAATGATAGGGTCAAGTCGGAGAAAGTAACATGATGGTCACATCGCCATTTTTTGTTTAATTATTGTATGACTTGTGTACGACATTATTTGTTAATTTAGCTCCAATAAAGAATATATTTGCAATTACGCAATTTTTTTTTCTCGAAAAAATGGGGGGGGGGGGTATCTACGGTTTTTCTTTAATTATTGTTGAGGAGTATGTGGGGAACGTTTATCTAGTTTAAATTTTTCTATGGGAGTATGACGTCCTTGTTTTTTTTAAGAAAATTTATGAATGTCGTGCAGGATTACGCAAATTATTTTTTTTTTCTCAAAAAAAGGGGAGTGTGCCCACAGTTTTTCTTTAATTATTGTTGAGGAGTATGTAGGGAACGTCTATCTAATTTAATTTTTTCTATGGGAGTATGACTTCCTCGTTTTTTTTTTACAAAATATGTAAATGTCGTGCAGCGTTACGCAAATTATATAGGACGTGCCATCCGTTTTTCTCTATCTATTATAGATGTGGATCTTTTTTTTATGGGACACCCTGTATATCTGGTAATAATTTTAAATTATCCACACAACGGTCCTACAGGGTGCCCGTTTTTCGAGCGGCACCATGGGGATTTCAGTTATCTTAAGAGATACGAGGTTGTGTATTATAACGTTGATTAATAATCCGTTGAGAAATTGGAGTTACCTTTTTTGTTTTAAAAAAATCGCTAAAAAATAAAAAAAAAATTCATTTTTACTTTTTTATTCGAAAACTATTATTATTGCGCATTTTGTACTAAGACATGATTAAAACACTTTTTAATGGAGGATCTAAATATGTTATTAGATTTATTTTAGCTTTCAAGATGGCGGAGAAACAATAGACAACTTTTGTTTTTCTTATGGGCGCCATATTGGATTTTTGCATTTTCTAATTCAAGATTTTTTCTGTTTACGATGATATATCATACATTATGTTTTAATTTTACATTTGAGCCAAAATTTTAAGTTTATTATTTTTGTAAAGAGTGCCATGTAACAAAATCAACACTTTTGTTCAAAACAAAATGTAACAGTTTCATTTAAACTTCATTTTTGAAATTTACTTTACTGGTAACTTTATCGTAAAAATGAAATTTTCAAGTGAAGAAAAACGCGATATAATTTATTCCCATTTATTTCTATAAAAATGTGCAAGTCTCAATGGAGGTGTATCTTCAGAAATCTATGTATCTTCAGATTTATGAAAGCGTTCCAGCCAATATTAATGGACTGCGTAGAAGTATCGTTGATTCTATAAATAATATTAGAAGAAGAAATATTAGTGGGGCAATTGATAATTTAAGAAAAAGAGCAGAATTGTGTTTGGAAGTGTAATGTGAACAACTTGAACACTTATTGTAGCATTATATTTTCTAGTAGTTTTAAATGTTGTAATAAATTCCTGAGATTGTTATTCGTTTATAGATTATATTTTTTATGTAAACCCAACCTTACCTAAACAGAAGTGTTGATAAATGAATGCATATTCCCTTGCTTGATTGTAGATGCATTAATTAATAAAATAAAATGTAACAGTTTGTTTTATAGGCTTTATAATACTCATTGTTGTAGAAATGTAAAATTAAAACATAATGTGTGATACATCATCGTAAACAGAAAAAACTCTTGCATTAGAAAATGTAAAAATCCAATATGGCGCCCATAAGAAAAACAAAAGTGGTCTATTGTTTCTCCGCCATCTTAAAAGCTACAATAAATCTAATAACATATTTAGATCCTCCATTAAAAAGTGCTCTAATAATGTCTGAGCGCAAAATTCGTAATAGTAATAGTTTTCCAATAAAAAATAAAAATTGAAAATTTTGATTTTTTCGCGATTTTTTTAAAACAAAAAAAGGTAACTTAAATTTCTCAACAGATTATTAATCAACGTTATAATACACAACTCTGCCCTAATTTAACCAACTTAGTATCTCTTACGATAACTGAAATCCCCATGGTGCTGCTCGAAAAACGGGCACCCTGTATATTTGAAAGTAATAACACGAAGTTTCATGGTTTTCCCTAAAATGACCGTGTCGTATGCGTTGCCCCACCCTGTATATATACCGGGTGTGGCACTTAAGACGCCTCGGACCATAGCTCCTTTACGATAAAAGCTATCGAAAAAAATCTAAGAACAAAGTGGTGCATAGTTACCGTCGCTATGTTTTAAAAATATTTCTAATCATCAGTGGCGTGCCGTACTCCAGTGGCGTACCAAACTTATGTTTTTTTAAATGGAATGCCCTATTTTTTATTGCAGATTTGGAAAGTGCTCGACGAGTACTTATTTTTTTATCTTACATGTTATACCCTTCACTTTAGCGGTTTCGCTGTTATAACCCCTTCTTTCAAAATTGCGCCCCATTTTTGAGATTTTTTTGTAGAGAAACTAATTGACGCCGGCGCCTAAATTTTGAATTGAGGTACAGGTTAAGACCTCGTATACCTTCACATAATTTTTTTTCGGGTAATTTATGGCAAAAAAATAATTTTTGATTGATCTTCGCATGTTGTCATTTTTTCCGAAAATTTCAAATGGCACCCCCCTAAAAAAATTACGGCGTTGTACAGCCAAAACTCTAAATTTTTCATTGGTGTAAAAAAAATTACACATTGCATAACAAAATTTCGGAGAAAAAAGGAATTTCATCGCAAATGTCGGGAAACGTTTTCCGTTCCCAAGTGTGCCATGAGAAAACAAAAGATTGGTAATTGTCAAAGTAAATTATTAGACGCCAGTAGCAGCCATAAGTCATTTTTGATAAACGTTCTAAAAATGTTCCGAACTCAAGAGGAAATGGTTGACATGATATTTATTCTTGGAGAATGTAACAAGAATTGTTTCTTGGCATCACGAGTGTACGCTGCGAGATATCCGCACAGGGCACATCCAAATGAACGTGCGTTTCAAAAAGTGTTGGAGAGATTTACTACTACGGGAAGTGTGAAACGGCCAAGGAGAGTTAGAAAGAAGGCAGTTATTACCGAAAATAATGAACTGCGGTATATCACCAGAAGTTGCGGTTATGCCTTCAGCAGGAAGGTCGTCATTTCGAACATTTAGTTTAAGTTGTTAAATTTTCTTTATCTGCATTTTTCATATCATGTTGAATAAATAGGTACATACTATTATGTTGACCGTATTTGTGTATTTGTTTTGGTACTTTGACAATTACCAATCTTTTGTTTTCTCATGGCACACTTGGGAACGGAAAACGTTTCCCGACATTTGCGATGAAATTCCTTTTTTCTCCGAAATTTTGTTATGCAATGTGTAATTTTTTTTACACCAATGAAAAATTTAGAGTTTTGGCTGTACAACGCCGTAATTTTTTTAGGGGGGTGCCATTTGAAATTTTCGGAAAAAATGACAACATACGAAGATCAATCAAAAATTATTTTTTTTCCATAAATTACCCGAAAAAAAATTATGTAAAGGTATACGAGGTCTTAACCTGTACCTCAATTCAAAATTTAGGCGCCGGCGTCATGTAGTTTCTCTACAAAAAAATCTCAAAAATGGGGCGCAATTTTGAAAGAAGGGGTTATAACAGCGAAACCGCTAAAGTGAAGGGTATAACATGTTAGATAAAAAAATAAGTACTCGTCGAGCACTTTCCAAATCTGCAATAAAAAATAGGGCATTCCATTTAAAAAAACATAAGTTTGGTACGCCACTGGAGTACGGCACGCCACTGATGATTAGAAATATTTTTAAAACATAGCGACGGTAACTATGCACCACTTTGTTCTTAGATTTTTTTCGATAGCTTTTATCGTAAAGGAGCTATGGTCCGAGGCGTCTTAAGTGCCACACCCGGTATATACCGGGTGACCCAGGGTTCTGTAAAAGCCCCATAACTTATTTGCTATTTGAGATATCGACTTCTAGTTTCCTTGAACTGGTACCCACACGTATTCTACATATTTTAAAAATATGTATGTTTTTGTACAGGGTGTCCCAATATACATAACAGAACAAAGTTATGTTTTTTTAAATGGAACACCCTATATTTTATACATTATTTTCAACCCTCTTGACAAGCTGATAAAAATAGTATAAGATAGTATGGGTTTATTATGGACGGTTGGTTAGTTATGGGCAAATTTGTGGCAAAAACAAGGACACGTTGAAAACATTGCAGACGCGTTCCTAGCAAAGATAGCATCATTATTTATACACTAGAAAATTTCCCACATCATAAAGAATAATACATATTGGCTTTGGTTCTCTTTTATTCATTGTGCTATACAGGGTGTCGACATACGCAAAACAATGGATAACTATTTTTTTTCAAATGGAACACCCTATATAATTTGCCACCAATCTATGGCATTTTTAATAAGCTTTCCAATGATATATAGTTTGTATAACAAAATATTAAGGATTCTTGAGATTTATCAATAAAAACATATTTCTTTTGTCACTATCTGCTGATTTTTGGATTTTTAGCCAAAAATATGCATTTTCAGGAAAAATTATAAGAGATCAAAGTTGTAGAGCGAAAAATTTTCGGTGGACATAGGTCTTTAAACTTTTAAGATAATGCGTGCATGCCCGCCACAGCGCGCAAAATCATGACCGTATAAGCATTTAGCGTTTTCTTTTCAAATTTTTTATTAATAAATTGCACTATACTTTATTTTCCGCACCCTCTAGCAGAAAAACGGGAAATTATAGGAAAATTGAAATGGTCCATATCGATTGAAAATGTTCCGCTGTACAACTCTTAATAGAAGCAATTTTTGCCAAAAATGCATAGTTTTCCCTAAAAATGCAAATTAAAAATGTATACATCAATTTTTGCGTTTTTCAATGGTTTTTTGCATTTTTAGCGAAAACTATGCATTTTGGGCAAAAATTGCTTCTTTTAAGAGTTGTAGAGCGGAATATTTTCAATCGATGTAGGTCATTTGAATATTTCTATAATTACCCGTTTTTCTGCTAGAGGACGTAGAAAATAAAGTATAGTGCAATTAATTAACAAAAAATTTGAGAAAAACGCTAAAATGCATATACGGTCACGATTTTGCGCACTCTGGCGGACAATGCACGCATTATTGGAAAAGTCGAAAGACCTATATCGATCTAGAATTTTCCGCCCTACAACTTTGTTCTTTTATTATTTTTAAAAAAAATGCATAGTTTTGACTGAAAATCCAAAAATGAGCTGGAGGTGACAAAAGAAAAATGTTTTTATGGATAAATCTTAAGAATCCTTAATATTTCATTATACAAATTGTACATCATTGGAAAGCTTATTAAAAATTCCATGCATTGGTTGCAAGATATATAGGGTGTTCCATTTGAAAAAAAATAGTTATCCATTATTTTGCGTATGTTGACACCCTGTATAGCAGTATGAACAAAAAAGAACCAAAGCCGCTTTGTATTATTCTTCATGATGTGGAAAATTCTTTAGTGTATAAAAAACGACGCTAGCATTGCTAGGAGCGCTTCTGCAACTTTTTCAACGTGTCCTTGTTTTTGCCACAAATTTTCCCATAACTAACGAATCGTCCATAATAGACCCACACTATCTTACACTATTTTTATCAGCTTCTCAAGAGGGTTGAAAATAAAGTATAAAATATAGGGTGTTCCATTTAAAAAAACATAACTTTGTTCTGTTATGTATATTGGGACACCCTGTACAAAAACATACATATTTTTAAAATATGTAGAATAAGTGTCGGAACCAGTCCAAGAAAACTAGAAGTCGATATCTCAAATAGCAAATAAGTTATGGGGCTTTTACAGAACCCTGGGTCACCCGGTATATATATATATATATATATATATATATATATATATATATATATATATATATATATATATATATATATATTTTCTTTCATTTATACAAGCTTTGCTCTCTGGGCTGTACGTTCAATTTACGGCCCATGGCTCCATTGTAAAGTATGTTCATTAGAAAAAAAACCTCAAGTGTGCCATGATTATTAATTTTTTTAAATTTAAGTTGGTTGGTTATATTGAGGTTATTTTACTTATTTTACGTTCCTTCCCGTAATAGTAATTTACGTAACAAGTTCCGAAAGTGATATTTTACGGGATGAGTAGGAAGTCGCCTACGGCTCGTCCTGGAATCCTGCGAGTCCCGTAAAATCACTTTTGGAACGTGTTACGTACAATATTTTTTCTGCAGCCGTTTTTTTAAGTTAAAAAAGCAGAAACACACACGAATGTAATGACAAGCGCTGTCATAATTAAATACGAAGTTCATGTTTTTGTCAAGGCCGCCTACATATATACGCAAAAGCGTACCGAAAGTAACAAAAAGCGTCCCGAAAGTAAAGAAATCGTTCCGAAAGTGAAACAAAATCGTCCCGAAAATAACTACTTTCGGTACGATTTATGTAAAGTGGTACTTTCGATTTAATAAATCATACCGAAAGTTTTATTTTCGGGACGGCTGCAGAAAAATTCATTTGCTGTGACAAACGACGCGAAGAAATCGTAGATATCTTCCAAAATTTCTTGGGCTGTGTTAGTATCCTGAGTACGTTTGACTGGTGTACCCCTTCCCTGTTTACGGAGACATAACAGATCACGATATAGTATATTGTACAACAAGAGTGGATACGATGCACATATCTCACGAAGGCAAGTTTGGGGAACGAGCCGTAGGCGAGTGCCCCAATGCCGAGTGAGATATGGGGGCATTATATCCACTCGCGTTGTACAGATAACTTTTTCTACGACTGAAATCCATTTCACTCTTCATAATGAATACCGAAAAAAACATGTAAATTAATTTATCTGACGTTTGATGTATGCCGTTTTCTCGTCGCAGCCACGTTTCCTTTATAAAAAAAGTCAGTGTAACGCGTGGTCTACAATGTTGAAGGTTTATCAGTTTTGGAAATGTTTTCTATGCACATAATCATAACGTTTTCATGGATAGTTTTCACCTTCTTACTTGTACACCAATCCATATATTGTTTGTATGCGAAGTCATATTTTGGACGGGATCTGATCGGCAGTAATCCCTGCTGGATATCTTGAGCAGATTTCCTAATTTCAGATGGGGTAGGTACAATTATTCGATTCACTTTCACTTTCCATGATGATTTCCGATTGTATAAAAATGTAAATTAATTATTTGACGTTTAATGTGACGTTCTCCCGTTGCTGCCGCCGCCGCCGCAACGTTCTATAACAATGGTTGTTAACCTGGATTGCATATCCGTACACTTAACCGAAAAATAGCTTATATCCGTACAGTTTATTGTTAGGGAATTAATCAAGATACGGCAAGGAGTAGAAAATGGTATTTTTAAATTCATCATTAATAATGGGAACGTTAGGAAATTCTTCCTGAAACTCTGCTAAAGGTGCGTCGAATGAATACACGCAATTTCCGTCCACTTTAGTCCCATTTCGGGAATAACTATTAGAAACGTTTGTTGCTGGTTGCTAATAATAATTGTGACTTTTAGAAAGATCTGGCGTTTTGAATATCAATTCCTAACATGTGTGCCAACTTGAATTAAAAAAAATGAAAATCATGGCACATTTCTTGAGGTTTTGTTTTTTTTCTAAATGAACATATGATACAAAATACGCCATTCAGAAACACTAACCTGCTTTTCATCACACCATTTTTTTAAATGTAGTATATGTCATCTCGTACCTCCGTTTTGACTTCAATTATTATTCTCTAGTGAAAAAAAAATTACGCTGTCTTTGTCAGGAACGCTTCTGCAATTTTTTGAATGTGTACATGTTTTTGCCACAAATTTGCCCATTGCTAACCAACCGTCCGTATTATCTTATTCAATTTTTATCAGCTTCTCACGAGGATTCAAAATAAAGTTTAAAATAGGGGGTATTCCATTAAAAAAAAACATAACTTTGTTCTGTTATTTATACTGGAACACCCTGTACAAAAACATACATATTTTTATTATACAGTGTGTATCAGCCAAATGGAATAAATTAATTCGATAATAAATAAATGGGGGCGTGTTCGAAAAAACGCTCGGACACCTCCATTGGTATTTTAAGTTGCGCATTTTTTTCAAAAAAAACTTTTTATATAGGATGTGTCATGTAACAGAGGCCAATACCAACTTTCTTATTTTAAATGCAACACCCTATACATTATACAATTTTTGGATTGTTCAGAAAATTCTAGACATATTTCTTGTACCCTGTCCTATACCTATCTTCAACTGTTTTTTTTTACTTATTAGTTTTTGAGTGGATTATAGCGAATTTCTGTAATCAAATAATATTCTTTTTTACTTTCTCCGTTACAAAGTACGAGAAACTATTGTGATCGTGAAAAATTTTTCAATTTTTTTCTACGGAAATATCCATTTTCGGGTCCCTAGATACCATTGCAACAATTTCTGGAAAAAAATGTGTCTGTCAGTGTGTCTTTGTTTCGTAAACAGTTGAAGATAGGTATAGGACATGGTACATGAAATATGTCTAGAATTTTCGAAAGAATCCAAAAATTTAATAATATACAGGGTGTTGCATTTCAAATAATAAAGTTGGTATTGGCCTCTGTTACATGACACACCCTGTATAAAACGTTTTTGTTGAAAAAAATGTGCAACTAAAAATACCAATCGACGTATCCGAGCGTTTTTTTGAACACGCCCCCATTTATTTATTATCGAATTTATTCCATTTGGTTGATACACACTGTATACAGGGTGTAGTGGAACAAAACGGAACATAGGATTTTCAATGTTAATTCCTTTATACTGGAATATTATCTTCCCTGATAATTTTAGAGGAAACATGTAAATAAATGTTTTATAGAGTAAAAATTCCTGCATGCAGTCATGCTATTATTTATTTTTTAGCATTCATAAAAACCCTAAAAAATGATAAAATAAAAATGATAATTTTCACGAAAGTAATGGTTGCCATGAAATTAAACAAAAACGGTGCACTGTTTATTTGTTGGCTTCTGTCAAATTTATTGAATATTTCATAACTTTTTTCATTAAAAATGTATTCTATTCAAGAAAAAGTGCAAATTGTGAAGTGGTGCTATGCTGGTAGCAGTTTTCGTGAAGTGGGGGATATGTTTGCGGTATGTTAGTAGTAGTCACACCTAGTTACAATTTTTATTACTTATGATTTATCATTGTTCACAAACAAGTTTCATAAACTCAACTTTATTCGCAATGCTGTGTAAGCTGTGTTACTGTCACCTTTGTGTACTTGGTTGCATACCATTTTAATTCAATGCCATGCGTTGATTTGATTAATTTATGATTGAACATTGGCGTTAATAATCGTATGTTCAATGTTAAAATAAAAGCCCTGTATGTGAACAAATACATATATTTTTGGTTAAGATTGTGACATAAATAAGCTAACAAAAATGGTTTAATATTACTTATGTGTTATTTACATTTTTACTACAACCATTGTAAATCTGCACTTAATAGCACTTACAATTTCAGCTATATTTAAAATTTTGTTGTAACATAATAAACGAATGCTCTCTAAAAATTTCGAAATTTTAAAGTGTGTCCCTTCTGAGATATTTCATATTGAAAATACTGGATTTCAGAAAAATCGCAATATTAAAAAATTTGCATGGAACTTTTAGTCCTTAAACTTTTTAGGGAAGTAATATACTAGCTGAGTCTTAGTTTTATCTTTGATAATTTCAATTTTAAAAGACACGGTTTTTATTTTGAAATCGCTAACATTTACCTATTTTTTTTGTTTATATAAAATTAAGAGAGGCCTATATACTGGACAGAAAATATTGTACATTTTATGCTCTTTAACATGGTTTTTGTTTTAGCTAAATATCTTTACAAACAAAGAAGCTACAGAGTTTAACGAAAACCTCCTTAAAAAGCAAAATGGGCTGACGCACCAATAAAAAATGGACGCTCAAGAATAAACTGAACATCTAAAAAATGGATTAATACCTGTTTTAACTATCTGAATATAGTACAAACACAATTAAATTCTGTATTTTGTAAAGCAATTTGATTAATATTTGTGTGATCTATGAAAACAAAATACTTCGTGTATGTATTATATCTGGAACTTATATCACATTGTGAAACACCAAGTTTGTTCTATTTTAATTAATAAAAACCCAAAGAATGTTCTGCATGTCATAAAATTACATTAATTATCGGTAGTAATATACCTAGATCGAGGTTAATTATCAAAAAATCGTTTTTTAAGTACCTTGTTACCTAGTAATTTAACGAGACAATTGCCCTCATTTACTTAATAACCAATGAAATCGAATAATGTTGATGACATGATCCAATAAAATTCTAATTACGATGCGTAACAGACCACGCTGCATGTTATGCATGGCAATTCACCCTGGGTGGTATCTAATCAGATAATCTCTCATGTTGGTATTGCCTAGCAACGCGTTAGTACATTATCTATAACATATAAAACGTCAGTTATTGCCGGACTTTTAAGCAGTTTGCTCCTGAATTCGATCTGTTTGTATTTTCGGGTGAAGTGTTAGTGCTTTCATCAGTAATAGTATTCATAGACAGTTCTCAAAATCTTGGTAAGCTCATTTTTACTACAATTATTATGGCGCAGATTAATACACGTCTGACACCTAGTGTCACTAAATTTAACTTTTCAAATTATGAAGTGTGAACTTTCTGTTCGGCCAATTGTATTCTCGAATCTAACTCGTGACTGATTTTTCCTAGGCAATTATTAGCGTCTGGGTCACTCTTGCTTGTTGCTTCTAGAAAATCGTGATCTTGCCGCTAATAATTGCGGGCAAAATCATAGGCACTCGTTATATTACTGTTGAGAATAACATTTGTTGTCTGACTTTTGTGAGCTGACGTTCTCGGTTAATAACCAGTTGACAACAAATGTTATGTCGAGATGAATTACTAAAAGGTAACAGGTACGAAACAAACGTTTAATGACAGTGAAGTAATGTCATGAACATACTGTTTTTATAATTTTAAAAGCTACTCACCTAATTACCGTTTTTCTGTTATCGATTTCGACAATGCAAACATTGTTGCAATGTCAAGCTACCCCATTAATTATCGTTTTTCTGTCATCCCACCTATTATTATTGGGTAAATGATCACTGTAATCAAATTATCTCTACAATGAATATAGCGACCCAGTAAACGCTTTTCGTAGTCAAAATCACTCGTCGCCATTACACGATAACTATTGCATTTTAATTGAATATATGCGCGAGAACAATGACTCTTCAGGCCGCTTCACAACAATCCGGGAATGGGAACCAAGAGTTGAAATGATTCGCATGTTGGCATACACAACTAATAACTAATTTCCGGTGACGGGAACGATAAGCTTGGTATATATTCGTAGATATGTATAAATTCCTTTCGTGTAACAGCACAAATAATTAATATCTACGAGGGTCATTTTTAAAGTAAGAACCGTTCTAGTTTAAATATAAATATAACCAACATTTCTTCAATTTTCTCATTTCTACAATTAACTATCATGCTTTCGCTATTTTTTCGACGAAATGCTCAACACGATAAAGGTATTTCTCCGAACCGGAGATGAGTTTGATGATCCTCTCGCCGTAGAAGTCGGCCGCCAGTCCATGCATTTCGTTTTGTGTCCCTGCGTAAGCAGACAATGTCACAATGTCAGACAACATATCGAAAATCTTATGCAGTTCATCAATAGTGAATCGCCTGCTATGCCGCATGCGCGCAACGACAGTTGCTTTCAGTTCGTCCGTTATCACGATTAGACGACTCATCATGGATGGATTGTTCTGTAACCATTATCCAAACGAGACCTTTCCCATCATTCATCACATCTTACCCATACTCTTCAAAGAGTTGGCAATTGATTTTGCCAGGACGAGTGTTTTTTGCGTTTAAAATCACATTCACATCGCGTATTTTGCAATCGGCGGGATTAGTAGTGGACATAACTAATATTAAATTGCCATAAAATATCGTCTACTCCATTTAAAGACTTGAGACTGACTGACAACATAGTCGAATGTTTAGAGAAGCCATTTTTCAGTAAAAGGCTATGCGCGGATATGATCCACAAATGGTTCTTACTTTTAAAATGACGCTCGTACTTACAAAATTTTAATGAAGAGGGTGGTTGTGACCGTTACTACGTAGTAATCCATAATTAAACTGAATTGAAAAATTTACTTCAGAGTAGATTCGTTGGAGAAACCGAGCGTACGATTGATGTCAATTTGACGTTTATATATATTGACAATTGACTGTTTCTATACTTCGAAATGGAGGTTCACAAAATGTTTGCCGACCTCAACGAAATTCGCAAAATGAGAATCGCTAATTTCCCAACTTTTTCGAGGTTAAAAATATGCATTATGTTAATAAAATGCATCAATTTTATATTCCTTGCAGGATTGTTAACTTTTTGTAGCGTTGAACAGGTGAAATAGCAATTTTGTTGCCGCCACAGGAACCAATGAAAACCGAAACAAATGACACCGTTTTATTCAGAATCAAGAAAGTTTTTCAAAGATATATCACTCGACCCACTTTCCCTATTTAAAATCGGGGAGCTAGGGGTTAAGGTTATGAAGGTACAAATATCATCAAAGGTTGTCCTCCTCGAAACAAAAATAGACGTGTCCCGGTGATTTTTTCAAAAATGCCGCGAATCTCAACAAAGTCACTTGTAACCTCTGAGATGGACCACCCTGTATTTTGCAATATAGATGAAATAAAAAGAAATACTGACGTGCACAGTATTAATACGAGAAATAAACATGAATTTAGTACAGCGCCAATTAAATGGTCCGCCAACTTGGCCCTTAGTTAGCTCCACAAAAATTAGAGCTAGCTCGAAAAAGGTAAAAAGTTAAGGCAGTTTTAAAATTGACGGGGCCAAGTTGATCTTTGCCCCCTACTTTTGATTTTTTAACTTTTTTAATGATTCAGATACCTCAGCCCCGGCCCCTGCAGGCTTCATCAATTTAAAAACAAAAAGCTCCCACACTTCAATATTTTTTACTCAATTATAAGGGATTATATAGCTTAGAGCTAGCTCCAGCCGAATATGTAAAAATTGCTGGAAAAAAGAAAAACGGATAAAAAGATTTCCTGAATCCCGTATGTGCATTAACATTCATGTGGTCATATTATAACGCTAAATGCGAATTTTCGGTTAAATCACAATTATCCAACGGAGTTTGTGCCAATTATATTATTGTATGAGGCACTAAGGGTTTCTTAAATATTGTATAACCATCATTTATTCCTTAAGGCTGTCCTTGAAATAAACATTCAACTTATAAACAATTCGTATATTTGATAAATACGTCAACTTGACCCCGCCAAATTTAAAACCCCCGTAACTTTTTTACCTTTTTAAAGCTAGCTCTAATTTTTGTGGAGTTAGTTGGAGCTAGCTGAGGGATTTTTGGAGCAACATTTTGTTTTCCAAAAAAAATTGAAAGTAAAGCGCCAAGTCGACGGACCCGTATTTAAAACAGTTATTGACCAGAAATTTCCAGACTGCATTGGTCTGAAATGTTATCAAGTACTACCTGAATCTATCCTCCAGTCTAGAATACTAAAAACCTTTAAACACAACTTGTTTTTTAATATTCAAGTGCTATTACTCAATTAAGGAGCATATTCACTAATGATTTAATGGTAAATGTAATGTACAACATGTATTTTTGTATTTATATAAGTTATATGTTTTTGTAATGATTTGTTCCATAATGTATAGTCTTAGAATAAATATCTTATATTTTTACTTAGAAACTGCTCTTTGTTTCAGCTTTAACATTGGTAATAGTAAAAGGTGAATAAGTTATATTATTGATTTTATATAGATTGAAGAATATTCTATGGAAAATGGAGTTCTGGTTACTAAGAGTTTGGAAAAAATGGATGCAGTTAAATTGGTTCAAGGGAATGCTTTCAATCCAGACGACTTAACAACATTCAAAATAACTCTGCATGGTAAAGATATAGAATCCAGAAATAAGCTTGTTTTGCCCTATTTGCCCACGTAAGTATATTTATGCAGTTTTAGTTAAGGTAAGCAGAACGGAATATGATTGAACGTTTACTAAATTTTCCGTTGCTCGTTGGTTAACGGCTAACTTTAATGAACCCAAATGTATCAAAAATCGTTCATTAATGACCCCTATTAATGAAAGATTTTTTCATTAATAAACTATTTTTCATTAATGAACGATTTCTAGGGCCGCGGTGGTCTAGTGGGTAGAGGTCCGGCCTCTAGACCCCGCGGGTGCGGGTTCGAGTCCCGTCCGGACGGTCACTTTTTTTACTTTTTTAACACGAAAAATGGCCGTGCGGGTCCCTGGATATATTTACTCTTTGTCCTCATTTCACTAAAATGAATTATTAAATACTATACATCGGTTGTGGCTGAATGCCCTAGCTGGCTAAGCTAATTCCCTATCATCCTCGATTCCCTAACTCGAATTCCTATCAATCATATTTCCTAACAAAAAAAAAAACAGATTTCTAGTTAAGCATTAAATAGCTAATTACTCATAATTGCTGGAAATATGATAATAGCGAGAAAACGATCTATAATTTGTTTCACATGTAAATGCAAAAGTATATCAATTCTCTGCGCTAGAAACAAATTAGCGGCGAACCGCCTTCGATTTTGTTATACAATAATGTCAAAGTGTGAAACGTCAAATTTATAAAACGCGTGTATCGAGTGAATGTCTGATACTATGGATAGTGTCTAGTTTAAATTAACACCGTCAAAAGTACTAGCCATTGCAAATAATGCAACATTAAATTTGCTTCCGGAAAAGAGTACACATTTTTACGAAAAAACGTACGTAGAATTTATTTTCTGGTGCGAGGAGTAACAGATAAGACGTCATTCGGAATCTGCGCTATTCGCATGTTTTGCCGATATTGCTGCAAAGGGCTTAATGGCAAGTTTATTTGTTTGTTTTGTTTGAATTTTCTCTAATCTAATTTCTAATGTTGATCTAAGTTACGATCAACGGAAAAATCTTGTAACCAATTCGTGTGTTAATTGGCGATTAATGATCTCAACAATCGAAAATGTCTCGATCATTAATCGCCATCATTAACACACTTGTTGGTTAAATAACTATTAAATATTATATTTAGTGCACTTCAGAAAGTTTAAATCAAATGGCAAAGCGTTTTTTTTTTTAAACTGGCTTACTAATGGTGTGCATGTACAGGACGGCAAACGTAACTTGCCGTTGCGCAGTGGCAAAATTGTGGGCGGAACCTTCGAAGGGCGCTCTCGATAGATTTCGTGAAGAGTTCGCGCTCCTGGTATCTTCAATTATGTGGAGGAGAGCGGCCGATAGAGTTGTAAATGAATAGGGTACGCGAAAATATGTGCTTGCTTATTACAGAGACTGTACTCGGCCGGCTGTAGAGAGAGAGAGCTTTCGCTTGCTCTCTGCGCGTCTGGCCAACTTAAATTTGCCGTCCTGTATGTCTAAAAACCTGAAGTACGCTGATAAAATCATCTAATATATTTTATTTTATATTTGTTTTTATTTTGCGGCATCGTTTACTCAGGTCATTATCCGCCAATTTTAAAAATATTTCATATTATTGTAGGCATAAAGCCTAACTCTATTGAGCTCGAGGCTTAACTACTTGAATTGTTCACCTTAGTAAAAACGGTAAATTTGGAAACCCTGACTTGTTGCAGATGTATTAAATAAATTAGTTAAACTCGAAATATAGCCTTGAATATACAGAATGTTTTTTTTTATCGTGGGCCATAGGATTTTACATGCTAAAAATTATACCTTGTGTTAATGTATATTTTATTATATAATTTTGATGGAAATTTTAATTAGTAATAAATCAATTATTTTTCTACATGATGCGCTGCATTAGAATAACTTAAACATGTTTTATTCCAGTAAAAATAAAACTGTTTAATATAAATAACTGAGCAAAAATAATTATCAAAGTACCTTGAATTTACGAAATGTCAGATTGATTAGTGAGGCAAGTAATCAAACGGATTTTATTCTTGAAAATGTTCATTTATACTATTGAAGAACGGGTGGAATTTGTAACGGCATTTATAAGTAGTTTGTCCTGCAGGGAAAAGTCAGGGAATTTTTATTTTAGGGAAATAGTTGACAACTTTTTTGCAGCGTATCCCGATCGTTTGGTTCCGAGCAAAAGCACTTTTTAATGGAATAAAACATGTTTAAATGATTCCAATTAAGCGCATCATGTAGAAAAATAATTGATTTATATTATCAACTAAAATTTGCTTCAAAATTATATGATAAAATATACATTTACACGAGGTATAATTTTTAACATGTAAAATCCTATGGCCCACGATAAAAAAAAACATATTGTATAAATATTCAACTTGTTCCTAATTCTATAAACTCTAAACGAAATATATAGTATATTTTTTTTATCGTGGGCCATAGGATTTTACATGCTAAAAATTATACCTTGTGTTAATGTATACTTTATCATATAATTTTGAAGCAAATTTTAGTTAGTAATGAATCAATTATTTTTCTACATGATGCGCTTAATTAGAATAACTTAAACATGTTTTATTCCATTACAAAATTCCGTTGATTACTTGTCTCACTAATCAATCTGACATTTCAGAAATTCAAGGTACATACGTTGATTATTTTTGCTCAGTTATTTACATTAAATCATTTCAGTTTTTAATGCAATAAAAGATGTTTAAGTTATTCTAATTACGCGCATCACGTGAAAAATAATTGATTTATTACTAACTGAAATTTTTTCAAGTTAGTCCTGTGGGTAGAAATAAGGGATCTTAAACCAATGTTATTTCACTTAGTACTTAGTACTAGTAATAACGCAAATTTCTTTTGTATCATTCAATATCCGGCGTGGCACTAGCCAGGGAAGTAGTTGTTTCAATAAGTTATTTGTTTATAGTCTTAGTAAGACTAAATTTTTCTTGCAGAGTTACGAACAGGTTGAATATTTATATATTCAGGCTATATTTCGTTTTTTGAATTTATTTAACTGAAATTTGTTTCAAATATTTGATAAAATATACATTAACACAAGGTATAATTTTTAACATGTAAAATCCTATGGCCCACGATAAAAAAATATACTCTATATTCTCAGTCAAATCAACATTTCATTTGAATACGACAATAAAATAGACCGAAAAAATGAATATATTAGATATTAATAATATATTACATAACTGGAGTTGTAAGTAGCAAATTACGCGCAAGTGAAGATATCGCGTACGAGCCGTGTAGCGGCGAGTAACTTATTTTCATGATCGCGTAATTGCGTTATTAAATTAGCCGGTAATGGCAATGTAGGACAAGCCAACTGAACAAACGAATTACCGTTCGAACAATTTTCCGTCCAATAATACTGGGTTACGATAAAAGAAATAGACACCTTTGGTATTGTATAAATCAAAAGTTATTTGTGATATTGACATGCATTTTGCGCTGTCAGATTGAGGAACTGTAGAACAGTTGGTAGTACTGCGCAAGCATGGCTGTAAACTCTACTGAGAAAGCATATTACGTGTTTGAATTTGCCAAAATGAACTCCGTAACTGTTTGTCCAACGACATTTTTAAACACGTTTTGGAAAATCACCACCTAGACAGTCGATCTACGATTGGTACAATAAATTTGAAACGACAGGGTGTTTATGTAAAGGCAAAAGTCCGGGAAGACCTCGCGTGTCAGAAGAAACAGAGGAACGTGTTCGTGCTGTTTACCAACGAAGTCCACAAGTCAACAACACGTGCAAGTTTGGAACTACAAATTCTGCAACCAACTGTGTGGAAAATTTTACGTAAACGACTAAAACTGACGGTTTTGCAGATTGCAGTTGGTACAGCATCTACGTGAAGATGACAATCTTAAACGTAAAAATTTCTGGAATGAAATTCTGCAACGTAATGAAGTAGATGCGTTTTGCAAGCGGATAATTTTCAGTGAAGAGTCAACGTTTTACATAAGTGGCAAGGTGAATAAACACGTCCGAATATGGGGGACTGAACCTCCGAGAGTGTTGGTGGAACATTTGCGTGATTCTCCAAAAGTGAATGTGTTCTGTGCTGTATCTCGCACAAAGGTGTATGGTCCTTTCTTTTTTGAAGAAAACACAGTAACGGGAGCTACATATCATCAAATGTTGATCAATCGGTTGATGCCTCAACAGCATGACGACGGGGGAACTTTATCTTCCAACAAGATGGAGCACCTCCTCACTTGCACCGTGATGTTAGAAATTATCTGGACGAAACACTTCCACAGCACTGGATAGGCCGTGCAACAGCCGACAACCGCATTCTCGTACGGTAGCCTCCAAGGAGCCCCGATCTTACACTGTGCGATTTTTTTCTATAGGGATTTGTGAAAGGCCTGGTTTACGTCCCTCCGCTTCCTAATGATTTAGATAAGTTCAAGCAACGCATCACGACAGCTGTAGAATGCCTTGATGTGTGCCGTGTGACAGGAGCAGTCCATATTGAGCACCTATGAGTTCCCAAAGTAAACTTTAAGAATCACTGTATAAAATAGTTTAAACGAATTCATAATAACGTTATTAGTTTTGGATTAATAAAACATTGAAAGTGTCTATTTCTTTTGTAGTAACCCTGTATATTGTTCAGTACATGGATTGAAGAAATTTAAGGATACGGATCGTTGTACTCACTCAAAGTGTTATTCTACTAAGATACCATTGCGATGGAAGTACCAATAAGGCATGTCGTGAAGTTTACTGTGTTGGTTATTGTTTTAAACAATAAGTTGTAATCTGACGTTTAAATGTCATTGTCACTTTTGATATTTAAAGACGAACAGATGAATGCAGAGGGACTCGGCGGATGTAATTGTAATTGGCTGATAAGTATATAATATAGCGAGGTACATAAGTGGTACATATGTACATCTATTTCAATTTTTTAATTCGTAAAACATCTGTCAAACAGGCCCTGAGTTTCTCCACTGATACTTAACTAGATAAAATCGATTTAAAAAATAAGACGATCTTAAAGTGGAGCACCAATAATAATAAATCGGGCTCTAAAATCGTAAGGTTGTACATTGTAACAAGTTAAAAACAGAATCGTAAAACTCTAACCTAAAAGTTGTGATTTGGTTACGGGTGATAATCCCATAGTCTAGCTAGAATAGTTGTGAAAGTTACAGAAGCACAAATAAATGCGATAATACTAAATCATATCCTTGTCTCTCTGCCCCATTAGAATGCTTAGATGAAAAGAGAGAGTTATTTTTAAATGTAACGCAATCAGAATGAATGAAATGTATCGCATTTATGGTCTGAATATATCAGAGGTATCAGCTCTACTAGACATTACGTCAACTACGTGGCAGAGCTATAAAACAAGATATCCACAACGTACATATCAGTGTCGACATGTTTACACAAATTTCAACTCTACATCATGGGAGGATCTTTTGAGGTTAAATACTACTGAAACAAGAAATCTACATCTGTGTACAAATAAAAAGTGATTTTACTTAAAATAATACAGCTACATAGAATATTGTATTACTCCAGTCCCGGGAGGCAAACCGCATTGGTGGTTAGATTGGCCCAAAGGCAAGACATGAACTATCGCCCATAAAAAAAAAACTGTTAGCGCCACACACTCGTCGAGTGGCATGGGAAGTAGCGAGGAAAGGAGGCAGAGACGTAGTGTGGCAACATTACTCGTCATGCCGTACATCATGCTCCTCGTTATTCCCACTGCTCCCTGTTTTGTCGGTTTTTGGGCGCGAGTCAAAGGACTGGCAATATGAACGCGTACGACCTAATGTGGAGCGCTGCGATTAATTGCGCGAGTAGAGCAGTGTGTAGGCAGCAGTGACGGCTCGTGACCTACGGAAGTGGGTCGGCCAAATGTAGGCAAGCTGCAGTTAGTCAACTTAATTTTTTGGTAGTTATTAAGTATCATTTATATACTGTATCTTCGTAGAAGCGTATTATTTACAATGGTAAATATTAATCAATCATTTGCTATATGTAACAATATGGTTGTTTGTGCAGTATATAGTAAAAAAAAATATTGCTAACGCGACATAATTAAGCAAATGTAAGTAAAACCTAACTGTAGGAGAGTAGGCGTACCAAAAAATTAAATCGTCCGACAAGAACCACGGGAAGGTCTACAGCACTCTTGTCAGGATATGGAATGGGAGTTGGATTTGACAGAAGTGAAGTACATTTGAGGTGGAGGATATAAAAAAAAGAATAACACTCTTACAAATGTGAATAACTTGAAAGATCGGGGTCAGGAATAAATAAATATTTACCTATAAAATATTAAATTAAATAAACTCTCAACATGAAAACTAAAATTAATAAAACTAAAACCGAATTTTGAAGAGAATATAAAAATGGCAGAAATGAAAAATAAAATATTTACTCTTAAAAAATAAATAAATAAATAAAATATAAAATAAAACAAATCTCTCAACAAAAAAAAAGTCAATTCTTTTTAATGTCAGGAAAATAAATAAAAACTCTCAAAACTAAAGGGATTTTGCCAGGAAATAACAGTGGTGCCCGTGTATGTGAACAAATTAAATATATTATATTTGAATTATTTCAATCATTTTTAAATATTAAATCGATTCGCCGGGATTTTTTTGTAGCGAAATCGTCAATAATTTTATTATAAAAACTATCATTCTTAACTAAAGTTTTAACCAACCCTCTTTCTATTGCTAAAATAGATACATTACTTAAGCGCGATTGGGATATTGTATTCCTACTGTAGGATTTTATTCTTTTCAATGCTGAAAAGCATCTTTCTACCGATGCATATGTTGGTGGGAGAGACAATATTAAACAAAATAATTTATGTAATTCCGGAACGTCTGTAATAATATCATTATTATAAATAAATTCTGTCATGTCACCTACTGTTGGGGAATTACCGAAAATAAATTTGTCAGCATACAAAACTTGCAATTCTCTTTTTAATTTTTCATTATTAAAAAATGTTTTGTAGTTATTAATCAAAGATTGAAATTGTTTTTCCGGAAATTTTTTATTAAATATATCGAATTTATTTTGATTGGTTAATTCCAGAAAGTTAAGTAAGAAAATATCTTTAAAACGTATTTCAATTTGATTTATAAGCATATCTAAAATTTCAAAAAAGATTCGTTTCGTAGATATCGAATCATCATTATTACTGTGCGTTTTACGTCGTTTAGCGCATGGAGGCTGATCATCTAAAATTTGATTAACATCAGAATATATTTTAAGAAAATAATTGTCATTTCGGAATTTTTTTAATGTGGATAAAAGTGATATAATTCTTTCGTTTCGTGATGTCAGATAATTTATGTTGAATTATAGAAAAAATAGGATCCGTATGTGTAAAAATTAACTGAAAAGTATATAAAAGAAACAGGAAATCAAAATCAGTTAATATTCTTTTTAACCCGGTCGATTCTCGTATTGAAATATCATCCCATTGATCCAAATCTGCGATGATATGATCGAGAACTTCAATCAAATTAATTCTATTATTATATACAGGGTGTTTAAAATTCGAGGCTCACCATGGGGATCTCGCTTATTAGAAGAGATAGAGGGTATGTTTAAATTTGGTACTTTTGCAGAATTTTATGCTGATTAATAGTCCACTGAAAAAAATTACTTAATTTCTTTTGTTTTTGAGTAAAGTAAAAAAAACTGAAAAAGCTGATTTTGTTTTTTTCTTTATATCTCCGTTATTTGAGGAGATATTTAAAATTGTAAACATGTTCTTATAGCACTTTTTTATTATCTAATAGATGGCGTAAGGATTTTCTTCGTAACATGTTTCGTTTCTTTTCAACCATCAGTTGTGTGCTGGGTCTCGAGACGGTAACTCGTCAAGAGCTTCCAGTTCCACGGCTTCATTGTAGGTGCGATTAGATGTCGTCTGCTCTGCATGCCTCTCTGGTTGTACGGTGACTGTATCTGCTGTTGGAACATGTACCATGCTGAGTTATCAATTTCTCTTGTTCGCCCGTCTTTTGGTTTATTCTTTAAATTCATTTTCATAACTTAAATTCATATTTCGGCTTCACATTACAAATTTTGTCAAAATTATTTATACATTTAAACTATTACCCTCCACCTGCCATTGTTAAAATAGTCCTCCCCCTTGTTGACATACTCATCGATACAAACTTATAATTATCCAATGGATAAATAATTACTCAGTACGTTTAACGTAGAAACTTGTATCAAGTATGAGAATGGGGTTGCCTACCTTGCATAATGGAACTATTGCCCACAATCTATGGCCTCACCATAGTATATTAACAGTTAGATTCGCACCACATATACGGAAGTTTTTAATTAATTTCCTGTTTACTTTACACCTAACCTTTTATAATATTAACTAGTCATACAATTGTAACATTTATAATTAGGCTCGTCATCGAGACAATCCTGGCTGGAACCATGCACGGCTCCCACCCATCCGCACTAGGCGGGTTGGCAACACTAGCGAGCCTGTATTGCTCCAGACAGAGTTGGTAATCGATTTCCGATACATCGATATCAATTGACAGCTGACGCCATTTTTAACGTGTTCGTGTTCGTCCCCATGTAAATCGTTTTACATCACAGTATTTTATCACAAATTTAATTAACTACAATAACAAACATGACTCTTCAAGTAACAATTAGATGTAGCAACCTTTATTTTTAACTATTTCACATGTAAGTACACTTAAATTCAATTTTTTCCAAATTTATCGCTGACGCACATGTTCAACAAAATTTTCATTTTGTAGTGTAATTTCCCCGAAGAAGGAATAAACGAATTCCGAAAGCTTGGTTTTATGATAAAGTAAATAGGACTTTTCTTGCCCCTTGGTCGAATCCCCGTTACGGAATAAGATTCCGAATTTTCACATTTATATATATATATATATATATATATCTTTGGAGGTAGTGGTGCTTTCTAATCTGTTACAGAACAACATTTCTTCAGCAAAATACCCTTTGTCAATATATTTTACGTAAGTTATCAATACTGCCTCACTGTCTCTCAAAGTTGATTCATCCATTTGCACTGAGAATTTTCTTGTTTTCAGCTTTTCGACAAGTTGTTTTTCAATATCTTCACTCATTTCGTCTATTCTTCTGCTAACAGTATTGTTACTGAGTGGCATAGCTTTTACATCTTTGTCATCTTTTTCAAGAACCGTTTTAAGAAATGCTGATATTGACGGTTTTATTAAATTCTCTCCTATAGTATGATTTTTTCCAGATTTAGCGATAAATAAAGAAATTTGATAACTAGCCTCAAGAATACGATTATGAGTGGAAGTATGAGCAGTAAATAGAGACTTTATTGTTGTTCTCTTTTCAAAATTTTTCTTTAAAGTTTTAAAGTAATTCAAATCTGAATTAATATGAGCACTATGTTTCGCCTTCAAATGCGCCTCAAGACGACCTCGTTTCATTGATTCGTTGGTCAAGCATTGCTGGCATAAAAGACAAAAAGGAAACCGCTCATCGTGGACAGCGGCTATGAACCCAAATTTTAATTTTTTTCTTGCTTGCACCATTCATTTTACTATGGGCTGAAAGAAATAAATATATAATCAATTAAAAAATAAAACGAAAGTATGTGTTAAAATTAATTTAATGTGAAATTGACTGCATTCAGCAGAAAACTCCGATCCGATTTGTGATTTGTTAGCCGCATTTCTATTGTATGCCGTTTTAACATTGCGCACCGCACTTTCCTCCCTCCCCTTACCTCAGACGTCCCCGATATGGCCCACAAGCTTCACTGCCATGTGTTGACAATTGTGCATTTGAGGTTAGGTTTTACCCCATTCCGATGGAAAATCGGATTTGAAAAGCGATGCATTGTCATTCCATGCGAGTTGTACACTATGCTTTACCTACGACAACTTTGTTGAGCTTCATTGTGACAGTTGAAATAATTAAAAACCGAGAGCGGACAATTCGTACGCGAAAACTTTTATCAGAGGCACCTGCTTAACGTTACCGCGGAAACAAATGTCAGTCAAAAACCAAGCCGTCAGCCGCAACATTATTTATGGTTCATATCATTTCTCGAGTTTATACATTCTTAGGCCCGTATTCATAAAGATTCATATAACTCTTGATTACGTAACGGGCCGTTAAAATATAACTATCGTTAAAAATAAAATTGTATTAATAAATATAACAGGAGATATTTAACGAATGATTTCGTAACATGAGATGTAGGGAATTTCATTAAAATTTTCAGGTGACATTTTCTCCGTAATCGCAAGTGATATTCATAAAAATGGAGCAAACGTACCAAAGGGAAGAATTTCACCGAAAGAGAAATGTGTCTACTATTAGACACAATAGAAAGTTATTTAACAATATTGGAAAACAAAAAAAAAACGGACGTCGTCAATAGTACGGAGAAGGCAGCTACCAGAAGCGTAAAATCTTAAAGAAATGAATACTTGATTGTAGACTGTAACCGCTTTATTTCTTCTGGTAGGTTTATCTAATTGCCGGTCAATCATTTCTATTATTTCGTGTACAGTCGCCTTATCAAAACGATATTGGATTTTAAAATCGACAATCTAAAAATTCAAATGGATTTTGTCGATTTCTTATAAGCCTTGGCCTTAACATAGCATCCAATATTTCCTCCACAAACTCTATATCCTCTTCACTGGATGACATGTCACAATAATATCAAATATGCACATTACACACCACCTAAATAATTAGGGAATGTTCTATATAAATTTTAATTAGAAAAATTTTCGGCGCTATTGTGCAAAGGCGGACCCTTGTTGTTAAGTCTCTTTTTGCCCCTTTTCGATTTCCCTAAAGTACATCCTTACCTCTTATCGGCTTGCTTTACCGCGAAACATAACCTGTAGAAATGACTATTTGACGTCTCGTTAAATTTTAATCACTCGAAAACGGCCCGTTAAATTTACGGACGATTTAATCAGAGATTGAACATCGTTTGTGAACACCAAATTGATAGTTTTAACGGTCCGTTACGTGTAATCAATCGTTAAATAGTTTGACAGACTAACGGGTCTATTTTATAAACAATCGTTACAATGCGATTCGTTAGCTAACTATAATCGTTCAGAACGTCAGTTGCAATGTAGCGAACGATTTAGGTTAAAATGTTATTTTGTAACCAACATCGTTAGGCGTTGACCTTGAATGCTTATTCGTAACGATGACCTTGTGATTTTAGAACGAATAGTACACTTGTAGCTCAATTCATTTCTAATTTCGTCAGCGTCGTGACAGTTGACGTTTACATTTCAAATCTAAACATTGTGCTTATTTTTGCGGATACTTTCAAAAATCAAATTATAATTGAACTGAAATAATTTAATTAAGTGATGAAGTGTTAATAATGACTGAAAGTGAAAGTTGAAGTAGTGTCGTGAAAAATCTTGCTCCAGATATCACTACACAGCAGTATCAAATACATCTAGAAGAGTTACAATGGAATGAAGCCATTCGAAGGAATAAATAGTCCCAAAACCCGGATATTTTGGATGAATCATGGAGGTCATTAGCCTTACAATTAAATGCAGCAGGAGGACCAATAAAAAAAGTTGAGCAATGGATTATAGAAGTATTTCTTAGATTTGTCTATACATGTTTCTAAAGCTTTCTTCGAGAATAAAGAAGGACTTGTGTTTCATAAATACGAGTCATGGGCTGACTTCTTCCTCGGAAAATATATTTTCAGATTTGTAAATAATTTTCTAGTAATATAAGAATAACAATTTTGCATTGTAACACAATGTATAATGATATTATGATGTTAAATAAAAATTAACTTATCTTCGTTCCAATATATAATTCTTATCTACCACAAATTACATAAGAAAATTAAATATAAATAAATAATTCATATAGTATCAGGTCAAAATATCCGTTAACAATTGACAGCGGAGCTGTCGTTCCCGAACGATTACAACTGAACGATTTCATCGTTTCGTAACGATTATGAAAAGTTACAAAATTGAGTTTCATTGAAAAATCGTTATCGGAACGAGAATCGAATTACAACAACATCGTTACGAGTTATAAAATAGACCTGTTAGGCCCGTATTCATAAAGATTCATTAATGCTTGATTTCGTAACGGGCCGTTAAAATATAACTATCATTAAAAATGAAATCGTATTCATAAATATAACAGGAGTTATTTAACGGATGATTTCGTAACATGAGATGTAGGGAATTTTATTAAAAATTTCTGGTGATTAACATACGTCAGGTGACATTTTCTCGGTAATTGTAAGTGATATTCATAAAAATGGAGCAAAACAAAACGATATCGGATTTTTAAATTGACAATCTAAAAAGTCAAATGGATTTTGTCGATTTCTTATAAGCCTTGGCCTCGATATAGCGTCCAATATTTCCTCCACAAACTCTATATCCTCTTCACTGGATGACATGTCACAATAATATCAAATATGCACATTACACACCATCTAAATAATTAGGGAATGTTCTATATAAATTTTCGCTTTACCGCGAAACATAACCTGTAGAAGTGACTATTTGACGTCTCGTTAAATTTTAATCACTCGAAAACGGCCCGTTAAATGTACAGACGATTTAATCAGAGAATTAACATTACAATCGTTTGTGAATACCAAATTGATACTTTTAACGGTCCATTATGTGTAATCAATCGTTAAATAGTTTGACGGACGTTCATGAATACGGGCCTTAGTGTTTAAAAAGTATATACACTATGTTTTTTTTATCGTGGGCCATAGGATTTTACATGCTAAAAATTATACCTTGTGTGAATGTACATTTTATCATATAATTTTGAAGCAAATTTTAGTTTGTAAAATAAATCATTTATTTTTCTACATGATGCGCTTAATTAGAATAATTTAAACATGTTTTATTCCATTAAAAAGTGCTTTTGCTCGGAACCGGACGATCTGGATACGCTGCAGAAAAGTTGTCAACTATTTCCCTAAAATAAAAATTCCCTGACTTCTTGTGGAAACATACAACTATTTCCCTGCTGAACATAACTACCGTTACAAATTCCACCCGTTCTTCAACAGTATAAACAGACATTTTCTGGTATAAATTCGTTTGATTTCTTGCCTCACTAATCAATCTGACATTTCGGAAATTCAAGGTACTTTGATTATTTTTGCTCAGTTATTTATATTTAATAATTTCATTTTTACTGGAATAAAACATGTTTAAGTTATTCGAATGCAGCGCATCATGTAGAAAAATAAAAGATTTATTACTAACTAAAATTTCCTTCAAAATTTCATGATAAAATAAACATTAAAACAAGGTATAATTTTTAGCATGTAAAGTCCTATGGCCCACGATAAAAAAAAAAAATACTGTATAAATAGTATGGATACAAACATCGGAAACAACAAATTTGCCGAGGTACTACAACTAACGCCCCATGTATGTCATGTCCGTCATTTTGACACATTGAAGGTTAGGCTTCACGCGTGACAGTGCAGTGTTGGAATATATTCTAGCACAGATAATCGATGCGAGAGCAATGCATTACATATACTAATCATTAACAAGCATGTAACGAGCATATATCCAAGTTGTCCTAGGTAAAATATATTTTTTTTTCAATTTAACAAATTTTTCTGGAAAATTATGCTTCTAAAATTAAAATAAATAAAAATAAAATCAAATACTTACCAATTATATCTATACAATGTATATATTTTTTAAATCAACGAGACTTTTACAGCAGTTTTTACGAACGCTTATTTCAAATGAACACTGCGAACTGAATGCTGCGAAACACTACAGAAGTTGCGACGGGCCATTCAGATGCGAGCAACTGCGTTGTTTAGCGAGATTGTAACGTCCGGGGTTCCCCGCGGGGCCTGCTGTCTGCCGCAGGAAGGCCAACTTGACGACGCCAAAAACCCAGTTGATATTTTGGTCTCGTCAAACGAATTTTTATTGGCCGTAATTATTTAAGAATTTACTTTTTTCTTTCAATTTTTGGCACCGAAATCTAGCATTGCATTTATAATGGCCCGGAGCAAAAGGTTTAAACTCGTGTCGAGTCCATTTTTGAATTGCCCCCCTTAACAATCAAATTGCCCCCCTGTGCGGCGTGGGCCCCACGTTGGAAAACACCGATCTAAAGTGACGACAGATTTATGTAAATCATTAACCCGTTATGTACCAGTGTCCTATTTATAGGACAGTACAAGAAATATTTTTTTTCAAACAAGAAACTATAACCTTCGTTAATAGTAAAAAATCCTTCTGTGTATACAGGGTGTCCTAAATAGAGTAGGATTGCATGGGTATCTTTCTTATTCTTAAAGCTAGAGATCTGGTTAAATGGGCAATGTTGTGCAGTTTTCTATGCTGATTCAGATTATGTCGAGAAATTTTCAAAATTCCGAGCAGTTTAGAAAATATAAAAAAAAAACTTAAAATCGCGATTTTCAAAAAATCAAATATCTCAATAATTATTAAAGATGCGAAAAAAAGTTTTAAATAAAAGTTACTTGGTTTAATTAGGCAAACATAGAAATCAAGTCAAAATAAAATTCAAGGTGGCGGTTTCCGAGATATTAATACCAACTTTCTTATTTCAAATGGCCGCCATATTTGATTTTTACACGCATAAATAGACTTTTTTTTCTCTTTTCAACGATGTACAACAACCTATGTCAAAATAAAAAATAATGGAAATATTAATTGTTGTAAGTTTAAAACAAGTAGGCATAAATAAAAATAAAACAAAATTTGTTATAACGACTAACTGTCATCTTACATTAGTTTATCAGTTGTATTAATCATTCGTACATGTGTATTGTCTTAAGTTGTTGTAATATCGATAAATATTAATTACTTGAAATGGCGAATTATTCAATATCTGAACAATACGATATGTTTTGTAATTACAACAAAACATATCGTATTGTTCAGATATTGAATAATTAAATAATAATAATTTGTTGTAATTACAAAACATATCGTATTGTTCAGATATTGAATAATTCGCCATTTCAAGTAATTAATATTTATCGATATTACAACAACTTAAGACAATACACATGTACGAATGATTAATACAACTGATAAACTAATGTAAGATGACAGTTAGTCGTTATAACAAATTTTGTTTTATTTTTATTTATGCCTACTTGTTTTAAACTTACAACAATTAATATTTCCATTATTTTTTATTTTGACATAGGTTGTTGTACATCGTTGAAAAGAGAAAAAAAAGTCTATTTATGCGTGTAAAAATCAAATATGGCGGCCATTTGAAATAAGAAAGTTGGTATTAATATCTCGGAAACCGCCACCTTGAATTTTATTTTGACTTGATTTCTATGTTTGCCTAATTAAACCAAGTAACTTTTATTTAAAACTTTTTTTCGCATCTTTAATAATTATTGAGATATTTGATTTTTTGAAAATCGCGATTTTAAGTTTTTTTTTTATATTTTCTAAACTGCTCGGAATTTTGAAAATTTCTCGACATAATCTGAATCAGCATAGAAAACTGCACAACATTGCCCATTTAACCAGATCTCTAGCTTTAAGAATAAGAAAGATAAGTAGTATAGCTAGGACAGTTCGGCCGCAAAATCCCATAAGGTTTACATGGGGGGTCTAAAATTACTTTACTTCCGGTCGAGCTTGCAGGAGAAGCGTTCTAGCAGGTCGGCTTATCGCTAACCGCAGGAGCTGATAAGCCTCGCGCGCACCTGGAAATTGATGCGTGAACCAATGAGCCTAACCAAAAAAATTAAATATCTTGGAAACGGGTGGAGATACGTGAAAAATAAAATCAGTAAACGCCCGGTGTCGCCCCCGTACGATTTAGGGTGGCAGGAACATAACCTGAAAATTTCAAAACGATCTGAGCCCTATTGCGGGAGTTGTCTCTTTGAAAATTCCTTATCTCTGACGTCACAGTTGCGTTGAATTACTCGGCAGCAGCAGGCTTATCTTATCAATTTCCGGTGGTGCCGAAAGACGTTCGATTTACTCAGGATTTTCGAAAATTCAACTTCAAATTCATGATCTAGACGTTAAGACGTTTAAAATGATACCTCATAAGCCTAATAAAATTTCGAAATTTCGGAGAGATAGACTATAAATCCGATGATGATGTTTTCAATGATAAAAATACGTGAGGAGGATGTGTGTGGATGTGTGCATTCTCATCTTATATATTATACATTCATTACACGAATTAAATTCTCAGTCATATACTATTTTTCAATTACTGAACAAATTGAGAAAACACGAATTGTTCGATTTTTTAGCAGGATGTGGCTTGGTGATAAAATGACTTGGACACGTAAAATCGTTTCATCGTCTTTAAAAATGCTTGAAATAATTTTAAAAATTTGTTGAGGATGACCTTGAATCAATTGACGAACAGAATTAAGAAACGCGAATTGTTCGATTTCATTTGCTGCAGGAAGTGGTTAAATGATAAAATGACGTGAATCATTCTCGTCTTTTCAAAACGCGCCAAATAATTTTAATCGTTGTTGAAGATGACCTTGTGTCTTGCTTTACACGTATTCCCCATTTAAAAGTGTGCAAAATCGGTAAAAAACGCGTATTTGCAACTATTTCTCGTAAGATTACATGTAAATGAAAACACAAACTCGATCACCAAAAGGTGTTCTGGAAATGAATTGAATTATCTGGACGCTGATTGGTTGATCAAAAATTAAGAAACAGTATAAAACCAGGACATCTCTGAGAAATTGTCAGTCGCATTAGATCTCTGAAGTGTGAACGTGCTACTTCTACTGCCGAAAATTAAATTGTGAATTTCATCACCCAAAATAAAAATTTCAGGTAAGTTTTATCATTTTCACTTCGGATGAACGCATACCATCCGCAGAGACCATTCTTTGATCAATCTTAAAATCAACAATAACCATAAGCAACTCTTCGATTAGGATGAACAACAACAATGACCAGACGTGTTTAAAATAAATAAATAATATTTTAGTAGTATCGTACAAGCGATGAGGTGTGAGTCAGCGCGTTAAGTGGTCCTAGTTCGAGCGTTATCTTGGAAACTATAAGAGATACGAAGGAACGGACGTCAGATTCGGATACCTGACTGGCGACAGCATCACTCTTATCAATTTCAATCAATTTGGGCTAAAAACGTATTTCATAACATAAAAATTCAGTTTATGACTTACACATTAGATCGTTCCCAACGGAAGTTGCTGGCTGATAAGGATTATTCGTAGTTGTTATCATGAAATAGTAGAATTTATAAATGAATTATCTCTTCGGATGGTACAATATCAATTCCAATACGTTATGTACCTATTACTAGATTTCTTTCAGATTATGATGTCGTCCATCAAAAATAATCAGTCTTTTTCAAGACTAGTCGACGAAACTAGAGAACATCTTGTCAAGATACGAGATGATCCAACCGCGATTGAACATGCGATTAAAGAGTGCGGACGTCATATCAGAATAATGAACGTCGCTCTGAAGACTGCTGAATCGGTGGGCGAAAAACAGCACATCATCACCTGTATTTCACTCATGAATGGATTCAGAGCGATGATGAAGGCGCTACGAGGCATCAGCGGGGCCGGGTATAAACCGACTCATCCAGGTCGTGAAAATTATGCCAGTCTTCGCATAAAGTGGCAAGATGTCCAGTCAGCGTTTGCCGGTCGACTTCGTACGGGTGTTGTGGTGAATCTGCAACACAAAGACGTTAGGGAGTTTCTGCGCGATGCTCAAGATTCCTTTAAACGTCACATTAGAAACATGTTGAAGAAAGAGCCCGCCCTGAAAGTGAACTCCATATTTTGTGGAGAGTTTGTAGTCGTTAAGGGCGACGAAGAGGTATTTGAATTCAAATACCTCAAGACGAAGAATTCCCCAATCTATAGAGACACAAATATCGAAAAGTGGTTTATGGATAACACTCAAGGGTCTATTTTAACACAGTTGGAGGAATTTCAAGTATGTATATATCCAATTAAAACTAGAATATTAATAAACTTATATTAGTAATAACTACTATAAATGCAATTTATTTATTTTCCAGGAAAAGGATAGCGGGTGGAGCCTGTCAACCATCGTTAATGTAACTTTCAACATCAATAAATTTGTACCACAACTGGGCTCCTCCTACATTGAGCTTCCGAGAACCATCAAACTCAAGGAAGCGTGCATCAATGTGCAGAACCTAGATGACGCATGCTTCGCGTGGGCGGTTACATCGGCCCTCCATCCAGCTACATCAAAAGTGGCTGATAGATGTTCGTCTTATCCGCACTACAGCACCGTGTTAAACTTAAAAAACATAACCATGCCGATGACGATTAAACAAATTCCCCGCTTCGAGGCCCAGAACAACTTATCCGTGAACGTGTACATTCTAGAGAAGTCTGGGAAAAAGTACAATGTAGTCCCCACATATCTTACAAAAAACAAGCGGTCGAAGCACGTCAACCTCCTACTTCTCCAGGATACATATGATGACGATGACGACTGCAATCCGCGGTTCCACTACGTGTGGATAAAAAATTTGTCACGACTAGTATCATCTCAATTGAGCAGGCATGATGGCCGAAAATTCTTCTGTGATCGCTGCCTGCACTATTTCCGTTCCGCGACGAAGTTGGAGGCACACATAGAGGACTGCATAAATATGAATGAGTGCAAGGTTCGGCTCCCAAAACCGGAACAAGCAAATTTAAAATTTAAGAACAACAAGAACAAGGAAGCTACGCCCTTCATCGTGTATGCCGATCTAGAGTGCCTGCTCACATCTCCACAAGGCGGCAAAACCACAGCAACATCAACAACTCTACAAGACCATAAGCCACATAGTGCTGCATTTTACGTCAAGTGCTCCTATGATGATTCGCTTTCATTTTATAAATCATATCGAGGTGAGGACTGCCAGCGGTGGTTTGCTAATGAAATGCGACAGTTTGCTGAAGACGTTGAAACGGTGTTTCTGTGCCCTCTCCCCATGGAACCTCTTACGCCCGCACAACAACAGGAATTTCAATCCATCTCGCACTGTCATATCTGCGAGCAAGACTTTGACATCCGCGACGTCAGAGTCAGGGACCACTGCCACCTTACTGGCAAGTATCGTGGGGCTGCCCATGAGGACTGTAACATTAACTACAAGGATAGTCACGTGATACCTGTCGTCTTTCACAATTTATCCGGTTACGATTCCCACTTTATAATTAAAAATCTAGCCAAAGATTTTGAGGGTCGTATCGATTTACTTCCTATAAACAAGGAGCGGTATATTTCGTTTACAAAAAATGTAGATCAAAATTTAGTCAAGTTTAGATTCATAGATTCGTTTAGATTTTTGGCAAGCAGCCTAGAAAAGTTAGCGTCATACTTAACCTCTTTTCCAAATTTAAAATCACAGTTTGCTAATTTAGAAGAGTTGAAATTTAATTTGCTTACCCGTAAAGGCGTATTCCCATATGAGTATTTAGATTCATGGTCGAAATTAGAAGAAGCGCAACTTCCCGCTAAAACAGATTTCTTTAGTAAATTGATAGATAGTAATATTAGTGATGAAGACTATGCGCATGCCTGCAATGTATGGGCTAGTTTCGGGTGTAGAAATTTAGGCGAGTATTCAGACTTATATTTAAAAACCGATGTTTTGTTGTTGGCTGATGTATTTGAGCAGTTCCGCGCGAGCTGCTTGAAAACCTATGGCCTGGACCCAGCTCATTATTACACCTTGCCTGGGTACACGTGGGATGCCATGCTTAAATATACAAACATTAATTTGGAGTTATTGACAGATATCGATATGGTTTTGTTTGTCGAGCGTGGTATCGGGGTGGGTTGAGTCAGTGTTCTAAAAGGTATGCAGCAGCCAATAACAAATATATGTCGGACTACAATCCTAGTAAACCTTCAAAATTTTTAATATACGATGATATTAACAATCAGTACGGGTGGGCAATGTCACAGTGCTTGCCATATGGCGGATTTGAATGGATTGAGGGTGATTTAAGTCATTTCAATTTCAATGTGCCTGCAGACCATCCTGAAGGTTATATTTTAGAAGTTGATTTAGAATACCCTCAATCAATTCACGATTGTCATGCTGACCTCCCATTTTGTCCCGAACATCGCGCACCTCCAAATTCACGGGATATTAAATTATTGGGCACTTTATTTAACAAAGAGCGCTACATCATACATTACCGCAACTTACGGCAGGCATTAGAGAACGGCTTGAAATTGACTAAAATTCATCGCGTTTTAAAATTCAAACAGTCTACCTGGCTGAAATCTTACATTGACTTAAATACAAAATTGCGAACAGCTGCCACCAATGAGTTTGAGAAGAATCTGTTCAAGTTGATGAACAACGCCGTATTTGGCAAGACGATGGAGAATATCCGCAAACACTCCATAGTAAAATTAGTGACGAAATGGGAGGGTCGATACGGTGCTGAGGCATTGATTGCAAAACCAAATTTCAAATCAAGCACCATTTTTGATGAAAATTTAGTAGCCATAGAGCTTAATAAAACCGAAGTTTATTTTAATAAACCGATATATGTCGGCATGTGCATTTTAGATATTTCGAAATTAAAATTATACGACTTCCACTACTCGTATATGAGGAGTCGGTTCGGTAATATGGCCCGCATCTGTTATACAGATACCGACTCACTCATATACGAGGTGGAATGTCCCGATTTATACGAAGTAATTCGATGCGATGCTCAAAATTATTTTGATACCTCAGACTATCCGGCAGATAATGATTATGATATTCCACGCGTGAATAAAAAAGTTCTCGGCATGATGAAGGACGAAAACTGCGGTAAGGTGATGACCGAGTTTGTTGGTCTCCGATCAAAAATGTATACTGTGCGGGTGGAGGGGAAGGATAAAGATAAGAAGGCGAAAGGTGTCAAGCGACACATTGTGAAAAACAGCATCACTTTTGATGACTACACCAAGTGTTTGCGGGAGGGAACAGAAACCACTGTGCAACAAAGACTGTTTAAGTCTCAGAACCATAATGTAGCCACCATCGAGCAGACGAAGATTGCTCTCAGTCCTCACGACAACAAAAGATACGTCATTCCAAACTCAGTGGAAACACTCCCTTGGGGCCATTGGAGGGTTATGGAATAGGAGCACACCGTATTAAAATATATTAGTTGAACAATTTTAAAAATTCAGTCTTAATTCAACCACCGACGCACCATGTTGTCTTCTGAGCAGACCGTTTTACTGAAACTGATTTGTAATGTGATCGAGCAAGAATTTATCAGAGGAGAAATGTGCGGAGTTTGTTTACCGAGCACAATAATATTTTGCGAACATGCTAGCAAGATTGGTGTTAAACCGTTCGTAAAAAGTGGAATGTTGACGTATGAAGATATGATGGTGCCACTACATTTTTGGTGTACAGTGGATGGAAAAATTTACGATCCCACACGAAACATTACTAAATACTGGAATCCCTGTGTGATGCTGGAGAAATTCAAGTTTCATGAAAATCAACAAAGGATCGATGGACTGGAACACATCATTATGATGTCATCAGCAATGAAATTCAAGACTACACACTCAGCTGAGCAGTATTTTTCACAAGCTCCACCTCACTTGAAGAGGATTCGCAATGAAATAAACAAGCGTCTTGAAAACATTATGCGTAACCACAGTAAACAAAATTCAATAAACAGTCAAACTTCAGTAAACAAAAACATCTAGTTATATGTTTTTTATCATACTAGAATTAGGTATATGATACAAGATGTAAATTTGAAATAATTTTTATATATATATATATATATATATATACGGCAATATGTAAAGAACTTTGATAATATCTATAAAATATATAGTTGGAACTTTTTTATTATGTATTATGTATTGTTATAAATAAATACTTTATGTATGTAACATCTTGTTTAATTATCCCCATTTTAATCAATTACGGGAAAAAAACAACATATTTACAACAATCATTGGTAAAAAATATGTTTTAATTCAATTATAATTTACTGGTTTCTTATACATATATTAAGAATTGCTTATTGCAACTTAACGATGCAATGATGTCACCGTTGATAAGAGATGGAACAATTAAAAAATATTTCTGAACTTGTTTAAGGAAATTCATATGAGGATATCTCACCACACAGTTACTGATAAAACGGAACATCAGTAAGATAGTCAGGTGCTTCATCAAAGTACTTCTTTGTGGACTTGCTGCGTTTAAATTCTTCACAAAAAAATCATCAATATTTCATCTTTTGATGACACACACTCCGAATGTGAAAAGTACGACTACATTTCAATATCGGCATCAAACATTTTCTTCATCACTTATTTCATTGTTTATTAATTTTTGAGCAATTATCAAATTTATCAGGGCGAGGATCTTCTTGCTGGAGCTCATGTTGGCGACTGATTTTAATTAAACTGCACTAATGTTGCACAAGTGATATGTTTTCACCGATGTATTTACAGATACAAGAGACTTTTTTCATATTGTCCACACACACACATACACACTTCCACGCTGAAAACCGAAAAGGACATTGTTCGCGGATAAATAAAAATCACACACATGTTCTATCCATTTATCAAGTTTACAAATTATATTTTATTAATAATTTACACGTTTATGAATTATACTTTGAATATCGCAGAGATACGAAGGTGCATCATCAAAATATTTTTTACTGGATCTGGTCCGTTTGAATTCTTCGTAATAATCAATCATTATTTCATCGGCTGCTGACACGAACTAGGAATGTGGATAATGCTGAACCGCATACTATTTCAACTTCAATTCCGGTGCTCTTTGCTTGCGCGGAGCTCATCTTGTAACGACTATCGAGTATAAAAACGTATATGGAGACTACTGAAATGATGCGTGTTCGAGGCCATTTTTATTTCAAATATGTATGATGTATTTTAAAGAAACATCTGTTGCAGTAATATTTGTTACATCTATTACAGCGAAATTTTATTGCTGTTGCTCTACTAGCAGCGATCGTACGGCCATTTTTCAATTTTAGGTCTTTATAACATTCAACACACCGTCTTCTTTCGCACGTTTTTTCTAATAAATGAGGCATCTCGGGGGCTTCCAACGGACCCTGATCTTCACCACAAATATTTTCAGCTTCTCCGATTTGTTTCATTTCAGATACTTGTGCTGGAACATCCTCAACGGGATTATGTCGATATTCATCGTTATACCGCTCAAATATTAGCGATTGCTGCCGTTTTTTCTGAATGATGAATTTACTTTCTGCTTCACGCTTGCTGCTCGTCCTCGATACATATTCGGAATTGCCACTTGTCATTGGGATAAATTGATTTAGAGTTTTATTAACTAGCTCCGTTTCTTGTTGTTGATTTATATCTTTACGATCATCGTTGTTAGTAGAATCACCATAATTTAGTCCAAACAAACGCACTGAATCATAACTCGACGCTGTATTAAAATTAATACCCATATTGATCAAAGTAATATGTTACTGCTATGACAGTCAGCTCGATACTAAAGAGAGGTGCATGTACCTAACAGTTATACTGTGAGACATACGAAATGCACACCCATCAAAATACGAGACAGTTGATGTATCGACTATCTCATACATTCGCGAAGCCCGCCGACCTATCAACTGTCTCACGTGATACAGCATCTGTATCACGTGACACAGATGCTGTACCACGTGATACCTAATTCCAAATAACTGCTACCTGATTTTAAATTCAAAACAGGTAGCAGTTATTTGGAATTAGGTTTAAATAACAGGTCGCTACCTGTTTTGAAATAACAGCTACCTGTTTCCAAATAACAGCTACCTGTTTTGAAATAACAGCTACCTGTTATTTAAAATCAGGTAGCAGTTATTTGGAATTAGGTATCACGTGGTACAGCATCTGTGTCACGTGATACAGATGCTGTATCACGTGAGACAGTTGATAGGTCGGCGGGCTTCGCGAATGTATGAGATAGTCGATACATCAACTGTCTCGTATTTTGATGGGTGTGCATTTCGTATGTCTCACAGTATAACTGTTAGGTACATGCACCTCTCTTTAGTATCGAGCTGACTGTCATAGCAGTAACATATTACTTTGATCAATATGGGTATTAATTTTAATACAGCGTCGAGTTATGATTCAGTGCGTTTGTTTGGACTAAATTATGGTGATTCTACTAACAACGATGATCGTAAAGATATAAATCAACAACAAGAAACGGAGCTAGTTAATAAAACTCTAAA
Source organism: Ocypus olens (assembly GCA_910593695.2). Lineage (NCBI taxonomy): Eukaryota > Metazoa > Arthropoda > Insecta > Coleoptera > Staphylinidae > Ocypus > Ocypus olens. The sequence goes on from OU343061.1 coordinate 20,710,532, forward strand.
TCAATTTATCCCAATGACAAGTGGCAATTCCGAATATGTATCGAGGACGAGCAGCAAGCGTGAAGCAGAAAGTAAATTCATCATTCAGAAAAAACGGCAGCAATCGCTAATATTTGAGCGGTATAACGATGAATATCGACATAATCCCGTTGAGGATGTTCCAGCACAAGTATCTGAAATGAAACAAATCGGAGAAGCTGAAAATATTTGTGGTGAAGATCAGGGTCCGTTGGAAGCCCCCGAGATGCCTCATTTATTAGAAAAAACGTGCGAAAGAAGACGGTGTGTTGAATGTTATAAAGACCTAAAATTGAAAAATGGCCGTACGATCGCTGCTAGTAGAGCAACAGCAATAAAATTTCGCTGTAATAGATGTAACAAATATTACTGCAACAGATGTTTCTTTAAAATACATCATACATATTTGAAATAAAAATGGCCTCGAACACGCATCATTTCAGTAGTCTCCATATACGTTTTTATACTCGATAGTCGTTACAAGATGAGCTCCGCGCAAGCAAAGAGCACCGGAATTGAAGTTGAAATAGTATGCGGTTCAGCATTATCCACATTCCTAGTTCGTGTCAGCAGCCGATGAAATAATGATTGATTATTACGAAGAATTCAAACGGACCAGATCCAGTAAAAAATATTTTGATGATGCACCTTCGTATCTCTGCGATATTCAAAGTATAATTCATAAACGTGTAAATTATTAATAAAATATAATTTGTAAACTTGATAAATGGATAGAACATGTGTGTGATTTTTATTTATCCGCGAACAATGTCCTTTTCGGTTTTCAGCGTGGAAGTGTGTATGTGTGTGTGTGGACAATATGAAAAAAGTCTCTTGTATCTGTAAATACATCGGTGAAAACATATCACTTGTGCAACATTAGTGCAGTTTAATTAAAATCAGTCGCCAACATGAGCTCCAGCAAGAAGATCCTCGCCCTGATAAATTTGATAATTGCTCAAAAATTAATAAACAATGAAATAAGTGATGAAGAAAATGTTTGATGCCGATATTGAAATGTAGTCGTACTTTTCACATTCGGAGTGTGTGTCATCAAAAGATGAAATATTGATGATTTTTTTGTGAAGAATTTAAACGCAGCAAGTCCACAAAGAAGTACTTTGATGAAGCACCTGACTATCTTACTGATGTTCCGTTTTATCAGTAACTGTGTGGTGAGATATCCTCATATGAATTTCCTTAAACAAGTTCAGAAATATTTTTTAATTGTTCCATCTCTTATCAACGGTGACATCATTGCATCGTTAAGTTGCAATAAGCAATTCTTAATATATGTATAAGAAACCAGTAAATTATAATTGAATTAAAACATATTTTTTACCAATGATTGTTGTAAATATGTTGTTTTTTTCCCGTAATTGATTAAAATGGGGATAATTAAACAAGATGTTACATACATAAAGTATTTATTTATAACAATACATAATACATAATAAAAAAGTTCCAACTATATATTTTATAGATATTATCAAAGTTCTTTACATATTGCCGTATATATATATATATATATATATATAAAAATTATTTCAAATTTACATCTTGTATCATATACCTAATTCTAGTATGATAAAAAA